>OY742000.1:1604181-2204181 GCA_963555575.2 Hygrocybe coccinea
TGCTTGTGGTTTGAAGTGTTACTATAACCAAGCCTATTGCATTTCAAAAACAAGCTTCAGACTATAAGCATTCAGGGTAAAGGCATATAAGAAGGGCTTATGGTTTTTGAAGCAAAACTTCAGACTACAAGCATTCAGGATAAAGCCTTCTAAGACTTCAATGTTGTTTTGCTTTAAAATTTCATAGGCCCTTATAGTAGAAGAATGCTTGTAGTCCGAAGTTTTGCTTCAAAAACCATAAGCCCTTCTTATATGCCTTTACCCTGAATGCTTATAGTCTGAAGCTTGTTTTTGAAATGCAATAGGCTTGGTTATAGTAACACTTCAAACACAAGCAACTGTTTAGTCCGATGTTTTGCTTCAAATTTTATAACAAATGTGTCAAGCCATTATACTATGATCTGAAGCTTAGTTCTGAAACCATACTCACATACCCTTATACCACTATAATAGAATTGAATGCAAGTGATAACTGGATGTAGACATGACTGGACATGTTTTAAGGTGACGTGTTTTAGGCATGACTGGACGTGTTTTAACGTGACTGGACATGACTGGACGTGTTTTAACCTGACTGGACGTGATTGGACGTGTTTTAGGTGTGACTGGACATGTTTCAACATAATTAAATGTGTTTGAGATATGACTGGACATGTTTTAACGTGACTGGACGTGTTTTAGGTGTGTTTTAGGCATGACTAGATGTGTTTAAAGTGTGACTGAATGTGTATTGGTGTAATTGAGCATGTTTTGAGTAAAATTGGACATGTTTTATTGTGAATGGATATGTTTTCTTGTGTGGATATATTTTGTTGAAAGTGAATATGTTTTGTTTTGTGAACATGTTTTGTTGTGTGAATATGTTTTGTTGTGTGGATATGTGTTCTTGGTGGACATGTTTTGTTGTGTGGATATGTGTTCTTAGTGGACATGTTTTATTGTAAGTGAATATGTTTTGTTGTGTAGACATGTTTTATTGTAAGTGAACGTGTTTCGTTGCGTGAACATGTTTTCTTGTGTAGATATATTTTTATATTGGAGGAGGCTCTAAAAAACTCGAAACACCTCTAGTTAGAGGGAGGCCAAGATCTGTTGCCTCCTTCTAATTAGAGGGATTAGATGGGAGTCATAGGTGGCTGATATGTATAATGCAAGTAAATCTGTCTAGATCGCACAATTGTAACCAATTTACAAATATGATTTTGAAATGATTTGAGATTTGATGTTTCTAATTATGCTTTTGGGTTGGTAATATGATGAATGCTTGAACTGGATAATATTGACAATAGTGTGTCACAAGGTGAATGATGGTGGAATTGGTAAATTTGAGCTACAACTTGATAACTATGATTGTAATATAGTAGCTACTGGATGTGAGTTGGTAGCTACCAAATGTGAGTTGGCAGCTACCGGATGTGACTTGGCAGCTACTGGACATGATGTGGTAGCTACTGGACATTGCTTGGTAGCTACTGGTGTGATATGGTAGCTACTGGTGTGACATGGTAGCTACCATTGTGACATAGTAGCTACCAGAGGATTCAATAGCTACTAGAATAACTTGGAAGGTTATCAAGTCTATATTCAAGCAAGTTAGTTCTACAGTTATACCAACTGCTCATAATATGTAAATTGGTTGAATGAGCACTTTACAAAATCTAATGTCAATGTGTAAATATGTTAGAGGTGTAACAAAAGTATTTGCTCATATAAATGGCTCACTTTGCAAGATGAGCTGTAAATGTCCAGAGCAAGACTAACATCGTTTTGGATTGTAATATGAGTCTCAAATTAATAAATTTGTGAGTTCAAGCCAAGTCTGGAGTGATCGATAATATTGCTAAATTACTATCAACTGTGTATATTTAAATACTTTATACAAACTTTTGCCTGTTGATGAATTCCATTGATATGAGTAGGCATCCGCACGGGTAACCTCCGGGTATTTCTCACGTACCCATACCCGATCGGAGATTTACCCATACCCACTCCACGGGTCCAGTAAATCCACGGGTCTAAATTTATTTGGCGTGGGTAATGCGGGTACATGAGGGTCTGCAGGTCACGGGTCTGGTACACAGTAAAGGGATGAAGGCTCGGCTATTTACTAGGCCATTGCATCCCAGTTCAGGGAGGTCCCCTTCGAGTTCATCCTCACCCTGATCAATCTGCACCATCACAGCCATCACGTTGCCATCCCTTATGTAGCCCATTCGACTCCAATCTCCAATGCACATGAGTGCTCGTGTAGACTGAACAGATAAGCTGTCACGACTAGTAGCCGCGTTATCTGGTGTCGTTCAAAGGGTTGCACGATGTCGGAGATCGGAGGTCGGCCTGACGGCTAGGTGCTGTTAGCGTGGGGGCGACCGGATGTTTATTGAGGATATGAGCGCTTATACGTGAGACTCGATCAGATGTTCGAGACTCAGGGATAAGGTTTGAGAATGAAAAGTGGTAAGGGTTTCGATTTGAACTTCTATCGGCGTCGTTGTACAACTACTAGGAGATGGTACAGGAGGTCAAAGTTAAAGTAAACTATTGGTACTTCGATGTCTTTTATACGTTTCCTCTCCCTCCGCAGTATCGGTGAGTCGTAGCAAGAATGACTTGCTTTTCGTCGTACGGTGGGTTGGAGGGCTGACGCGTCTGTGTTGTTCCTGCCTCGTAATCGCATTGCCCTTGGCATTGCTGCGATTCGTAATCGTGCCGTCTCGGCGTGTGGACGCGTCAGTGGATTCGTATGCTTCGTGGTACGCGTCATCACGGTTTCCCCATTCGTCGTAAGGGTTTTGGTTGCCGTGTGACGCGTCGTCGTTGATCGTGGGAGGCCGGTGGAATACGACGGTGGTCAGGGGGACTTCGGGGTCGGCGATGTCGTAAGTTTGTCGTATTCCCCATAGTAATGAGGCCAGAATGAGAATAAGGATGAGAAAAAAGATAAGGATCGCGGTGGTCATTGGTTCGATCATGGTTGAGGAGATGGGCGCTGTGTGATGGTGGTTTGATGGAGAAAGAGACAGCGTGGGAGTCGGGGGTTTCAACCTCCGGTCACGTGGGTTGATCGTGGGATTCTATGAGAGAAGGGTCGGATACGTGGAGGTGTGTTGGTGGTATAAAGTCTCGTCGTTCTTCGGTCTTCGTCCTTCAGTATGCGATGTTTCCCCACTCTTCTCACCGTCTTACGTTCTTCAAGACGTCCGCTCTGTTCAATCCAACCCCCCCTATCACGGTTAATTGTGTTACGCATCACTACGCCCTCTCACTCTCGGACGCTGATCGGGATCTGTATTGGGCTACTGGTCGGTGTTTCGCTTGCGGGAAGGCGAAGCATCGCACGGAGTGTTGCCCGTTATCTGTACGTAACAAGAGGCTTTTGTGCGAGTTATTGGAGAACCCGTACGGTGAGTTATTTTGTCTTCTTCCGTTGTTGATCGCGTTCTAATGATCTTTGGCTTCCAGCGTTGGACGATGCGTTCCCCCCCTCTCCGGTGCCGTCAGACTCGATGCCGTCGCTCGAGACGGTCTCGTGGGCGGATTCTGAAGACAACCTCTGGCTGGGATATCGTAAGTCCCAGCCTCGTTATCGGTTCGGTCTTGCTGATCGGTTTACTCGGAATTGTCGGGCAGCGGTCGAGAAGGCGTTAGAGAATGCCGTCCAGGGTATGATCGATGAAGGTTCCCTTTTAGTTGATACGGGGTGTGTCGGGGGATCCGGAGTTGAGGTTGGAGGATCCGAAGAGGATCCGTTTATCGTAGATTAATGTTCCCCTTTGGGGAACATGTCTATAGTCGTACTCCCTTTAGGGGAGTTGTAGTCGTAGCTTGTTCGTTGTGTTCTGTCCCCTTCGAGGGGTTGTAATTGTAATGCTTCGCTCCGCTCCGCATGTCGTGTGAGAAATAAGTCGTGAGCCTGAGAATTGGAGAGGATCGTCATGAAAATATGGGAAAGTAAGGAAAAATGTATAGGGGGTGACGTATTTTCATGACATTACCCTCCCCTATGAATCACCGGAGATTTTCGAGGATGATTGATGGCGTCGTCGTTTCTTCCAGTCGAAGTCAGGGTTCTCTTTGTGGAAGTCTGCGACAGCGTCGGCGGCGTTTTCGAGGTTTCGGAGTGGTTCCCAGGAGTTTTCAGAGATATCGTAGCCTTCCCATTTCACTAGGTATTGTTTCTGATTTCTCCAAAGTCGCCCATCGATGATTTCTTCGACTTCGTATTGTTCTTCACCCTCGATTACGATTGGGGGTGGTGTTGGTGGGGTTCGGCCTTCGATCTGATCGGGTTTGTGTGGGTATAGAAGGTTCACGTGGAACACTGGGTGAACTTTCATTGTCGGTGGTAGTTCGAGTTCGTAGTTAAGGGGTGAGAGTTTCTTGCGTATCGTATAGGGTCCGAGCCGTTTGTCGGCGAGTTTCTTTGATGGGGCTGTTGTTGTTATGTTCTGGGCATCGAGCCAAACTTTAGATCCTTCTGGAAAGTTTGGGGGTTCTGGGTGCTTCTGATCGTAATATCGTTTGATCGTTTCTTGTGACAGGCGGAGTGCGGAGGATATTTCGGTTTGGAGCGACTGGATTCTGTCCACGAGTTCATCGGCTTTTGGAACCGAGGAGCTGGCGACTTGGGTTATGATAGAATGTGGGTGATATCCGCGTGACGCATAGAAGGGTGAGTGTTTGATGGTTGAGTGGACCCTGTTGTTATAGGCGAATTCGGCCATCGGTACGTATTTTGACCAATCGTTCTGTCGATAGTTGCAAAATATTCGGAGATATTGTTCGAGCTCTTGATTAATTCGTTCGCTTTGCCCGTCTGTCTGTGGGTGGAATGCGGTTGAAAGCGCCCCTTCGATTCCGAGGCGTTTGAAGACTCCCTTCATCAGCTTCGATGTGAACTGTGGTCCTCGGTCGGATATCATCTTTTTTGGAAGTCCGTGGAGCTTCCAAACGTGGTTGATGTATAAGTCGATCGTTTGTTCGGTATCGATATCGGAGTTACAAGGGATGAAATGTGCTTCTTTCAGGGTGTGGTCAGCTACGACCCAAATGGCGTCGAAGCCGTCTGATTTCGGGAGTTGTACGATAAAATCGTTCGTAACTGTTTCCCATGGTCGATCGTCGGTTGGGATTGTTTGTAAACGTCCGGGGGGTCTCCGCGGAGTGTTCTTTTTTCGGTTGCAGGTATCGCAAGATTCGACGTATTTCTTTACGTAGGTGGTTATTCCTGGCCACCAGTAATTTCTGGATACGAGTTCGGTTGTTTTGTGAACTCCGGCATGTCCCGCCGAGAGGGTGTCGTGATGTAGTCGGAGTATTTCTTGACGGATGTCAGGGTCGTTCGGGACGTAAACCTTGCCTCGATATAGGACAAGGCCGTCTTCGGTGTTCCAGTCTTCAAGCCCCTTCTTGAGCTTTCGGGGACTTTTCTGATCGATTGCTTCTAGTGCGGTTCGGACTTCTCCGTCTAGTTGGTCGGATTGTCGGATCTTCTTTAGTATCGGGTGATCTTCGATCACATTTCCGTGGCCTCGTCGCATCGCTTTCACTTTGAGGCTTTCTGGTTTTAGGAGGATTTGTCCTTGGTTGTCTGGTTCGGTTGGTTCGTGGTCGACTCGCCTGGAGAGCTGGTCTGGCTTTCCTCCGAGCCTTCCCGGGCGGTGTTGTATTTCGTAGTCGAAACGTGTGAGGAATAAACTCCATCTGGCTTGTCTCCTGGTGAGAGTTCGGGCGGATGCGAAGTATGTGAGGTTCTGATGATCGGAGATTACCGTGACTTTGTGTTTCGCGCCTTCAAGGAAATGTCGCCACTCCTCGAGCGCTCGGATGATCGCGAGAAGTTCTTTGTCGTAGATTTCATAGTTTCGTTCAGCACTGTTCATTGCTTGTGAGAAGTACGCTATGGGATGGATTATCCCATCTTGGTCTCTCTGGGATAGTACGGCTCCCGTCGCGAAGTCCGATGCGTCGCATTCGACGATAAAGGGTGCGTCCTGATCGGGCATGGCCAATACTGGGGTCATGACGAATGCTTTCTTCAGGGTGCCGAACGCTTCATCTTGTTTCGGTCCCCATTCCCACCGTTGATTTTTTCGCAGGAGTGAGGTAATCGGTTTTGCTGTGTGTGAGAAGTTCTCAATGAATCGTCGGTAGAAGTTGGCGAAGCCGAGGAATTTCTGGATGTCCTTGACTTTTTTCGGGGTCGGCCAGTCGAGTATGGCGTTGACCTTCGTCTTGTCCATCTCGACTTTTCCTTTACTGACGATGTGCCCTAGGTATTCGATTTCTTTTTTGAAGAATTTGCATTTCTCCGGTTTACAGAAGAGATCGTTTTCTCGGAGTCTTTTGAGGACTTCTCGGACATGCCCGATGTGTTCTTTTCGATTTTTTGAGAAGATCAAGATGTCATCTAGATAGACGATAACAAAATGATTAATAACATCACGGAACAGATCGTTCATCATTTTCTGGAATGTGGCTGGTGCGTTGCACATCCCGAAATACATCACCGTCGGTTCGAAGAGTCCAAACTCCGTAATGAACGCGAGTTTGTGTTCTTCTCCTTCCCTGATGCGGATGTTATTGTATCCCCATCGTAGGTCCAGCGATGTGAAGATTTCGGCCCCTGCCATTTGGTCGAGTAGTTGTTGCGATAATGGTAGGGGGTACCGGTTCTTGATGGTTTTTTCATTTAGTTTTCGGTAGTCTTGGATCGGTCGAAGTGTTCCATCTTTTTTCTTGATGAAAAAGAATGGGGCAGCGTATTCAGAGTGGGATTCTCGGATATAGCCTTTAGCTAATTGTTCGTCTAGCCATTCTCGTAAGGCCGTTCGTTCCCTCGGGTTTAACGGGTATAGTTTTGACCGGAGTGGTTCTGTGTTTGGTTCGAGATCTATGGTGAGATCGTACGGCTTTCGTTTAGGCATTCGTTCGGATTCTTCTTTGGAGAAGACGTCGTGGAAGTCTCGGAATTCTTCGGGGACTAATTCTTCGAAAGTCTTTTCTCCTTCTTTGACCGTAGTCGCTTCGGCAAGGATGGAGGATAGTGTCCTCCCAGCCTTGATTTCTTCGTAGATGTCTTGGAATGTTTCTGGTTCCACATCTAGATCTGGTTCGGGTTCTGACTCGGTTGTCTCTACCTGCGGAGTGACGATCCGGTTAGTCTTTATCTTTGTATCAAACTTAGGGGTCCCTTTGTTCCGCCGTTGGCACCTCGAGGTGCATCGTGGGAAGGTGATGGTTTCCCTTTCGAAGTCTAATTGTGGGTTGTGGATCCGGAGCCAATTGATGCCTAGTATCAGATCGTCGGTTCCGATGTCAGCGACATAGAACTGTGTCGATTCTTGGTGGTTCATGATCCGCATGTCCATTTGTACGTAATGAGTGACTTCTCCAGAGATGTTGGGCGAGTCGTCTATATTCGTAAGTTTGATTGGTTGTGATAGTCTTTTGGTCGGCAGGTTGCGTATCTTGACAATTCTTGGAGATATGAAGAGATTGGTTGCCCCACTGTCCAGCATAGCTAACACGTTCGTAGTTTTCTTTCCCTCTATCAGATCAACGGTGAAGTAGATTTGATTCGAGTAGGGGTTAAGATTACTACTGTACATGCTGCTAACTTTCTGGGTCTGTTCCTGAACAATCGTGGGTCTTTTGTTCAGGTTTGGGGAAAATCCTTCGGGGTTTCCATCGGTGAGTCGTTTTCTTCGGCCTTTGCCGTCTTGGCTTTGGCTTTCGTGTCTGGGCAGTCTTTGCTCAGATGTCCGAGGCGATTGCATTGGTAGCACCGTCCTTCGCGGAATCGCTTCTTTCGTTCTTCTTCGGTAAGGCGATCGGCCTTTACGGCTTCCCTTCTTGGGATAGATCCGTCTTTTGTCCCTTTCGGGTTCAATCGTTCGAACTCCTTTCGCTCGGCCTGTCTGTCGAGGATTCGGGTTTCGAATTCTAAGCTCACGGCCAACATGGCATTGACCGTGGTCGGCTTGGTGATGCCGGTCATCATATTCTTGATGCTCTCCTTTAGGCCTTTGTAGAAGATTTGTACTAAGGCTGGTTCGTTGTATCCACTTTGAGTTGCCAGGTTGATGAATTCAGCGTGGTACTCGGCGATAGTGGTTGTCTGTCGGATTCGTTCGAGGGCGTTTCGGGCGTCTTGGTCTTCATTGATCGGCCCCCATAGTTCGGCGGCGCGATCGAGTAACTGATCGAAGTGGGTCAGGAAGGGACTAGGGAATGATCGACCCATTGTTTTGAGGATGTTTGTGGCCCAGGTTTTCGTGGCTTTTCCTCCGAACCAGTTCAGGAGATAGACGCATCTATTGTTCTGTCGTGCGAAGTATTCGGGATAGTGCGAGAAGTAGATGTGTGCTTTGATGACAAACGCGGTCCATTCGGATCGGTCCCCTGTGAATGGTTCGGGTGGAACCGGCTTTGGGACTTTGATCCCTGGCACCGCAGGGGCGTGATAGTGGATTGTCGCTCCTGGGTCAGGTGGGCCTCCTTCAGGGGGTCCTCCTCCAGGGGGTCTCCTAGGTGGTCCTTCATCAGGGGGTCCCCCTTCAGGGTCAGATGATCCCCCTGGTACGGGCTCAGCCGGGGTTCTCCCTTTCCCTTTGTCTGGTACTTCTTCTTCTTCGTCGAACCCGTTATCGTCGTCATCTCGATAATGAACTCGGCGTTTGATGAATATGTCACTCCGTTCGGTGTCAGTTGGTTCTTCGTACCGTTCCTGTGGGGTTTCCCCCCAGTAACGAGGGTCGTCTCTGACAGGTGTCTCAGGACTTTCTTCAAGTGCCTTGGGGTCTCTGAAGATTGGGTGGGATTCGGTCTCTGTTTCCCTTATCGGTGGTTCGAGGAAGGATGGGGTCCTGGATCGTTCAGGTATCATTGTGCCCCCGATCGGGAATCGTTCCGAGAGACGTCTAGTCTCGTCTCGGGCTGCCTTCCGTATGTCGTGGGCGGGTTTGTCTGGAGTGAGGGAAAAGGCACTACTGGCGGGCTTTCGCAAACCAGAGGCGAATTGTGTTGAAATAGATGAGGCAGACATATGCAACGATTTGAATAAAACTTTGACCTAATGTCACGACTAGTAGCCGCGTTATCTGGTGTCGTTCAAAGGGTTGCACGATGTCGGAGATCGGAGGTCGGCCTGACGGCTAGGTGCTGTTAGCGTGGGGGCGACCGGATGTTTATTGAGGATATGAGCGCTTATACGTGAGACTCGATCAGATGTTCGAGACTCAGGGATAAGGTTTGAGAATGAAAAGTGGTAAGGGTTTCGATTTGAACTTCTATCGGCGTCGTTGTACAACTACTAGGAGATGGTACAGGAGGTCAAAGTTAAAGTAAACTATTGGTACTTCGATGTCTTTTATACGTTTCCTCTCCCTCCGCAGTATCGGTGAGTCGTAGCAAGAATGACTTGCTTTTCGTCGTACGGTGGGTTGGAGGGCTGACGCGTCTGTGTTGTTCCTGCCTCGTAATCGCATTGCCCTTGGCATTGCTGCGATTCGTAATCGTGCCGTCTCGGCGTGTGGACGCGTCAGTGGATTCGTATGCTTCGTGGTACGCGTCATCACGGTTTCCCCATTCGTCGTAAGGGTTTTGGTTGCCGTGTGACGCGTCGTCGTTGATCGTGGGAGGCCGGTGGAATACGACGGTGGTCAGGGGGACTTCGGGGTCGGCGATGTCGTAAGTTTGTCGTATTCCCCATAGTAATGAGGCCAGAATGAGAATAAGGATGAGAAAAAAGATAAGGATCGCGGTGGTCATTGGTTCGATCATGGTTGAGGAGATGGGCGCTGTGTGATGGTGGTTTGATGGAGAAAGAGACAGCGTGGGAGTCGGGGGTTTCAACCTCCGGTCACGTGGGTTGATCGTGGGATTCTATGAGAGAAGGGTCGGATACGTGGAGGTGTGTTGGTGGTATAAAGTCTCGTCGTTCTTCGGTCTTCGTCCTTCAGTATGCGATGTTTCCCCACTCTTCTCACCGTCTTACGTTCTTCAAGACGTCCGCTCTGTTCAATCCAACCCCCCCTATCACGGTTAATTGTGTTACGCATCACTACGCCCTCTCACTCTCGGACGCTGATCGGGATCTGTATTGGGCTACTGGTCGGTGTTTCGCTTGCGGGAAGGCGAAGCATCGCACGGAGTGTTGCCCGTTATCTGTACGTAACAAGAGGCTTTTGTGCGAGTTATTGGAGAACCCGTACGGTGAGTTATTTTGTCTTCTTCCGTTGTTGATCGCGTTCTAATGATCTTTGGCTTCCAGCGTTGGACGATGCGTTCCCCCCCTCTCCGGTGCCGTCAGACTCGATGCCGTCGCTCGAGACGGTCTCGTGGGCGGATTCTGAAGACAACCTCTGGCTGGGATATCGTAAGTCCCAGCCTCGTTATCGGTTCGGTCTTGCTGATCGGTTTACTCGGAATTGTCGGGCAGCGGTCGAGAAGGCGTTAGAGAATGCCGTCCAGGGTATGATCGATGAAGGTTCCCTTTTAGTTGATACGGGGTGTGTCGGGGGATCCGGAGTTGAGGTTGGAGGATCCGAAGAGGATCCGTTTATCGTAGATTAATGTTCCCCTTTGGGGAACATGTCTATAGTCGTACTCCCTTTAGGGGAGTTGTAGTCGTAGCTTGTTCGTTGTGTTCTGTCCCCTTCGAGGGGTTGTAATTGTAATGCTTCGCTCCGCTCCGCATGTCGTGTGAGAAATAAGTCGTGAGCCTGAGAATTGGAGAGGATCGTCATGAAAATATGGGAAAGTAAGGAAAAATGTATAGGGGGTGACGTATTTTCATGACATAAGCGGCTCCGAACGTGCGAGAGAAGAAGTCGCCCTTTACTAAATACTCGTTCAACACCAACTGATGTTGCTGTAAAAATCTGAGTTATGAAATGTAAGGTATAGTGAGTGAAATTACCTACCAGGAATGGAAAGATAATCAAGGGCCATTCGAGAGAGACATGGAAACATGGCATGTCTCTCGGCCCACCACATCAAGACATTATCAACGCGTTCGACATCAGTGCTCAGATAACGGACAAGTTCGGTGCGAAAATTGGCGGTAGTGGGTGCATTGAGTGAGGGAAGGTTGTCGAAAATGTTCCCGTCATATGGCTAGCAATGAAGGTGGTCAGTGTCTCTGCATAAAGTACGTGCTAATCCTACCAGGTTTAGCTCACTCAAAGATGTGAGTGGCTCCTCCTCAGTGATTCGGCCAGCATACGATCGGTCAAATTCATCCTGAACGATGTTCTTTGCTGCCTCGATCCACTCATTCTCCCAACCCGCGTTCTTGAAATACTGTAGTTTGTGGCGAGGGTGTAAGACTGCAAGGTGAAAGACAGGTAACTTATTTAAAATCAAATTGAAACGAAACACACTCATTGCAATCCGATAGACCTCGGAATCGTCTGTCTTGTTGTAGTACCAATTGAGTGTCGACTTGGCTACAGATAGGGAAGCACGGATGGCAAGTTCAAGTTTTGGGTCGAGTGCGCTAGTAGCCAGTTCACGATCGATATGATCCATGGCTGGGATGACCGTAGCGAAATTGGGAGTAGAACGGGAAAAGAAGAGCATTGCGTCCTTAAAGACCTGTGACGCCACATGTGAGCTTCAACCGATAACAGGTCACTTATCTCACCAACCTTCAAGACCTCGCAAAGTTGACCCACAAGACGCCACTCCAATTCGCTCATCTCATATTTGCGGAGGTCCAGTTGGCGATCACCACTGATCACATCGATGGCAGCTTGATGCTCAACTGCAAATCGTAACATGTCGTACGTCGAATTCCAACATGTCCTGACGTCTCTTGGCATCAACCTAATGTTCAGCTCTAATCTTTCAAGGGTCTTGAACCATTCAGGTAGGATAATGGTTGTGGAGTTCTTCATCACAAAGGCCAGTTTTCAGAGCTATGCATCCGTTCAGAGGGCAAGGCTTCTTTTCACTGGCATAATTACATACCTTGACAAGTACAAACTTTACAGGTCATACGCTGGCATCCAGTTGCATCCGTTCCACCCCAGACATATCCGTCCGCACATCGATCAACCCCTCCTCGTCATCAGCCTCCTCGTCACTGGTTTGGTCTGGCTCCATCAATGCCTCCTCGATATCCAGGTCTCATGCCAATTCAAACAGTTCTCGTTCAGCTTTGTCCAAGGTTTGGCCAACTTGTGAGTTTGGAACATCGAACTGATGAAGGATGCTTTGTGCTACAAGGTTGAGGGTGTGCAGGAAGCACCGTGTCTGGTTTGCCGGCCCAGGGAACTTCTCGATGAGCTTGGCAAGCTCAGCGATCATTGTGTCATTTACGGAAGCGTTGTCACAGGAGATGTTGAGGATCTATGGGTATAACGTGAAAACAGTGGGTGATGTTTTTCGTCCAGTATATAACACGCATACTTTGTGACTGATCCCAAAGTCATCCAAGATCTTAGCGAAAACGGCTGCAAGATTCACCCCTGAGTGTGACGTGGCAACCTCAATGAGGTCCAACAATAGCGATATTGGTTTGCCGTCGATCTCAAAGTGCATTTTTGTGTGTTGGCGGTGCATGTACGTCACCTTGTCTTTTGCCTTCCTCGCAAATGCAACCGTAATTGACTGTGGATTCAGAGCACCAGCAACTGTCTTTTCTCGCACCTCAGCAGCATCTTTCACAGCATCAGCACATTTCACGACTTTGGCACCCCAGCATTTCTTTGCGTGCTTACGCAGGTTACTAGTAGACTTTCTGTCTCCCTTGTCCAAATATCTGTTGACCTCTCAGCTCCTGTTCAAGCAAGTTTTCACGGCGCACAGAAATGTATGGCAGCGACGGCCATTGATGTCATGGACCTTTGGGACTGGTTGGAAGAATGCATAGATTGGTGCAGTCCAATCCTTCGCAAGTCACTCTTTTCTCCAAATGGTGAGTACATTCAAGTTGATAGACACTATTACATCCTCAGTCAGCTTCAGCATCTTCCTCCTCACTTTCCTCAAGTTCAATTGGAATCGAGTCTGATGTATCACCCAAATTGGTGGCATCTCGCATGATGGCATCGTCGTCATGTGCCAGAACACCACCAATATGGCTGGGTGTATCGTCATCCTTGTCGCTGACTGAAGTGTGACGAGATTGGGTTCCGGTGATTGTAGTGGGCGCCCTGGAAGGATTGTGGAAGAACCCTGCTGGCGTAGGAGCCTGTGATGATGCTGGTGTAGGAACTCGTGATAATGCTTGAGCTGATGCTCTTGAGCGATAGGAAGGTGCCAGGGACCTGGTCGCTGTTGAAGCTTTCTTGGCTGGATTTTTTTGTTTGATTTCTTTTGACTTTTTTTGAGCAGTGGTTTTGGGTGCAGTGGGAGCCATGGTTGATGGGTTTTGATTTGGCTTTCACACTTAGTATACCATGTAACATGCTGCATAAATGAGGTTACCATACCCCCAGGTAAGGCTACGGGTAGGGGTTTATTGCGGATTATCATTTTGAGACCCGTACCCATACCCATGGGTCCCTGGGGTCCAAACCCGCGTGGGTTGAAAAACCCCTGCATATGCCTAGATATGAGTGTTCAAACATCAACATTTGAGCTGCACTGCTTTGATCAAACATTGTAATCATGGTATGTTCATAATCATTTTGATACTATTCATGTGAAGTGAATTTAGAATGAAAAGTTGAAATTATAAGCATTAGTAATTGGCATTTGTTTTCTCCAGATAATCTGGATAATAGAGAATGATTGATGTGAATATCAGATGTCAAGTGTTCTATGCTGCAGGGAGTAGTTTGATTGATAGTTTGTAGTGGTTAATATCTAGTACCATCTTGTTAGTGGAATGTCAGGAAAATTGCCAATTGACTAGTATAGGGATATTGTTTAAAGATTATGCTATGAGATGATTGAAAGCAACAGCAACAGAAAAACAGAGAATGTGATCCCTCAGACACTGTGTGACATGAATTAGTGGGTAGATACCATGAAGCACAACATTTGAATATGGTAGCTACCATGATTGGGAGCTACCATTTGGTAGATACCATAGCTGGGAGGTACCGCAAATACCATAGCATCGAGCAACAACTTTTCTTGAAATTGTTGAAGCTCGGTGCAAGGTGGCATGGGATGACTGAAGTGATTATTCTGCTTCCCTTTCCCCTGCAGAATGAAACTATTCCACCCCCGATCAAGAGCTTCTCGCTATCGTTAAATCTCTTTTACACTGGTGACACTCACTTGAAGGAGCCAATCATACAGTCACCATTCGCTCTGACAACCAAGCTCTCAAATACTTCATGACAAATCGTACTTTGTCACATCGTCAAGCACGATGGTTGGAATTCCTCAGTCGATTCGACTTCTGCATTGAACATATTCCGGGAAAGTGCAGTAGAGCTGATGGTTTATCTCAACAGCCCGATTATGTTCCTGATGGTCTAGACAATACGGATAAAGCTTTGTTATCGACTTTGCTACCCTTTGCCGTTACCCCCCCACATCTCCTCTAAACTCTCCAATCCCTCTTCCCGATGGTCCCTCATTGATGGTCTGGTTAGAGATGCCAGAGAATGTATAGTTGTCCCTGAGGTTGTTTCTCTGCGGACTGAGATTATTCGTTCGACTCACTCACCACCTCATGCTGGGCATCCTGGAATAGAAAAGACCTGCAAATTGATTTCTCGCTCTTATGTCTGGGATCAAATTCACAGAGATGTTTCAAATTTCATTCATTCTTGCCCTGATTGTCAACGCACTAAAATTTTACGTTCGCGCCCTGCAGGACTTCTTCATCCCCTTCCTCCGGCATCTGCCGCATGAAAAGAAATCACTGCAGATTTCATTATGCAGTTACCACTTTCCTTTGGATTCGATGCAATCTTTGTCATAGTGGATCGATTTACAAAACGCGCTCATTTTATTCCAACAACTTCTGCTCTCTCCGCAGAAGGCGCTGCTCGACTTTTCCAAGACCACATTGGGAAACTCCATGGCTGGCCGAAGATGATCATTTCTGATCATGGAACGCAATTCGCTGCCAAATTCACTCAAGAACTCAATAAGTTACTCGGTATTGAAAAGACACTTTCCACTGCCTAACATCCGCAAACCGATGGCCAAACTGAACCAACCAACCATACACCAACTTCATGCAAACCAATTGGTCCAAATGGTTATCACAGGCTGAGTTCTCATATAATAATCGGCAACATTCTTCCACCGGCTACTCTTCTTTTTACTTAGATCAAGGACGCCATCCGAACACTCCTCTTTCCATTGACAAACCAGAATCCAACAATCCCTCTGTTAACGATTTTCTTATGACTCTTGAAAATGCTCGCTTTCACGCAAAACATTCCTTACAACGTACCACCGACAACATGAAACATTTCGCCGACAAACGACGTAAACACTTCGACTTACAAATAGGACAACTTGTATGGCTCGACATCCGAAACCTTAAAACAGGGAGACCCACGAAGAAACTTGATGTCCGACGTACCAGACCTTTTCCCATCATCGATCGCATATCCCCGGTAGCTTACAAACTCCAACTTCCGCCTTCTTGGAAGATTCACCCCGTTTTCCATATTTCCTTATTGCAACCTGCTGATATTAACGATGACTTGCATCCTCCAGTCATTAGCGACATACTTCGCCCTTCTCCTGACGTCATTGATGAGACTGAGGAATACGAAGTCGTATTGCCGACGCAAAAAGGAATATCTTGTGAAATGGAAGGGCTACCCTGCTGATGAAAATACCTGGGAACCGGTATCAACCCTCCAGCATACACGTGATTTGGTTCTAGACTATGAGAACAAAAGGACTGCCATTTAAGGAAGTAAAACCTACCCTAAATTATTATCCGTTATAAACCTACTTCCTTGACCGCCCTCCTTCTTCTCCCAACTCACTTTGGCTTTGCCAGGTAGCTTCTTCCACCCTGGATCACCTTCTCTTCAATCCTACTGTTGAACATTCCCATCTTCACCATTCTCTCCCTCCTCTCCTCAGTCCTGCGCTTCATTCCAAGCGTCTAACAAAGAAATATCGTCGCTTCAATTTCTCCGTCCACGTTCAACGTTACGACGACGATCATTGCTCATCCACTCGTGATCCTTGAATTATTCCCTCGTTTATGTACCGTAGCAGCAGAGAGCAAGACGCCAGCCTCTATTGCAACTGGCCCCACGTCAATGACTGGAGTGACGATTCCGCTTGGCCCGACCGTCCCGATCTTTGGTTTCACATCGTCGACTGGGATAGTGTCCTTCTCGAAATATTAGCGCTTTCAGATGCCATTGGTGCTAACCACATTGCGTACTATCTTTTTCACCTGTATTCTTATTTTGTCAAGTTTTCTTGGTCGTATCGTGGCGTCGTCCACTTTCTTAATATCCTCGCTGGTCTCCAATTCACCCTCGACCTCTTCTTCCCCAACCATCGCCTCAAAGTCTGGTTCCCTGACATCTTCTGGAAACAACACTTCACCCGCTCCATTGGCATCACTGATCATAGGCTATGCGAGCTTATGGTACCAGATGGCTCTTTTACAGATATTGAAGCATGTGTGGAGTGGTACAGGGATAATCCAGGACGCCTCTACGTCCCCCCGCCCCACTCTCCCTCCCCCCAACCCTGACAACTTCAATCACTTCGATTCCTTTGTTATCGCCGTCTACCTTGCCGATCCGCCGCCGCCGAAGCCTCTTCCAGTACTGGTCCCGTTGGATGATGAATGGAAGGCGTGGTTCGCTAGTTAACCTTCTCCTCGCCGTGCGTCTTCTGCACCCCCATGCCTCTCCTCCCCTTCCTCACCTCATCGCGGACGTCCCAAACATCACAAACCTTTTGTGCCGAAATACCCCCCTCGCGCTGTTATGGATCGCTAGATCAGAGGGCTCCAGCAACAACCAACTGAACCAAGTCAAGATCAGACCAGAGGAAACACAAGAAGAATGGTGTATTCGTGGTCTACCACTACTATACAGCAAGTAGTAGTCTGGGGGAGGGAGAGAGGCTAGGAAAGCGAACCAGGGAGAGAAAACCAGACTAAACGTGAGGAAAGGGAAGGGAAAAAGAGGAACAGTTCGAAGATGAAGGTTTAAATACAAAGAGTTAGGGAAATGTCATGAAAGACAGACTACCGGGTCTGTATGTACAAACCGAGAGAAATGCAAGAACAATAAGGCTGTCCTGCAGATACAGCATGTCCATCAGTGTTTCAGGTAGTGATTGCAAGGAAATGGTTCAGAGCAATCAAGGGTCCAGACCCTGCGCCTCATGGTTGCCTCATGGTAAGGAGGTGAAAGGATCCATGAGTGGATGCGTCAGCAGGCACATGGTGAACATGAGGTGGCCATGTGGATGTCATGTGGCTGAGTTCCTGGTTTGGGAATGATGAGATTGGTTCGTCTTCCTAATGGTTTGTATTGGCAGTGGATGCCTGGCCAATAGCAGCATACGACTATGAATATGTGTATGCGGGATCGGGAT
Organism: Hygrocybe coccinea; assembly: GCA_963555575.2. Taxonomy (NCBI): domain Eukaryota; kingdom Fungi; phylum Basidiomycota; class Agaricomycetes; order Agaricales; family Hygrophoraceae; genus Hygrocybe; species Hygrocybe coccinea. Next base: position 1,621,678 of record OY742000.1, read on the forward strand.
GGAAAGGTGAACATGATGCTTCATCATTGGAGGCAGGGGAGAAGGTGAATCACTGAATGGGGAAGAACCATGATGGGGGTGATGCAATGAACACTGGTAATCATACACCAGCGACTGTGGTTCCTGCAGTACGATAAGCAAGAGTGCTTCATATAACCCTTCTTGGCTGCAGGGTACTGGATGACTGGAATGTCGACTAGGTATGGATATTCCCAACCAGTGGACTGGTACATGAAGGTGATGAAACATGTCGGAATGCAAGTCTTTGTGGAGCATCAAGGGGACTTGTCGTATATGCGAGTTCAGGTTGTTAGTTGAGCACCAGTGGTCAGCTGATGAGAAGAAAGGCGAATGAATGTGAAGGTGACATGTGAAGAAGAACAAGATGTTCGGCCAAGATAGGTCAAAGGAGTCATCGGTTGTCGGCAACTATGATGGATCCGATATCTGAGTCATTGTGGGGAGGTTGCATTATCCGAATATAGGTTGCATAGATGTAGACGCCCACAAGGGTGGAGATGCCAATAGAACATATCACAATCGTGGCGATGAGTTGGGCGTCAAAGGTAACCATGAGGATCGGGATGACGTGTCGGTCTTCTTCGAAATAGGAAAGTCGATTGGTCATCAGGCACAAGGCTATTCATTCATCTGTGACAGGCACAAGGAACCGTGTAGGTGAATTGTGAAAGAACAATAACAATGTCATAAGCATATGGGTGTGGACATACGATCGGTCGGCGGAGAACCAGAGTATTCCGATTGCTGGGTATGATCGGTGGTTAGGTCATGGAGTATTCTTGTCTCCGGGTATGCGCACTGGTCATGGGTTGTGACAAGAACAGAATGGTCAGGTTCAGATTGTATTGTCTTTAGGTTCCTTCAGCTCCTGGTTGTGCATGAATGATTATGCATCTTCAAGTCATCCAATGGGAATATGGGGTCAACCCAAGAGTTCGGTAACAAGGTATCGTCCAATCAGAGCGTGGGACTTGGCACATCTTCGTGAGAACATAGAGGTCAATGGGTTCACGTGCTTTCAAAGCAAAAGACAGGAGCAAAGAGGTAAAAATCGTAACACGCGCGCCCGTTGACGTCGCAACCTATCGACATCATGTTCTTTGTAAACTCGAAGGCGACAACCTCCGCCGCCTTGTTCTCCGTTGCACGGTTTACGCCCATATTGAAGAGCTAGAAAGGGATGCTGAGTTGACGCCGGCACTACGCGACTACATGGTGACATTATTGTGAATATCGTGGACGATATTATTGGAGTCTGGTAGTTTGTTACGGTACCGTCCTTCCTTTACTTTTATTCTTCTTTTCCTTTTCTTCTTCTTCCCCTTCGTCATCTGTATTACCACATATGCCATTCCCTTCCGCTTAGTCGTCTTATACGACTCATCCATGCCTTTTCTTCCCACTTATTCATTCTTATCATGCTATATGCACTGCCCTCTTTTCCATATATGTTTCCTTCTTTATTTCGAGGCGCATAGCCTCTCTTTACTCCTTTTATTCTTTTCTTTGTCTATAGTACACAGCCTCTTCTTCTACTCGCATATATATAGCCTGTAGTTTACTGCATGTACCTTAGATTTTAAAATTTGTATTTATTTGCCTTACAACTCAACAATAACGCCTTCGATTGTTAAGCTTCTACATTTTTATCCGCTTGTGAAGTGAAGCTTCTTGCTTAACTTCGTTGCATTACAAGTTGCTAGTGTTTGAAGTGTTACTATAACCAAGCCTATTGCATTTCAAAAACAAGCTTCGGATTATAAGCATTCAGACTAAGGGTTTATAAGAAGAGCTTATAGTTTTTGAAGCAAAACATTGGACTATAAGCATTCAGGATAAAGCCTTCTAATGCTCCAATGTTGTTTTGCTTTAAAATTTCATAGGCCCTTATAGTAAAAGAATGCTTGTAGTCTGATGTTTTGCTTCAAAAACCATAAGCCTTCTTATATGCCTTTACCCTGAATGCTTATAGTCCGATGTTTTGCTTCAAAAACCATAAGCTTTTCTTATAAACCCTTAGTCTGAATGCTTATAGTCCGAAGCTTGTTTTTGAAATGCAATAGGCTCGGTTATAGTAACACTTCAAACACTAGTAACTGTTTAGTCCGATGTTTTGCTTCAAATTTTATAACAAATGTGTCAAGTAGTGCAGGTCACGGGTATATCCACAGGTTATGGGGCCTGGACTCATACCCATACCCACCACGAGTACGGATTTGAGGCCACGGGTACGGGTTCCATGCAAGTTTTGTACAAATGCCACAAAAAACATGCAAAAAACGAGTTTTTGAGGTAGTATTTGATTTCTACAGGATTAAATACTGATCGGATCGTCTTGATGTAAACTGGAGAACTGTTTAGAACACATTGGAGAGCATCCCTGCATTTTTTAGGGAATTTTAAGAGCTTCCGGTCCCATGGTATATGCAAGAAACAGTGAAAAAACAGCAAAAAATGAGGTTTTTGGTGTTTTTATCCTCCAAAAAAATACAGGCAGAACCCATGAGGGTACTTCACGAGTACTGTGGGTATTTAGACCCTGGACTTGGACTTTACCTACACAGTACCCATAAGGGTTAAGGGTTAAGGGTTAAGGGTATGGGTACTGTGTGGGTAAAGTCCAAGTCCAGGGTCTAAATACCCACAGTACTCGTGAAGTACCCTCATGGGTTCTGCCTGTATTTTTTTGGAGGATAAAAACACCAAAAACCTCATTTTTTGCTGTTTTTTCACTGTTTCTTGCATATACCATGGGACCGGAAGCTCTTAAAATTCCCTAAAAAATGCAGGGATGCTCTCCAATGTGTTCTAAACAGTTCTCCAGTTTACATCAAGACGATCCGATCAGTATTTAATCCTGTAGAAATCAAATACTACCTCAAAAACTTGTTTTTTGCATGTTTTTTGTAGCATTTGCACCAAGCTTGCATGGAACCCGTACCCGTGGTCTCAAAGCCGTACCCGTGGTGGGTACGGGTATGAGTCCAGGCCCCATAACCTGCGGGTATACCCGTGACCTGCACTAGTTTTAAGCATAACTGAACATGTTTTAATGTGACTGGACATGATTGGATGTGTTTAAGTGCGATTGGACATGTTTTAGGTGTGACTAGACATGTTTTAATATGATTAAATGTGTTTGAGATATGACTGGACATGTTTTAACGTGACTGGACGTGCTTTAGGACATGAATAAATGTGTTTGAGGTGTGACTGGATGTGTATAGGCAATAGCACAGATACTCCGTGGATACAAAATTTCTAATCCATATCTATATCCGTGAAAATCTGTACCCATGTATCCGTCAGGCATGGGTTTTCCCACAGATACTTTACCCCTGGATATGGATTATCCATGGGTACGAGTATGGGTACTGTGACTATTATAATTATATCTAGATATTATTTTTCTATTAAATATATAGTATATATTATAATTTAATTGTAGTTATATTGAGCAGTTGTTAGCCTAGTGTTGTTTTTGCGAACGTCCCGCCGTGTCCAAGTCGACACATCGCACTATCGCCGTTGTCGACGCGCCACTGCCGTTGTTGACGTGTCAGTATCCGTATCCGTGCCATTGCCTAGATATTGGTGTCATTGAGCATGTTTTGAGTAAAACTAGACATGTTTTGTTGTGTGGACATGTTTTGTTGTGTGGACATATGTTCTTGATGGACATGTTTTCTTGTGTAAATATATTTTTAGCTTATAGCAATAGCTGCTCATAATATAACTGAGACCATAGTAATAGCTTGGCAAATCCAAGCAGAAAACAAACTAGTTTTCTTGCAATTACGAAATATTATGCACTTTGTTCTGATACTAAGTGTAGCATGGCAGATGCCAAGTGTGACGTGGCAGATGCCAAGTGTGACATGGCAGATACCAAATGTGATGTGGCAGCTGCCAAGTGTGATGTGGCAGATGCCAAGTATAGCATGACAGTTGTCAGATATGATTTTTATTAGTTCAAATAGCAAGTTGTCTATTTCTGTCAACTTTGCATTGTCTAGCAAGGTAAAGTTCAGAACTTTAAAATATATCTGTTTCTATCTAATGCCTGAGTCATGGAATTAAGTTAAGTTGAATTATATATAAATGAGTTTTCATCAAGTTGGGATATTGGTGATGCTACACAAGTTCAAATGTCTAAGTAATACTCTAATGAAGATTTGGATATATCAGAGGTAGGGGAAAATGAGAAGGAAAATAAAGCAAACTATAAAATGTCAGAAGCCTTATAATACTTAAATGCCAGTATTTATAATGAAAAGGATTATTAACTTTGTAAAATATACATTGGATTTATCTATTTGGCTCCCCGGGGAGCCGCTTAGTCATCCAACATCCCATTTCTTATATGGTTATAGCTAACTGGCCTGATTAAGATAAATCAATTCTTGCTTGTCCATTACTTGAGAGCAAATTCAAGAGAATTAAGCAATGAAATGTTCAATATTGTTAGACCTTCAGAATAAATAATCATAAGGTTTGGTAGAGTAGTTGGTGAAAAATAAATCAACTGCTTATCTATACTTAAGGTTCCTAAGGTTCCACTACATCAAAGATGACAATTATTTTTTCTCAGTAATATACACTTATAAATTACTCAAATCTAATTTTACTATATTTTTGCCAATGGTATTGCAAAGATAATAATTCATTTATCTTGATCAAGCCACTTAGCTATAACTATATAAGGAAAGGGGTGTCAGATGACTAAGCGGCTCCCCGGGGAGCCAAATAGACACTCCCATATACATTATACAACATTGTAGTAATATATTATATTGAATATTTGACGGTATTTTTGCATTATACTGGTATTGGAGTAAAGAATTTGTTTACATGAGTGCAGAGAATTAATAATAATTTGAAAAACATGAATGTGTGCATGTGAATTATTGATATTTTGAAAATGCAAAGGATAGAAGTGAAACAGTGCTGAATTGCTCTGACATTGTCAAAAAATAAAAGTGAAAATCACAAAAAGAAGAAAGGAAAGTAGTACCTCTGATACTCTGTGACATCAACATAGGTGTTTTGGTAGATGCCATAGACCTGGCAGCTGACAAATGGTAATCATGGCAGCTATCACAAATGCCATAGCATCCAACTTGATTCCGTACAGTAAATTAATCAAGCTGGATGTAGTGTAGTAGATGATGATTGAAGTATAATAAATATATGTTTTGTTAAAATGAATATTATATTAATAGCTAAAAATATAAAAAATCTCGATATATAAACTTTTAGTATTTGAAAAAGAAATCTTTTTTCCTTTTCAATTTTCTAAATCTAAATATTCTTCATAATGTTATTCATTGTATAAATATTAGTCACTAAAATCTAGAAATGCCACCATAGTGATCAATAATCTAAATATTTCTAAAATATACATACAAAAATGACTAATTTGTATAATTTAACTTTTACTCTCAACTATACAAATCTATACAGTATTTCATAACTTACAATATTTTTTTGAATTCTCAAACTTTACAAATTTATTTTCCAAATGTCATTAGTTTTGCAAATTGCAATACACAATATTTTATAATATATTTCAAAAACTTTATAAGTAAATAAAAATAAAAAATAAAAAAATAAACCGATACAGTTTACAAATTTGCTTAGTTACTCTCAAACAACTATAACTAAAATTCTTAAATAATAAAAACAAGCACAGAACTAATTAAACTTGAGAACATTAACTTCCATGACAACTGTTTTCATAAAGATGTGGAAAAGTTGAAAAAAGATTTGAGGTCTAAAAATTTTAGACTTGGTGAAATTTCTCTTGTATCTTATGGAATACTGCATGGATTGAGATGGTTATAGTGGGAAAGTTGTACTATTTCTTAAGAGCTTTCTACTCCTGTAATTACATTTGGATAATATTTAGTGTATGGTGAGTTGTAGATGAAATAACAGAGAAACCAGCACTTTTTAAGATCCAAAATGATATTGTCAAATTATGGCATCAAATGAACTCCTATGAACAAGATTGTAGGGAGAAAATTGTTTGTTTTTTCAGGAACTAGAAGTGTTTTTCTTTATTTTTGTGTTGTGAGCCAATATTACATCTGTACTATTTTTGATTGTATTAGGATCAAAATACCACAAGAATTATAAATATTAGCTCAAAACACAAAAATAAAAAAAAACACTTCTAGCCCCTGAAAAAACAAACAATTTTCTCCCTACAATCTTGTTCATAGGAGCTCATTTGATGCCATAATTTGACAATATCATTTTGGGTCTTAAAAAGTGCTGGTTTCTCTGTTATTTCATCTACAACTCACCATACACTAAATATTATCCAAATGTAATTACAGGAGTAGAAAGCTCTTAAGAAATAGTACAATTTTTTCTTTATAATCATCTTAATTTATATAGTATTCCATGAGATACAAGAGAAATTTTACCAAGTTTAAAATTTTTAGACTTCAAATTTTTTTTCAACTTTTCCACATGTTTATGAAAACAGCTGTAAATGAAAATGCATTATACCACTTTTGAATATGTTATGTTTGTATCAGATAATTTTCATAAAAAACCATGTTGTTCATTTAAAAAAAAACATTTTCATGAATGAATTGTATAAAAAATTTATAATAAGCTTAGAAAGCATTCCAAAAATTCTAAACGAATATATAGTTATTAGAAGGATTTATCTATTTGGCTGCCCAGGGAGCCGTTTAGTCATCTAACACTTCTTGCTTTATATAGTTATAGCCAACTGGTCTGATTAAGATAAATCAATTCCTACTTGTCCATTACTTGAGATTCAATTCAAGAGAATTAAGCAATCAAACATAAAATAATGTTAAACCTTTCAAATAAATAATCATAAGGTTTGGTCAAATAGTTGGTGAAAAATAAATCAACTTCTTATCTATACTTAAAGTTCCACTATATCAAAGATGACAATTATTTTTTCTCAGTAATATACCTTTATAAATTACTCAAATCTAATTTTACTATATTTTTGCCAATGGTATTTCTAAGGCAATAATTCATTTATCTTGATCAAACCATTTACCCATAACTATATAAAGAAAGGATGTTTGATGACTAAGTGACTCCCTAAGAAGTCAAATAGACATTTCCAACAAAGTATATACAATATTAATAGAATAATAAACTGGTAATGGTGTTTTATCACAATTCATTATGGAATAAATACAAGTATGAAGAAAATATATCAAATAAATATTGCAAAAATCAAGTATACAATACAAAAATCCAGAACAAACTATTACTTTGTTTTTCTACAAATATCTCTCTAACTTATACTAGCTTTGAATATGCTCATGACAATACTTTAGTCATCTTAAACTACTTTGTTCAACAATTTCACAAAAAATTATTCCTCAATGCTATAATATTTATAATATTTTTTCTTTAATATACTTACCAATAATAACTACCAATTATAATGTCTACTAAACACAGTAACTATTAAATACAACATCTATTCAATTATATTGATTTGTATTATAAGAAAATTATATGATATAGTGTAAAATTGTAATATACACTTACCTATTTTAGTATATTTTCTAGTATATTTTCTAAATACTTCTAAATTGTTAAAACAATAATAGTTGTTCTACTACTGAATATATCGTGAATGTTCAAAAATTTAACAGTTGTTTTTATTCTAAATAATGTCAGATTGTTCTAAAAACTTGAAAGCATTTTGATAACATGCTAAAACAAAATGTATATTACAATCTTACACTATCGTATTTTATTTTCCATACATTATAGCCATATTACAGCCGTTTTTAGTGAACATGGTACTAGCTGAAATTTTTTAAATTAAAAAAAATTTAAAGTAATTAAGCAATAACTTATACAATACTACATAAATTAATATGGTTATAGAGAGAAAATTGTACTATTTTTAAATGGCTATCAGCTTCTGCAATTACATTTAGATAATATTTAGTAGATGATGAGTTGTGGTTAGAATAAGAGATAAACTACTACTTTTTAACATCTAAAATGATGTTGTCAAATTATAACATGAAATGAGCTTCTATGAAAAAAATTGTAAGGAGAAAGTTGTTCATTTTTTTAAAGGCTAGAAGTACATATACTATGTTTTTCTTTATTTTTATCCTTGGAGCCAACATTATATCTGTACTATGTTTGATTGCATTGAGAATAAAATATATGAATATTGGTTCAAAAGACAAAAATAAAAAAAAACACAATATAAATACTTCTAGTCCTTGAAAAAATAAATAACTTTCTCCCTACAATTTTGTTCATAAGAGCTCATTTAATGCTATAATTTAACAACATAATTTTAAATGTCAAAAAATAGTAGTTTATCTCTTATTCTAACCACAACTCATCATCTACTAAATATTATCTAAATGTAATTGCAGAAGCTAATAGCTATTTAAAAATAGTACAACTTTCCCTCTATAACCATATCAATCCATGCAGTATTGCACAAGTTATTGATTAATTACTTTAAATTTTTTTTGATTCAAAAAATTTCAGTTAGTGTTATGTTTACTAAAAATGGCTATAATGTGAAGATCGTTTAAAATTATAGAAAGTATGAACTTTAAAAACTTTAAAATAGATCTGTGACTGAAATAACTTTAAAATATATGACATTCATTATCCTAACGGATTATGTGTAAGAGAATGACGGTGCTGCGCTGCGTTACAAACAAAAAGCAGATTGTGGTCGGTGATGAGCAACTCATAAGATTGAATGTTATCGATAAGGTAGTATGACCTGTGTTCAACAAGTGAGCCAGACTTTTGGTAAATCGCTAATCGAGTAGTGAGCGGCTAGAGCTTGATGTTTGTCAAAAAGCATGTACCAACATCGTCAAGTGTGCTGATGCTTTGATTGTAACTTAACTGTCTATCTTGACGTTGTTGTGTGAATGAATGTTTTCACCAAGGCTTGTGGAATTGACGTTTTTCAGACAGAGGCCTTGTTGTTCTGAGGCTAAATTAAATTTGTTAAAGTTATTGTCAAAGTTGAACACACCTTTATACAAGTATTGATAGAATAACAATGAACAGGGAGCAAGCTGAAATGAACAGAGAGCAAGCTATAATGAATAGTGAGCAAGCAAGCAGTGATGAATAGTGAAGAATGAACAGATGAACAGTGAACAAGCTATAGTAAACAGTAAGCAGGCAAGCAGTGATAAATAGTGAGGTCTCTCCTGATATAGAACTGAGACTTTAAGTGAGCAAGCACACAATAGATAGTGAGCAAGCAATCAATGAGCAGTGAACAGTGAGGTCTCTCCTTGGGTGGGACTGAAACTTTGAGTAAGCAAGCAAGTAATGGGCAATAGACAAGCAAGCAATGAGTAATGGGCAGTAAATAATAAGCAATCACTATAGATGAACTAGCAATGATGACAGACTAGCAATGATAATGGACTATACTAATGACTACTGACGGACTTGAATGAACTGGTAAGGAAGTTAAGCAACAAGAGTATCTTCTGGATATTGAATTGTCTACTTAGTCCGAAGCTTCAAATGTACATTGGCTCCTAGTTCAGAAATATACTTTAATATTTTTTCAATATTCTGTTGAATAGAAGTAACCTTAACCCTATAACTACTGAATATAGATGCTAACTAAGGCAGGCTAAGTGAATAGCTGACTAAGCAAAGTACAAAAAGGGACTGGCAGACTGAGATGCACCTATTGAATGATCAAATATAGATCCACAGACTCAACAAGCAAAAAATGATAAACTAATATACACTTATTGAGTGATCAAAGATAGATCCACAGACTCAACAAGCAAGAATGATGATAGACAAGTATGAACTACCAAATATGAGTGCTGACTAATCCTAACTAACTGAATAGCTGACTAAGCACAGCAAACTGACAGACTGATATGCAACTATTGAGTGGTCAAAGATAAACTCACTGACTCAACAAACAAAAATGATAAACTGGTAGTGAACTGTTATAAGGATACTAGCTACTATAACTGAGTATTACTAGCACTAACTTAATAACACTAACTATAAAACTGAAGGGTGAATACTAAGGGAAAGGTATAAATTGGGGAGAGAGAAGTGTTACTGACTACTGGGCAATTTAGGGCTCTATATATACTGTTTTGGAAACAATGGGGGACTGAGAACAATGGGGATTAGACAACAATGGGGGCTGAGTAAGGAGAAACAATGGAGAGAGTGCTTTAAGGCTGTGTTAACTCCATTAGGACAGATCAGCATCAGATCTACTACAATTTCAAATAACCCTGCTATGTTATCCCCATTTAGGATGTGGGTACAAAACAATTGATCCTTTATTCCAGTTCTTTATCTTATCTTATCTCTCTCTATCTTCTCTCTTCTCTCCTTATCTGTTTGGCCTGCTGAGTGGCAACAAGACTAACAACAATCAACAAAGTCCAACATGATTTGTCATCTTCCTTCCAACAATAATAATGCACAACATATCCTTGTTATGCCTGTTCCCTTGCACACAGATTATAGAAAAATAGGAAATAAATGTAAATGAGTGTGGATAGTGGATAGTGTCTATGCATGCTAGCAATAAGTGGTTAAGTCTGGGCCACAGTAGGGGCACCATAATAAAATACCCAAAGCAAATGCTAGGCTGTAAGGTATACTTTACTATGCCTATTCATTTGTATACGTGTTATAGAAAAATATAGAATAAATGTTAATGAATGTGGGGTGTGCTTATGTATACTAGGTATGAGTGGTTATCTCTGTGCTCTACTAATAAAACCATGACATTACACCTAAAGTCATTTAGAGTCATGACAACGTGTGTTCTAAAACTCCCCTGATTGGCTATATTATACTACTAATACAATAACTGCTATATCAAATTTCATATCAATTTATACAAATTTGATTGCAGTTTTTTTCATAAATAATGACAGTAAATGCACTTTAAAGAGAAAGTTTTTTATTTTTTCAAAAATTAAAAGTACATATATCATGTTTTTCTTTATTTTTCTTCTTTGAGCCAATATTACATCTGTACTGTGTTTGTTTGCATTAAATTCCAAATATGACAAAAATTATAATTATTTTGAATAATATATGTATTATATTCCAAATTTAACAACTTTCCATCCTCAGAAGAAATAAAGCTGAATTCATTGCAATTTTTTACTGCTAATCTTTCTAACCACATCAGAAAAAGATTTCATATGTTAAACACTATCACAAGGATCTCTAAATGAGCTAATAAACCCGTAACAGTTGTCTGTTGTGCTTTTAATGATCAATACTTGAGAATTGTTATTACTGCCAATCCTCACATACTCTTTAACCACACAAATGCCTTAGACGTTGTAGTAGTGGGGAGTATCCACTACTATAGAGAGGTCACGTGATAGGATCCCATGGTTCATAGGACTACAGTAGAGTACATATGTTGTAGACATTCAAACTATTCCTGCATGATCCACCCTGAGTGAACACCCCCTGCTCACTTCAATGTTCTAACATCTGTGAAGAATCCAATTTTTATTATTTAATAGTTCTTGATTTTCCTTTGTTAATTCAATATCTTATCTTAAACAAACATAAGCAGAAGTATTGAATGTAAGATTAATATACTTCATTGTTGTATTTTTAAGATTAAAAAAAGAAATTTCTAAGACTTTATTCTACCACAATCTGTCAATAAATATGACCAAACACTCTTATCTCTTTTTCAAAACTGAATCATTGTTGGATCTTAATAAATTCTGGTCTCTGATGGAATAAGCTTATAAAGAAGAACCTTCACTTATCATAGTACACAGAAATGATATGTAATAACTTCCATTATCTATTCTGTGACTTTTTAGTCAAATTTTGAGATTCTCTCATACCTCTCCGTAAATTCAATAGGCCTCAGAAGCATCTGAAAACCTTAAAGTAGAAAGAAAAGCAATGGAAGAAAGTTGACTGTCAGTTGTAAAATAATTTAAATAATAACATTATTTTCAAAATAGCCATCAAAAAGCTTATGTATTTTAAATTTTCACTATACACAATTATCCAATCATCGAAACTACTCGTTCATATTACAGCCCTTTGCATTGAATATGGCAGTAAATTGCACATTTTTGAATTAATAAAGAAAAATGGACTTAGTAGAATTTTGAGTGCTCTGTTGTGTATCTCATGAAATACTGGATGGATTAAGATGGTTATAGAGGGAAAGTTGTACTATTTCTTAAGGGCTATCTACTCCTGTAATTACATTTGGACAATATATAGTGTATGGTGAGTTGTGGGTGAAATAGAAGGTAAACCAGTGTTTTTTGACATCCAAAATGATATTGTCAAATTATGGCATCAAATGAGCTCCTATGAACAAGATTGCAGGGAGAAAATTGTTCAGTTTTTCAAGGGCTAGAAGTTCATATACCGTATTTTTCTTCATTTTTGTCATTTGAGCCAATAATTATGAGTCTTATGATATTTCAAGTCCAATATGGATGAACACAGTAAAGATGTAAAATTGGCTGAAAGGACAAGAATGAAGAAAAATACGGTATATGAGCTTCCAGCCCTTGAAAAACTGAACAATTTTCTCCCTGCAATCTTGTTCATAGGAGCTCATTTGATGCCATAATTTGACAATATCATTTTGGATGTCAAAAAACACTGGTTTACCTTCTATTTCACCCACAACTCACCATACACTATATATTGTCCAAATGTAATTACAGGAGTAGATAGCCCTTAAGAAATAGTACAACTTTCCCTCTATAACCATCTTAATCCATCCAGTATTTCATGAGATACACAACAGAGCACTCAAAATTCTACTAAGTCCATTTTTCTTTATTAATTCAAAAATGTGCAATTTACTGCCATATTCAATGCAAAGGGCTGTAACAGATACATTCTTGCTAACATATCTAATATTAGTAAAAATGTTCCTGAAGAATAGAATGAGAAAAAAAAAAAGGATTAGAAAAATGTCAGTGTGATAAATGAGAAACTCTAAAGTCTCTCTCAAATGCCCATACTTAACGAGTGTAAATTTTGATTGCATCTACAAATGACCTCATCGAAAACATCAGCCATTTATACATTTTATTATCAAACACTAAGCAAGTAATCGTGGGAATTATATCCAACTTTTCCAAATTAACAAACAACATTATATTTTTTTCACAGGAATAATTTGCTTTGTTGACTAAGATACAAACTACTTGACATATAACAAATTTTTCTAGAACCTACAAATTAACCAATATAACATTAGAACATTGCATTGTAAAATGATTTTATTAGAGTTCATCTTAGCTAAACTATATGGTTTAGATAATATGGAGCATATTATAGATGTTTTCAAACTTTGTTGTGTTGTATATTAGAGAATACTCCAATTATAGAAGAATTTCTATATTCAAAGAACTCAGAAGATAATAACTGCGTATATTCTCTCTCTTCAGCTTTCTAAAATCACTGTAATAACTATAATGAATTATTATATTCCTTATCTGTAAGTCTATATAATTTCATTTTCACCATCATCATTCTCAAAACATCCAACTTGTAGGTTTTCTCTCTATCACCACTAGTATCACTACTAACACTCTGCTCATAGTCCAATAAAGGCAGCTTCATTCCTCATTTGCAACACAAATACTGATGCTAATATTGACACTAATACTAGCAATAAAAACAGTAGTGCTTTTAAAATCTCTGCTTGTTCCTCCAATGTATTCCTCAAAAGCTTAGCCTCACTATCTCCACGATTCTTATCAACTCCACCTTTTTCATTTTTTCCACCACTTCCAACAACTCTACCATCTTTGTTTTTCTTTTTACTTCATTTCACACCATCAACCACCACTCACATCAAATATAGCACCAGTGTGAATCTGGAGGACTTCACAGATTGCAAGCAGAAGTGTAATGTATTGTTGAAGACACTTGATTTTATCACTAACTATTACTACAATAACCACAATGATTATAACCATCGTAAGCACTTTTTCAGAAAAGTTTGTGTGACAAAAAATTCTAAAAGGCTAATTTTTATCATAGTCTGTCAAAAGTAATGGTGTGTTCCAGATTGATACATCATTCTTCCACTTGTTGAATAAGCCACCTATTATGGTAGCCAATGTGACTCCCACTGGAAAGGCAAGGTTCTTTGTACCATAAGCAGCTACATTAGCAAAACCATTACCTTTACCAGTATTTGACTACAGTTTATACAGAACATTGTATGCTTTTTTCTCTTAACCAATAATCAATTGATGTAATTGTTCATTTGAACACAAAGACTTTGGTGATGAAGTTTATACTGGTTAAATGAAATGCTCAATTTAATGATACTTCTTGCCAGTTGTTCCAAGTTCCTATTTGTTGTATCTTGTAAATTCTATCACTTTACTGTTCTTTTGATTTTCTTATCAATATAACCATATTCAATGTATAATCATATTTTTTTGTTCATCTAAAAAATTATAGAAATCAAGCTTCAACTTATAAAGATAACTTGTTCATAACAACAAAATTAGAGTGAAAATGAACAACTTTCCACAATCTATGTAGTAAACATTGTCTCTAAATTTATTATACTATAGAAATTATTAATGAATTTAATGAAGATATGCATAATGGTTTTTATATCCATGGAATCTGGAACAGAATGTAAAGAGCTGCTTGATAATGGGAAATTTATTACTTGTATGAGGAATTTTAGCTCTTCCCTAAAGAAAATAATTATTGAATCAATTATAAGTTCTAGCAGCAATAATAGTAGTGTGCATACAATGATAATCTTTTGATTCAAAATTAACACTTCCAAATATTCTTCATAAGCTTCCAAAAGAAGAACAAATACAAGCAAACATGACAGCATTAATTAAATAATTCAACAATATTATTTGCAAACTATATCATTTGATATCAAATTAAAATTCAACATAATATTAAAAATAAAATTTGTTATTAATAGGGTTTGGCACGGATAACCTGCAGGTTTTTGATCCTGCAATTTGATTTGAAATTTATAATCTCAATTTACATGTATTTACTTTGTGATATAGGGAAAAAATGTTCATTTTATATTAAATAAAACAGCTACAAAGTGTTGAATATAATTGTGCATGACAAAATACACTAGTGTGCACACAATGCAATAGGTTTAACTGATTTAAACCCACAGATATAATGTATACAAAAATGCAGATATGGCAGGGGGTGAATTTTTTATTTAAGTCTATATGTGATATTTTATAAGTTATATCTATTGTATACAGTGTTGATAATGAAGAAAATAATAGATACAGGTTTGCCAAGAATTTTCAAAACTCATTACCTACCCAAAGTCCAAGTAATTCCAACAATATCGGTATTTTGTTTTATATGTAAACACTCAAATCCATGCTATACTCTAATTATGAATATAGTTCTTCAATTCTACTTTTCATTAATTCCAGACTTTTCCACTGATGCCAGCCAAAATTTAGCAGCTGCCATTGCCAATGATACTGACTTGGTCTCAGAGAAACGAAATGAATCAGTTGATTCACTTGATTCTGAATCTGAATCTAATGATCTCATGGCCTTCAAATCAAAGAGATTGTGAAAGCAATTCTTCTCTGAGGTACAATTTAAAACTTGCCAAAAATAAAACTTGAAATTGTTGATATTTTCCATGATCTAACATCTGAGTTGAAAGAGCTCTAAAAAACATGAACAACAGATCAATGCACTGGCACTTCACAAGATAAGCTAGCCAAATCAGCCAAATCAGTAACTCTTACAGCTGTTTTCATAAAGATGTGGAAAAGTTGAAAAAAGATTTGAGGTGTAAAAATTTTGGACTTGGTGAAAATTCTCTTGTATCTCATGGAATACTGTATGGATTGAGATGATTATAGTGGAAAAGTTGTACTATATCTTAAAAGACTTTCTACTCTTGTAATTATATTTGGATAATATTTAGTGTATGATGAGTTGTAAATGAAATAACAAGGAAATTAGCACTTTTTGAGACTTAAAATAATATTGTCAAATTATGTCATCAAATGAACTCCTATGAACAAAATTGTCAGGAGAAAATTGTTCATTTTTTCAAGAGCTAGAAGTGCATATATCGTGTTTTTCTTTATTTTTGTGTTTTGAGCCAATATTACATCTGTACTATTTTTAATTGCATTGAAATCAAAATACCACAAGAATTATAAATATGGGCTCAAAATACAAAAATAAAGAAAAACACCCAAACAGCCTTTATTAATACAGCTACTGCTAAAAATTAGAATATCTTCACCCAATTGATGGAAGACATTCAGTATCTCAATAAACTCATCAAACTGGTGTGATCTTGCATCAACAATATTAACTTATTGCTGATCAATCTATCAAGGTTGAGGCTTGCATCAGTACATTTTGACTTGAGCTCAAACAAAGTTGTATAAAGCAGATCTTCATGCACTTTGGGCTGATTGTGCTGCTGTAGTGAAAAACTTGTTGGGAAATAAAATACATATATTCTCTCTAAATATTACTGGTTCAGAAATATAGTTTTCTCTCAATCTTGTACTTCTGCCAAACAAATCTTGTTTTGAGTCAAAAGAAACTGTCCTTATAATCACCCAATCTTCATCATTGTCATTTCAGATGTCTTTTTCAAAGATTCTTTCACAAAGAAATATATCAATCATTTCTATTCATCTGTGAATGAAACAGAAGATAAGCTAGAAATATCCTTGAAGATGTTAGGATTGGTTGCTACC
Organism: Hygrocybe coccinea; assembly: GCA_963555575.2. NCBI lineage: Eukaryota > Fungi > Basidiomycota > Agaricomycetes > Agaricales > Hygrophoraceae > Hygrocybe > Hygrocybe coccinea. Next base: position 1,638,453 of record OY742000.1, read on the forward strand.
ACAATATATTACCTTAGACCAACTTTGTCTTTAAATCACTGATATATCTTCGCAGATCCATATAGTTATCAAAAAATAAGAGTCCAGCATCTAGGAAATAGCAAGGGTATGGCAAGAATTGTAAGTGTTTTATTTCATCATATGTCTGAGAAATATTTCCATATCTTAATCCTTGAATTCCAATTTTTGCAAGGATCATTATATATATTAGAAATAAGTTTTCATATGATGTAATATATTAAAATTCAATTATTTATTCTAAAAGAAGCAAACTTAATAAAAATATTCCTTTATATTCCAAGTTTTTGCTTACTTTGTACCCTAGAGTATGTACCTTTCATACTTTTGGCTATGATATTGTCATTTAGACAGATTGGTTAGATTAATCAATCACAGGTACCTAAACAACATGAAAGCTTATCTTCCAATGTATAATTTTTCTGTAATTAAAATCTTGAATTATAAATTCTAAGCTACAATACTGAGATTAATACCAATCTATACAAAATCCTTATCATACCCTTGCTATTTTCTACCAGCATTGAAGTCAAACAATAACTCATTTCGAACATTTGTAAGGGTATCTATAAAAGTCATCTCAAATTATCGAGAATATTTTCATTTGAAAGCTAGAGGCATATCATTGAGTAATGGCTGGAATATTCCATAATGCATCAGGATGAATTTATCTGCACAGTAGGTCATATACTATGATCTTTCTGCAGTTCTAGATGTGTTGACCCAAGTGATGGTGCCAAGATCAACTTTAGTGGGATAGAGGATTTACATCAACTTATCTTCACAACTCTCTGTTAGATAAATTCGTAATGCAACATATTTTAATACCAATTTTATTCATTCTTCTAAGATAAGATAATTGACTACAAAAAAATCTAAACTGTACTAATGCCAGGATAATTAAACCCAAATCAGATCCAAGATGAAAAATTGAGTGAGCGACTTTTCTAAAATAGCTTTATTAGTACAATTAGCAGTATTAATCTAATAGCATCTAATGAGTACCATGTTACAATTTTCACCTTTTTGCCCATAGCTTTTGCTTTAACAGCATGTGACACCCATTGAACACTACATTCCCACAAAGATGTACCAAGCCCCATGTTGTAATTGGATGATACTTTGTTACCGGTTGATTCCATGTTCTCATTGGACGATACCTCGTTACTGACTACAAATGATGACTTGAAAACGCATAACCATTCATGCACAACCAGAAGTTGAAGGAACCTGAAAACAATATAATCCAAACCTGGCCATTCAGTCTTGTCACAATCCATGACTAGTGTGCATACCTGGAAACAAGAATACTCTATGACTCAACCATCAATCATGTCCAACAATCTGAATACTCTAATTCTCCACTGACCGATCATATGTCAAAGCCCATATGCTTACAATATTGTTATTGTTCTTTCACAATTCACATACATGGTTCTTTGTGCTTGATAACTGATCAACTTTCCTATTTCGAAAAAAACCAACACGTCATTCCGATCTTCATGGTTACCTTTGACGTCCAGCTCATCGCCACAATTGTCATATGTTTTATTGGCATATCCACCCTTGTGGGCATCTATATCTATGCAATCTATATTCAGATGATGCAACCTTCCCACAATGACTCAGATATCAGATCCATCATAGTTGCTGACAACCAATAACTCTTTTGATCTATCTTGGCCAACCATCTTGTTTTTCTTCACACATTACTTCCACATTCATTCACTTTTCTTCTCATCAGCTGACCGCCGGTGCTCAGCTAACAACCTGAACTCGCATGTATGACAAGTCCCCTTGATGCTCTGCAAAGACTTGCATTCTGACATGTTTCATCACCTTTGTGTACCAGTCCACTGGTTGAGAATATCCATACCTAATCAACATCCCAGTCATCCAGTACCCTGCAGTCAAAAAGGGTTATATGAAGCACCCTTGCTCATTGTACTGCAAGAACCACAGTTGCTGGTGTATGATTACCAGTGTTCATTGCATTGCATTGCCCCCATCATGGTTCTTCCCCATTCAGTGATTTGCCTTCTCCTCTGCCTCCAATAATTGAAGCATCACATTCACCTTTCCACCCCAATCCTGCATGCACATACTCATAGTCGTATGCTGCTATTGGCCAGACATCCACTGCCAGTGAAAACCATCAGGAAGGTGAACCAATCTTGTCATTACCAGGCCAGGAACTTAACTGCATGGCATCCACATGGCCAACTCATGCTTATCATGTGCCCGCTGATGCATCAACTTATGGATCATTTCACCTCTTTATCATGAGGCATAGGGTCTGGACTCTTGATTGCTCCAAATCATTTCATTGCAATCACTTTTTGAAACACTAATGAAAATGTTGCATCCTCAGGACAGCTTTATTTCTTTTTGTTCCCCCATATTCATATACAGACCCGGTGTAGAGGAGACAACTCACGTGGTCTCCAAATTCACCTCGAAACACACATAATAGCTTGTCTGACACACTACATCCTAATCCAATCTAGGCTGAAACACGACCTCTCTCTGTCCAATCAGAAAGCACCCGAAATACAACTTGGAATCACATGCGAAAACACCCAGTACTCTACACGTACCAACACCCTCTGCCCACCAAGCCGACCACCCCCGACTCAAGTAGTATAAAAAGGATGCCCAACACGGTAGTGAGTAGATATAGAGAGACATAACCAGACATATAGATACATATCCAGATATATCCAGCCATATCCTGACCTCTAGAGACACAAACCCAACCTTTAATCAGTAGCTCAGACATCCTGACACCCTCCTATACCCATATCTCCAGCTCCTGATCCCTATACATCCCATTCTCACCACCACAAACCATATATTTACGTTCCACACCGATCCCACCCATTAGTAGAGCTGCGTGACACCGTTTGACAAAATCCACCATGCAACCCGACATCGGACTACATCAGACTATTTAGACCCCATCGGACTACCCAATATAGCTCGGATTACACCAGATTACATCGGACTTCTTTAGATTACGTCAGATTTCTTTAAACAACACGGATTTCATTGGACTTCACTAGGAACTATCCTATCTATCTTCGGATTTCTTCTACACTTCACTAAGCCAACTGATTGTGCCCTTGTCACTACTACGCTGACACCCAACATCTAGTATCCCCTTTCAGAGCTAGACCCAAACTACGCATCACACCAGTAGTCTGTCTTTCATGTCTGTTCACTATTTAAACCTTCATCTTCAAACTCTTCCTCTTTTTCCCTTCTCTTTCCTCATGTTTAGTCTGGTTTCCACCCCCTGGTTTGCTTATCTAGACTTCCTCCCTCCTCCAGACTGCTACTTGCTGTATAGTAGTAGTAGATCATGAATACACCTTCTCTCTTGTGTTTTCTCTGATCTGATCTTGACTTGATTTAGTTGGTTGTTGCTAGAGCCTGCTAATCTAGCCATCTATAACATACCAATTATGCCAATATAAGTCTTATTAGTATAATTTAGGCCATATTAGGGGTAGAGGATTTTCCTGATGTATCATCCTCATCTTGTTGCATATTGGCAGTCTGCTGGCAATTATGCAATTGATTGGTGGATTCCAATCACAGGTCGACACAGATTAGAAAGTTGTATAATCTAAGGATTATGCCAAAGTAAGCTTTAAGTATGTGTGATGTATTATATTATTATTATTTTTAAGTACTACAGCTGCAATATTGAAGCTGATAAGCTTAATTTATTTAACATTTTAACTTTAAGTAATACAAATGTACAGTAATTCAGACAATTTGTTTCTATAGTAACCTTTGTTCATGCTATATACTTACAAGGCATAAAATAAAGGTCTTTATACTGAACAAAAATATAATCTAGCCCTTTATGATATACTTACAGGTTCAGTTTAAGGTTTAACCTATTGACTGAACTGAACCTGTCCATCACTATTTGTTACAGTCACACTGATATTTTTGTAATCATGCAAACTCCTCCTCAAATACCATTACAAAGACCCAATCTATACAACAGTGATCCCATGGCCTTATTTACACCCTGGAAGCAACAACAGTCATCAGTAGATTTACATCTGCTTAAATAAGCTCTCAACTTTTCTATTTAAGCTTATGCTTTTATTATAGTACTTTTTTTGCACTTATTCAGTCTTTTTACTTTTAATTCAAGCTTATGCTTTTGATTTAGTCTTTTTAACACTTATCCATTCTTTTTACTTTTAATTCAAGTTTATGCTTTCAAGTTTATAATGTTAGAGGAACAGCACATCAAAATGCTATTTTGTGACTATGGTGGTCTATATATTTGTTGAGGTAGTAGAAATGGAAAGCACTCAGAGTATAATGGAAAGGAAAATGATGTGGTAACGGTTTCTTCTCATAAACCAGCATCAAGTGCACCCCACGCAGAATGATGTCAACATGAATTACTAATGTAACTCACCACCCACAGGCCATCTCCAGCTTTATGATCCACATCCTAGTGATGTCACAAGGCCTGTAATCAGATGGAACAAACCACTTCACAAGTGCACAAGAATAAACAATGTCCAAAAATGTAAAATCAAAAAAAGACACACTCTTGCAATGTCTAGCTCTTGGAATCTGTCTTGTTCCTGGTCCCTCACAACAAACACTGTATCGTATCTGGCTGGGCCTTTGTACCATGAACTTGTTGACCAAATTCTTTCACAGTGCATACCACCAATGCCACAAACATTGCTTGGTGCATGATATATAGACACCGCTAAGTTATAAACACACACTTGCCCTGAGAATATTGGGCAGTTATGGACGTTATCTTCAGGAATAACAACTTCTGGATTATATATGTCATAAAGAAACTCCCAAATATATTCTTGAAGGCGTGGTTGGTGGATATGTTGCATCAGGTCCATTAGATTGCATGGGTAACCTTGTGCTGTTGTTCATGCAAGCGTAACTTCTCCCTTGAACTTATTGCCATCCATGGGGCCACTATCATCTTCTACATTTTACACCTCTAATGACACTGGCTCAGAGATGGGGATGGTGTCAGCCAAGGTGGGTATGCACCCAGCAAGATCCACCGGCATTCCAGTGATATGACCTCTGAGCATCCTACGATCAGTAAAATAAACCTTGGATGCTGCGAGCTTGTCAGTTCTTTGATTGATAAGTAACATTTGACCAAGGGCTTTCCATTGGCTTGAATGTCGCCATGGTTTCTTGACAGCCTTGATGTGCTTTGATTCTGTTATCGAAGAGCAGAGCCCATTAGGAGCTCCAAACATTTGAATATTCTATCAATAATGATCCAGTGAGTGTTGTTGAGGAAGCACAAAGTGCTCTCAAACACTGGTATCAACAAACACTTGTCAATCACATTGGAAGGTGGCAAGAGTCATGTCAAGAAAGCAAAGGGTGTCTTCATCAATTACAGATCAGCATACATAGTAGCAGAAGTCCATAAATGAGCTAAGGGCATGGACCATCTCATCAGAAACATAGCCTACAATAGCAGGGAGAAAAACCTGCCAATACTTGTGAGTATTTGAGAATTCACCACAAAATGTGTATTACCTTCATGAGGGCCTTAGAATCATCACCAGTCCATTGCTTGAAGTTGTGGCCTTGGGGGAATTGGCATTGTGCCACTGCAATGCAATGGTCAATATCTGTAAGAATCTTGCAAGCAATAGCCACCATGTTCATGTGTTCAATATAGTGAACTATCCATGTTACAAGGTGGTCTTTGAATGTCCCCTTAATCACTTGGTGAAGGATGTCTGGGGATAAGAGCTCATAGATGTTCACTCAGGGGAAGTATGCTGTGAAAGGCTATGACACTCATTGACGAGCCAGCTGTACATACTGTGACATCGCCAACTACTCCATAACTCTCCCACAATTCCTTCAGGGTAAATGCATTCTGAAGTGCGTCTGTGTGCTCATGTGTTCGAGGACCATATACCCTGCTGGAATCCAGTTAATCAGCAGGAGCACAACATCTGAAAGTATGTTTAGCGGTTGATTTTAGTACAATGCCGAAATGACTAACTTCAGACACCACCCTTGTACAATACACGCCAGCAAGACTTGTTCCAGGTAATCAGCAATATAGGGCCCAATACTACAGATAACATGACAATAATGACCATTGCCACATCGAGTGATGCATGGCTTGGTCATATGTGGTCAGAGACTCTGTAGAATGTGCACTAACGATGTGTGATATAGTTGTCTGTGGAAGCAGCAGAAATTATCATCAGATTGAAACTCATGATCTGCTGTTGATGTTTTGACGGTCAGTGAACACACGGGTCAGGGGAAAAAGTTTCATTCTTTTGAGGATGGCCAGAAAGCCTACCAGCATGACCACATTGTAGTGTGCATGCCTGACATTGTTGTGGACAGAACCAAGTGACACGTAAAGAGGATAGTATTTGTGTTAACCTGTTGCAACTGACACAGTCGTCTTGTTGCTACCCAGAATGACAGGCACGAACATAGCTCCATGGATGTTGGGATCCTGTGCAATCAAATCCTGAAATAATGTTGTTAGCAACATCAACAGTTGAGACAATGTGCTGTGAGCTTACCACCTGCCCATGCCCCATTAGGTCCATGTATTGTCGCTTAGCGTTCTTGTAGACACACTTCGGAGCATAGTCGATTTCTGTCACAAAACCAGGGTTGTCAATCTGCATCTCCATTACTTGGAAGATGTCATGGTGCCAAACTTCATACATGGCCATTTTCCATGGTGCAGCGTTGTCTTCAATTTCACCAGTGTACTCGACCTCAAAGCTTTTCCAGGGAGCATCCCCAAGCTTTGTGGAATCTATGGTTGCATAGAGTTCCTTTTCATCGGTGAATGGCAGCTCCTGGTCTGGATACAATGCAGCAAGGAGGTCCATATGTCATTGGATCTTGCCAGCAGACATTTCAACTTCTCAATACCAGAAATCAACAGTTTCAAATTCAGCCCGACTAGCAGAGGGAAAGTAATCATTCATAGACTGAGATGTTTGGGGAGGGGATGGAGTATCAGCAGGGAGGTCATCACCATCTAGGTTACACAGAGTACCATCAAGAACAGGGTGTTTGATGACAAATTCACCCACAACTCTCCAGTCATAAGGACTTGCTGAATGGCCAGAAGGGCGCTGCGAGAGGGAAGGTGTTGGCTGCTCAAAATGGTGATTCACAAGTGGGGGTGATGTGGCCCAAATGGGGGGCAGTATGACTGCCTTTTGGTGGGTGTTGAAGTGCTGCATACAACCTGATTGGCTCCAGAAAAATCTGTAACATCCAGGATGGTGACACCAAAAAGCAAGAGGGCAAAATAATTTCTTGACTCTCTGCATGGGTGCAGAGCAGATATGTGAGAATTCAAAGATGGAAATGGTGTGTGGTCTTGTATGGACACAGACTTGGTCAAATAAAATACAAAAACAAACAATTTTCATGACTCTAGCCTTCTTATTTTTCACCTCTGAAAAAAAATTGATATGGCTGGCAAAAAGAACCCTGTGATCACCTCTGGTCTTTCTGCTAGCAACTAGATGGTGACATATACAGTGAACAAGAGTTGCATTGTTGGTCTCCCTGATATGCCAGCTAAAGGGGCAACCATGGAGGAAGTAGCGGCTAGAAAGGAGAAAGATGAGCTCAAAAAAGAGCCACTGACCTACAGGCCCTCAAGGCTGTTGCAGCTCTCAATGACTCCCAGAGTCATGCCAATGCTGAGAGGGTCGCCAACATTGATCATCCTAAGCCGACAGGTTTGATTCATGTACCTTGCAAGATGGCAAAAACTGTGGACAGTGATTTAGACAGTCAGTCGTTCCTCTGTAAGGTGAAGTTAGACTCACATTATCTGCCACTGAAAAAGAGGTTGCTAGCACAGAGAGTTGGGAACACAGGGATCTTTCATACTCCAGCAACAAAGGCAATGGTGATGAACAATCCAACTTGGGTTCAAAGGCCAGCTTTGGGGAGGCAAAATCCAAGGCCAGCTTGGGTGGGAATAAAACTATAGAGGCCAGCTCCAATGCGGTCAAGAACAGGAATGGGTGCTCTTTTAAAGGGAAGGAAGTAAGGTTATGTGTTGTGGCTCACTGGGATCAAAGTCCTGTTGACATGGACACAGGCATCAAATGCAAGGCTGATGTTCACACATCCTCTAAAAAAGTGTGAGTCATGGTTGATTGATCATGTCACCATCCTGATTATGTCTCACTCTGACTGATTTCCTTAGATCTCTGGCTAAATGCACAAGATCTATGAAGCCCCTGGTTGGTCTCATTAGTGACTGGCAGACCAAAGTCATACCTGGACCACCAGCAGCAAATTCCCAGTCAAGCTTCAACTCTCAGTCAATGCTGTTGACCAGTGTTAACAGTAACTCGGATGCAATGTTTCAAAGCGGTGGGATTATTAGCAACAATGAAAATGACATCATATTCATCAGCCCTACCATCAAATCTGAGCTGGGTTCTGCCAAGCCTCGTGTAAGCGCCATTTCAAACCATTGCCTTGTACTATTGTTCTCTTTATGTGACTATTGTACTCTTTAGCCTCTGGTTCTGGCCCAAGTTTGGGCCACTGCTACTGCAGCCAATCAGTCCATACAGAATCCCAAGGACAGGAAGGGCAGGAAGGGAAAGGCCATCCTGAGCAACCTTCCCAGTCAAACAATCATGAAGTTTGGCACGATTCTCATACCCAACATCAAGGTGTACATGGGATCTATTCCCACCTGGGTCGAACCTGATCTAGACGTCATCAGGGCCTTGTGGGCCAAGACCAACATTGGCATAGAGTGCAGATGGGAAAAAGATGACCCTGTCCACTTGTTGGTATGTGACATGTACATGCTCATGGTGAACTGATTGCTAACTGCCTCAAGATTGGCTATCATCTCGAATCGTGGCACCACACATTTGTGCAGCATGCCATGCTTGCCATCAAGACCCTGCTCACCAGTGACCCGTCCACCACCAAGGAAGAACATGCTAAATTGGCAAAGGAGTATTTGGGAACCAACATGGCCAACCGCCCCTTTTATTGGAAACACCAAAACAATGGGAAAAAATTGGTGTGTTCAGGTGATAAGGCGGCTAATTCTGCTGACATGTGTTCTAGCTTTTCCAATCCAATGTTATTACATACACACTGTCATTGCATTTCAGGGACATGAAGCACACAAACAACCGCCTCTATCAGGAGGCACGGCCAATGGGCACACTCATTTTAGCAATTCAAGTGGTAAAACAACGAATTGCCACTTTGTACTGTTCAATCTAATCTGTTGTTTTCTAGGTTACTCAGGCTTTCTCTTGCTAGACCACAGGTGAGGAAGTGGTGCCATCAAACAGACTTGGCCATTTTTCACAGGAGAATTACGGTGACTGAGAGGTTCTCAGTGCAAACAGCCAGATCAAATCTGAGAAGCACACATCTGCCCTGATTCCATCAGTTAAAAAATTGACCTCAAAACAGTGGTTCAATATCATGGCTGCTGCCAAGCAGTTTGCATTTGACACTAGGAGTGAATCATCAGGTGAGACAATGTCTGCTAATATCAGCAATAACAATGGCTTTGTACTCATGCAATTGGATTCTGACACTGAAGGTGGGCAATTGGATCCCAATGCTGAAGGTGGGTCTTGTTTTGGTGTTGCGGCTACATATATGTAGGCACTGACATGAATTTTACAGCCTAGCCAGCAACTTTAACTGCAAAATGTACCAATGCACTCACCTCATAACTATTTCGTAGTTACTTGCTTCATACCCTGGACTTTTCATTGCTCCCCCTCTCAATAAAATATATTGCTGTTTTGATACCCCCAATGAACTGAAATTAACCGAAAACTTAGAATGAAATTAAAAAGCACACAGTGCTTTTATGAAAGATATACTGTTTATTTGGGCTTTTATCGTCTTGTAAAAGCTGGCCAAGCTTAAATTAGCAGACCGACCCCACTAAATTAAGCTGGTCCAGCTTTTAGCTTTTCATGCTTTTCGTGCTTAAAAAAGCTAAATAAGCTCCCAAAAGCGGATTTGTAACTTGAGCCAGAGGGCCATTGCTTGCACAGCACATCCAAATCCTACTCAAAAGAAAATATTGTAGTTACAAAACACCTCCAAATGCAATTCCATCATTAAAAAGTCACACAGCGACATATGAAGCAACTGAATGGGTTTGTTGACTCTGTGGCCGGTAATTTGAGAATTCTGTGAATGTACTCCTCGACTCTACTTGTACACAAGATCTTGAAGGGAAGTGTGGCCGCAGCAAGTCTAAGACAAAGCCGAACAAACAGTGGCATTTGCTGCAATAATAGATTGCTAGCTGAAAAAATCCTGGGGGAGCGGTCTTCATTAAGACCAAGCCTAAATAAATTTAGGACTCAGAAATCTACTGATGCAGAAAACTTAAATTACTATGACAGGCAACAATGGGGACAAAAAGGACTTGACAAGCATGCTACCCAGCAACCCCACCACCCAAAACCACCTTGCAAACATGTCAATTGACATTGGCCTGCATTCACAAGGTCACTAAGTTGGTGTTTGGAGGCTGGGTGGGCCAGGCTGCCAGGATCACTACAACAGATGCTGTAAATAAGGCAGGGAAGGTGAATCATTTATTGTTTACAAGATAGCTATAGTACATTGGGCCCATGCAGGGCGTTAGGCTGCAGATCTACCATAAAATCAAGTAACGCGTCCTGTGCAAACCTGGGAGTGTGGAGATAATAAATGTGCATGTGCAACGTTATACACTCTCTTCAAATGGAACTTAAATAAAAAGTACAATGTCATCAACCCCCAAATTCAAAAGTTACCTCGACTTAAAAATAAAAAATGCACATCGTAGAGGTAACGGATGAAGTACTCTTTTTATCAAAGAACACCATATGCACCGACTAATGCAGATGCGATGGAAAGTATCACGGCGGGCGACCATCCAACGTACATCGAAACGGCACCACTGCCAGAGCCACCACCACCACCGCCGGAGCCACCTCCACTGGAGCCACCGCCACCACCTCCAGCCGAGCCCTTGAGGGAGGCATTCCGCTTCTGCGAGAGCGACGTGAATTCGCTGGAAGCCTGCTGGGCATCAGTGGTCTAGGGGAAGACAATATCAGGTTGACCATCGTGGTAACAATGGTAACTAGGTTGGTTACTCACGCTAAGCAGCTGGATGAATGGTGTGGTAGTCTCGTTCTGCACAAATTTTCCATAGTTGAACGAGGCGTACACATTGCGCAGGAAGGTGTCGCCCAGTAAGAAATCCTCTATGGAATGGGGGAAAGACAGTGTCATGTATATCATGAGTGATGCTTAAGGGATGAAGATACATCAAGTGCTGACCTGAACTATCTGGGCTCGCGGCCGAGAATCCAGACAAACAAATGATGTCTCCGCTATCGCCTGGTACAGCAATTATAGTATCGATTGGATGCACTGGGTAAGCAACACCGCTGCAGGTTCAAGTTATGAACTCGTCAAGATTATTGTCAAGAAAGCCCCACATACCCAAACACGAAACTGAGGGCAATGTTGGTGTCACAAGGGACAACATATACACCACCAGTAAGCTTAGCACCGGGAACCTTACTATAAATCGCATCGAGATAGAATTGGGGAATGTCGGCTGTGAAATAGTCGGTGAGATAAGTCGATCATGAGCGCTAGACCTTGGTACATACCGAGACTCGAACCAGAATCCAGATTACTCAAAGTTTGAGTAGGTTCAGAAACATTGTCGGGGCTGGATGTACAGAAAGTGAGCAGTGAAAGTTGAGTGTATTAAAACAGCAAGCTCACAAAGCTGTTTGACCGGAAACATTATTGCCGTTGACGACAATACCATCCATCACGACAACCCATCTTTCAGGATTAATGACACTCAGGCGAGGGGACTGAGAGATATTAGAGAATTGAGGTGCAATTTCGCCTGGAAAAGATAGATTTGTGAATTTGGCAGGAGTGCGACGGAGATCATATGACCGACCAACGCTGAAAATCCCTCCTGAACTGCGTCCGGTATCGAATGAACGAGACAGTTCCATGGTAATAAAGCGTCCCAAGGTGCCGTTGGCCGAGAACGCCTGATTCCCTAAGGTGAGGGTATGAATCTTTAGCACTGCTAAGAAGGCTTACGTTCTCTAGCACTGTTTTGCCGTCGAACGAGGTGCTTTCTAGAGTGCTTTCAACAGTAGAGAGTGAACCACTGATATGGCATTAGCATAGAATGACAATGACAGTTCACTAGTAAATACGTACGGCCCCAAGCCAAGAAGACCGGTATCGTTGCTCGTTGTAGCATTAGTTCCGGGAGCAGAAACTAATATTCAAGATGAATAATTCAGTATGACAATCTCGTAATACGAGAGCACTTACTAAACGCTTGTTGCACAACAATTTCACCAAATGTCAGATTTCCGATGAGAATGGGTCCCGAAGCTATCGTGCCGTCTCTACAAGAGATGGCCATTACTCTTCGTGAAAACACAATGACTCGGACATCTACTCACCCATACCCGATCGTTGCATTTGTATCGGTACTTATAAAGCTTGACGTGTCGACGCCGGTGGTGTCCAGCCATAAATCAGAGCTTCCTGTATCGAGTTGAACCTGGGAAACGTGAGAAATCTACGACAAAATGCAAATATTCCAAGAATATGTTCTTACCTCATAATCTCTTCCACCAACAGTGAGATTGCCAACATATATGTCGCGGCCTGCGGCCGTGCTATTGTAGACATTCTGGAACGTGAAGGGGTCCGAACTATTTACAACAAGCTGCGCCGGACGATGAACTCGAAAGGGTATTATCCACGCAAATGTCGGTGCAATGAACAAGAGCGACAACGAAGCTGGTATCAACATGATGGGAGTCTTCGATGAAGGATACGACCAGTTCAAGTGATTTTTATACCGCTCATTAATTTTTTTTTTGATGGAAGGCACACCATAGGTAATGCAGTCCTGATTGAGTCGTTGGATACTAATCATTTGTCACTGCCCAGCAACGGCTCGTATATTGATGTAAAAGACCGTTTGAAATTGTGCATGCCGCCGACGCCCAAGCCATGGAAATGTGGGAACCAACCACAGGAGTGAGCATAGCTGAATTCAAAAGCCCAGGATTGAATAATATTGAATATTGAATATTGGCTGTACAGCTGTGTACGTCACTTCCTTGTACAGCCATCCACTAAATACTCTGTTGCATTGCGCGGCTCAGCTTGGCATTGACAACCTTTATCAACTTGGATGTGCTTCAATGATAATGACATAACCTGACATAACGTGATCTTCTGGAATTTCTACCTGACCCAAGCTTACTTGCATCAAAGGTTTCATGTTGTAAGAATCCGACAAGGCCGGTCCCTCGTGAACCAAACACTTTCTACATCGTAGCAATGGTCAGACCAACTTTTTCGGTACGTAGGCACTGGTAACCCAAGCATTTGCGGACGACGACGACGACTGGTACGTGAAATTTTCATATACCTATGATAAATTCTTGGTGCTTACGGTAATGTACGCGCAATGCTGCAGTACGGTTGCACTATTACCATGACAACGAAGCAGAGCTTATGTATATTAAAAGTGATCGACACAAGTCCGCACCAGTGGACTGCTTGACGATGTTTCACGGTTGCACGGACAAGCAATGCATTCGTTTGGAAGTTGGCGTCCGAGTGATAGTATTCTCGACATCCCAGCACAACGAGTAATTCACTGACAAGTCGTGGGTGTTGCGCAAGTTTTCAATTGTTCCAATTGTTCAATCTCCAAAATAATGTAATATTTATATACTGAAGTTACAAAGCCTTAAAGTTGGTTGTTCGGGAGTGAAAGAAATGAAAACTACCCGTGGAGATCAATGGGAAGCTATTGGTAGAGTGATGAGCGCGAGACTAAGGAAATAAGGAATAGCCTAACTATTTTGTTGGGTGAGGCCCATAACCGTCGATGTCGTCTCTACAGCGGCAACGGCGACTAGCCCAAGATCCACGTCCTTGCCCCCAGCATTATAATTGCTTGCTACTCCGCTGATTGCGGGAGGAAGGTCCTCAACTAAGTCGTCCTCCGTGATCTCATCCTCATTCTGAGCCTCAGGTTCAAGTCCTGGCACAACGATTAGAACCACATAGGTAAGCTAGTGGGGAGGGTCACCGTTGTAGGATCTGCCTTCTGCCACATCATTGCTTCCCTCTCCTAGTGCGGCAGGCTCGTCGGGGTCACCTTGAAGTATGAAAATGTAAATACGTCCTCGGGATAATGTAGTGTTCAATTTGGACTGACCTACTACACCACCATTCTCGCTCACTTTGTCCTCCAAGCAGACAGCCATTTCGTTTTCCTCACCTGCCGTTGCGTTTTCAAGAGGTATCTCATTTTCTGCGTCCATTTTATCTTTCAGTACCGACTGAGGATTTGGGGTACTTTACCTTTTTCTGAACCATTAGCCTGAGGGAATGACGGTTCTGATTCTTCTATACCCTCCGTCTGATCCTCGACGGTATCATCAGGCCCACCATTTCCTGAACCATTTTGGAGCTGTGGTTCTGAACCTATCGTCTGATCCTCTTGTCCTATACCAGTATCTGTCTCTCCATCAGCGTCATCACCGTCTCCTATCTCTAACTCTTCAGGACTCTCTTGCCTCTTTCGCTTCCGAGATCCAGAGGACGGTCTTCTGCTAGACAACACCACTCCATCAAATGTCTGTGCGTGTGCTGTGGCAGGAGCACCATATTTTTTTACTGGGCCTCTGCGTTTCGGCCGGACAGGGTTGGCACGATAGGACTTGGTCCTAGCCCCTCTGTTTCTTGTGACCATCATCCCAGGACCCGGATCAGACCTCCTTGACCTCTTGGGGCGAGGTGCGGATTCGCGCTTAATATTGGCTGGGCCACGGGATGAGGCTGCAGCCGTTCTAATACTTTTATCTTCCTCCAATACAGCATCCACTATGTCCATAGAAACCAGGTCAGCTACCCCCCCATCACTAGCAAGCGCATCAAAAACGACCCCAGACTTACCTCCCCTCTCGTGCGCTACTCTGAACAGCTGGATCATGTCATCCCTTTTGTGAGAGGCGTATAGACCAAGGTCCCTACAGATAGCTCGTAGGTTTTCAGCTTTTACCAAATCCCAAGGAAATGCGGACATCGTGGGACGGAATATAAATTATACAAATTGCAAAAGCCATTTCTGTTTTGGTCACATGATATCCCGGCGAGTTGCTCCGGCAACGGAGCTACCAGCTACTTAGTATTTCCTGCGATTGCTACGCTGGCTGGTCACTACTTGTGAAGGTGGGCGCTTTGCTCCTGTGACGGTGACCCTGCCGTGCCGGCATACCTGTTCTTGGTGCTTTGCCCTCGGGAACAAGTGATTGCGAAATGTCTTCCGAAATTGATTTATTTTATTTAGCATGTCTTTAGACTCTCGAGGTTTCCATGTGCACAAGATTGGATTTTCTTGAAATTTACGGACGTGCGATAAGTACTGAGTCTTGCAGATATAGCCTTTGATTGGTGCGTTGATTCTCACTCATGTCAAGCATCGCCGTCCGACCATCCGCCATAGCCAATGGCGAAGCCATCCTCTCTACTAAACATAGACGCCAACGTCCTCTGGTTCCGTAGCATCCGATATACGCAATGGGGTCCACAACTCTTTAGTGAAAGATCCATCCGAGGGGGAAAGATCTGGGGGGTGCCGCCGACCTGCTTGGTGAAGGAGCAAGACAAACGTTTGTCGTTGAAGTGGATGATTGGGAAGAGGGGGGAAATAGGGTTGGGGGCAGCGGTGGTGGCCCATGCAATGATATCGCGTTCAAAGTGGGCTTAAAGATGATGAGAATAGCGGAATGCTCGAAGTATTTTTTTCGACATTCCGAAGCCAGTAAAAATGGGTTCAAAACAAGAGTGCAGAGCTCTTGATAATATATATTTTCTACTGATTCAACGCTTTATTTATCTGTGGATGATGCTTGCGTAGGGGTGGGAGGATGAGATTGGTGGGAACGGTCCACCACATTCGTGGGGGGATTTCGAGAAGCACTGGCAAGACGCTCTTGGAGATCAAACAGAGCTAATTGAAATACGAGCCCACTCGTTCAATATGTCAAGTCAGGCCGCAGCAGCCAGCCCAGGTGTCATTTTGCCAATGAAACCAAGTGTGAACAATAATACTTCTGTATAGCATGTAACAATCAACACTGATACAACAAATTGCAGGATCAAAAAAATAAAGAAGTGCGTGAGGCATGAATTCCTGGGGGGGGCGGGGGAAGAACTGCTGGCGTGAGAATGATCTGTGCTAAAAAAGAAACCGAAAAAAAAAACCTCTTGTCGTGACAGCTGTGGTAAAAAATATTTGTAGAAACGGGAGAAGGATTGATCATACGACGTCCGACTCGGGGCAACCTACGTCAACACGTAGGTTGAAAGAGAGCAGTTGGCATACAGAGGAAGCATGGCACTGGCACACTGAATCACCAATACGACTCGGAGTCCACCAAGCTTCTCAAAAACGTTTCCAGGACCGACATAGATGGACGCAAAGCACAGGCAACGTTCCAACAATGATCTAGCATCGACCAGAAAGCATCCACGTCTTTAGCCCGAACATGGCAAGGGGCACTACCCCTCGAGGGCTTCACGCCACGCATAATATCAACCGTGACAGCGTGATCATTGGTCCGATGAGCGTACGGTAATTGACCAGTGGCAATCTTATCATTAACGGTGAGTATTTCTCTTTTGCGTGCACTTAAAGATATGCGCACTTCCAGACACACGCATGCAAAGGCATAGACGTCGCTACACATGGTGATCGGGGGTGGCCGGTCATCATCTTCCACGAGCGCTAGAACGAGCTCCGGAGCCAAGTACCGAGTGCTCCCGGCGAAAAAAGAAGTTCCAGGATTTATCGAGTCGGATATTTCTCCCATTACTTTTGAGAGTCCGAAATCTGTGATAATGGCCCTCCCATGCTCGTCGATCAGGATATTCCCCTATCGATGGAGAACGTCAGTGGAAGGGCCCGTTCACCCATTTAAATAGACCGACCCCTTTCAGATCACCATGAATGATGGCTGGGTCGCAATTATGCAAATAGGCAACTCCGGATGCAACTTCGATAATCTGGGGGGGGAAACATATACAAATGATTCCAGGCTATTAGCGATGCTTTACATACTAGCTTTAACCGATCTGCCATCGGGTTAACTTCTTTGAGATAATGAGATATGGTGCCATTTTCACACCACGGCGAAACCATCGCAATGGTATCAGAGTACTGGATGATGCCATGGAGTTGTGCAATGTTGGGATGTCGCAGCCGATGCCAAGCAACCACTTCATCTTTGAGCCGCTTGAAAAAATGAATAAGCCAAGACGATATCGGTCACTGAGGTAGACTGCTCACCTTCAAAAGTTTCTCCTTGACATTTTGGACCATTATTTGTCGAAGGCATTTCAGGGCGACCTACCAACATTTATTTAGCTGTTAAATTTCTCTCAAGAAACATTAGATGAAGTTACCAGTCTCGGCTCTTGCAGGACAGGATCGGTCCATAGGCCTTTCCACACGTCGGAGAACGAACCGAGAGCAGCAGGTGATTGGCCAACCTTGACGACATGGTCAGTCAAATCTGCAGTGGGAACCGTGAGCTGAAGATACGAATATCACGGAGGTAGTTCGCAACCAACCCGTAATCATCACAGAACCCTTGATAACGAGGGTCTTTGTAACACATTCCTGTGTATACTTCTGGCGGCAACGCTGCTTCAACCGGCTGTAGTCCAAGTGTTCTGGGATCCACCGGAATTCGTCGTATGATGCAATAGAGAGGGAAATAGAGCGAAGGGAAGAAAAGTAGAGCCGACCAGGACAAGTTTGAAGAAGCATGGCATTTCGCAAATGGATGTCTGATGGTGACTCGATACCACAGTCCAACCACACTGTGGCGCAACCATCTTCAGGATGGTGACTGGGTTTGCCAACATCATCTTTTCGCTTCCCGGTCAGTCGTCAAGAAGATTGTCGAGACGAATAATAAAGTTACCTGCTAAGAGGTATAGCGATAATGTGGGTGAAACAGGGAAAAAAATATCACAGCAATCCCTAGAATCCGAGGAGATCGTCATTCATCAATTAATGAAATAGATACTTCGAGGGAACTCACGGATTCTCCTGGAAGCCCTCATCCAAACTTCCAAAGCAAGCATCAGTTAGTATGAATTCCTGATCTTCAGAAGCCATGCCGATGCATAATTCAGAGTCGCAGAGACGCCAGCAGTATTGTTGTACGTCTGAGTAACTCTCAGCATCATTAGGTCGCGTTGTTGAATGATGTTGCAGGAATGCGAGTATGGCCCCAAGAATGATACGTCTTCGGACACGATGAAAGAATGGACGATACGCGGTAAACACACCACTATCCACCTCGTGGTCACCTGTTTCTCTCAGAGCCAG
Source organism: Hygrocybe coccinea (assembly GCA_963555575.2). Classification (NCBI taxonomy): domain Eukaryota; kingdom Fungi; phylum Basidiomycota; class Agaricomycetes; order Agaricales; family Hygrophoraceae; genus Hygrocybe; species Hygrocybe coccinea. Next base: position 1,656,973 of record OY742000.1, read on the forward strand.
CACAGTGGTGCGATACCTTTCGCTGTTCCGGTAACGCAAGAATACGAAGAAGTTGCGGAGTACGTTCACGGCTTGCCGTTCCATGGGAATGCCACGGCGCCGCTTCGAGTTGTCTCCAAAGATTGAACTTCTTTGCACTAAATTCGCGAGTGCAACCTCCGCTTCGCGTTCCAGTCGAGAGAAGGCGTCCTCTGCGGCTGATATTGCGGAGAGGCATCCGTCGTCTAGGATGCCAGTGTCAAAATCCTGGAAAACGGATCTCGTATGCTTGGGTGGATGGTGAAGCTCAGACAGCTCATTGTCGAAGACGTCGTAAATGTTCAGTCGGGATTCGTGGAGGGGGTTACGCTCATGGCCACTAGGGTGGGCGATCATGATATTATTAACTTGAAATGTAATGGCGTGGACAAAAGGTCTTACAAATTGGTGAGCCAGAACTTCCATAAGAACGGGGGAAAGTAAAGTGGGATCTCTAGTTCTGGCATGCTAGATAAGCCTGTGAGAGTAGTCTGTCTTGATTGGCAGCGAGGACGATGACAACGTGGAACGCCAGCCCGTGCGATGGCTGCGTGGGTGTCCCCCGTGCAGTGTGTGAGGCGGCAGAAGGGCGGTGGGCCTTCAGGTCAGGGCATGCAGACGTAAAAGCGTTGGAAGAGAATGACATCACAATCGATCAGGGCAGCGCCCACTTGCGATTGGGCGGTGCCCTGCAACGGTTGTAGTACATACTCTTATCTACTCCACCTTCAGGCACAACCGGTTGAACCGAAGTTATTTGATTATTTCTCTTTCAACTGCTGCCAGGCTGTGAAGGCTGCAACTGATTTGCGTATGGAAGGCCGCTCTTTCCTGAGGTGTCGGTCTAAAGAATGCCACTACCATTCCCAGTCATCACTCCACCCAGCTTTCTTACACCATGACACTGGGAACCATCGAATAGTTGCGCTGGACAAACTCAAACGTTTACCGGATGCGATTTCCTGCTTCAACCTTTTTGTTGGGTCGCAACACGGAATTTCAGAGCACCAAATCAGGCTTCCATGAGCCGACATATGGGAACCTCTTCGTTGACGTGAATGTGGAGGAACGGGCCAAATATGTATGGTGTCCTTGGTACAACAAACCTCAAAGATCAACCTACAAGATTAAGATGGAATTGAGTAAAATTGAGTTTTCCTGATGCATGACAGTTGGACACAAGACGACTGGGGATTTCGGTATGATGTGGACTTGGAGTACATGATTCTTCCAATCATTCTGTGTAACATTATTAAATATGTCCATGTCATGGCTTTGTTGTAAGTACCATCCACTTCTTCGGGCAGATTTTTGAGGGCTTTGCGGATGGCCACAGGGCTATGCATCAGTGAGTCTGTTCACTGTTTGAGCATGAATATAAGTTGAAACCAACTTCAGTACTGTGATTTGAACTCGAAGCGCTTGAATTCGGTCGGATAGAGTTCTGAACATAGCCACTTTACACTGATCCACGATGGACAAAACAACAGCCCCCTATGGGACTTGGGTATCTCCCGTCACAGTGAATGCCATCGTCGAGGATGTACGTTATCATCGACTTGGATTCATTTCGAGCTGGATGCTTACAACAAACGCAGTCAATCTCGATCGACGATGTCCTCGTAGACCGGGTCACTTCTACGGTCTACCACGTCGAGAAGAGACCCTCTGAAGGTGGTCGCCACGTTTTGGTCAACACCAAAACCGGTCAAGATGTGTTTGATAAAGACTGGAATGCCAGGACTGGCGTTCATGAGTACGGTGGAAGTTCGGCGATTGTTCATGACGGTGACGCTTGTTTCTCCCACATCGGCTATGGGAGGATGTTCCATGTCAAGGAGGGGGGCGTTCCCTCGCCTGCTACACCAGGTACGAAGCCAACCCTTCAAAGGATCTGTGGATCCCTTCTGATCAGTAGTCACAACGTGAATAGATATCAAAGTCTATCGATTCTCCAATTTTGTAGCCCATCCCACTATTGCAGGTCTGATCATTGGTGTCCTCGAGGATCACACCGACGATACGCCGTCTGCCGTTACCAACAGCCTCTGTGGATTCAAGCCAGCTACTCAGCGTTTGTATGTTCTTTTGTCGGGAGCAGATTTTTACGCTTCTCCCACATTTTCACCGGATGGTACACGCATTGCGTGGCAACAATGGTTTCACCCTGATATGCCATGGGAGGGCGCGGAGATCCACATTGCTGACGTTCGGAACGGCGGTGACATGCTGAAATTGAGCAATATCGTTCGTATAGCTGGAAGGAGAAGGGCCGTAAGCGTATCCTACCCCTTCTGGGTGTCCGACCACACCCTTCTATTCACCAGTGATGAGTCTGGTTATCAAAATCCGTGGATGTATTCGCCAGGTTATGTCGCCCAGGCCGAACCGGTATTCCGTCAGCCCATCGCTGAAGATTTCGGAGGTCCCGCCTGGGTGCTTGGTGGTTCTCCGTTTGCTCCCCTAGACAGCACTGGCAGAATGATCCTGTTCACTGCTACCAGAGATGGTCGCAGCATTCTGTACATTGTTGACCTGGTGGCTCGGACCGCGCCTCAGGAGGTCGATTGCCCTTACACCGTTGTTCAGAACATTCGCCAGGCAGCACCCGGGAAGTCAGAAGTTGTATTCATGGGGACGAAAGCCAATGAAGCCACCACTGTAGTTCTATGCAGCATCTCGCTTTCTTCGTCGCCGGCAAAGGCCACATTCACAACTCTGAAATCAAGTGTTTCACCCTCCTCTTTAGTTGCCAAATTCTCTCCCGATATCATTCCTACCCCTCAGCCCATGACCCTTCAAGTTCCACCGGACAATGAGCCCCTCCACATCGTCTTTTATCCTCCTACCAATCCAGACTATGCGGGAACGAGTACTGAGGGGGAGAAGCCGCCTTGCATCTTGAATGTGCACGGCGGTCCGACCAGCATGGCTACGCAAGGTTTAGATTGGCAGAAAGTATTCTATACAAGTCGAGGATGGGCATGGTAGGTCAACGCCAAAACCAAAACTATTTTCAAACTTGGTTTTTTTCTTTTAAATGTGAACGCTCATTCAAACTTACTCCCAATGCAGGCTGGATGTGAATTATGGCGGCTCGTCAGGTTATGGTCGTAAATACGTGTGAGCATTTTTACGACTCCAAACTTCCATCACGCTGACACTCGTATTGGTGTTTTCTATATTTCCAGCAGTCGCCTCGCAGGAAACTGGGGCATCGTTGACGTCGAGGATTGCATCCACGCGGCTCGAACACTTTCCCACGAACCCTATGATCTGATTGATCCTGCTCGTGTGGTGATCCGTGGGGGCTCAGCTGGAGGATATACGGTCCTTGCGGCACTCACTATTGCTTCGGATGTCACAGTTTTCGCGGCAGGTACATCATTGTACGGTATTTCAGATCTCAAGAAGCTCGAGCAGCACACGCACAAGTTTGAGTCAGGATACTCGAAGAAACTCTTGGGTGTGGCCTCCCCGCGTGTCTATGAGGACCGATCGCCGGTGTTCCATGCGGATAATATTGTCGCGCCGTTGTTGGTGAGAGTCGGCTTTGTCTATTAGGCATTATCGTTGGTCAGGCAATTGATTGATTGATTGATTTGATCCTGCCCCAGATATTGCAAGGAGAGATCGATAAAGTTGTTCCGAAAGAGCAAGCAGAGGCCATCGTGAAGAGCATCAATGACCGAGGTGGACAGGTCCAGTATAAACTTTATGAAGGCGAAGGTCACGGTTGGCGTCAGGAGAAGAACATTGCGGATGCCCTTGAGAGAGAGATCAAGTTTTATGAAGATGTGCTCAAGATAAGGCCCTCCTCCACTTGATCTGTATAGGCTTTTATCATACATACGAAATGTTGTACAATGAAATTCTTGGAGTCTAGATGACATCCCTGTAAATCAATAGAGATGAATGCCACTGATGATTCACTTTGGACGTACTGGGAAGTCAAGTAGAGAACGAGTAAATTGATATTGTCACGAGACTAGGGACACGCAAAAGCAGCAAGTGTTTGGATACGGGTCGAAGGTAGAGTCCCTCATCGAAGCCCTGGTTATCCCAAACACCTGCTGGCGTACCTTGCCGGTCGATTCACACTCAGTCTTGACGGATGTCTGCGATGTTTTCGGGTATATGTTGCGGATTTTTGCAGAAAGACAATCATCAAATTTTGTAATGACATATGAAGAATGACGGATCCGTCGTTGGGTACCGCAATGCAATGCTGGTGTCAAAATCGACACCCATGGGACAAGCACTTGCCGCAGTATTATTCAGAATCAACAATGCGGTGAACTGCGTGCAGACCTCTCACCATGTAGCAGTGCGATGTTGAGCGCCGGTGTACATCAGCGCCACAAAACCGAATTGTAATGCTGATGAAAACTGGTGACACAAAGGCATGTCATGGCCGGACTGAAGTGAGTTTAGAGACGGCTTTACCGGATTGGAAGTACCTATATTGCTCCCGATGGATTGGAACCTGGCACGTCATTCACGCTTGTTCCACCAGGAAGGCGGAAATGGTCGAAATCATGACAGCGCTTCGTTTTCTCTGCGATCCGATATCCAAGACTGATCTGACCGGGGCCCGACTCGAGCTCGGAGGCCGCACGACTCGAAGGAAATAGCAAATTTGATCTGTTAGAAAGTCACGGTCATCGTGAAGCGTAATTTCATGATGTATGCTTAGGTCGCGAGAATGTGAACGATGATCTGTAAGCCCGTCAGCGCAAACGTCCCTCCAAGTCGTTTCTAACATTCCTTGCCTGGCTGCAGTAGCTTGAAGTTGTTGTCTCCTTCACTTTCAAGTTGCGGCAGCAAGAGTGGCACCAGTGACCACGAACTTATCGGATACCGCCACGGAAGTCGATGACCGTAAAACAATATGACAAGTCCTTGACATCTTGTCAAGAGCCAAGCCTGACAATGTGTCTGCAGACACTGCCAGGCGGCTTGATTGGAATTTGGCATCAATGGGGTGATTGTTCCGTATAGAGCACGCCATTCTATACCGTGACTATTCTGACGTTATTTAAGAGGGGTCGGTTTTCTTTTCATCCTGATCACAGCAAGCCATGGCCACCCAACCATTTCACAAGTAAGCTCTGATTTCTTTTCTCCCCCATAAAACCATGGATAATCATCGGGTATAATCATGGGGTACATTATAGGGAACCAGAGTTTGATACCTTACAGCTGCATGCTGGCCAAGCACCAGATCCTACTACAAACGCCCGCGCAGTCCCGATCTATGCATCTACGAGCTTCGTCTTCAATGATTCTGCGGTCCGTTTCAAGCTATCATACTGACACTACCATGAATTTTATACTGAACCCATAGCATGGAGCCGATCTTTTTGGACTCAGGTGCGTAGCATCGGATACAGAGGCGAACTTGAAAGTGAGACATTTCGGGTACAGAACCCACGGGAACATCTACTCTCGTATCATGAATCCCACAGTTGTACGCATTTTTTCCCACTGTGTGATACTATGGTCTTTTGACCGGTCTCCTTGATTTAGGACGTCTTTGAAAAACGAATGGCTGCGCTAGAAGGTGGAGCGGCCGCCGTTGCGGCTGCTTCTGGTCAGTCCGCACAGTTGATGGCGATCACCACCATCGCTCAAGCTGGGGATAATATTGTTTCCACGTAAGAACTCGCGTAATACCAATGACAGCATTTACTAAACGATAGCACATTTTAGTTCTTTTCTCTATGGTGGAGTGAGTGGTTCACTTTGCTCTCATTTCAGCTACATTTTATTAGTCCGGCTGATACGAATTGCTTCGCATAGACCTATAATCAATTCAAAGGTACAGCTTTCACGCCCATTGTTGAAATGCAACACGGATTTAAATATTTGTCCTCAACCTAATTCAGTCACATTCAAGAAATTCGGCATTGGGGTGAAATTCGTAAAGTCGGACGAACCTGCCGCCTTCGCTGCAGCCATCGACAATAAGACAAAGGCGATATACGTAGAAAGTATTGGCAATCCGAAGTACAACGTCAGCCCGATCCCAGAGCTGGCGAAGGTGGGCTATACTGTTGTCTACGGAATGCTTGTGACTATAACTTTCGCATTGCTTCCTGTTTCTCTCTTTGGCTAGGTCGCTCATGATCACGGCATCCCTTTGATAGTCGACAACACCTTTGGAATTGGAGGTGCGTAGCATTGGGACAGTGTCGTGCTGCTGAATGTATGGATATTTTGCAGGCTATCTCATCAGGCCCATCGAGCATGGTGCCGACATCATTGGTAAGCGTTTTATCAAATGTATACGCGATTTTATATTTAGTTGTTGTAGTTCACAGTGCCACAAAGTGGATTGGAGGGCACGGAACCACCATTGCTGGTGTTGTGATTGACTCGGGTGAGTCTTTTGGGTCTTCGGATTACGTAGTCGGGTGTGATGCTGTTTCTCTCTTCCTAAATTCCTGTTGCTCGAATTGCCACCTGTTCTTAACCACAGCTTTTCTGTAGGCAAATTTGACTGGGCGCGCTCTGGCAAATTCCCTGGTTTCACCGAACCATCCGAGGGGTACCATGGACTCCGTTTTTCTGATACTTTTGGTCCTGTTGCTTTTGCAATCAAATTACGAGTAGAAGTATGCTTCATTTCATATGTCCCTTACGGAAACACCAGCTCATCTGTCTTTATTTGCATAGATTCTCCGCGATCTGGGTCCCGCCTTGAACCCTTTCGGAGCTTTCCTGCTTTTGCAAGGCCTGGAAACCCTCAGCCTGAGGGGGCAGAGGCACTGCGACAACGCGCTGTCCTTGGCTACGTACGTACATTTTCTCGATGCTGTTATCGTACTACAAGCTGTTGCTACATTCACCAGATATCTGGAGAAACACCCAAAAGTGGCGTGGGTGTCGTACCTTGGGCTGGAATCGCATGAATCACACGAATTGGCACACAAGTTGATGCGTCCGAATGCATACGGTGGGGTGCTGAGCTTCGGGGTGAAGGGTGATGCCAAGCAGGCCAGTCATGTCGTCGACAGTCTAAAATTGGCCAGTCATTTGGCGAATGTCGGTAGGTTGTCAGACACCTCCTTCCCTGGTTTGTTGTCTGATTGGCTGTACAATGCTTCTGGTTGAAGGTGACGCAAAGACTTTGGTCATACACCCTGCGTCCACCACACATCAGCAGCTCACGGAGGAAGAACGGGTAGCGACGGGTGTTACGCCTGACTTGATTCGAGTATGTATTCCCCCCATTCATTTGCATGGTCATGGGTTCTTTTCTTCCTCAACGCTGACTGGCATGTTTTTTCAGGTCTCGGTTGGCATAGAAGCGATCTCCGACATCATTGCCGACTTCGAAGCTGCACTGAAGGTTCTGCCGGACCCGCACGCCCGAATGTAAATTAGAACCGAGACGAAGAAGGATATTTGGACATAACTGTGTAGAATTCTTGTTGCTTAGTCTACTTTTAGGTAGGAGTATTGAAAATGCAGAATAAAGGGACCATTGGTTGTATGTTCGTTATCCGTATGCCATTTATCTTCCAATTAAAACCCTTGTGCACGAATTTTGAGACATTTCCTATTGCACTCCGTGAAGGAGGTACGATCCTGCGGCAGGCTGGTTGTGAGTGAGTTCAGAGTCAGTGGTTGTAGTGCAAGATCAAAATTGGCGATTTCCTCTATCGAACAAATAGGCGTTTTGACCTCAATGGTCGAGCAGCCCCCACCCGACCTGTCTCTAACTGGTACAGGCGGTATGCTTCGCGCAAATGATCTGGCGAGAGGGGTCCAACATCGCCACGTCGCTCCTGGACCGACCGTGCTGGAGTGACAAATTATCAGGCAGGACAAGAGATGAGGGAGGGAGGGGGGGTGCAGTACCTTTCTCAACAATCTCTCCAACGAAAACCTTGGCAAAACCCGCAACGATTTGGGCGACTGGCTGAGAGACTTGTTGGCCTGTAGCTTGTTGAATTACCTTGTTGAAAGCGGTGTTGAAAATAGAACACGGGTCGTTCAATTGAATAACTTACTTTCCGGACGGCTTGCTTGGGCAAAGCATGCCGTCGGTATGCTTCAAATCGATCGTACTGCGCGGGGCTGAAGTTGTCCATGAGGACCCTGATAGGTGTTGATGAGTGTTAGCAGTATTAGGAATGTAAATATCGCACTTGAGGTTGTCCTTAGACTGGCTCTGCCAGGATAATTGGGCAGAATAGTCGTCATCAGCCATCGCGGGCAGCAACTCGTCGTCTCCATCCACGTCTTCATCCGCGACAAGTCGCGGGAGGGTACCACCAGCTACTGGCACGATGGGCGTAATTGCCCCCGGGATAGTGGACGACGGGAGGTTCGTCTGAGCTTGAGTCCCGCTCCCAAGAACGGTCTCAGTCTGTAATGGTTGCACTGGACGGACGGCATCACCGACGAGACGTCCTTGCGACCCATCTGCGGTAGTAGCGATGATATTCACATTTGCAGCAGTAGTGGGAACCGCGGTGAACTGAGGTGCCCAGTGCACGGGCGTGGGTTGGCTGGTACTAGGAGCGAAGTCCTGAGCAATTGGTCGGGGTGACCCCACCGTCGCATTCGGGAACGCCCCTCGAGGTTTCCGACCGCGTTTCGCCCCTGTTACAGCTGTTCCTCCCCCTCCTGTGGCTGCGCCTCTCGGACGTCCTCGAGGAGTGGGAGTGGAAGGCCCACCAGGGCTGCTTGCAATAAACTGCGTAGGATTGCCAGCCATGCGAGGAAACACAAACAATAAATAATAATAAGTAAAGTAATTGTTGGCGGCAACCGAGAGCAGAGACCAGCAAGATGGAACGTCACGGCAGCGTTTACAGCGCGTCGATCTCGCCGGTGTCTCCCTCTCCATCCTTCTCCTACTGTTCGTCCGACGACCCCCAATCAAGATACTGCGAAGTTCATGATCCTGGCCCCTCAGCCTCCCGCCCAAACTCGCCGCCACTTCCGGATAACATCGCGGACGCTGACACTGTCACCTGTCTCTGGGAAGAGTGTGGCCGGGTATTTACGCACCTCCCTACGCTCATCGAGCACATCCACAACGGTGCGTTTCTCGGACCCAAAAAAAAAAAAAGTCCAAGGAAACGACGACACAGACTAAATGTGTGCAGTATAGATCATATTGGGGTGCACAAGTCGAATTACACCTGTGAATGGGCTACTTGTCCGCGCAGGAGTCTCCCACAGACGTCCCGGTTCGCATTGATTTCGCACATCCGATCACATACAGGCGAAAAGCCATTCACTTGCCCACGTCCCGGTGAGCCACCGTGTCCTTTTTTGTTATTATTTCCCCCCTTTTCTTTTTCTTGGAACACAGCGAAACTGAGACTAGGACATATTTGCAGAATGCGACAAGTCCTTTACACGGTCAGATGCCCTTGCGAAACACATGCGCATCCAGCATCGTATATCGCCTCCACTGCCAGGACGAGGTGGTCACCGCAAGCGTAAACAGGAGGACGCGGAACCTGAAGTACGTTCCGTCACCACCACCGTCGCCCCTGCGCATGGCGGATTCAATACCTTCAAAATTGAATCACGTACACCCTCCGAGCTAGATGACATCTCGAGCACGTCTCCCACAGACCCAAGAGGCGACTATTTTCCGTCTGGGAATGCCAATACCAATGGAAACTTGCACCGGCGGTCTGTGAGTCCGGGAGGGAGTATGGATGGTGGGGAGCTTAGGGATGACATAGAAGACGCGCTGCCTCCTCACCTCTTGCAAGCCATGAATCCGCAAACTGGTTTAATTTGGGGCCGTTCGCCCGATATGGTGAAGTATTTAGTCATGAAAGCCAAGCACAGGTTCGCATTGGAGCAACACGAATCTCTGATTGAAGAATTGAGGATTGCCAGGTATGAGCTGAAGAGGACGAGAGATGAGAAGGAAGCCAGATTGGATGAGTTGTTGCGTTGTACTTTTGGGTGCGTGTATTTGATTGGACTGTGGGGCTGGTTTGATGTTGATCTGCTCGATTGCTGTCAAAGACCGCAGGCTAATGCCTTTATTTCATCTGGACCATCCCTCGATTCCCACCCAACTCGAGACCAATCACCTGGAGAGTTGGAATATCCATGATTGGTTTTATTTTGTGATGCAACGGACTGTTGTAATTTCTTTCTTGACGCGAGAAGGGTCTCCTGGTGCATGTATTGAATTGTTGCCTTGTGGATAATGTATATAATTAATGTTTTGAGTGGGCAATGTTTTCGGTGGGCTAACTTTATCAGTCTATTAACCTTCACTGTGTCACCAAACATAAAAGGACAACGGGCTTTGGTGAGGATTAGTGTATTTCTAAGTCAAGGACTGGGCTCTCGCTATCGTCTTCCCAGGACAACTTGAACTAGCTGACGTTTTTTAGGACCTTGACCTCAAGGCAGTAGTTCTTCAGTTACCGTATTATACAGCAGAGGTATGGAAGTCCATAGACATATCTCATTCAAGACCGTATTGTAGACTCGGAGAGATGTATGCGATCACTCTCGTCGAGGACAACCTTAAGCCATTGCACCCAACTGGCGGCATCCTTCTCGTGGCCATGCGACATGTACCCATCGAGGTAATACACGGAACCGTGCAGGAGCGGTTTGTAGTTGTCTACGAGCAACCAAGTGTAGCAGGTGCAACCGTGATACCAGATCTGCAACCCGCAGGTCATGATAGCCTCCTCATTGGGATCTTTCCATTCTTCGTAGAATTCAAGAAGAGTATCGTCCCAGTATTTGGCCTTGACCTCTTGGGGCTCTGGAGGGTGTGGGCTCTCACCCATGGGGTAAAAGAAGACTAGGGTCTCGAGAGTCGTGAAGGGCGCGTCGGGTGAGCGCGTGCCGATGGAGTTGGAGCCGTAGGGCTTCCAGGAAACAGTGCCTGATTCGAAGTGGTTGTCGAGGCCGGGCCACGACCAGCCGAAGACGGCTTTTTCTGGCCACTCGAGGATCCAGCAGCGGAATTCATGCGGGAGGAGGGCGCCGCTGGGCTGCTCGAGGTACGCGATGTACCCGGTGCGGTTAAACGGGGTGAGGCAAGCAAGGACGTGGGTGCGACTAGACAAGAAGGCGGGCGAAGCGATGGCGGCAAAGTAGAGGTCGTAAAGTGCCCGACGCTCTGGGGTCATGTCAGTCATTGTGACGAGGGTGCGCCATTGCTTGTTCACGGATCTGGCGGCAAAGAGGGATTTGAGGGGAAGGAATTGGAAGATGGCGAGGATAAGCTCGGGAACAAAGTTGGCAACCATGATCTGGTCAACCTAGACCTGGTCAGACTGGGGTACCGGTGCAGGTTGCAAGGCTGCGGATTTCCCAACCCACATTATTTAATCAAGAATGCTTCAATCAAGTACTAACCAAGTCGTCCCGTACATACACATGATCAGTCCCTTCGCCAACATCAATATCTAATGATTACGAAAAGTAGAGTCACTACAATAGGAACGACAGCGGTCAAGAAGTTCAGCTGATGGTGTAAGGCGGACTCGGAACCGGCTAGGGGGACGGGAATGTAAGACGGAGCATAAGGGAGATCGTAGGTTGCGCTGCATGGAATCGCGCTCAAGAAGTAATCGATGTTGTTTGTTGGCCGGTACAGATGGACGTCATTGATATACCTGAGAGGTCAATCGATGGTCAAGTAGTTTTGGATAGTTACAACCGTCAAATTACCAATAAGCAGAGCCATTGACTGGACGAGGGTATTGCAATAACATCCTCCCCGTAGTGACATTGTTTGGAACATTAATGACAAGTGCAACCTCATAAGAACTGAGCCACCCGGAAGACGAAGAAAAAGGACGAGACATGCCTGATCTCCTGGACCGACACTTGCATTTACAGATTGTTCGAAATTCCACGTATTTGAGCTATCCCAATAGTTTCCGACGATATTAAGAAATGCAAAGGTCTGGTTATCATCAGGCGGTCCTGACCACCATTGGGTGATGATAGCTGATCCACCAAGTGTTTCAGTTACGCTTGAATTACCGCCGTAACAGTTCTCAAGAGTTACGCCAAGAATGCTAGCGAGATTTTTGGTGGAATTAGCTTGTGCGCTCTGTTTGTGGTGGTGCTACAGTCGCCCCAAGTAACAGTACAAGGCATAGGACTCACATCGGGCTCAAACATGCAAACGAGAGCTCTCCCATCTGGTCCTCCTGGGCAGTATTCGATACCTCCAGATAGTGAGACGTTGGAAGGGACATCAGAGGGAACATTAAAGGGGATACTAGTAGGAGCGTTCCCTGAAGTGTTGGAAACATTAAAGGGGGTAGTAGTAGAAGCGCTGGCGTTATGGGAGGATTTATGCTTATCACGCTCCGTCACGACTACAGTTGGGACAATAGTGATCGTGAGAGCCCCGAGGCAGCATGCTATAGCCAAGACGGCAACCCGTGAGCAGCGGTTGTTGTCCCTGAAGCAGCACCTTCACAAGAAGGATTATTGGCGATACGTCATATACATACTGTGTCTGAACATTCACCGCATTGTAATATTGGCATCATTGGGGACTGCTGTGAAGGCGGTAAGACATGAAAGGTCGGGGGAAACAAGGTGCATTACCAGGGTTAGGAGCCGTTGTATAATTGTTATACTGGCTACCCATCACCATGTTCAAGGTACTCCCAACAATGATGGCGTTTTCAGGGATTGGGGACACAGGTGGCGGAGGAGGTGACGACATTATTGATAGGGTGGAATCTCCTAAGAGTGCAAACAACGTTATATTATTTGACTGCAGCTGGATGGGTAGTGCAACTTGCGCGAAAACAAATGCTGGGTTGAAATCAAACGAAACCGTCGCTACAAATGAACGTCTTGAGTTCCATCATTAAATAGCACGAAGGAATAGGAGCAGCTACCTAACGATATACAGATCTGTAGGCCTAAGGCCCTAAGTATGTAAACTGGCAGAGGTTCGGCGTGCCGCCGTCGTGACGATCCGTGTAAATTGGCCAGTTACCCTCTCATCTGGGTGGATCTCTCAGCTGAGGGGCGTGGTAAACAATTTTGACTATTAATTGCAATTAGATCCAGGCGCTTACATGTAGCAGCGAACGAACTGACGGAGTTGAAAGGAAAGGAAAGGGCGGAGTACATGTAATATTGAATATTGAGTTCCAAAATATATACACTGGCATCTTCAGCTTACCAGTTTCCACAAGGAGACTTGAGAGCCTACGATTGAACGACTCTTCTATCTGAAGATACGAGGCAACTTAGTACGTTCCAAATTTACAGGGGCTAGCTCCACTCGCAAACCTAACAAAAGTAAAAACACGGCTTCTTGATGACTGTAGGATGGGCCTAAAATTCCTCAACTCGGGAGGATTTGCTGCAAGAGTGAGTCAGCTTTTACAATATCTCCACCCTACATGTCACTACAAAGTTGACCCTTGCCTCGTCAAAAGGCAAAGGCATCGCCACAACAGGTTCTCGGTGAACATGTCCCGGTCAGTCATGGCAAATCATTTCCACGGTGCTAGTCCATTCAATTGTAATCCACATATTCAGTGCCGAGTGGTCTGTCCAGTTATATCGCATCGGATGTATAATCCCGGGAACGACGGACAAGGCTCAATGCTCACTGCAAGTGCTCTTGATTGGGTCGCCCATTTTGCCGTTGGCTCCGCCAGCAGATCCGTTCGAATTGCTTTCCTCACTTCGGTCGCACCACAGGACTCACCAGTTTCGCTCCTGGGTCCTTACTTGACTCCATCACCCCGAGCATTGGTATCTTGAATGTTTCTCCAGATGATACAAGCAAACTCTACTAAATCCAACACGCATAACCCATTACTAACATCGAACAGCTGCAATAATCCCAATTCGGGTATGACGTTAAGTCCAATTGGATCGTCGGGTGGCTGTCGTTTGGTGAACGGGACGGTGGAGTACCCGAGTGATGGTGTAGTGTTTCTGTATGGAGACTCCGCTAGTTGTCTGGCTGCAAGACCCACAGTCATTCAAGTCCATCAGGAAAATTACAAGCCCTTTTTTTGCACCTTGGAGGCTCTTGACCTTTTTTTAAAACCTCTTGAACTTTTTTCTGAGGTTTTTTTCATCTTTCTTAACAACTTCTGCTACCTTATGGCACTTTGAGTTACTTGGAAATATTTACTACATAATATCCCTTGCACACCTTTTCACCCTTTTTGACTTTTTCCCACCTTTTCAAACTTGGATTACTTTGACTCCTTTAGCACTTTGCTTACTTGTTGACCCTTTACAGGTAATCATTTTACTTGTCTTACCACTTTTGACCTTATGACCTTGGATCACTTTTCACCTTTTATGCTTTTTCTTCTTTTTTTCTACTCTTCCCCTCTTTTTCAAAAGTGAATTACTTTGAAAAAAAGATACCTCTTGTCCCAAGACAAAGAGCTTTTTTAAGCTGGGTCCATTTCTTGAAAAAGTTGTTTTGTCTTTGGAAAAGAAGAATCTCTTGGAAAGCTTTTCCATACCTTTTGTGGTTTGTTAGCCTTTTTTTACAGGTTACTGCTGAATGAATACTTTCAGTTTCAAAATAAATTGTGTACAGTATAAATTTGAAGCTTCAATAATTTCAGTAAATGTCTTGTTATTGAAGAAGTACTGTAAGATTGTCAATCAACACTGGTAATGTACTTTGTCTCAAAATATTGGATCATCATGATTTGGAATGCTTTTTGAATACTGGTGCAACAATATGATAACAATTAGTATACCCTCCCAATAAATTCAACATACTTCAGTATATAGCATAGTACTGTGCACCCTGTGTGGCTAGCCTGTCTGCGAGGTGGAATTTGGGTGCTGGGGCCTTGCACCGGCCTTCAGCCATACATGGGCCTCTTCGTCTGGATGTCCCGATACGTCCGCGTTGAACCGGACAACTTCCACCTCGCGAGAGAGCCGCGCACGTCAATTGACGTGGCCAGCATCTTCGCGAGGTGGGATTGGGGTGCCCTGTCCCGCGGATACTCCATCTCACCTCGCGAGAGAGCCGCGCACGTCAGTTGACGTGGCTGGCGTCTTCGCGAGGTGGGATTGGGGGGCGCCCTGCGGATATTCCATCTGACCTCGCGAGATCTCGGCGCACGTCAGTTGACATGGCCAGCGTCTTTGCGAGGTGGCGAAACGCACGCGTTGTTCTGCCTCGGTTGCGTCCGCGGTGCCAGCACACTTCATCGCGAGGTGGGTGCCGTGGTGCCGTGGCCTGTCCTGGCGAAACACACGCATTCGAGGCGTGTGTTTCGGTAGTGGTAATGGTGGTGGCGGCGTGGTGGCGCGTTCTTCAGTTAGAAGAAATAAAATTGATATATGAAAACATACCATGAAGCAGCAGGGGTGGATGCACCACCCCCTGCCGCTCGTTCCGTCTCGTTGACTTGCCCACTCCGTTCGTTTGCGTGTGCGCGCGTCTTGGTTTGCCATGGGGTTTGTTCAACGTGTTGGCGTGTCTGACGTGGTGTTGATTGTCAACGTCGTGGCTGTGGGCGTCGTGGTGGCCATCGTCGTTGTCGTTGTCGTTGTCGTGGTGGTGGTGGCCGTAGATCTGTAATTTCATTGTTAGTGTCGAATAAAATAAAATAAAATAAATAAAATGAAAGGGAATAAAAAAGTACGCGGGCGCGCACGTACCGGGGCCGCATCACTCCTGGCCTTGCTCACCGCCATCATTGGTGCGTTGGCGTCGTCCTATAGTCAACTTTGAGGTCAGTACAGATTGTACAGTCACGAAATTGCCCAAACTTACCGAAAATGGCAAAAAGTGACGATGTTTGGCGCTCTATTTTGCCAAACTTTGCCAAATGGTCCGTGCGCGACCTCAAAACATATATAAGTCGTGCACATGCATTTACGTGTGTGATACTGATTTACTACAGACCATGTGTCGCATACTTGTAAGTTGTTAGTAAGTATAGTTGTAGTAAAGGTAGTATAAAATCAATTATTTGTAATCTATTAATTATAATTATAATAATAATAATTGTCTTTGAATTTGCCTGAATACCTTCACAATTGCGGATGGTCCGAAAAGGGCCAACTTTTACAAGGAGCAAAAGGGGTCAAAGGTCCCAAGAGGTAGCACCTTTTCCAAGAAAGCGACCTGGTTTAGAAAAGGTCAAAAAGAGGAAAAAGAGGGAAAAAAGGAAGGAAAAAAGAAGGGAAAAGAATCAAAAGCTCTTCTTTTCCCTTCTTTTTTTGTTCCTTTTTTTCCTCCTTTTGACCTCTTTTTCCAAGAGTTTGACCTTTTCTAAGCCGGGTCCACTTTCTTGGAAAAGGTGCAACCTCTTGGAAAAGGTGGACTCCTTGAGACCTTTTGCACCTTTTGCCCCTTGTAAAAGGTGCACAAGGTGCAAAAAAAGGGCTTGTAATTTTCCTGATGTCTAAGCAAGGATCGTGGACGGCATTCGACATCTCAGATTTGACCCTCATTTCCGCAGAAAGCCTTTACCAATGTAAGTCTTTTCCTGTTCCTCCTGTTCCTGCTTCCGATTCCCAGATCTTCGCAGTACTCCTGCCGCTCATTTCAACATCATCTTTCGCCGACAGTCGCACTGCGTACTTCATCCTTGGATCCGACTGACAACGCACGGATTCCACGATCGATCTCTCTGGCATTCCTGCTACATACAACGCCTGTAGATATGTAACCAGCACTCTGTATGGCGCCGGGAACCCAACCAATAATGGCTGCGACGCACCCACGCACCCCATCTTGCATCGGTAGTGTGATCCTCGGATGATTCAATACCCCCTCAATGATGGTTGGGATACAAACCCTACTCTAGGTATCCGGCCATCGAATTCCTCATCCTCTTCACGGATATATTCCCGAGATTGTAGCCAATAGCCTCTTCCCTCAATCACTTCTCGCTGCCACAAGTCCAGTAGCAAACCTTCCATCCCCATGAATTACAACTATGTTCGCTTGTTCCTAACCAATCTTCAGTACTTGGAACAATGATTCGAGCTTGAATCTTAGTCCTCTTGACTTACCTACCATCAATAAAAATATAAACAATCGACCAGTACACAGTGACATCCTTAATGAGATTACTGACATGCAGGAAAATGTTGATTGTATGGTGTGGCTGGATGTCATGATTGTATTCAAGATGTATATATATATATGCCAGCGGATCGACTTCATTCAATGCATGAATGGTTGCCAAACCCCGTTCCCAACTCCTGGATGAATACGCCCTGATTCAAGTTTGAGGTCTCGATTATCCCAAGATCAAACATATAGTATCCATAAGATGTCCGTCTCAGGACCACAGAAAGGATTATATTATACATAATTCTCTACTTGAGTGGTGGATTCCGCATAATTCCAACGACGCGACTCGCAGTCATTGGATCAGCAAGAGACAGCTTCAGAAACTCAAACACATGCACTCGACTCAGTTCTTAACCGTTCCTTTTTCACTGACCCCTTCAACTGCCAGGCCCAAGATTTTCCTTGGACCTGTGTCGTGAATTACGGCAAGGTTCCGGAGTTTGTCTATCGATCGACTCTCCCTCCAAAGTCAGGCCCTTCAATTTGGGCAAGTCAGGAAGCTGTGGCGCGAATGAGTTTCTGCAACGAACATCACGTCAGTGTAGACAATAATCTTGCCTGTGTCTGGTCACAGAATGAAACGTTGTTGGATAGTCGACTGTCCCCCCGGAGTATCGAAGGCGTAGGGCAATTAACCTCAGAAAGTCCGGGAATTCGAAAGTCCGCCACTCCACACATGGAGTCGGACTGCACGCGGAAACAGGCCAAACAAGACCAAGCATAGAGCCGATTTTCACCTGCATACGTTCGACAACTCCCTCTTCATCCCGCCACCACGACCTCAAGCAGGCTACCTTGGTACGTCCCTCCCCCTGCACCCCACCGGTAAGTCACCTTATCTTCTTAACCCAAACTTTGCTTTCCGAGGCAACTAATCCACTGGCATCTTCGCTGGCAGGTACACTGACTTTGAACATGCTATACCTCAGTCATTTCCCCCTCGGCGCTTCATACCCTACGCGGTTTCTTGTTAACATCCATTTATATTGCATCGTCATGGAACAACCCGAGGGCTTAACTTGCACCACCTGCAATCGTTTTGTCCCTTTCGAGATCGTCAAGTCCAGTGCCAACGGAAATCAAGGCCGGTTATATGCGCGGGTAAGTGCCATCTACCTTAAGTGTTACTTTCTATGATGGTTATATCCACTCCCTACAGTGCAAAGCTGTCAACCCTGACACGCATGAGGAGTGCCGATATTTTCGATGGAAGCCAGGCTCACGTTCGAGCAAATCACGTTCTCCCTCCTTCCCTAGCTCCAGCCAACTGGGTTCACCAGTACCAAATGATGCACAGTCAGCCTCTCTACCAGATGAGATGCTATCACTCGTCAACTCTGCCACACCGCCGGTGCAACCACTTGCAGCTGCTGCCGCTGCCAAACCACGGTGCCCAGTAGGCGCATGTCGATCTACTCGTATTCGCATAGATTGCAGACGGCGCTTCTGCAAGACACACTGTCTCTCTGCGGGGGGCTGTATTAGTCCTCCTCACTTTGTCACGGAGACAACTGCTTGCCGAGAGCCATTGGCGACTATTGATCAGCCATCGCAACAACCTGTAGCATCGCAGCAGCTGTTTGATCTTCCATCCGCCCCATTGCCTTTCATTCACACTATTCCACCAATTGCCTTGACGTCTGGAATCTCTATCACAGCAACTACCAGTCAATCTGCCGTCCCCCCTCTCCCCTTTACTGGAGACTTGTTGCCTATCTCGTCTGAGCCCACCGCAAACATATCTACGTTTACACACAGCATCGATGCCCGACCAAATCCACGATATGTGTCGCACATGCCTCCAATTTTCACTGAGCAGTATGAGCAAGAGCAGCTGCTGTGTGAGAAGCAGCGGAAGCGAGATTCGACTCGACTGGACAGCCTTCACAAGTCGAAGCATACAATCATTCTTTATGCGTGGCTTGAGGTGTGTGTCCGGTTAATGGTGGAGAGTACGATGATAACATGTTTCTGTCTGACTAGAACAATGGCGAGCCTGCTATCGTCGAATTGCAAGATGGTTTTACCTGGCCACATCTCGTCATCAACCGCACCGTGCTCGAGGACCTTGGCTTTGAACAGAGCGTCACAGCTTTGCA
This sequence comes from Hygrocybe coccinea, assembly GCA_963555575.2. Taxonomy (NCBI): domain Eukaryota; kingdom Fungi; phylum Basidiomycota; class Agaricomycetes; order Agaricales; family Hygrophoraceae; genus Hygrocybe; species Hygrocybe coccinea. Next base: position 1,676,149 of record OY742000.1, read on the forward strand.
ATTGCACCGTGCCGCCATTAGCACCTGGACGAGAATTAAAGAGAATCATGTCATAACCGTTCAGGAGAATGATTGCGTCTTTCTCAAGCGCATTGGTGTTACTCAGTGTCAGGACCTGGACCAGCATCTTAAGTTGGCTGTTCAACGGAATGTTCCTCATTTCCGCCACAATCTACCTCGTGAAAGAAGCTATGTTAGCAGCAAAATTCTGGAGAAGAAACTCGATGCTATTGGCAAGTCACAGCTGAAGCGGGTGACCTACATGGAACTCTCGTCAGATGAGGATCGGCCCGCTCAACCGAGTGCTGCAAGAACGAGGGTGAAGCGTGGATCGCTTTCAAAGGTGCGGAAGTGGTCGACCGATTCTGGTGATGACCAGCCAAGCACGTCACGTCAGCGCATGCAGTCCCCTCCCATTCCTATCAAAACAGAGCACACATCGCCTGGTGACCAGCCAAGCACGTCACGTCAACGCACGCAGTCTCCTCCCATTCCTATCAAAACAGAGCACACGTTGCCTGGTCCCCGTCGACATGCATCGCCTATCCTGATCTCTGATTCAGACTCAAGTTCGACACCTGTCTGGCCACGCGACTTCTATACCTGTGATATCGTCCAATGCTTTGTTGCCTCCACCGACAGGAGCGACCGCCGACCTGTCGAAGAAGTATTTAAGCACTTCTTCAAGGTTCCCTTTCACAGCTCAACATTTTATGACAACCGTGCCCGGTGGAAGGCAGCACCAGATTCCTTGAAAGCTGAGGCTGTTGCCGCTCAACACACCAAAGCTGGGCTATGGTCGACATTCATGGCCAACAACCCTGCTCCGCGTGCACAGGCAAAGGCTGCTAGGAAGAAGGTGCTACGTGCAGAGAGCATCAGTTCCCTTGAATCTTCCTCATGAATAATGCGCATCTTGTTTCACGTCATTCTTTTCATTCTCGTAGTGTCCTGTCATTTTATTCCTTCTCGTCTTGTAGTGATCTGCTCGTTACGCACAAATAATACATTCATTTCATGCTATTGTTCAGAGGCATATGCTGGCCAGGTGCTAGGTCCCTTCCCCTCCCTTTCCAGCTTCTCCTTCGTCATACAATTTCTCTGCAAAATCATTTCGTCAAGAAAGAAATCATACTTATCCGGTAGCATTTCACGGCAGATTGCATGAAAGCCCCCCAACCAAACATTAGTTTGTTCTGCAATGGAAGAATTGAAATACCATCCCCCATCCTCGCTAAGCAGCTCAGGAAACAGTGCTGGGTTGCAATTCTCTTGACAAAAAGTATCCTTCTCAGAGTGCTTACACTTGAAATGGAAGACGTCGACGGAGAGGCCAACGTTTGCAAATGCTGGGTCATCAATGACAACCTTCTTCATCTTGCAGTTGTTGTCGAATAAAATATGGTTTGGCATGTGTCCCTTGATTCGAAAGGTACATTTAATCATCTCCTGCATATTGGCAATGTGTGAGTCAATGTATTTGTCATTCTGTGGACGAATATAACTCACTGCCACTGAGGAAACTGCTTCAGCACCATAAAATGTAGCTCGAGATAGAATGATGCCACAAGGAGCCACGATAATTTGCTCGTTATGCGTTCTTCTTCGTCCAAATTGTGCGCGAACTCTTTTCACTCTCGGGTCATGATCCGTAGATGCATTATCGTCAGGTACAACACGGCCTTCATCATGTACAGCAAAGCCTTGCTCAGGTTCGTCATCAGCAATGGAGGAAAGGTCTATTTCCTCTGCAACGGCATCATTGGGGTGTGCCACTTGAGCACGTTTCAGCCGCTCTTTGAGCTGGAAAAGTGCCCGGCCCCGCTCCATGTGGACACACTCAATATCTTGGTGGCTCTGCATGCCACAAGCCTTTTTTCCGTCAAGAGCAGGTGCATTGCAGCCAATGATGGCACATATACGGTGAAGGTCATTGTGAATTGGACAGTAACGGGCTCGATTGCTTGCAAGAGGCACTTTGCAGTTGTGTACGGCACAACAAGGCTGGCCAACTGTGACACCATCTACTACAACTGCTGATACCATTCGATTCACTATTATGTCGACGTAAGTTTACATGGTATTGACAGCATCCAATACAAAGGATTACCTCGTCCATCTGGATCTTTGTACATTCGAACACATTTGGAACAGTAATGGCGTATTTCAGGTTGGCTATAGAGCCGCATAAGCACATTTCGCGCTTGCATAGCATCTCGAAACCGATCCTTTTGATTGCCAATATGAGGGACAACAAGTGTTGATTTGCGCCTCGCATGGTCTTCCAAGAGCGACAATATGATAAATGTGTCATATACATGTTCAGGCTTGAGCGTAAAGCCAAATTTCCAGTCGCTAGGAGGCGTATAACCAGCTGATAGTGCAAGGTGATAAGATCGAGCACAGTTCGTTGCTGATTTCCATGCAATAAGCATATCCGTACGCCACAGCAAGGCTACTCTGCGTTCAACAAATTGGTGCTCGCCAGCCTGGATTATGTCCGGGATGTGATCATAGTATGTTCGTTGACCATCCTTCACATAGAAATTGTGGTGGTAAGTGATACGACATGCTGTATTTTGTAGGTCAGTGGCTCGAATGTCAACTATCCTATATTAACACCCTACTATTGCAATATAATGGTACCATCCACACTGGGAGCACACCGTGGCAGAGTGTGTAGAGCACGGCCTGGCGCGGCTCAGTCTTTGTGAGCCGTCGATCATTCCGTCGGCGTTCACAGTCAACGTTGATACATTCGTGCTGCGGAGGGTATAGTGTACGTAGTGATGCTAAAAGTGACACATCAGCAAGTATATTCAATATCAGTGAATGGACCCAATACTCACAAAAGCCGAGGTTATGACCATGATACTGGATTAACGCCTCCATTGACTCATCCTGTGTCCACAACATGTCTTGATGCCAGATAACATCCTTCAGGCAGTCCCAACACATGATCACCAATGATTCTGAGAGATTGCACACCCGGGAGAGAAGGAGAACGATGGAAAACGGCAACACAAGCGGTATATTGTCGGCTGGTTGGTTGGAGGGTTGAGCGAGTAGGACATCATCTTTAAGTCTTGCTGCAAAGCTCACGAAGTGAAAGATCGCAATCAATTCATCTCCTTGGAAGGCGTCTGGGTGCTGTCGCAGCAACGCGAACAAGGATGCGGGCATGGCGAAGTTTTTTTACAGGCGGAGTCAATGCGGCGTGGAGGCGGAGGCGGAGTGGCGGACTTTCGAATTCCCGGATGTCCTCATTAACCTCAATCATTGATTGTTGTGCTTCCCCCCATTTCGGGGACGGGCATACAATATCTGGTACTTGGCGTTTATTATAGAACTCATTCGCATTTTTTGTCGCCTCAACATCCTGGTTTGAGTCTGGAACGAAGCATCGACTGCATTTCCCTGCAGATTGACATGATATGCGCGTGTTTTCGTGACCTTGGACGGGAACATACTCACTTTCATCCGCCTCGCGCAGCCGTTGATAAAGAATGATCATAAGCAAGAAGAAGCCCTGCAAAGAGAACATTCCTCTTGTTAACATGGTGATAGCCAAATAGAAGGATCAAGCTCACAGACATCGCCATGATGACTAGCACCGGCAAAATTGAGAATAAATCTGCATAGATCAGAAATATTAGCTGAGCAGGTGACATCACGGAAGAGGACAAACCTATAGCTGCACCTATTTCATTTTTAAGTTGCTGAAGAAGAAAGGGAAGGACTTCGACGAACCAAAGCCAGCAGGAGCACCAGGAAGGTTTGCTCTGACAGATATCAGGGCGAACACTGCGCCGACTGGTAACACGAACATTTCAGCGTATAAAGAATGCCACCGAAATATCAACGTTGAGGCACTGATCATCAAGAAAGCCGCCATGATGAGCCCTAGGACGTAGCAAGCAAAGAAAGAGAGGTTTAGTCTGATGACGCCACGCAGAAGCTGTTTTGCACTGTACAGTTGGTGATAGCGATGATAAGCACAAACATCTGCGTAGCCTTCGATCATTTTACTTGAAGAGAAATATAGAGCCCAGACCCCGAATTGTGATAGTTCCATACATAGCTGTTCTGCAAAATAACCTCGAAGTTGCTATAGAGTAAAACAGCAATCAGCTTCGTTCTTTTCCTGCCTATGATACAGTCAAGTATGACCATTTGGGCTAAATCACTTTTTCACGCTAACATCACAACTTTTGGTCTCGGACATTTTGTAAGACTAATATATGATATGTGAACTGTATGTGGCCGGTTGCTCAATGACTTTGGATCAGTGGATCTAGTACCAGACACTGATAAATGCAACGAAGTGGGTGAAATGAAATTAAGTTTGGAATGATCACAATGAAATAAAGATATTTTGACATTGAGTGATGTCTAACACAAATATTGATATTATACCAGTTATATATCGACAGGTTTTAGAGGTTTCAAAGGGAAGTTGACAAAAGAAAGGCCGTTCACGATGATGGTGAATCCTCTGGGCTGCTTAGATTGTCACGTCACGCATTACCCAATTTGTTCGCGACATTTTTTCCTCTCAATATGGTGGGCCGTGCAAGATCTGAAAGGCAAAAAAGGGGACACAGCACAACTTCGCGAGACATGGATGCAAAGAGCAATCAAAATTTATTGGGAGGAACAACAGGCACCAAAACCACGATCTCACGACGAAGTGATGGATGATTAGATACCGGATGTACATAACCGGTACTTAGCGGTGTGATTTTGTCACAGCCCAAATGGCCATCTTGCCACTGATCTGACTTAACATACCTGATGCATGCACTGATTAGCCTCAAAGTATGGCAGAAACTTAACATTAGTCCTAAGTACATGATCGGCTTCCTAAGAATATGTGCTAAACCTTTGTGTAATTAATCCGAGACTATTTTATATTTCGTCAGCCCAAATGGCCATACTTGACTGTACTTCTATACAACGATGGTTGACGTACACAGCAATGCCAGACGTCCGTGTGACATTTAAAGGAATGAAAGTGCCTGTTTCATGGTCCTGAGCATATAGAGAAAAGCGCACGTAGTATCTGACGAGCAAAACCAAACGCTACTGAGCACATCAGCAAAAGGGTAAAACCGTTGCAAGGTCAGGTGACGGATCCAAAGTCTGTCCGGCTGGTGAGTGCTTGCGTGGCCTGCGATGGCAAGGCAAGGGTGCGACGGACTGGGAGAAGTCTTCCAATGCAGCACCTGAATGGAGACATGTTCCAAGCTGACATCAGAATTGCGGGGATTTTGGATGGTGGCAAGGGTGTGGCCAGGCAGGGAGAGAATTGGTAGACTTGCCCCGAGCATGGAATTTAATTCAAACCAATATCGGACAGACGTTGGACTGTATACCGTTGCAATAGAATACATGGGCTAGTACATGACAAAAGAGAACAAGGGAATTCCTACATCAGAGCATACCCTTCTTGTTACGCCCTCGCTTTTTTCCGCCTTCTCACCATACAACCCTCTCCCACAACCCCTACGTCCCCAAGTCAGCATCAATCCACCGTCTTGGTTCGAGCCGCGTATTCGGCATATCACCGGTTATCAACGAACCACCGTATGACTGGTTCATCGAAATGCACGGGTTACACGCAACGCCACAAGGCTACAGGCAGAAGAGGCCGAGGTGGTTGAGTTATTGACAGCGGAAGACCCCGAGGACATCGAGACCCCAACCCGGAGTCATGAACACGCCGAGACAACACCGATGCCTGACGATCGTTACGCCAACCCATGGCTACGTAACGACTGGCGGTTGCCACGACGCACCAAGAAGCCCACCCTCGAGTCGTTGGTTTATAAGGGACGCAAGTAGTTAGTAAGTTTTCTTAGCTTAGTCTGGTTCATTTTCCCCGGTCGTCTATGCTCATCCCTGTACCATTGTCTCTTTATCGTTACCCCGAATTCACTTGTTCCTTTACTTGGCCTCTCATTCTCATCTTCAGTATACGAAATCTTGTGTTGCTTGAGTTGCTGGAGTCCGTCAAAGACGTCCCGTAACAATAGACTAAGCTCTTCATTCCTCCCCCGACCCAGGCAACAACCTGGCCTACCGTGTCCTTCATCGATATCAGTCCTCCCCTACCTCCTCTCCTCCTCTCTCCGACTCTTCTCCTTCTACGCCGATCTTCACACCTCTCCGTCACCTCCAACACCAACTCCTGCTTAACCGACTCCTCCTTGAAATATGTCTTCCTCCACTTCCAGTACGTTCACCGTCCCACCGTTTACAGGCCCGACTCCAGACCCCGGAACCTTTCTCGCGTCCATCACCTCGTCCCTTGCCGCCAACCCCGAATATCCCTCCGACTACATGGTATCCGTATACCAACACATCGTCTCCCTATATGAGGCCGAAAAGAAAAAGACTGCCGACACAGCAGAACACCAGGAGATCGACACCAACATGGCAGAGAACAATGCCAACACTGTTACCAGCACCACGACCTATATTTCTTCAAAATCCCACGTTGCCGCGCCTCCAAAGTACTCCGGGAAGGTCGATGAGTTCTCAACCTTCCTCTGACAATGTCGGACATACATGTCCGCCAACAAGAAGCATTTCTGTACCGACACGGACAAGATTCTCTTTATCCTCTCCTACCTCGAGGGAGGACTCGCCAGCCAATGGGCCAACGAAATCGTCGAACGCGGGTACCTCAAAGACCCCGCCAATGGAGATTTCGGAACCTATACTCACTTTATGGCTCAATTTAGCACACGATTCCAACACCCCGACGAAGAAAAGGACGCCATAATGAAGTTGGATGATCTCTATCAGGGAAAGAAGACTGCAGACGAGTTTTGGCTCGAATTCGACGTCCTGGTCCGAAAGGCCGGACTGGACGAAGTTCTGAATTATTGACACCTCGTTCATCTCATCGAATTCCATATGAATAAACCACTCATCGACCAAGTCTACACCCAACCTAATATGCCGACATCCATTGAAAAATGGCGACTCCAGACGATCCTCATGGATCGACAATGGCGCCAACGCCGCGAACAACTCGCAGCAATCGCGAATAAAGGAAAGGACATTCCTCGATCTATCGCATCCTCATATGGCACGACCACCCCGGCCGCGGTTTCCAATACCGCCAAAGCAACATCCGAAAACATCCCAATGGACGTTGACACTCAACGCACTACTGGTGCAATTCAACCGGCGCTTACGCGCCTTACTGATGCCGAACAGACTGACCTCATGAGACGAGGCGTCTGCTTCCGATGCCGACAACAAGGACATATGTCTCGCGATTGTCCGAAGAAAGGGACTCAACAGGTTCCTCGTCCTGCCGTCCAAGTTCGGTCTATGGAGACCATCCCTGATACCCGTCGCGAACCCGCTGCCAACGATGACAAAGACATGCTCATTGCAGCATTGATGGACAAGGTCACGATGATGGAAAAGAAGCGGGAGGATTTTTAAAGAAGCGACGTGAAACCCAGGAGGCCACGCTTGCAAGTTTATCAGCACGAATACGATTCCTTGACCAATGTTATCGAGTATTCTCTCAGCTGAAAGACCTCCGAAGAGAACTGAAGACACCTGTTCCTGAACCACAGGTCATCGAAACAGTGAAACCAAAATTCCACAAAATGCGTGAAATGATACCACTTGTCACGCAAACCGATAAATGACGTGCTGTGTATAAACTGAATGAAGTCGAACAACGAATATTAAGTATTCAAGCTGCACAACCCCAAAATTGCGCGACACGTCAAGAAAAAATCATGGGTGTCGATGTTGATCTGCCGTCGAGTGGCCCGAGGCGAGATCCCGGGGTCAGGCCAAAGACAACAAAAATCGAATCCGAGTTCACTGCGGAAGAAACAATCATTGCACTCCGAAATTCCTCAATGCCGATCGCATTAGAACTTCTCCTTGATTACGACATCTTTGATCAATGGATCATGAAAGTTTCACTGGCAGTTGTACTTCGTTTATGACGAATACCATTGTCCGATGCCATAGCTTGGCTGGAAAAAGAAATGCCACAAACAGATCCTCACATTATTGCATCCACTGAGACCGAAACCGCTCTTCGACTTTCCCTTATACTATATGGCTTTGCAACAACAACGACCGACACTCGTCAATATCCCATAAAGTGTATGTTGGATTCTGGCTGTACCCTCACTGCGATCGACTCTGGGTTTGTCAAGGCACACAATCTACCAACAAGAAAATACGACCAACCATTTGATGCATATACCAGCGATGGATCGAAACAGAAAGACGGTCAAATAACCGAATATGTCGAACTTCGACTTCGACTTGGCAATCATTCCGAAATTGTTCATTGTGCGGTCTTATCCCTGGCGAAAATGGATATTTTCCTTGGTTTTGACTGGTTGAAGAAGCATAATCCCGAAATCGATTGGGTCACCAATGAAGTTTCCTTTTCACGCTGCCTCAGTGGCTGTGGAAAGCCAAGTACTGTTCGAACAGTCAACTTCCAAACAATCGTCTGGCCCACACCGGCATGGATGAATTTTGTTATGACGAAATCAACAGAACTCGCACAGAAAGCAACAGGTACGATAGAGCGAACAATTGATGACCTCGTACCCCCTCATTACCTGGAATATCGTGATGTTTTCGAACCATCATCCTTTGACGAATTACCACCTCGTAAACCATGGGACCATGCCATCAATATGAAACCAGATGCGCCCGACCACCATGATTGCAAATTATATCCATTATCCAATCCCGAATGAAAGAAACTCGATGAATTCCTTGATGATAACTTGAAAACTGGTCGAATTCGTCCATTGAAATCACCATATGCTTCCCCCTTTTTCTTTGTCGCAAAGAAAGACGCAAACGAATTACGGCCTATACAGGACTATCATTGGTTGAACGCAAATACCATTGATGACAAGTATCCTCTCCCACTTATTACCGATATTATCAACCAACTCGCCGAAGCAAAGTACTTCACCAAACTCGACGTGCGATGGGGTTTCAACAATATATGAATCCGTGAAGGAGATGAACAGAAAGCCGCGTTCCTAACACCAAAAGGATTATTCGAACCAACAGTCATGTTTTTTGGCTTAAAGAATTCACCGCCAACGTTCCAACGAATGATGAACCACGTCTTCCGATATGAAATCCGAGAAGGATGGCTCATGATATATATGGACGATTTACTCATCTTCTCAAAGGATCTCGATGAACACAAGGAACGGACGAAAAGAGTCCTGCAGATTTTCCGCGATAACAACCTATTCCTGAAGGCAAAGAAGTGTACCTTCGATTCTACTCGTGTCGAATATCTCGGTTTAGTTGTCGAAGACGGACATGTCCGTATGGATCCGGTCAAGACCACCGCTATTACGGATTGGCCAATCCCTCACAACAAAAAGGAATTACAATCGTTTCTTGGTTTCCTCAATTTTTACCGTTGTTTCGTCAAGGACTACGCACGTCATGCCCTCCCATTGAATTCCCTTACTGGCAATGCAAAATGGATTTGGGGTCCCGACCAACAAATTGCATTCGACCGACTAAAACATATCATTACTACCGATCCGATCCTCGTTTTACCAAATCAAACAGGTAAATTCATGGTTGAATGCGATGCTTCCGATTTCGCAACTGGTGCTGTATTGTCACAAGAACAGTCAGATGGTCTTTTCCGTCCCGTCGCATTTATGTCGACGACAATGTCAGCAGCTGAAAGGAATTACGATGTTCATGACAAAGAACTATTAGCGATCATTCGTTGTTTCGAAAGCTGGCGACAATTCCTTCTCGGTGCAGAACAACAACTGGATATATTCACCGATCATCAAAATCTCACTTATTATCGACAACCACAAAACCTTACACGACAACAAGCACGATGGGTTGCATTCCTACAGGATTATGATTTCCGTTTATTACATCGAAAAGGAAGTCAGAACAAAAAAGCCGATCTTCTCTCGCGGCGTGTCAATCATATTCCGAATGACAACGATAATCAGAATCTCATTGGACTCCCTGATCATCTTTTCGCCGCGATTTCTGTTCCAAACCCCACCAACACTGATATCATTGCACGACATCATGATGCTCCCATTGCCGGTCATCCTGGTCGAGATAAAACAATCGAACTGATTCAGCGACAAACGACTTGGCCAACTATACAAGAGGATGTTGCTCGCTATGTTGCAAGCTGTCCCGAATGTCAAATGAACAAACCAATGCGTGGAAAACAATTCGGGCAATTACATCCCCATGAAATACCACCGTACAATTAGCATACGATATCAGTCGACATGATTGGACCATTACCAGAATCACAAGGGTATGATGCTCTTCTGGTTATTGTCGATAAACGTTCAAAACATCCCATCTTGGTACCAACGAATATTGCCTTAACCTCAGAGGGTTGGGCGTGTATCCTTCGTGACCATCAATTCAAGTGTTTCGGTCTTCCTCGCCGGATCATTTCCGATGGAGGACCAGTTTTTGTATCGCAGTTCACAAAAGAACTTTATCGTCTCATTGGAATCAAAGGCCAACCGACAACCGCTTATCATCCACAAGCCGATGGACAAACCGAACGCATGAATCAGGAAATCGAAATCTTTCTACGACATTTCACGAACTATCGACAGGACGATTGGGCCGATTGGATTTCCCTCGCCGAGTTTGCCCTCGCCAATCGTACTTCTGCGACTGGCTTTTCCCCCTTTTTTGCTACTCAAGGTCAACATCCCTGGGCCGGTGATTCGTCGATACAAGAAACTACGAATGAATCCGTCCAGCAATATATGAACCGTATGGCCAAAGTACATTCGCAGATTACGATTGCCTTACAAAAAGCACGCGATGTAATGACGACACAATATAACAAACATAGGAAACCGACTTCCTTCACTGTTGGCGATAAAGTATGGTTACAAGGAAAACATTTAACCAGTGATCGACCCATGAAGAAACTCGATCATAAACAGTATGGACCTTTCGACATCATCGAAAAAATTGGTTCCTCATCATATCGCTTACGTTTACCCTCTTCTTGGCGAATTTTCCCTGTGTTCAACGAAGTGTTGCTTCTTCCATTCATACCTCCCGCATTTCTGACACAGATCGCAAAACAATTACGACCCCCACCCGATCTCATCGACAATGAAGAAGAATACGAGATCGAAGAAATTCTTGATTCCCGTATACGTCGGGGTAAATTGTTTTATCTTGTTCATTGGCTTGGCTATCCGCGTGACGAGGATTCCTGGATTCCAGAATTGGAAACAAAAAATTGTCAAGAACTTGTTCATCTGTTCCATAAAGATCATCCTCGCGCCGCAAAGCCTGTTCGCCTTCGGTCCTCGATCTTTACGATCCCACCTGGAATGTCGTTGCCTTCTCGTCAACTTTCCCCTGATGCCATTCTTCTTGCGATTTACCCGAAACATGTCGCACCTATCCTCGCTGGTACAAAGATCCACGAATTCCGTAAATACCCTCTTCCTGATGGCGTCCGACACGCTTTTCTCTATGAATCCGCGCCTACCGATGCTATCACCACTATTGTAAAACTTTCTCCAGTTCCCCTTTCTTCCTCTGTCCAACCACGTGACCCTTCTCATCGTTTCGCTTATTCCATCGACGACGTACGTCCCCTCCCACACCCGATTCCCTTTTCTGCTTTTGCCGAACTCAACGTCCAAACGCCTTATCATTTTACTCACCTTCCTATTTCCTTTACGGACTGGTTCCCACCCACGTGATCTCCGGCTGGCCCTGAAGTTTCCCATTTTTATATTACCTTCTTTCCTTTTCTTTTTCCTGCCTTACTCTTATGCCTCGTGCCTTCGACCATCGTCTTAATGTTGACCATCTTGATTATTCTCCCTATCCCGCCAAGGATGTCCTTCATCACCGCGCGTTTACGAACTCCCGGTATCATCGCGCCGCCGTCTCCGTCTACATCTCTGGCAATATGGACGTCGTCCGCCCTTCCGATGTTTCCGCACGCTTCCCCTCGACTCTACTCCCTCCTCATGATCGGCGGCTTTTCCCTCCTTCTTTCTTTGCTCCTCGTCCTCACCATCGCCTGCCTGGGACCTACCCGGTTTATTTCAACGATGACTTTGTTTTCCTCCAGGGTGAGGATAGCGACATTTGGGAGGTTTACGACTCCCTCTACGGTTCCCCTTCCCTCTATGGCTTTGACCCAGCGCACGACCTCCCCGATGACTCCCCCGTAGCTGGTCCTGCGACCCGGGACGTCTCGCCTTGTAGTGGGGGTATTGTTACGCCCTCGCTTTTTTCCGCCTTCTCACCATACGACCCTCTCCCACAACCCCTACGTCCCCAAGTCAGCATCAATCCACCGTCTTGGTTCGAGCCGCGTATTCGGCATATCACCGGTTATCAACGAACCACCGTATGACTGGTTCATCGAAATGCACGGGTTACACGCAACGCCACGAGGCTACGGGCAGAAGAGGCCGAGGTGGTTGAGTTATTGACAGCGGAAGACCCCGAGGACATCGAGACCCCAACCCGGAGTCATGAACACGCCGAGACAACACCGATGCCTGACGATCGTTACGCCAACCCATGGCTACGTAACGACTGGCGGTTGCCACGACGCACCAAGAAGCCCACCCTCGAGTCGTTGGTTTATAAGGGACGCAAGTAGTTAGTAAGTTTTCTTAGCTTAGTCTGGTTCATTTTCCCCAGTCGTCTATGCTCATCCCTGTACCATTGTCTCTTTATCGTTACCCCGAATTCACTTGTTCCTTTACTTGGCCTCTCGTTCTCATCTTCAGTATACGAAATCTTGTGTTGCTTGAGTTGCTGGAGTCCGTCAAAGACGTCCCGTAACACTTCTGCAGCATACATGTCCTCCATACTAAAATCCTCACCATCCTCTGGTCTGAATTCTTCGATGTTGTCTGATTCATCTCCCTCAGTCTCCTCAGTCTCGGATCCTTGTCAGCATCACCAGTCTGAATACACTTTGATGAAAGTTCAAAGCTTGGTGTGTCAAAATCGGGATATAAGCTTGTCTCTGCTATTTCCTTATGCAGTACATTAGCTCAGCGGTAAGTGTAACCTTGATATATATAGCTTGATAAGTTCGAGAGTTTGAATCGCCAATAATTAATTATATGTCTTAATTAGTGTTCTGAACTTATATACACTTTGGAATTCTCATACAGTGGTTTACCTAGTATATGCTAAGAGCAACATTGTGATATAATTGTTTTTTTCTACCGTGATATGACTGAATACCTTGGAAGCTCAGGGATGTACTTGCATGGACCATTATTCTGGTGAAGTCTTGCCAATGCTGTTGCAATCTGGTGGTATTCTTGTATCAGATAGCCATTCTCCTGGGCCTTGGATTGAAATGGGAACTCTTGCCAACTCATGGAGGTCCGTTGTGGTTACCTTGCAAAGACTTGTTCCCAGTCTGGTGGGCAATCCAAGTAAGGTGAGGTTTATAATGTTATGTAAGGACATCTAAGAATTTTCCCCTTTTGCTGATGGCGGACAATCTCAAAGAGGAATTAACAAGTTTCAGAGTTACACGTCAAATGGATAGTTCTGCAATGTTGAAGTCAAGGACGCCTGCAATGGATCAAATCCTAGAGCCAGAAGCTTGGACACCGTTCTGAATGTAACTGAGGACGGAAAACCGAAGCATATTGCACTGTTATTCAGCTTCAATGACTGAGGGCAAGCTGTTGTACAGCATAGCGAAGGTGGCCATCAGTATTATCGGGGCGTTTGATTCAGGTGAGGATGATCTGGCGCTTGATATACTGATTGCCTGTAGGAGTCCACGTAGTACTAATTACGGCATAAACGCGTTTGAAGAATGCGGGTGCCGTGGGAGTAGCACGAGCTGTTTCATCGTGCAGTTGTGGCTTTGATTTTCCCGAACGTTATACGTACGGAAAAGGCGAGGATGTGATACAGCGCAAACAAAGCTATGCTTGCATAGCCCTGTACATATGTGAAAGAAAGAAAGAACAACCCGCTCACGTTGCACCAGATCTATCGTAACGTCGTCGCCGTGTCCTTTGCCCGAGGGCCCCGAGGAAGTCCTGGTAATGTCTTTCATATGTCATTTTGTCGCCTTGAAAACGCCATCTTTTGCAATCCACTTCTTTTTTTTTTTTTTTTGACAACACCTCTTTAGCGAAGCGACCGTAGGCTATGATAGCATCTTCGATGGACAAACGGAGTCGACCTAGCATCAACGTGATCGATCTAGACGTGCAGCGGTTGTTAATCTTTTCCACGGAATAAACGACATACACCACCTATCAAATCCAAGTAATCGAGTTCTTCGACGTGCTGGATTCTGTGCATGGCTTCGCGTAATTCTGACAATCCACGTATACCTCCCCATCTGTGTCGAGTAAGGAGACAAGAACTTGAACCAAGGTCCAATCATCCACACCGAGCGCGAGTAGCCTCAATCCGTTCTTCGAATTCCTCAGGCTGCATGCGAGAGCGAGGCGTCGTTCGAGAACAGCACGAAGGATATGTAAGCCTGGTAAGGAGGTAGGTCGGAAATAGTCGCAGGCGTCGACGATTGACATCTAGAGAACAAACTTGAACCAGCGCCACTTTGTAATTGATTGCACACTGGCAGTCGTGACGATCAGAGATATGTATGTACTCCGAAATGCCAGTGAGAGCGGTGGATATGCACTCCACGAAATCTCCGGGTTCTGAGGGTTTGATGCAAATCTCATGAACTTTGAAGTACATATAAAAATACAAGGATATGTAGGTACAACTGCATCATATATATCATACATACATCTGGATCCTGATGTGTTCTAGAACACTAAACTGCATTTGAAAGTCGATCACCCTGGTGGTCCGATGTCGGCGATGGGCCAACTTCAATTGAGCCAACTCCAATCTATATGTCAACATTATTAGTCACAAAGGAAGAGGTGGTTGGCACGACATGGTAAAAACTCACGGTTGGTTCGGAAGCTACGGTAGTAGGTAAATCTGGGGAAATTGGATGTCGGTCAGGCCCCAGGGGCTTCTGCAGTGAGTTTCAGTGACGCTCACTCAGTGACTTCATAAAATCAACGGTATCGCGTGTTTCTGCGGTCCGACTGTCTGGCCCATTCTTGTTTGTGATTCTATTGTTCAAAATATAGAGCATGGTGAGAGCATAGACACGGCCTAAACAAAATGCCAGCGCTGATGGGACTGCAAAAAAAAATAGGTCTTTAAATGATTCACGACACAGGACAGGCTCACCGTTGCTCTCGTTGTCAATGAGGAACGTGATGAGAATCAGCACTGCGAAAACTGAAGTCACTGTGCCAGTACGGATGCTAGATGCCATGAGCTTATGAATGAGGCTAAAACAAACAATGAGTAGAGAAAGGTAAAACGATAGGAAGAAATGCACCTTTGAGTACGTTTCAGGGGTGATTTGATCCGACTTAGTTGCCAGAAGAGCGCAAGAGCAATGGCAACATCCGTAGCAGCGCTCGTACTGAGCCACAGTCTAAATAAGCAAAAAGTGAGTAGAAGCTGTCAAAAGGTAACAGAACGATTGCATACGCAATAGGCAACGCTATCTTGTTCCGTTCGGTAAAGGGCGTAATGTTGTACAGGTGAATGAACGCAATAGAACCTCCCAACTACACAATCGGGATGAGTATACACCCAGAACTGAGAAATAGGTTTGAAACACCTCGGCGAGCACAAAGAGGACCAATACAATTGCGATGCATTTGTGCCAGTAGGATGCAGACGTTTGTGTACATGTGATACCTTTGTTGTTGCTCCTATGGTACAGGTCAGATTCCAATTTTGTGAGAGCAAAACAAAAATGACTGACATCCGCCAGTATCGATAAATCAAGAAACATTGCACGATCATCTCAGAAATGAAAATAGTGCCGAGCATGACGCCGCTTGGCCAGAACAACTTTTCAAGGAAATGGACATTTCCTGTGGCAATTGAACAGGGGAGAATCAATACCTCTTGAACAAGAGTAACGAAGGACAAGAATCATACCCCAATTGGTGATAGTATACTGCAGGGAAGGTGGGAGAAAAATCAGCGTGGATAGAAAAGACGAACTATTTTGACAGACAAAATAGAAGCAGGCGTAACTGGAAAGGGTGGAGGCCGTATCAACAGCCAGTGTAAAATAAACCAGGGCTCGAAGTGGCCAGGAATCTCGCTTGGAGATTGAGTAATAGCGAAGAACAGCAATCACTTCCAGAGTGTATAGAATAGAGTTTACGTAGGTGCCGACAAGAAGTGTACTGCAAGTGTTGGCGATAAGTCAGTCCAT
The DNA here is from genome assembly GCA_963555575.2 of Hygrocybe coccinea. Lineage (NCBI taxonomy): Eukaryota > Fungi > Basidiomycota > Agaricomycetes > Agaricales > Hygrophoraceae > Hygrocybe > Hygrocybe coccinea. The sequence goes on from OY742000.1 coordinate 1,692,473, forward strand.
CCGTCAAACTCCAAGTTGAGCTATGACAGTACGAACCCCAGCACTTTGTCGGGACCACCTGGGATACTCATTGTGCCGCAAAGAGAGACTGATGACCAAGAAACCTGCCTCGGATTTAAATATCAGTGGTAAATCACGACCGTGACATCTCAAATCTGCCGTAAACAACTGAACCAATGGTGATGCGCTCACCGCTGATGATGATGGGACAAAAAGGATCATGCCAACGATTGACAGGTCCGCCCCGGAATTTGATCGATTGTGTCAGTAAGTAAAACTTTCGGCTAAGCTGGATGCTCCCAAGTCTCCGTAGCTTACTCTCGAGGCTATACGCCAGCGGCATTTTCGTTGGAAAGGACCAAAAAACAGCTCGAGATCGGTTCCTGGGAGTGATCGTCTGACGCACAGCCCCCAAGTTGTCTGTGCCACGGCAATCAGGCAGCACAGCTCATACACAATGAAGTCCTTTGCCGGCACATATCATTACATATGCTCTGTTCTGCTATCGCCACATCACTCTCGGGCGTCATCAGCACTGTCTTGTAGTCCTCCACCATTAGCGGAAGAAAGACAGGTACCCCTTATTACGGCACACAATAGAGTCTTCCACGAGTCCCTTACGGCAGGTGGATGATGATCGTTGTTTCTGATGCCACCGCTACGGTCAGAGAAGCTTGGGTGTCATTTCCGTCTCGCTGGATGTCGAAGTCGATGGGGGCAGTTGATAGGGCGGACGACTCGAATGATGTAACATCCATCTTCCCCCCGCATCCCGAGACTTGCCTAATGAAATTACTGCTTGGAGATGAGGTGCTGGAGAACTCCGCACAGTGATGAGATTGAAACGAGAGGTGCATGTTGTCAGATTCGGATTTGTTCGGGAAACCGGTGACGTGCAGCAGTGATGGTTTTTAAAACACTAGCCTGGGCGGTAGGCTATGTTAATCGACGATCAGCAAATGGTGTTGTCAATGTTTTGTTTTGGAGTTTTGGAACATACCGTATTATGTAATGGGACTGTCCATCCACTATCAAGTCGTCTCTTAATTACTTGGCCTCGAGAAAACGGCGCGGTGCAATCGTGGGTTGGCAGCAAAATACAAGTTGGGAATCAGTATATCCAGAACTCGTGTATCACGGACCGCCCTTTTGATATTTTTTTAGCGTAAAACTGTCTCCCCTACGCGTAACAGGTTTCGGGGATGTATGGTACGCCTTCAAGCATTGTATGCTCGCTACCATTTCATTAAACACCCTTCCCCGTGGATTTAGATATATTATTCGACATGGCCGATTGATAACTTCCACACAACCTCGCCGTCTTCCTTAGTATGTATCGCAGTTGCGCCTAACACTGGACATCGTGGCTGGAACGTCGCAAGAACGTTACCAATGACACATCGCACCTATAAAAGAGGCCTTGCCAGTTGCACCTTCTACGTCTGGTCAACAAAGCATTTCCATCATTATCCACCATGGTTTCCTGCACCATCCCTCTTGTTCTTACTGTAATGGTCCTTGGTGTAGCTTCTGCGCCTCCGCCCGTCATCCGTACGTCTTTTTCGCCATTATCGATTCCCTTTCAATAATCTTTATTTTTCCCTTCGCATCGTTAGCCTCCGGTTTTTCGAGCGATAACGCATCCAAGCACATCGATGTTGTGGGCATCCCGAACGACAAATTTCCAGAAAACTTTCTCCGCAAGATTGGGGAGGACACTGTTACTTCACTTCCACACATGGAACGCGTTCGGGCACGCGATCAACCGACCAATGGATGCGTGATAATGTGACGAGGTGTTACAGAGGGAGGATGAGGTGAAAACATGATGCCTCTCTGTTTTCACAAAAGAGTTTCGTATAATCTACATATTTGTTTGTACGGGGGAGCCTCTAGTAAATTACGATTCGACCAGACTACAATGCTATTCGTCGTGCTAAGTACCCGTGGGTTCACCATCGCGACAAGAATCAAGTCCAACTTGTGCTATTATTTTCTGAAGACTAACTCGGACCGGGTTCCGAATCTAGCTTTGTCTCGATTTGTCATTGTCATTTGTCACGAACCTGGTCGCATTCAGAGGAGACCAGTCACCGACCACAGACAAAGCCAAAGCGGCACGGCAACGAGGCTACCCCAAGCCACATTTAACAATAAAATACACCTTGCATTGTCTAATCGGTATGCCACACAAACCGTGGCGGGAAAGGCCAAAGCAAAGGCGCGGTCCTGCGATCGGCGGAACGACTATATAAACCGGTCCATGGCTTCAATTTCACAATATTAATCCTCTACACGGCTATCATGGCAAGACAGTCTCAGTCAAAACATCTCCACCAGCCCCCATCGCATTTCGACAGAGCAACCTTCGAAGCCCAAGGCGACCGCGAGATTCGTCGTTATGCAGACGTCCGTTTCCTCCACCAAATCCCTTTCCAATTCTGACCTTTCCTTCTTTCTCCTTAGTTCTACGAACTCTCTAAAGAGCATACCACCGCCCAAGTCCTTGATATCCTCTTTTCCGACCGTTCCTTCATTCCCGCACTCAAGAACGACCGCTCATTCCGTACTGCGGCAGTGGAGGGTAATATCCTCACTCGCATGGGTTTTTCTCGTGCCAGCGGCCGCCAGATAAACCGGAAGACCCAGAATCGTCTCTTCAATCCTCACAAATCCCTCCTGGCTTCAACCGCTCGCAAGGAGCTCAATCAACCTGTTCCAGAGATCCGCACTCCCACTCCAGAACCAACGCCCTCCCCACCACCAGCGAGAGGGTTCAAGAGGAAATCAACGCTTGCAAGAATTCTTCCGTTTGGTAAGACCTCGTCCAAGGAACCCGAAACTGTCGCTTCGACCTCATCAATCCTTGAGACGGAGACTGTCACTGAGATAGTTCCAGAGGACGCCACGACGCCTGCCGAGCTTGAGCCGGCACCGACACCCACAGCCACTCTTACCGATACCCCGCCACAAACCAACAATGTCACAATTGTTACTAACCCAAACCTACCATCCAGCGCCAACCCAACCGCCACCCATCCAACTGAGCTCCCTCAAACTGCCATGCAACCCTCCAAACCCAAATCTTATGGCGAGTTCCCCACGGAGAGATTCCCTTCCCCGTCCGAATCCTATTCCGACGACGACGACGACGAAGACGACATCCAGCAACCGCCCGCAGCTGCGAAAAAGCCAAACGATGTGGTTCACCATGATGGTCGCGACGACGACATCGACGATGACTCCCTCTCACCCGGCGTCCGTGATTCCCCACCTATCGGGCCCTTCGTATACCCACCACCACCACCGAACTCGAACCCAGACACCCCCAAATCCAACTGGATGATGAAAATGCTAGCAGATGTCGAACGCCAGCGCTCAAACCTCACCAGCGAGTTGGAGGACGCCAAAGCAGAGGTGACCGCTGCACTCGCCGAGGTCACACTGGCGCAGGGGGAGCTGGACGAGGAGTGTGCGTGTATGCAGAAGTTTATTGAGTTGGTGGGTAGGGTTGCTGGGAATGATCTTGTTTCCAAGATGGTGCGTGATGCCCAGAATACTGCGGTGTCTGATGGTGAGGACGGTGATGGTGACGGCACGGGAGGTGAAGTGGGAAGTGACGGGGATGGAGACGACAGAGCGGAGCAGGCGGGAGGTGGCATCGATAATGACGGTCAAGGAGAAGAGGACGACCAAGGGGGTGGTGGAGATGATGAGGACGAAGAAGAAGCTTGCGACGGTGACGTCGACCATAATAATAGCGACGACGAGTCCTCGGACGACTCTGATTCTGACCACCCCAATCCCGACCCCACATTCACATTGAAACCGTTCGTTTTATATGTTTCCCGATCTTCACTCCTCTAACCTCTTCACCTTCAGTTACTTCAGGAACATGCCCGGCTTTACGAAACCCGTATCCATATTCTCCCAGCAGGCCATCCCAGATGAGGGCACGGGTGGACTACGTCCTTCTCAATCGTTCGTCCTTACATTTTTTATCATCATCAGGACGCAATCTCATTTTATAAAATTAATTTATAATGCAGTAATCCCCAGGAGCTCGATAATTGTCCCAGACCTTCCCAGACCTCATCTCATACGCAGACCTCCTCGACACCACGGCGCTCTCGCAAACGTTCACATGGTGATTCTGAATCTTCAGATGAAGGCGGATTGGACACAGCTCAGTTTGAAGAGACCGGCTCGGCAGCCTCATCAAGGCCAGGGCGTAGCAAACGGGCTCGCCGTGAGGCCAATGTTTCTGCCGTCCCCTCTGCTCCACGTCCTACTACTACTACTACGCGGTCGCCTGATTCATCGAAACGCTCCAAGGAGAAAATGTCCCATTCAAGTAGAGCCACCGGGAGAATTTCCAAGACGAACAATGATACGCCACAGTGCAAGAATGAATCAGATGACGAAGACAAGGTTTCACTGAAGGGCAAGCGGAAAGCCCTCGATGCGGAGGATGGCCGAAGCTCAAAGCGCACTCGCCCGAATACGAATACGCAGGCAGGCTCCACTTCCACCTCCTCCTCGTCGTCGTCGTCGTCGTCGCAATCAACTGGAGCCATCGCAGGAAAATTCCCCAAATTCCCCACACCTCATCCCAGGAAACGACCTCCTACCTCGAATAACCGCGGTGCTTCTTCTTTAGCCTCGGGTTCAAAACAGTGGCGGCCGAGGTCCACCTCTACATCGTCATCCTCCTCATCTTCTGACTCTGCTTCTGGGGGTAGGGAGACGTTTGCAGTCCCGCCTGGTCTCTGTAGAAATAGTGACAAGGAACCCCTCTTTCTTCCCAGCAGTCCTATTGTTGTACCGAGCCCCCATTCCTCGCCTAGGGGCGATGCCGATGTACTCCCATCCTCTTCTCCATCAGGAGAAGCAGGATCGTCCCTGCCCGATGTAGGAACACTGGAGATACCACTAAACAACGCTCATAGCGGCCCAGACACACGTTCCCGCTCCCGTGATTCACCCTGTGTCCTTGAAGAACCGTGCGTGCGACCTAGTGAATGGGTAGCTGATGCTAGATCCCATCGGTCATCAGCACACACGCCTCCTACCCACAACAGCCAGGATGCCTGCTCAGAAACGTCGGCACAGAACACGAACGTTCCTCCGGACCTGCCATCGGGGAACGTGGGGCCTGATAATAGCGATGATGATGGTATGCCATTTTGGAAACGTGGTGGTAGCAGAGGCACCAATGACCAGTATGAACCACTATACCTCCGGCGTGCCCCTATACTCAACGGCATTCTTTCCGAACTCGGTGTCGGCCCAGAACATTATGCGACGTCTGAGCCAGGCCCTTCCCGACCACGTCGTCATCGAGGCCAGCCTCTCCAACGCGATCGTGAACGTGTCAGGGAGACCGAGTCTGGGACCCCCGAGACCTACGTTCCGGAAGAGGAACCAGAATACGCGGATCGTATGAGAGCGCATCAGCAGTATCTCGACGAGTATACTACCTACCATCTGGATAATAACGGCAGTGATGACAACGACGATGACTATGGGGATGGGGATGGAGACTGGGACGGGGACGGGGATGGATCTCCTGCAGACGAGTTGGGGGAGGGAAGTCAGTTCATGGAAGAGATGTTTGTGGAGATGTTGAGGGACCACCGGAACCCCCATCGTACTGCCACGCGGTACAACGTGGATTTGCGCCTCATCAGGCTCTACGCTGGTTGGCGGAGTCGAGAACTTTGAAAGGAGGGAAAAAGAGACGGTCACCCGTTTTGGATTTTTTTTTTCACCGGCTTTATTTTGGGTTCTACGTGTTTTTAATTTGTTAATATTGGTTCGAGGCTTGGAAAAGAATTATTTGGCCAGGGTGGTTTTTTGCTCTGCGTGTTCCCATGCTGTGGGGAATGCGAATTTCAATGCAGTGTGAGCTTTACGTGAGATATTCAACCATACAATACTAAGTTTCGAGTAATTATTCTGAACCCATGTGACATGAGAGGAAGTCCTATCTCAGTTCTGAAATGTCACAGATATTGATCCAAGATAGAAGGGATAACAGGAAGCGTCAGGGTTGAGGATGTGTTGGTCGGACTGACGGTGAAGGGCGGGGTAACGGGGACGATTGGTGCTGGTCGTGCGGCACAAGACGCAACGTTGGGGGAGGAATTAATTTTGGAAGCCATGGTCACCAGAGGCGTTCACAAGAGCTCGGAAAGCCACGGCGAACTAATTCCTTGTCACATCTCATTATCAACTCCAAGACTTCTCCAGACTAACGTCGAACCTCCGCGACTTTTCTTTCGGCTCTTCGTGTTGGGTGTAGAATCCTCCTTTGGCCACTTGTCTTCATCAGATCCAGACATTTGAGATCGCTCCCGCTTCCTGGGCGAGACGGCGGGGAAGTCCTCGACTAACCGTGTGTCGTGCTCGCCCGGCCTAGTACGAGTGTCTACAGGTGTCAGAGGACCAGAGGTGGGGCCTTTACAAGTAGTGTTATTGACCGTACTCTTCTGCCTTGGAGGTGACGACATTGGATTTGAGAGGGAAGGTGGATTGGGCCGGTAAGGAGGCATGTAGCAGGGGGGAAAGTGATCGAGAACAGGAGTGGCTGGTGAAGACATGAAGCTGGGCGAAAATGGAGGAGCTACTTTAGAATCGCCCAAGGATTGGAGTGGTCCTTGGAATATATCAACGTTCGAGATGAGTGGACTTGACATGTCTGGACTGGTTAACATGTATAGGTCGCCAAAGTCGGGGGGTGGAATGGTTAATATGTCTGGACTGGTTAACATGTCTAGGTCGCCAGATTCAAGGGTGGGAGTGGTTAAGAATACGGTAAGTGTTGGTCTCACAACTGTGCAAAGTCTGAATCACCTGGGAAGAACTCGTCGAGTTGAAATGCTTCCTCCATAGAACTGGGATGAAGAGGCAAAGCTGTTTTCTTGTCGGATGGCGTGTCCTCAGCCGTGGCATTATTTTTGGGTTCTTGAGACAACATATCCAAATACATGGAACAGATTTCCGAAAAAGAAGGCTCAGAGGTCGATGGAGGGCTAGAAGGTGGTGGTACGCGTGGCGCAGGGGGTAAGAGTTGAGGAATACCCCCATGGGCAACCAAATCCGCTAACCGGGGTAAGACCTGAGTTGACGTCCCATGTAGTTTATTCGAAGAGTCATCTTTCGGAGAGGTTGAGGGAAGGGGCGGCCCACAAGACGTTGAACGTTGTGCAAGTGGCAAGACTTTGGGGACCATGTCTGGTAACTGAGGAAAGAAACGTATGACTTTCTTACGGATGACGAGAATCCGGCGAAAAAATTGCATGTCATCATTGTTCGGAACTTGTGAATGATCAGTAGCTCTTGGTCTCTTGTTTCCTGTTCGACTATCCACGATATGGCCACGTCATTAGCGGTTTTAAAGAGAAGCGATTGACATACGACGCAGGTGAAATGATCTGTTCATCGCTGTTCTCATTCTCCTCTTCCTCATCGCCACTCTCTTCACTCAGTTCATCAATCTCAGCAGGGGTTTCCTCTGCTTCTGCAAACTGCCCCGAACAGCGGTGGCTGTATCGACAACGTCAGTCGTAAGTCTGCTGTAAAATAGAAAGTGACTTTCCACTCAATCCAGCCATTATTTTTAGCGACGTTCACGTTGATATATCCACATCGGGGACATGCCTCAGTAATGCCTTCCCGTAAAACAATGCTCATCTCGAGAACCATTTCTGGCCCAACTGCCTTAGCGAATTCCGAGAGATCGATCACTTTGCTATTGTCAGCAATCGATAGTCACCACGCTCGATGAACCGGTTTCCGACGCGATCGTTGCAATAGCCATTGATGATATAATCAAAATCCTACAAATCCATATGACCCAACCAACACATGCAAGAAACAGAACCCACGTACCTTCCAAGTGGAACAAAATAATATTGGCACTGGTATGGTTGCCCCTAAGTGATCCACTACTCGCACCTTGTGTAAGGAGATGTGATGCGGGAGGGGCAGTCGTTGCTTTAGCAGTGCAGAAAACGACTCAAGGGATACTTGACGCGCATGCAAGTGATCTCCAAACTTCATCCAATCCACACTGCATGTAAACATTATGGTATGCATGCGAAGCGAAAGCCAACAACGTACGAAGCGATCACGGCCAAAAGTCCGTCAAGGGCTTCCCGACGAGCAGATAGCTTGAGGGTCAAACGACCTGGCTCACCATGAGGCCATGAATAGTTTCTTGACCGGCGACCTTTCTGTGAACTCGAATGACGACTGATCTTGTCGAACACGTCTCGTAGGACTGCCAAACACTTTCCGAGTTCGGGGTTGACGGCGTTTGCGAGGCACCTATTTAGCGAAGTATGTTTGAATAACTGAAGTGCAGAACTAGACAAAAAGAGTGTGTGGTGCAGCAATTCCAACTCGATCTTCAGATCCCGTTGCTGAACCAGGGATTTGCCAAGCAATCGCACGATGTCATCGATGAGATCCGCAGCGATGTCAGCTTTAGAAGTATTGGATATTGAGGTGGCGTCGTTTTCTACAAAGGTGGTATAGCCAAAGCTGGAAGCTGGTCGTTGTGAAGTGAGGAGGTGGATTCTTTGGGTGGGGCTCGGGGAAGACCTCAGGGTGATGTTGTACGTGAAGTTATTGATTGTCAGATCGTTACCAACGTTATTGAACGTGCTCCGGTCTGCATTGACGTGTTCGACATGACGAAAGGTCATTGTAAGACGCCGCCGAGGCTGTACAGGTCCTCTGAGAGTCTTACAGACTCGGAAACCCAAAACTTCACGATTTCTTATATCTGCTCGAGAAAGAAGTTCATGACCGTTGGCCAAGGAGACTCCAGATTCGCAACACGAAAGGCGGAAGGCGAAGGGAGAGTAGCCATAAATTATGGATTCTGTCTTTTTATGCCACGCACAGAGTTCAAACTCGGAAAAGAAATGTTTGAAGAAAGACAAATGTTTGAAAAAAGACAAATACGCCGTGTTACTATCTGTTCTTCACCACCACCATGTCCTGGCTTCTCAGCGTCTTCTGCTGCTACTGCATCCGTGTCAATACCGAACACCTCGTGAGCATCACCACGGCCCTCAGGCATTCCGCTGACCGTTCCGTCCTCGGCCCTAGTAGGAATCCATCGATGAGAATTCCCAGCTCATTCCTACCACTACAGAACCGCCGTACGTCACTCCCTCCACTTAGGGACCCATTCACCCCCTGATGTGGCCCTTGTAGCGTCGTTCGTGGCCCGTACCTCGTGCATAATCAACACACCAAGAAGCGTCTCAGAGATATCGTCCGATCCACAAAAGGGTCAGTTCGTCTCGGAGCTATCGTTCACTTTACTAACATGGGCCGACTTCCCAGAAAAATGGTTAATCTAGGAGCACAGATCCCATTCAACCTCCAGCATCACATCCTTACAAGCAACAATACAACGTCTCCGATTTCTTTATCCTAGGATGCCCCGGCGGAGTGGACCACAGCCGAGATAGATGGCAGTTTGCACGATCGTACTCCGCATACGTCAGAGGTGAAAAGAGTGCTTGATAGGAGAGATGGCGGGCAGGATTCTATCATCGGAGGTTGGCACGAAGGGAATTTATTCGCAGAGTGCTACGGCGGCCATCGATACGAATGGTTGATCTAGCCGCCGTATCAGGAGAACACCACATACATTTAGCTTGTACGTTGGTTCATCTTCGACTCCGCCTTTGTTTCCTGCAGAGGCATTAACTCGTCTTGATTCTTGAGGCATTACAAAAAGAATGCCAGTCTTGCGGTCATGGCACATCAAAAGATCTTGAAATAGCTGCCCAATCGACCCGTACACACTTGGAGACTCATTACAACCAAACGGCTTGATGATGCGAGGGCAGGTTGAAAGGTATCCGAGTAATGTTATTTCGAATTTCGAAGAACCTGGATACGAGGTTAACCGTCCTTCCTGATACATATCTGCCGGTGGCAGCAAGAGCTGCAGAGTGCCAGCCATCATGATATTGAACCAGTAGGTAATTCACATAACTCGACAAGAGAAATAGAAAAGGTTGAATCATCAATGATCACACAAACAGTATAGTGAGAAAAACATTAAAGTACAGTCAGACCCGTCATACCTCCTAGGCGAGGACCGGGTTGAGGTGGGCATGCTGGAAGCGCTTCGTGTTGTGGAGGACCTGCATGATGAAGGAGATGGGGGTGACGTAGGTCACGTCAAAGGAATCGGTCGCGCCAGAACCGCCGGTGAGGATGCCGCCGATGCGGTTGAAGACGTCAGCGACGCAAGACCCAGAGTCCCCTTTGGCAGAGAACGCGCCCGAATCCTTGTTGGTGGGAATCACTGGCCACTCCCTCGACTCCACGTACTGGTCGGCAAAATAGGTGCGGGTGTAAGATGAAACATTGTTCGCCTTGCCGATGGTCGTATCAGTCTTGGCGCCGTTCTTGAAGACAATCAAGCATGACTCGCCGGCGGCGTCGAGCATAGGCGGCTTGGAGAGGGCGCTCTCGGGAACCTGGCCTTGGAGCCTCACGAGACGGTCAGCAGGGAACTTGAAGGAAGTGGGGCTGGTGGGGTGCAGATAGACCTTGTTCATGAATTCCTGGCGAGTGTACTTGTTGCCCATGCCGATGGTGTTGCCAATATAGTTGCAGGCGTCGAGATTACCTGGGTCGATCTTGATGACAGCGAGGTCCAGGGTGTACTTACCAGGGTCGGTGGAGAGGACAATGGGAGGAGCCCATGCAAGCTCCCCAAACACACGCTTCTCTTTCGCCTCCCAGTGAGTGGCAATGTCGTGGCGCAAGGTCTCAAGTGCCTTCAGGCCCTCCTTCGCCTTCTGCAAATCCTGCCCTGCATCCCTGAGCTCTATCACTGACACAGAGTCGTCCTTGCCCTTAACCAACTCAATCCTCTCCTCGGCGTCGGTAATCACAGACTGTTGTCCTATAATCTCGTAATCGATGGCAGCGAGCTTCTCGTTAAACATGGAGGTCCCAAGGATCACCACATCTTCACGTGGTTTGCTGTCATTTGTTCGCTCGTATTCCTTGTTGTCGTCGTTGTCGATGGGGAGGACAACATGCCGGGCCGTGACAAGGTAGATGGCCCTGTCGTTGCCGCCAGTGCTGAGGTAGAACCCTGCTGTTCCTTCAGCCCAGGGCCTAGCCTTAGCAGAGATTGGGATGCCAAGGGTTGCAGTGTAAGAGTTGCGAGCAGTGAAAGTTGGGTCGGACAAGGGGACAGGGTCAAGAAACCTATTTCCTGCATGTCTCGTAACACGAGACTCCCTAATCTCTACATAGTAGTCTTGGATACCCCAACTGTCGATGTATGCATGGCATTTGTGGGCGATGGCACTGCCCTCCTTGAAGCTAAGTGCCCCAAACTCAACACCAATCCAGACAGTGGCCAGGCTGGAGGACTCCCCAACATCTACAATACGGAAGGCCTCAATACTAGTCCAGTTTACATGCATCGTGTTCAGGCTCTGACGAAGGCCAACCGCTAGACCACTGTCCCAAACGCTAGCAAGAGGGTGGTTGCCCAGGTCCCTCAGCTCTTTGAGGACAGAGTAGGCCTCTGGGCCAGATGGAGATTTGAAGGGACTGGGATTGGTGGTAGCAATGAGGGGTGGTTTGGAGGGCAAACCCTTGTAGTAGCCTTTAGACAGATCCTCAGTCACCATGAACAGGGTGGGTTCGGTCATTGTAGTAGCAGATGAAAGGTTGCTGGAAGTTCCCCCACTGAACAAAATGGTATCTGTTCAGCTATGGTGAGCTTGAAAAGGAAACATATATACCAGTTGTGTTAAAGAAACTCTGAGAAATGAAAAAGTGCAGACAAGAGTGATATGAGTGAGCAGAGTTAAGACACAGATGGTGAAGAAAAAGAGTGTCAAAAGGGCCTCCTTTACAGTGAATTTCATAACTTATCGATAGACATTTTTCCGGGTCAAAGTTGAATCCTCTCAACAACACGTGTTGTTTAATCCACTGCGGATTTATAGGTTTTGGTATACGGTCACAGTAGAATTCTTGATGTAGAGCTTCAGATATGAATGGGATTGCACATAAATACGTGCGTGTGATTGGAAAAAGTAGCTACATAGCAGAAAAGGTATGGAATAGACCAAAAAAAAAACAGAGTAGAGGGTGATAGAACAGTCAGGGAGGGAAACGAAAAAAGAAGATTGTCACAGCTAACTAATACCCGCTCTGAGAACTGCCCACCAGTTGTTGATGTTGCAGTAACGGAGAGACCATCGTCAGCGCCGGTGTCTGGGTAAGACGAGGTGATGGCTGATTCTGAACTTGCGACAGAGATGATGGCAAAGGAGATGGGCTCTGCCGAGGATGAGGTGACATCGAATGGGACACAATGTGCCCACCGGATCCTTGTCCTAAAGCAAGACCCGCTGACGAAGGGACGCCTCGCATGCCCGCGCGGGAACCATTGGCAGATGGCGTGCGCGCAGGGGGGACGGGGAGTGTATGCGCGTGACTTGGGCTTGGTGACATAGAACCATTCATCACCGAGGAGTCCACCCCGTTGCTTGGTCGTGCTATCGGAGGAGACGACCACTGCATCTGTCTCGCCGGCGGTAACTTGAGATTCATGTTGGCCCCAGGCGGTAGCGGCAGATTGAAGTTTGCTCCGTTAGTCACGACGTGCCCCATGTACGGTGCAGTCATCTGACGGCCCCCGTTGGCTTGCACAGCAGGATTCAGATCTACACTGGAAGGAGCTGCAAAGGCGGACTTCAGACTCTGCACCTGCTGGACGCTCAACCCGTTATGATTATTCGCATGAAGAAACTGCGACCCATTGGATATGGCGGGGTACCCGTTCATAGCAGTAAGATGATAACCATTCGGAATGGTAACATGGTGCTGATTCTGCGATTTGGGTCGTACAGGAGACATGGTTTGTCCGACATTTATGTTATCTGACACGGGGGGGAGATCTGTCTGGCTCTGCGCTATTCCATTTGGAATCGAATGGTTCGAGTTTGTCTCGGTCTTCAACATTTCACGTTGTGGGGCGGTACTTCCACTGCGGTGGATGCCGTTGACACCATTGATTGATTGCGCAAGGTTGTTAGTCGGGGAACCTTGGGAAACCGAGTTGTTGAGCGGTAATCCAGGACGCATACTCCCATTTGACGAAATACGGAGCTGAGGGAGCGTAGAAGTATGTGGCATCTTTTTAACCTGAGTTGGAATAGATACGGGGGTTCCGCCCGACGGTGGGATTGGGACAGAGGTTCCTTGTTGGGGTGTTTGTGACTGTAGAGCGGGTGGGTAAGGACGGCCTTGGGCATCTCTTCGGACCACAGAATAGGGACCTAATTTGAATGGTGTGACTGTTTGTTGATGGCCATCTGCGGAAGATATAGTGATGGTAGCATCGGTAATGAGAGACGGTTGATCTGTGTCAGGGAGGAGGGTCATGGTGTGTCGTAAAAACCTATTACTATCGTCAGTGATCACCACAGAAAAGTATGTGGTATGGTTCTCACCTCGCGTCGTAGTCGTCAATCAATACCCTATCTTGCTCTTCGATACCGTCTGAACCGTGGGTTGGGTAATCGTCTGCGTCATACCGCCATCTTTCCGTTAGCCTCCATTTTCGTTCTTCGTCTTCAATGTCTGGCTCCCCATTGAAACTTGACTTCGAATAATCAAGAATCGTTCGAGACTCCAGCCACCTCCGAGATGATTGTGATGGCAAATTGGTGTTACATCGATCGAGTAAAATACGGCCTCCTCGCCCAAACCGCAACCGCACAGAACGCCGTTGTATGGGTCGGCTTTCATCCGCACCGGAAGACCGAGATTCTGAAGTGGGTATGTATTTGAACAGGCGTGATTGATATGGGACCGGTAGCTGTTGGTAAAGATTCTAGGAAATATCAAGCAATATCCAAAATCAAGCAAAACAAGAGCACCGACATCGACTTGATCATCCCAATGGCTGTCCTTCTCCTTCAAATGTTGCAATTCACGTTCAATCTCAAACTGTATCCGTTCCCTCCGTATCCTGGGACGAATAGTTTCTGTATGTGGAGAGCCAACGTCGTTATCCCTTGTCCGGAGTTTGAGGCCGGGTAGACGACTACAATGAGAGTCAGAAACGGAATGTCGACATGGAAAGTGACGCACGATGAAGTATCCGTCTTCAGAACCTTTGGCACTCTCTCCTTGTCATGTAGGAGTTCTTCATCAGCCTTTTCACCCAGCGTAGGGAACTTCCGCTTGAGCTCGACGACATTGAGCCGTTTCTCCCACACATTCTGTGTTTGGCGAATGCATTCCTGCTTCAGAGTCTCTCGAGAAAGTACGCATTTAGCAAGTTCCAGTGATTGAGCCAGCTCAGACTGTAGTCGGACAAGTTTGTCGGAGAAGGTTATATGCGAAGCTCGAGTTTTTCGGACAGCTTTGATTTCACGCCTCCTAAAGCAAATGTAAGATTCATTGGCAGTGTCTGCCTCGTCACCCTATTCGGAACTATCAGTGGAGGGGCCTTCATAGTCATTTACACTGAACTCACATTCAACGTAGGAATGATCCGAAGCCCGCCACGCTCTATCCGTCGTTCTTTCCAGTATGGATACACGACCCGAGCAATGCGAGTAAGTTGGACGGGCGAAGGCACCCATGAAGGCACCGTAAATGTCGCAAATGTGGTAGGGGTGAGGGGTGACGAAAAGGTATCTTGATATTCAGAGAATGCCGGAAAAGCCATCCCAGTCTCAAGACTCTGGTGACCGAGAATCAGTACTGAACGTGACAAGGAGGAGGGGTGTACGAACATGGTGCAGGTACTCTGTCTTCTCGTGTGTCACTTTCTCGAACACTGCCATGACCAATTCGAACTCATCCTCAGATATTGTGATGGGCTGCACGACTTCTGGCTCCTTGCCTTTGGCCTTTGCGCTCCGTGATGGTCCCGACCGCGTTGTCGTTCCTGAAGTCGAAACCGCTCCTTGTGCGCTGGTACCTTCCCCGCGAGCTTCCTCGTTGTTCTTATCGAGCCATTCCTTATCCCGCTCGTCCATATAATACGTGAAACCATTGGCGAGGGCCGCGGTACAGTGTTCCTCAGCAGTCTCTGATGAACGAATGTAGGTTGCTGGATCCTTCCAACGGTTGGGCGCATACAACTCTTCATAGTTATCGACTATCCCAGTGGAATCTGGAACGGGGATATAGACTGCAGAGGTGGCATTAGATCTATCTGCTGAACCCCTCGTTCTGTATGAGTTGCTCTGTTGGCGTTGAGAGGCAGCGGATAGGACTGCTTGAAGATGATGTTCCTGTTAAAACCAAAAAGAGTTGCTTAGTCAGCATTCCGCGGATTGCGTGCCTGAACTGCCACGTCAGCACAACAAGGGCAGAGGGTTTCGAACAGAGGGTGCTGGGACAAGAAACAACAAGAAAACGAAGTACTAACGTTGGCATCCTCAGCGTCGACTCCCTGGGTGTTCAATTTGAGAACGATTGATGCGTCTTCTTCCTCAAGGAGTAGCGGATCCGCATCGATGGAGCCGTAAAAGACCTTGAGGCGAGTTTTATTTGTAACGCGGTTGCGATTTCTGAAGTTTGAAGTGCTCGCATTGGTTCTCGGCATATAGGTGGGGAGGAGGGGATTAAATTAGAATGGGCGAGGAGGTCGATGGGGCACGGCGGCAGCGGCGCTGCGGACGGGTGGTCAAGGCGTCGGAAATTTTCCCGAAAAGTCTTCGGGCCGAGAACAATTGAAGCGTGAATGTGACAAATAGAGGCTACTCCCGCTGTTTGGCCTGCACAAACAATGTTGTGGCTGAGCCTCACCGCAATGGCTATGTTCTGACATGGTTAGCTTCAGTCGTACTACGAATATAATGCTAGAGCCCTGGGTGCGTCACTCAGCCAGCGTCTTGTGCCGATGTGAGATTAGCACAGAATTGCCTTACGAAAACGAAGCATATATCCACCTTTTAGTCATAATGGCTGCAATTTAGCTTCCGAGAAGACCGCGTTAACGTCGCCCTGGGGCTGAGTCGTCTTGGACATGAGATTCGCAGGCATCTAGCAGCCGGCCTGGATGCTGGTCCACTATGCCTCAATAGAGTTTCACTGAGGGCTCAATAGGGTTTCGCGGAGGGAATCGCTCATACCATCGCTACATGCGGGGACGACATCAGACAGGGGAATGAAGGAAACAAAATGACATTACAGTTTTAGTTCAGTTTGCATTTGGAAGAGAGGTGCCAATTTCAGCACTGGGCATAGTGACTCGAAAATTTTCGCAATTGCAAATATACCTGATAGTGTTTATGTCGAATCGGTGAAGAAATTTGCCAACTCAGCTCTTCTGCCGAAGAACTATTGCGTCAGAACATAGCGTCAGCTCAAGGGCATTTCAAGGAAACAAAGGGCGTACCAAGCCTCGTGAGATGCGGTTCACTCTAAAGCGTCCATCCATCGCCGATCCGGATACAAAATGCGGTTCTTTCCAAGATGATGACCACTGGCCTCAACGCACGCCTCGTTGTTCTGCGGGAGCTTTCGCAACAATCCAGGCGGTCTGCGAGCGGTGATGTGAAACATCATCTTAGTTACGGCCGCAGGTAAAATAGATCACAGGGGAAGGAAATACTTCAAGGGGAAAGAGCACCGACTTGCGATAAGGTGCCGAT
Source organism: Hygrocybe coccinea (assembly GCA_963555575.2). Lineage (NCBI taxonomy): Eukaryota > Fungi > Basidiomycota > Agaricomycetes > Agaricales > Hygrophoraceae > Hygrocybe > Hygrocybe coccinea. The sequence goes on from OY742000.1 coordinate 1,709,152, forward strand.
GGCCTGGTACGACGAGTCTACCCTGGTCCCTACCAAATGAACAGGACAAGCCTGGCTTCTCTCGAAACATGTGGTCTACTGAAATCTTCTCTCTAAGGATAACAAGCAGAAATGTTGGAGGGCTGCACTCACGGTTTGTGGAAATAAAGGCAACAACCTGCAAGGGTACCGGTGGTGGTCAGTGAGGAGAAGCATTGAGTCGGAGGTAAGGACCGCGATGGACCTGCTTCAAGCCACTCCGTCCACGTGCTCAGGCTCGTCAAGCTGAAACCAAACCCTTGACCTGCTACCGACTGTACAGCTATCAGCTATCAACAAACAGTCCGTCAACGGGCCAGTCAGGTCACAATAATGCATCCTGCTCATTACGTTTGGTGCTGAATCTGTTATCGCCGCCTTGTACTGAATAATTACCTAAATTTTGTTGTCTTACGACCGGCAGGCGTTTTTATCGGGTTCCTGCCACAGATGTTCGGCCCAACCAGATAACGCAGACGTATCATGCGCTCGTGGTTCTCGCTGGGTCCAGTTCTTATACTTACGTGCGAATGTCCAACGTTGTTGGTACATCGACCGGAGCCATTTCAGGACCGCATCATCCCCATCCCGCCCTCATGTTCGTCCCTTGTAAGGACGACAGAAACAATCCTGTATCCACGTTGAACAGAGTGGTATTATCTGCCAGAAATTACTAGGCGAATTGTATCCGAGTAACTTGTCCATATTCCAGCACTGGGGCGTTACTTCTCCAATTGGCGAATTTGATGAATCATGCCCTCCTTGTCAGATATGTTCTCGCGGGTACGAGACCGTGATTACACTTTTCCTCACAAGCTGTCAGCTGTGAGGATCCACTGACCAAGATGATAATCGTATGGTAACCATGTACTGAGTGATTTTGATCCGAGTCGAAAGTCATCTCAGGAAAGTTGGGACCCAAATAGTCGGATTGTCCTACATCGAGAAATAAATGGCCCGGGACATACGGATAGAACGACGGTCAAACCTGCCTGTTTCCCAACAGTCGAAAGAGCGGAGGAAACTACTTTATACAGAAGATCAATGCTGGCAAACGCATCATTGTGAGTTACATGTAGATTGCAATAAGGTCATAATCGACGCACGGCAGGATAAACGGTATGCAAGGCGGTCTGGGATCCTGCAATTGTGAGGATTTTCCTCAAAGAACTCCGGTTTCCACGGCTCATCCATCTGGTATGTATTCCTCCAGGGTTGGTTAAGGACTGATCCACCGTCATTGTATCACTGATATACGACCAGGCATAGTTTTAAAGCCATCCCAAATTTCCATTGCAGTGGACGCAGTTTCGGTTGTTGATCGCTAGGTGCATGGGCCGTCTTTACTATGTTAAAGCTGCGTCACACGACGTCCTTCCCTTCGTCAAGAATGATCATCATCGCGTTGATGTTGGTCTGGCTAAGTGCAAGCGGTAACGATTGGGGCCTTCAGAGGCACCGTGGAGATCAAAACGCCATTTCTAAGTGTTTGTTGTGGCAGTGAGGGCGGAACGACCCAGGCATAGCATGCAACGAGTAAAACTTGGCTAACAATCCTGGTATTTGTACCGATGGATCATTAGTGCTCTTTGAAGGTCCAAACAGTCCCAGGACGCACGCAGCAAATCGAGTTTCCGTGACCGCGCATTGGTGGATGCTAAGCATCTCAAGAATACTATGGCAAACAATATATCCGTGTCGATTTCAACTGTACGGCCACCTGTGTTCTATTAGAAATTGGGCTTCAGAACTAGTAAGATTTACCTCAGCGACGACGAAAGATTTACCGCGTAGTAACCACCTAAGTTAACTTACTTATATAAATAGAAAGAAAACACGTGACTCGAATCGACACGTGACTTAAAGACCGTAAATTTTAAAAAGTGGTGTGGTTTTGGGAGACATAAAGTGGGTGAGAACGGATTGTCTGCTAATAATCCCTTGCGCTCCACCATGTCTCTCAATTCCACTACAGCAGCATCTCACTACCAGTCTCTCTACGCCAATACCGACTTGACGTCCCTCAGCTGGTTCGAGAAGCAATGGATGGCTTGGTACCTACATATTGGGAATCCTATCATTGCGACAGGCTTGATGAGCTTTCTGGTTCACGAGGTCAATTCTCGATCCATGGCTTTCTTTCGGCTTTGCTCAAAATCGTCTAGATCGTCTACTTCGGCCGTTGCATTCCCTGGATCATCATAGATGCGATTCCGTACTTTCAGAAGTGGAAACTGCAACCCAAGAAAATACCTTCGGCTCAGCAACAATGGGAGTGCACAAAAACGGTCCTCTTTACCCATTTCTTGGTCGAACTGCCTGCTGTGAGATCTTCGCAATATCTTCATGCATATTTGCCTCATTTCGTCCTTGTGATCGTAGATTTGGCTCTTCCACCCGACGGCCGAAACCTTTGGCATGAGAACATGGCAGCTTCCCTTGCCTTCGTTCAGAACCATGATTCCCCAGATTGCCCTCTTCTTTGTCTTCGAGGATTTCTTCCATTACCTCGGTACGTTTACGGTCGTTCCGAACGTGAACTAGCCTAATATATCTTCAGCTCACCAGGCACTTCATTACGGGCCCTTGTATAGGCATATCCACAAACTCCATCATAAACACTCGGCGCCATTTGGTCTCGCCGCGGAATATGCACATCCGGCTGAAGTCTTCATCCTCGGGACTGGTACTGTCGCTGGTCCGATGCTTTATTGCTACTTTACGCAGAACCTGCACATAATCACCGTCTTGATCTGGATCACGCTCCGCTTATTCCAAGCCATCGACGCCCACAGTGGTTACGGTACGTGAGATTGTTGTTGTTACCAGTGTTTTTCAGAATTCGCAGAACCATCCATCGGTAGACTTCCCTTGGTCGCTTCAACACATCATTCCTTTTTGGTCCGGCGCAGATCACCATGATTTCCATCATATGGCGTTCACTAACAACTTCGCGACGTCTTTCCGTTGGTGTGACCGAATTTTCGGGACCGACAAGAAATATCAAGAGTATCGCGCACGAGTCCGCGCGGCCAAAGCTGCCATGAAATCTGCTAGCGAGGCAGATAAAAAAGAGTTGGAGCAGAAGTTGTTGGATCAGATAGAGGAAGAGGGAATTAGAGCCGAAGCTATAATCGAGGGCGGAAATATACCCAAGACTGTCAAAATCCAATAAAGTGAGGTGACGGGGGGGGGTGCAACCTTTCTATACATACTTAATATGAATATGTTTTTTGCGACCGGTAGCTGCCCTGATCGCAGTGGGTTAGTCAGGCTTATATATGTGGTCCCCTCAATCAATAAAGCGGCCATCGTTGCCAAGGCGGTTAGATTGTCGGACCGGTCGATCCGGGTCGTTGCTAACTCTTCCTGGAATACATTTCACGGTTCCATTTCACGGTTCACACAATGGTTGTATCGCTGCTGGAGTCCGTGGATTGGTCGCCAAGACTGGGCATATTCTCAGTCACCATTTCTATCGGCTATCTAACCTTGGTCCGTTTACTGCGATGGAGGCGTTATAACGAGATACATAAGAAGTATGCTGCAAAGATAGACACCCTCACACCACAGGAGGCGCAGGATGTGTTGTTTGTATCGTATATATACGATATGCCTGGTCTTCTCAATTATGCGCTCTCGTTTGCTCTGTTCAAGACGTATGCGATCGTGAGTCTCAGATCAGCAGGGATCAAACCGACCCAGAGTTGCTCACAACATGTTTGCAGCCTTCGGTTTCGAGCCTTCTCGCAAAGACGAAGGAACTCATGTCGGATGAAACCATCTCGAGGCGATATGCGGATGTTGGTTATATTTTTACTTTTCTTTGACGGTAGGCTAACGTTTGATCTGAAGACAGAGATCCTCGTTTGTGCGTCAACTGCTTTCCCCCAATTGCGAGAAGTCGGAACTGAATACGTTTATTTTTTTCCAGCTACCTGGCTCGTTTGCCCCATTTCTGGTCGCCCTGCTCAGGATGAAAAATCCGGGAAGGGAGCATCTGATCCTCCTGCAGAGATGAAAGGGCTAGATCCTCGTGCAGGACTTGCTATTGCCCGAGTCAATTGGCTGCATTCAAAATACAACATTGTAAGTTTATCGTTTGCTTTCTAGGTCACGAACGGTCCCTCATAGCTCGGATATCGCTAGTCGAATGATGACTTCCTCTACACACTGAGTTTGTTCATTCTTGAGCCAATGGTACGGACGTTCACGCTGTCCTTATTTTTACACGGACCAATTTTTTTTCTTGTAGTCCTGGTGCGAACGGTATGGTTGGCGCGCCTTGTCGCCTCTTGAACGCCAAGCAAGTTGTTTCACCGGTTTCGAAGTATTTCCCCCCCCTCCCCCTTACTTATTGTCCTTGCAGGCACATTTTGTCTTTTGGGCCTTCGTCGGGAAGCATATGGGCATTAAAGATATTCCAGAGAATATCGAGGAGCTCAGGAAATGGAGCAAGGTAGTTCACACTTTCCATTCTGACAAGCGAACTAAGCGTGGTTAACACTTATCACAACAAGGCCTACGAGGTGGAGAAGATGGTACCCGCTACCACGAATCATGATGTCGCTGCCTACACAACAGAGGAAATGCTTCATGGCATCCCAGAGGCATTCGGTCTCAAGTCCCTCTGCAGGAATATGACCATTTGCTTACTTGAAGACCGTGTTCGGATTTCCATGATGTAATCCCCCCCCCGCTTCTTGATCTATCGATAATTGACATGCATGCCTCAGGCAACCCGAGCAATCCTGGTATTTGCGTACGTTCGTGAAAGCCATAGCCTATTCTACCACTTTTGGCCATCGCTATCTTAGCCTTCCGCGCTGGAAGGAGTCGTCTGTGATTCCTCTAGCCCTCCCCAAGGCAACTGATGGGTCTCTCATGCGCATGCATACAACTCGGTGCGTTTTCTATAAGGAGCTTGCCATATCCCCGACAAGAGAGAACAATACACTAACTTCTTTTTCTTACGCCCCCGTTAGTTGGCAAGCCAAACCCTGGTATAAACCGCAATCAAGCGGGATTGGGGTGCTCTTTGACCGACTTTATGTCTGGCTTGGCTTCTACGAAGACATGCCAGGTCCCAAATATAAGAGCGAAGGTTATCGTCTTGAGGAAGTTGTGAGAATTTGCTTTTTTTTCGTAATGCCTTTGTTCGTCCGCTCAACTGTTGCATCTTCTCTCGTCAGGGGCCAATACGTTTCGAGAATGGTTTCAGTGGTTTCTTCCAACTTGTTTTGAGTTGAGAATCTGATTGTTTTTTTGTTTCCTCACCCCCAATAGCCGGACATGAAGCGGTGATGAGAATGGCAGCGGATATCCACGGATGCCCAATTGGAGGCCCTCTGTCACTCAATGGTGGCCGCTGACCCATTTATCCAGTATTTGACTGCGGTATCGACCGTGGAACTTTCAGCACTACGATCATTTCGGAAGTCTCAAAACTTTATCTACTCTTCATGGAATTCTCCACATAGATGACATATGTATGTTTTCCCAAGCCAGCGGCTGATTTCGGTTACCGCTCAGAAAGTCAATACATGGTGGACCCTATCGTAAACGAAAGCAACCAAAGCTAGCAGATCACGTCAACGTCCGTCAGTTCTGTCACATCTATCCGATGTCAAAAGCATCAAAGGTCAACGACATCGAATGAACTTTCGGTTTGTTGTTCTCAAATGATCGATAGATAATTATTGATAAATAGGTTTGTAAGATAAATAGGACCTACTAAGGATATTTGAATGGGCAATTTTGAATGGGCAATTAAGTAAGTTTTAAACCTTGAACCCATCGGGGGCAATGACGAACTAGGATGAGTGGATCCCGCTAATACGTATTCGTGAGAGTGCAACAGCGGGGTGTATAGCGGAGATCAGAGTCCAGATTCGTCACAGGTTCCAAACACGAGGCCGAGAATGATGCAGTTGTCCCGTAAGGGAGGACACACGCACACGGCTTGGGGGGGAAACCCTCTGTCAACTTCGAGTTTGCCGGTGTGATAGACATACGTATGCAGTTGTCATACGCCCTGAACTAAAACTCATAGACATGTCAGCATGGCAAACTTGCGGAACAACACATTGACCGGCCTTGTCAGATGTGAGGCACAGCAACGGAGGAGTACAAGGCCTGGAGACGGCGGTGCTCAGAATTTCACCTCAGTCAAGATGAATTTCCAACCAAATAGTCGAATTTAGCGAATTACCGTAGAGGTTCCGCAAATCCACCGAGATAGATAATCAGTTGGTGGGTAGACATGCAAGCTAGGAGCACATTGTTCCGTTCAAACCGCAGCCAGTGCGATCCCGATGTTCAAAGCGTGGCGTTTAACTAAGATCCGTTGTCGTTTCATCGTGGTCAGAGTGCTGCCAGTTGCAGAGGAGTCAGTATTGATAATGTAAAGGAACGTAAGGAACGAACCATACGGTCATGATCAAGCAGTGATCCGTAGCCACAATGGAGGAGTCACTTTCTAGTGTCATCTGTCATTCCAGTAGCAGGACGACAGTGCAGAAGATGGGGTACATAAATGATCCCCAAAAGAGTGGGTCAAAAAGACAAGGTACTGATAAGCCAAATTCTTGGGGGGCCACGGGGATGAGAGTTTTCGATACAATCAAGATGCGAGAATGTACGTGTTGAGGGATACAGAAAGAAACAGCATTGTAAAGATCTGTCCTCAATCTCAGGGATTGCAGGAAACAACCAGGCACGGCGGTCCACAACAAGTGCGCACGATCTGAGCGGATACCATAAGCCAGGAGTAGTCCGAGGACGCCGCTGGGATAGCTAAATGTTGATAACATGGTTTGAGGATCCTCCATATCACATTAACGATCACGGAAATTCCATGAGTTATGAAAGAGCGGATTGAAGCGAGCTCGACAGATAAGTTTTGCGGATCCAGTCGAGCGAAAAGTGAAATTCCTGACTCGAGCCGGATGCGAGAATCCCTGGGCATGTCGAACGAGATGGGGATGGTGAAAAAAAATGTTTGGGGTGGTTGTTGACATTTAGCCATACACGCAGATGCAAATGTGATCGCAAGGTAATATGGGCGCGAACTTTGGTTTTCGTGTCCTCGTCACCTAGGCCCCGTCGTCTTTCACCAATTTTGAGGGATGAATTTCTCACGCAACACCCCGGCCGCCGCGGCCTTGTGTACCCCTGGGAGATCACGAAACTCAGTAATGAAACACTGGCCAGCAATGCAAAGTGGGACATGGAATGGACATGCTCTGCTTCCTCTTGGCTGGACTCGATATGCCAGCGAACGGAAACCGCCGATACAACGCGTGTCTATGTGCAAATGCGGATAGCGGTCGTCGATGGGGAAAATACTAGATTTGGAATCGGATTTACCGGTTGTGGTATCCCGTTTGTATTTGGTATGCATTGTCAATATTTTGCGAGTTATATTGATGATCATAGTGACTGAGGATCGCAACGAGAGCCAGAGAGGAAATTCATGTAGGGCAAACCCGCAAGCCAAAACGAACCGGCCGAGTGCTAGTAGGGCAACAGTGTTTTCAGACAAACGTTGAGGCTGGATTTTCCGAAAGACATGGGGTTGGTCCGGATCATGCAAAAGATGTCAATGATAGACATTTCGGGAGAACACGAATGGTCCAATATATCTTCAAGCAGACGGGGCCCACCATTGGGACATTTGATGCCCGAGTACCGTGTCTTGCGGTTATTGACAGTTGTTCCTTATGATACAGTGATATATAGCTGATGCAAAGGAAAGTGTTGACAGGCCCATGAGATTACGACAATATGGTGCGAGTGTTATGCATCCCACGGTGGAGCGGTGCCGACATATAGCACTAGGTTAAGCGGAGGACGTGTCCCGTAACAGATCCCGGATCGACTGGCGCGTACAATGTAATATAGTAACCACGTCATGCCGCAGCCGCAAAAGTGGAGCGATCGTCGGGGGGTTCCAGGGAAACGCCGTGCCTGCGACGGATTTGACGGGTGGTGGGTGACTGTTTAAAAGTGATGTTCACCCTGGTAGTTAAGTCAGGCTCGTAGTAAGAGCACAGATTCTAAGGTGGCGCAAGGTGAGGGGCGCATGTGGGCTGGTGGCTCGCAGATGTGGTGGACAAGTATCGACGCATTCCTGGAAAGCGAAGCCATCGTGACAGTCTGTCAAAAGGCGTTTGCCAATCCAGGAGTGAGTCTACTTGGCGATTTCTTAACCTGCGGACGAGCGTGAAGAAGGGTTGTGCGTTTGGCGTATGGGGGGCAGTCACTAAATACCAGTGGCCTTCGCCCGTGCGGAAGCAAGACAGACTGCTGCTAGGTTCACTCGTGACTCGTCCCCAAGGAGTGTGCCACGGGCGTGTTCTCCAGACTCCTCCAGACTCCAGCACCGAGCTTGAGCGGCAATCTTGATTAGCTCATGACGCCCGCTGCCACGTAGAACAATACTCGACTGGATGGCCCTGATGCAAGCGAAATCTTGTATGGGATAAGAAACTGGCAAGCGCGACGTCCTTGTCCGAATTGAACGTGCGACTCCAACCTAGGCCGACAGATGAAGCAGAGCCAGGGACTTGTTTCATCTTGAAGGTGCATCCATAATGTCTGTCAGACATATTTGATGTGGCCAAAAGCGTTCCGGCGGAACTTCGTGTTACAGCTCGCTTGATTCGGATGACGATCGGCCTAATATCAATTCATCATGGTGGCAAAATGTTCGGACGAGCCAGGACAAGAGGTCAATGAGTTTACAGTCTTTGGCCGCACACGGTCTGTGTCCAACAACCGCACTCAGTCTACACGGTAAAGACTTTGTGCAACTCAACTGCTGCCGGCGCACACTCATCTTGAGGAGAGTCGGTGCAGCCGGAGCGGTGACACTAACCCCGTCAAATAATGGTTATGAAGGGACCAGGGACAAGATGTCCTTATACACCAAATAGTGAATAGCAAATGATAGGGCAACCGAACCAGAAGGTGAAGAGTGATACTTGCAAAAAATGTGTCGGCACGCTGCGGGAGGTGCGGCGCGGTCTCTAAGTCGTACCTGCCGCGGAGCTGAGGGTTGACGGCGTTCTGATACACATGTTGGCCTGCTCAGATACTTGGTGCAGGTTCAATTTATTCCCCAGTATCGGGGATCGCTGAGGTGAAATACCTCCGAAGTGCAACTATCACTGGATTCGTCGGCGTGGTGCACCGTTGAATATGACAGTTACGAAATAAGTAGGGTGAATTTACTGCTTCGCGGGAGAAGGCCGTTCGAGCTTGACTAGGTTTGGGCGTAACGGCGCCCGAAGAGACAGCCTCGACCTCGTAACCGGTGCTAGGGGTCGAGGGTTTAGTCGGACGGTGCTTCCCTTGCATGAAATATAACATGTTTGGGGTAACGAATAAATAACAAATAAATTGAATGGTGACATGAGGGACCCTAATACCGGCGGCATTTGATTAAGTTGATGCCTAATAAGGGACTGGGGTTGTGAATGGAAAGTAAGTTGGAATGGAGGTGACTTTGCCATACTAGAGGTCACGGCACGTGAGCTGATACCGAACCATTTCGCGTGGCCGGTGATGCGCACCGGCACCGGAATAAGCTCCGCAGGTAGGATCAGCAGATATATTAAGGTTCGCTCGCAGCCCGTAGATAAGAGGGTGGGAATCGCTGTGGAGACCACTTCACCAAGATTGGATCTGTGCGAACTTCGATGGGGCGGTGACCACATCAGGCGTAGTGCTGCAGCTCACATTCAGGGGTGGCTCATTGATTGGGAGTAGGTCGGTGGTTATATGCAGGATCTGATGTGACCACGGGGTAGACATTTGGTGGGAAAGGACATGGGGGGAGTGCAAGGAAATGGCCTGCATCGCACAGGCGCAACAAGGTGTCCGGCAATGGGACGGACCAGGCTATCGCAGGTGGACAACACCCGGACCTGGGCACACACAGCCGTTGCACGGAACCCGATTGTGGCGTCATTGTTTATTTTTATGTGTGCGTATTTATCTCGTAACGCCGGATCGCGCCGGGAGGCGTGAGAACTTGACGCTGGGCCAATCAGAGGACAGCTAAGCATCTGGCTCGTGCTATAAGCCTGCGACACTCTTGCACTTTCCTGCGAGGCAACCATCAGCCCTTACCCCCTCCCCCTGCAATATGTCCTCCTCCCAGCCCATTGCCCTCCCCGCCACCGCCCATTCCCCAGATCACCCATTCGCCCTCGGTTCCTACAACAGTCCCAACGGCGCCTTCAATCCTGCCTCCTACACCCGTCATTTTCTGGGTTCCCCCCTCTCCTGGCGGGGCGGCTCCTTCGGCGGTCGTTTCTACCCCGCTGGCTCTCCGGACCAGCCTCTTGGTCCCCTCAAGTGCGCCCTCTTTCTTGTATGTCCTGCAGTCGTGCTGACCTCCATATCCAGCCAAAACGACCTCAAGTGCGGCAAACTCTCATCTTCAATCGAAAGCGATCGTGGGTCCATTGTGAACGCCTTCAATGTGTTCGAGGATGAACTCGTAGGTCCTTCTAACGTGCACAATTACTTAGTTCTAACACTCCCTTCAGTGCCGCGACTACTCGTGTTGTGGACTCAACCTCACTGATCTCCATGCCCTTTTGGAGCATTTTGAGGAGGTACACGTCGTCGTGGTAGATCCGTCCACTCCGCAGCCCCATCTCGCTTCGCACTACGCAGCCCAACTGCCTATCGATCAGATCCAGCCTCAGCAGCACTTCCAATATCCGCAGGCTCATTTACCTTCTCATCCGCAGGCGAATCCTCCCCCTTACATGCCGGACCACCATACCGGACCGTTCGATCCAGACGACATGGAGCTCGATCTCGAGTCAATGGCCTCGACTCCATCCTCTGGTGCCCCATCTCCCCCAGATACGCCCCTCTCCACTCCCTTGTCATCGTATCCCTCCCCAAGCGGCTACCTCCATTCCCACCTCCCCCACTCTGCTATTCCACCCTCCTTTGCTGCCCAACACTCGTTGCCCGGTTCGACATGTGCATCTCCCCACCAGCACCCGCATCCGCATACGCTCGATTCGACCCCGATATCTGCTTTTGAGACAACTGTCGTTCGCGTTCCATCAGTCGCTCGTTCTCACCCACATGTCCCCTTCTCCGCGTTTCCCCCCTCGCGACCCAGTGCCGTCGCTGCCCCAGATGCCTTCAATGCATATGCTGGATACTCGGATTACTCTAGCAGTATGCCTGGCACTGTCCCAAGTCCCCCTGCGAGTGTTCCGGAAGAGCCCGGCTTGGCACATCCGCAGAACCAGCCAGTTACCGTGCAGATCCAGGGCGGGGGTGATTCGGCAAGCCACTATACCGGGTGTGTTCCTCCAGCTCTACTCTTCTCCAGCACAGGTTCGACACCCGTAAACACACCGACGACGTCTCGCGTTCCTTCGCCTGCAGCCAACTCCGCGGCTCGAGATGCAAGTTCGCATGCACCAGCTCCGACTTCAAGGGCGAGCACTACGATGTCCCGCCCGGCGTCATCGCTGCTCCTCAGCAAGCCCTTCCGCTGCCCGAAACCGAACTGCAGCAAGAGCTACAAGCAGGCAAACGGGCTCAAGTACCACATGACGCATGGGAGTTGTAACTTTGCACCACCGAAAGACCTGGAACACGTTCAGGCGCTACTCGCCTCTAAGCGGTCCGCGCGCGGAGGGTCGGGCTCGGGCTCGGGGTCAGGACCCGCATCTCCCATCTCATCCCACTCACCAGCGGCTGGCGGGCGCGGGAGTGACGCTACTACTGAGGCGAGCGTCGATGCGACTGGTTTGGGCTTCGGCATGATCACAGAGCACGAACTACGGGAAGTGGAGCGTGAGGCAGAAAGGCGATTACGCCCATTCGCTTGCGGCGTAGGTGACTGCCAGCGGCGGTACAAGAATATGAACGGGTTGCGGTATCATTATCAACATTCGGGAGAACACGGCGCCCACGGACTTGCGCTACTTGCGAGTGGAGCACACGAATGTTTGAACGGGGGTAAGAGCGGTATCCCGGTCGGTGGGAGCGCGCAGAGTTCACGTCATACTAGTCGGCAGGGGAGCCGCGAGCGGGGGAGGGATCATAGCAGCGGAGTGTCTACACCTGTGCAGCAACAGCAGCAACAGCAGCCTCAGCCTCAACTTCAACCCCCCCAACCCCAGCCCCAGCCTCAGCCACCTCAGTATAGCCAACAACAGCAGTCCTATGCGTTTACGGCCCAGCAGCAGGCGCAGCTTGCTTACCAACAACAGTATGCACAGCACCAGCGGGCGCAGTACCAACAGCAACAAGCTCAGGCGCAGGCTCTCGCACATGCTCAGATATCGAATATGGGAATGTACATGGCAGGGATGGATTTCAGCATGACCGAGTGAAGGTTTGGTTGAAATGATTTGGCGGGAGATAAGGTTCGGGAGGAGAAGGAGGGATTGTGATTTCTGGCACTTCGGACATCCACAGTCACCACCCACATTCATTGCGGTCCTCGTTCGTTTCGTCCACCGCTTCGTGGTCACCAGTCTCAAAAAGTACAAAGTATACATACGCTAACCTATCTATTTTGTCTTCGTCGTCTCAGCTTTCGCCTCGGTCTTCTCTCTGGTTGGGCCGTCGCCGGGATCGACTGACAACCAGACGCTCGTGTTTGCTACTTCACATACATGCGGCTATAGATGCTGTCTTGGTCTCCTGTTGTCTTGCGCCTTTTATCTTGCTCGACATATACTATCCGGTTGGTTATCATTCCTACGTCTACCACACCGACACTGCCACTCCGCCCGGCTACTGTTGCGCCCGTGCGCACGTCTACTTCCTTTATCTCATACAATCGGCTACACATATCCGGTCGATGGTCCCCCCCACTCTCGTGCCTCCATTTCTTGCCTCTTGCTTTCACTTTCTTGATTCGGGTCTTCTTTGTCACCGGAGAAGAACAGGGTTTTTGATCTCTGTTCGTACTTTGGGTGAAGTATAATAGTATACTTTTTAGTTGTAACTAGAGCGTTATCCCCGTCAAAAGCTTTGTCTGTAGATTCCAGGCTGGCATTCCTGCATCATTTCTTCTGCTTGGCTTTTTACCATCACCTCAATCCCCCAACGTCCTTGTTTGTTCTTCTCCCGTATTGATGGTATCTTGCCATCGTCCCGTTCCTTTCATGCTCGCCGCTCGCTCACTGTCTTGCCGTTAGTTTCTTCAGATTACATACATATTATACATTAGGTGCCTATATATACAGTGCTACATGTATATCGTATATTTGCAATGTACGTGTTGCCATTTTGTTGCGAGGCTTTCATGAGTTTTTTTGGTCCGCTTTTATTGGACTTGACTCGGTGGATAAGTATTTTGGAGGCCTAGGAATTCTTCATATCGGGTTATCGGATATGGTGTAACGGCTAACATTGCCGCCTCTCATGTTGGACGCGGCAGCTCGGGGTTCGATTCCCCGTATCCGAATTTTTTTTCTCCTTGCGAGGCAAATATATTTTATTGGGAACTTCGAACTTCCCTTCCTACCTCCGCTAATCAATTGCCCTCATCCAACTGGCGATGCTTGGCTAGTATAACACGATGAAAACATTCGATAACACGATGAAAATACAATAGTCCAGTCTACTGCAAGATTAATTTAGATGATGTGAAGTGTTTGAGATCTACGGTCCTATGTACCGCGCGGGTTGTAGTGTGTCATATGGATTCTCCAGCCTTTCAACAGATTCCACGGCGGTGTCATTGGTATCAGACGGTCGCCGGTTCCGCCGGTCTATCAGCGTCATCATCGTGTCGTCTGATCTTATGGCCATGGTTCCGTCATCGTTGGCCACGATGGCACCCGTTCGTTTATCGAGCCCGAATTTTAATCCAGCCAGCTTGCGCGTGATGGTTGCCTCATCATCAAAAGGTAACAACAAATCACCGAAACCGGAACGGGATGTCAGGGAGACTATGGCTGCGATCGATCCTGGAGGAGTCGTCAGATAGACCTTACGCCTCGCCCTTCTGTTGATAACATGCACGAATAATCCTGTCACGCTCATTGCGAACATGATAAAGGCCAAAAAGTGGGCAGGTAATGGTCTGTATAAAACGTGCTGTTAAGTAAAGTCTTAGACGCCCAGTCATCAACAATGGACACATACTCGACTACGAGCTTGGGGACTTGGGAGGTCAACTTGCCACTTATCTGCGCATCGTCCGCTAGAAAATATATTGACTTGGCGGTCAATGACAAATGTTGAGTCTATTATCTCAGCGGTGGTCAGGATTGAACGGAAAGATCGGCAAGAAAATCCTCACGTAGACAAGTCGAGTGAGCCCCAAGAACCCCTCCGGATCCGCAAAGACAGATTCGAGACCCGTAGACTGTTGCGATGCGAAACGGAAGACGGCTCCAGGGATACCCGATTTTACCGCTGTAGCACGAGCTTGGACAAAGGCATTGTCACTCGTGTTGAACAAAACGCTAGAAGAAGCAAAGTACATATTTCAATCATGGTTAAGAAAGTAGCATTAGAATAACATACGCGTTGAAAGCCTCGCCAAACAGTGGGCTCCCGGTAACATTGTTAGGTGGAGTATAGTCGTCTATTATTGTGACATCCGCAAGGGAACCATTGTTGAGGTTTACGGTCGCCGCAACGAAGTAGACAGCTATTGTTGGCTGGCAGAATACGGCCTGTGCCTCTGGAGTTCCGTCAACATTGCGGTGGAAGTACCAAAACATGACGGGCGCAAAAGAAACATCAGTAGCTACGCCGCAGTTGGGGACGGAAACGATTCCGTATTGTTGGTCCGCAGTACCAGGATTAAAGGATACATCCCCAACGCAATTGTCTTGGGAGACAGCATCAATAGTAAAGTTCCCGTTACCAGGGGTAGAAAGCTTGTAGTCGTGAGGGTTGTCACAATTTGCGGACGTTTGGATGCCAGTAGTATTTACGATCAACGAACCGTTTACCACGGCATTCTGAGGGAGCTGGGGAGTGAAATGTCGGAAATGAGTTGTTGAGATCAAAAATGGTTCTCACATCAAACTGAGCAACTGCCCATTCACCTCGAATAAAAGGTGGATCCGGCAGACCGTTAAATACTGTTGCAATAGATTAACAAAAGCCAGTCAGAGAGCAACAAAAGACTGACCAGCAGCCTCTGCAAACTGTGGGATATATTAGAAGCTTTCTAATAAGACAACGAATAGTTGTACACCCACCCCGGCAGAAGCCAAAAAGGCATTTAGCAGAAGCAAATCAGGACTAAGCCCAACAGTGCTGTTACTGTTTACGATTGTATCTACAAAAGATTTTGAGCAAACTACCAAATGGAAACGGTCAGCCAATTTACCGTGAGTATCGGCAATCTGTTGAACTTGAAGCACAGATCCAGCTAGTGGTTGAAATATAAATGAAACGAGCGCAGTCATTGTAGAGATGAGAATGATTGGGTGCTTGTGTTTCATGGCACGGAAGAGGCTGAAGAAATTTCTGTAAGGGAAGGTTTACGTTAGGATATCGTGATGAAGGCGTAACCAAAACGCGCACCCTAGAGCAATCTTGCTCCAAAAAAAGTTAGCGATATGCAGAAGGACTATTAAATATGGCCTACATAGTCGAGAAGTAAACTGTCTTCTGCTGCAGCATCGCCATTGGATAAGATGACGTAAGGCTGACACGGCACTGTTCATTTCTTGAAAATATGAGGTGTAGAATATCTTACTTGGTACCATTTTATCAGCCAGTCTGCTTCTTGCCAAATCAAGGCTAACGGGGCCACAAGTATTGTAGGAATAAAAGACTCAAAAAGGGAATCAATTTACATATGGCAGCAGGAATGAATTCTGTATACACACCGTCAGCAATTGTGGAGAAAGAATTTGCTTTGAACCAATTTGGAAAACATTCCGTTGTGGAACTTGGAAGCCTAGGAAAAATCCATTTTGGGCTTCAATATATAATTCACCAAGAGATAAACGCACCATTGCTCGCAATCGACAAAGCGAGGCCTACTTCCAAAGCGATGGCCAGTGAGAAGGTCACCGTCAGCATAAACACGACCACCGTTACTCTGAGGATAACAGGTTCCTGTTGGCAATCATTCAGGAATAGGTTGATAACAAAGGGAGAGGCCACTCACATAACGCCGGGGTCGTTTGACTTCGACGCCAGGGGTAGGAATCTGGCTTGTGGATTCTCGAAACTCTCGCAATTTGCCTGAAGGCGACATTGTGGACAAAGGATATCCGCCACTGAAGTGAGTGGAAGCGGAAATGCTGGGCTCATGATGCCTACAGTCTAAATCCTGCACTGCTTTTCCCATCGTGGACAATTGCGTGTGAACCGGGTGTCAAGGCGCGCCCTAGAAGCCCGAAGGTAGTGTTCTGCCACCATTTTGCCAAAAACGGTAATTGCCAAGTGTTGCCACGGCTCGGCATTTGCCGGCTTCTACTATTTATGGCTTATTTAGCTGTCAGTGAGGAATCGGCTGGCTATGGCTTAGCTCTTCCTGCAGAGCCCATTCCTGCTCTCCGCTGTCTTACACAGCACCTATGCCCACACTGCATACTAACACAACACTGGCACCCAACAATGCCTGCTTATGAACACTAGGGCTGTCCAAGATTATAACTATATTTAAATATATTCAGATTATTTTGTAATATTATGATTACAATACTTCACTGGTGTACTCACACAATCAAGAATATGATTGATTATAATATGATTATAATATGATTACATTATGATACAGGAGTCATATTTAATCATAATTATAATATTTTGGGGGCTAGGGGGCTAGGGCCCGATTACTCTTTTTGGTCAATTGAAATGGACTTTTATGCCCTGAAATTCAAATAACACATTGCAATGTCTTGCAATATAAGGCTCGCAATATAAGAAAATGTCCCCTGAGTCTACACTTCGCAACTTGCCTCATCATGGCTGAGGCAACATCTCCCAAAGATCAGCAGCAGCTCGATGAACTTGTTAAAAAACTTACCTCTCTGATAAAGAAACTCCCAACAACACTGCCTTGTGGATCAAAAGATGGTCCCCTCGCAACATATTTCTCTGACCTCACTCATGACGCAACAGAAGGGCCCTATCACACATTCAACCAGTCATGGGAGCGTGTTTTTCAGTGTCCAGCTGATCAGAAAGAGCTTCTAGTTGTCCGAGGCAAATACGGCTTGGATATTGCACTAGCTTATATTGCACATTTTTCCAAGGCTTCTGGAATAGAGGACAATGGTGGACTTGGGCTGTTGGCGGGGCAAGTGGAGTCCCTTATTGCTTTAATTGAGACTGTGTAAATTCTAGGTTACATTTCTGCGGTTATTTTGCTCATGAAGTCATCATAGGAAGAGTAAAATCGCACCAAAGATGACGACACGGCCTACCAATGTTGCCAGAAAATGGGGCCGAGGTTTTTTACATCCAATATGCTGCATTTGGGCATCAGCTGATCTCAGTCCCAGAATCAGATTTGGACAGAGATAATAATGACAAGACATACAAGCCCCACAATCCACCTGTATCTGAGAATGATTCCAGTCCATCTATACCTGAATCCGAGCCTATGACTGCAAAGCCAACACAGAGCAAAAAACCGCAAAAGAAAAAGAGCAAGGTGTGAGCTTGTACAATGTTAGCGGATTCAGTGTACTTGCTGACAAGACTGTCTAGACCATTATCAATGTCTCTGATGGCACTGATGTGAGTGTTGAAGATGTCCAGGATACCAAAGCTGGGCATAATCTGGTCAGAGCTCAATGGGCCTTCTCACTTTGGACACCTCGACCGGCATTCAACAAGGGAAAGCCTGTTTGGAAGTGGTCATGTAACTTTTGTTCGTGAGTAAAGCCACCATGCAAATTGAACCTTATCTTACCAAGTCTTTACTAGGAAATATCGATGCACTCCACGCACAGAGACTTGCAAGAAGTATGAGAATGAGACCCTAAAGCGCCCTGGATCCAGCAACTTCATATCACATTCCCAATTATGCAAGTATGTCCCAGCGCAATCTTCGTGGGCTTCATATGAGGCACGCAATGGTGCTGAGGTAGGTAATGGTGAAGGAGACGCTAGTCCAGGTGGAGTTACTGGTATTGAGGCCCAGCGTGCTCATATGGATTGTTTCAGTGCTTGGGGGCTGCAGAATCCTGCGAAGACAGTTAATGGTAAAGGTTTTCGGGAACATTTGGTGAAGGGAATTATTGAAGACGACTTGCCATATTCACTTGGTGAAAAGGAAGGGATGAAAAAGGTGTTTGATTATTTGCTACCTCGTGGCATATCCTGCCCTTCGCATCAGACAGTTCGTCGTGATCTCGATATACTTTATGAGAAGGTGAATGAAAAAGTCAATCAGGAGTTACAGGTGCATACATGCTGCAGTCGGTTCATGTACAAGCTAAAATCTTGGTTTATTCTTCAGTCGAACAAGTCAAAAATTGCAATTGCCAGCGACCTATGGACAAGCAAGAACTCTGTTTATGCATTCGCTGGCACCGTCGCATTTTGGATCAATGACAATTGGGATCTAAATGAGTGTATCATCGAGCTCCTGCCATTGAGTGGAGATCATTCTGGGAAATCATCAGGAAAGCTTATTTTCAAAGCCCTGTGCCAGCGAGGAATTGAAACAAAACTAAGTAAGTGGCAAAGCTTCGATCCCAATCCCAATTTATTTAGTAGTTCATGTGTATACAGGTGCAAATGGTGCCGACAATGCATCTAGCAATGGACCGCTGAACCAAACGCTCAGCAAGTATCTCTGGGAGGCCAGCAACTTCCACATTGATCCCAAAAACATGCAGATTGGTTGCGGTGGCCATGTTGTGAATATATCCTGCCAGTAAGTGCACTCCCAAATCAGAATTAAATACTATGGACTAAATGCAGTATCGATAATTAGAGCTATTTATCATGGGTTGGGCTGTGCTGATGACCCTGATGTCGACGACTACTACAATAGGGCCCGTGGATTTCCCCTCACTTATTCTCATGATGATGACCCAGAAGTAATTGATGAAATGAAGATTGCGGAGGCAGAGTTGAAATGCGGGGGAGGAAATGATGAGGATGAGGATGTTGGAGGTTCCGGCCAGGAGAGTACAAGCGAGGGTTCCACTGACAATGAGGCTGGCAGTGATGGTGGAGAAGACAACTGGGTGGACGAAGATGAAGAGATGGACGATGATGACGATGGTGCTGCCAGTGGTCTGTCAAAGAAGCCAAAACAGAAATGGAAGGTACTGTCATGTGTAGATAAGGTTTGTATTGCAGACTATGACACCCCCTCAACCATAACTGAATCATCTACTCTACATAGCTCCACGTTATTGTTGTCGATGTCCTTCGGTCCGAAGTCAAACGCAAAAAAATGCGCCAGCTCATTCGCAAGGTCTGTGCACCAAAACATCGCCACCTCGTCCCAATCCGTAGTATGAAGATTCGCTGGAACACCACCTATGCTGAAGCCCTGCGTGGGATCGATTTAAAGCCGGTATGTGGTTTGCATTAGCATCCTTTACATCCATTCATACCTCTAAACTGTAGGCCATCAATCAATGGATCGATTCAATGGACCAGTCACTCACAGGAAAAGCCAGAGCAGTTGCACGGTGTTGGCAGAAGAAGTGGAGATTGAGTCCAGACGAGTGGGAAACATTAGCAAAGTTGTGCGGGGTTCTCAAGGTGAGTTGTGTGCCATTCCTATCGTATCATCTTGACAATGTTTTGAAGGTATTCCAGGATGTGACGCTCGAATTCTCACAGACAAAGGTACCCACCATCACCAAGGTTCTTCCACTTTTCAAGATGGTACAGCAACATCTCGAGAAGGCTCTCAAAGACCCTGACCTCATCAAGGACAAATCTGGTATGAAATACTGCGGCCTCAAAACTGGCCTGAAGTGCGGCCTCGAAAAGATCAATATTCACCTGGTGAAGGCTTTAGTTAGTGACTATCTGTTACGGATCGTCTACGGGATGGCTCTGACAACAAACGAACTCAGACTAATCTTCGAGCAATGAGAGGGAGAAGGGAGTATATTACAATCCGGTGGGGTAAACCAGACTAAATGTAAAGTACAATGTACATACAGCGATGATATATAAAGGAACAAACTTGAGGGGAGGCAATACTCTATCGTCCAATGGCATAACTCCATCTTATCTCCAGCCAATGGCATTAAGCCCTCTTATCTTGGATGAGTAAGCGCGATGTGATTGGACAATAACCAGACATGTGATTGATCATACATGTGGTGATGTCAAAGTGCGAGAACTTGACACCGAAGGACTGGTAGCCAATGGGATTGTGGGACTTGGCACTTCTCCGTGGGAAAGTGGCCGTGGGAATTGGGCAATGAGTAAGCAGGGCGAAAAGGGGTGAAAAGGTAACAAAACCCCCCCCACAAGGTTCGCGTCCGAGCGAACAAGAACAGGGAAGAGAAAGGAAATTAAACAGAACGAATAGAGGGTATATCAGGGACGGACCATGTGCCATACATGGCGGCCAGCAAGGCTGCTTGGGGCAGACTGTGTCGGGGGGTCGCAGATCTGGCGGATAAGTTATAACGTAGCCAACAACAGAAAGGGGGTCTCCAAACCCCCAACTCTGTACATCATAGTTTAACGTCGTCGCGGACGAGTGCACACTAGAAGATGCGGAGGAAAGGATTGATGGGGTGATCGGAGAGGAGACGGGGCGGTACCTCGCAAAAACGAAGAGGGGGTAAAACGTCGTACCGGTCCCACAGCAAAGCCAAAGGAAGGGGGGCACGCATGCGATGCATCATCGTGACCGGGTAAGCGTAAGTTGAGAGTTGTCCATCATTGAAGGCGAGATTGCTGAGACCGCCAACGACATCACGAAGATGACCACGAGTACTCGGTGCGCCGACCGTGATGACATGGGTGATGGCATTTACTTCGCCAAGCTCGAATAACCACAGACGTCGGACCGAAGTCGGGAAGGCGAATGAGCGAAAGTCATGGTTCTCCTGTCGTGAAAGGAGTGAGGCGATGACCTTGGGCTCAACGGACACAATGACATCGGTGGCAGGAGAACGCAACGGAGAGGCATCGACGGGACGAGGGATGATCGAAATACGTAGGTTGGCCGAAGTAGGTGCACGGGGATGTAACCGATGGAATTCGGAGACAAGCTTTTTACAATTCTTCGTCTCTGACGCAGGTATCCATGAGTCCTCTTCGCGGGGATAACCCAACCAATGAACGAGGTAGAATAAACGATTCCTACAAATGACGGAATCGATAACTTCTTCGATCTCGTACTCTTCTTGTCCATCAATAACCTCTGCGGGTGGTTGTGGTAACGTGACAACTTGCTGGGGGAAAGCGGGTGGAACATATGGGGACAGAAGGACTTCATTGAAGATAGGATATTTCTTCGACCATGTAGAGGGAAGTTTCAATTCATAGGAAGATCTCCCAATCTTCTTCACAATGGGAAAGGGGCCATATCGTTTATCATCTAACTTTTTGGATGGATGAAGAGAATCGATGTTCATAGACTCTAACCACACTTTGTCGCTGACGTTATATTCCGGGGCAGGGCGATGTTTCCTATCATAGAATTTTTTCATCTTCTCTTGTGCAACGGTGTAGTGGGAGGCACGCGATATGCTTAGTCAGCATATCACGTGATGTTCAGACTTAGACGCGTAGCTAGAGATAGAGAGGGATGATCGGAGGATAGTATACACATCCTTACAGAGATCTTCACTAGTGCCCACTCCACCTGGTGATGAGCGCACGATTCGAACCCACCCAATCTCTTAGTTCTTAGCGCCCCCACACTCCCACGAAAGAATACCAAGTCGCCATCACACACGAGCACCGCCAACTTCCATAGCACACGAGCATCAAGGCCTCACGGCACCCCATAGTCCACCATCACAACAAGTATAAAGCCAAACCGAGAATCCCCATCAAACACGAGCACTCCGCAACAACGAGATCCATCAAACACGAGTATACCGCACCGACAAGACCCATCAAACACGAGCATCCCACGCCCATCAAACACGATTACCCGCCGAATAACTACTAGCACAGTAACAATAGCCCACGAGCCCACCCTGGCGCCCAAAATAAGATCAAGGTTGAACGGCCGTTTCATCCCTTACAACACCAGCGCCGAGTCATTACCACCGTCCTCAGAATCATCAATAACACCTTCGAGTACCCCATCCAGATCCCATTCGCCCGAATCCTTTGGATTCAAAAGTCGCCTAAAGCAACAGACACCCCCTACTTCACTGCCACGTCGAGACCAATCAGCAACACCCCCAACCCACATCCAAAACACCTCGACAAACGCACCCATCGTCCAACGTAGAAGAATGGCACCATCGACCGTAGAGCCATTCTGGGGCGACGGCCGCGAAGGAGAGAACGCGCAGGACTTCATGAGAGCGTTCCTCAGAGACACACGTGGAGATGATGATAAGGCCAAATTGGAAGCCTTCGAAAACTACCTACATTCGTCCAGTCCCGCAGATGACTGGCTTGACGATCTCGACCCAGCAGACAAGGCCACATGGACTAAGCTGAAAGAAGCATTCGCGAAAAAATGGCCGAAAGTAAAACAAGTGAAGAAAACGCAAATCGAATACGAAGACGAACTACTCGATCTACGACTGAAAGAAGAAGACCTAGGGAAGAAAGTAGACGTAGGAGGACTCAGCGCATGGACACACATCAACTGGGCGGACAAAGCGCTGCGCCTAGCCATCGGAGCCAACGTCGAACGAACAACAACATACATCAGCCAAGTACGAAGACAACTGCCCGACCTCATCAAGCAGAAGGTCTCCTCGACACACGCGAACTGGGAGGAATTCACCAGAGCGATCAGAGAAATCGACCTAGAGCACATCAAAGACGGAGCAGAGAAGCTAAAGAAAGCAGCAGAGGAGAAACAGGAACTCACCAGACGCCTACAACAGCTCGAAGCTTCCCCCACGGCCGGCGTACGAATGCAACTATCGAGGACGTCACTCGCGACACCCACCAACGCCAATAACCAAACTGTAACCACACGGTTCGTCGGAACGTCACCCACAAAGCCGAATAGCGGAGACCCGTTTACGTCCAACGGAGGAGGAAAAGGAAACATCAAGTGGGGATATCAGCCCCAACGAGCGACCACGACAAACACTAGAGCACCTCCGACACAAGCCGACAAAGACGCGTTACGCAAATGTATTAATAACCTAGTACACCATCCCAACACGCCACCAGGTCTAGTCGCGTACCGCGCACAAGTACAACAATGGATTGCGAAGCACGGCGAAGACGCGAGAGTCCACGCCAATACCCCAGTTCCACTTACTCCCGGGACGGCGACGATATGCTCGGGGGAATGTTATAGGTGTGGCACGCATGGGCACAGAGGCCCCGACTGCCCGCTCCCACGCAACCAAGGCCTACCGTTACGGGAGGGAGCGTGGCAAGCCATTTGTGGATCAATTCTCGGCCACTTCAATCGCGACTTAACAGTACCTATCCAGCTAGTAACGATGGAGGACATCACAAATGACTGGGAGGAACATGAGCAGGAACAGGAGAACCAGGGAAAAGAGGAAGGGCCGTCTGTCTGAAGGACGAACAGACGGTCCGTAAACGCAGTCTAATCACAAGCGTCCCCCCGCGCAACGAGTCGCCGCGAGGGGACAAGAGCCAAGACCTTCCCGATGCCCTCAATACTATCAACAATGTACAAACGTCGATACATGAATGTGAAATAGTTGACATGTACTCGACGAGCGAGGAAAGAGGACAGCAGCCCAGCGTACCATTCGAACACAACGTCGTACTAAGGGGCACACAAGGGGAGGAGACGACAATAAAAAGTCTATTCGACGACGGAGCCTTAATACCCGCAATATGCAGTCGCGCGTACAGGAAGCTTTGCAACCAACTAGGCACAATCGAAAAGTCACAACTCAATTTGCGAATGGCCAACGGAGCGATAGTTAAATCGCAAGGTAAATGGAAGGGCATAGTAGAGCTGGGAGGAATCCAAGTAAAAGGGACATTAGAGGTCTTTGACAGCGGAGGCGCATGGGACTTGTTATTCGGAAAACCACTACTTATAACCTTCGGAGCGACACACGACTATGAAAACGACACAATTACCATCAAAAACGAGAACCGCGCAGTACTAATAAAAAATCAAACGGAACAACAGCGACACGGAGTAGACGACGTTCCGGTACGCGCAATAATAGCAAACGACCCAGCGATCGAGGAACACCAGGATTACGAAATACCAACAGAAGGGTTACGGAGGCACCCAATATACACACGACACACCGATCCACACAATCCCCTGAGGGTACAAGCCATATTGGACGCCGTCACAATAGGATCAGATATTACAAAGGAACAAAAAGATAGGCTAGTTAAACTCATAGCAAGTTATGCTGACTGCTTTGCGCTAGCAGTCAGCGAAGTTAAAACAGTGGAAGGGGCAGTACATTACCTCGACATACCGAAAGACACCAAATTTCCCCTCAAAGTAAACCAAAGGCCGCTAACACCACCACAGCGAAAATTCCTTTACCCGAAGATAGATGAAATGATCGAGGCAGGCGTGCTAAGGCGCCTAAAGCCCGCCGAGGTTAAATGCATAGCGCCAACGGTTCTGTCTAAGAAAGCACACGAACAGGGCGGTCTGTCATTGGAAGAATTACAACATCGAGTCAATGACCAGTGCATAATGGCTGGCCTCCCCTCACAGTTCAACTTACTGCCTAGGACTGAACCGACAACAACAACAAAAGAGGAAGGCGAGCAAACATGGAGGATCTGCCAGAACTTTGGAGAAGTCAACAAGGTGACGCGAGTCGCACCAATGCCACAGGGCGACATACGGATGAAACAACAAAGATTGAGTGGACACCGATGGATATCGGTGTTCGATTTCGCATCTGGATTTTACGCTGTCCGAATAGCTGAAGAGTCCATACCATATACAGCATTCTACGTCGAGGGTCGAGGGTACTTGGGCTACGCGAAGATGCCATTCGGACTAACAGGTGCACCATCAACATTCGCGCACGTTACCACATCGAACTTGGGCGACCTGCTAGCGGAAGATGTAATGGAACTACTGGTTGATGATGGAGGCACAGCGGCAGATGAGTATGAGGAGATGATAGCGAAGCTAACTAGAATATTCCAGCGCGTCTGCGAGAAGAACCTGTCACTATCGGCAAAGAAATCGAAGTTCTTCATGACCAAGACGGTCTTC
This sequence comes from Hygrocybe coccinea, assembly GCA_963555575.2. Lineage (NCBI taxonomy): Eukaryota > Fungi > Basidiomycota > Agaricomycetes > Agaricales > Hygrophoraceae > Hygrocybe > Hygrocybe coccinea. Next base: position 1,734,458 of record OY742000.1, read on the forward strand.
GCAGGTGCGACAGTAGGCCCGAACGGCGTCCAACTGGATCTTGCAAAGCTCACTGCAATTGTGGACTGGGAACAGCCTAAAGACGCAAGAAACCTAGCGGCGTTCGTCGGAATTACAGGATGGTTCAGAGACCTTATCCAAGGATACGCCAAAATCGAACAACCACTACGCGACCTACTTCGGGAGGTCGAACTACCTGAAAAGCACACAAAAACGGTCTACAGAAGAGTAATGGCAGCACACAAGCTCGAAGGAAGATGGCAAGAGGAACACACTAAGGCGTTCCTCGCACTCAAGATTGCACTAACTTCGGAGCCAGTCTTACGGGGCCCGAAATGGGACGGAACACCCTTCATCATCACAACCGACGGTTCCAAGGACGGCTTCGCAGGAATACTAGCACAGCGAAACAAGACGACACTACCGAGTGGCAAGGTAGTCGAAAAATTACACCCATTGGGGTTCGCATCAAAAAGGACATCACCTAGCGAAGAGAAGTACAAGCCATTCCTACTGGAATTTGCAGCACTGAAATTCGCGCTAGACAAATTCGCCGACATAACATGGGGATTCCCCATCGAATTGGAAACAGACTGCCACGCACTGCGAGATATTCTCATGAATGACAAGCTAAGTGCCACACACGCATGCTGGCGAGATGGAGTACTAGCCCACCGCATTACAGACGTACGTCACGTACCGGGACGAGTCAACGTGGTTGCAGACGGGCTGAGTAGAAAATGGGAAAACCAACCAAGATCACACGACGACGGCAGTAGCTGGTGTGTGAGCGAGGACTGGGAGGCGGCGGAAGGTCTAGTACATGATATATTCAACGCAACACCAGCTACTGAAATGACAGATCTTCAAAACCGATTCAAGGACGAACCAATATTCCGAGAGGTCGTTGAAGTGCTAGCGGAATTAGACACGGGAGCCAGCCTGAAGGAAAGAAAATGGGCAAAACACAGAGCAACCCAGTACATGATAGAAGACGGTAAGCTATGGAAAGTAGCAGGTGGGACCAGCACAAGAGCCCGCTCCCGAGTAGAATGTGTCATGAAAGCCGAGGCGAAGGAGTTAGCCAGAACAGAACACGAGAAAGGAGGCCATTGGCGCAGGGACGCAATCAAGATGGCACTATTGGACAAAATTTGCAGCCCCAAACTGGACGACTCCATCATAACAGCAATTAACGACTGCGCACGATGCAAGAACTTTGGCTCCGCACACATACACGCGCTGTTAAGCCCTATCACACGACGCCACCCATTTGAGCTGCTGGTCGGAGACTACCTCAAATTACCGACAGGAAAAGGGGGATTCCACACAATTGGCGTATACCTTGACACATGCTCCCAACACGTATGGGCTGACAAATTTAAGACAACAGGTAGCGCTAAAACAACTAGCTCGAGCATATCGCGGATATTCCATGGATATGCGCCATTTGAGACATTTATGACAGACAGCGGCTCCCACTTCGATAATGCGGAGGTGCGAAGCCTGTGCGCAGAATGGGGGACAACCCCACATGTCATCGCAGCATACGCACCCTGGATAAATGGGCTAGTTGAGAACACCAACAAGCTTCTACTGCATGTGCTAAAGCGACTCTGTGCACCGGAGTTGGGCGAAGACACAGATGAGTTCCAAAACATGAACTGGGATCTACTACCAAAGAACTGGCCAGATCATCTAGACGAGGCGATCAGGCGATTAAACTGGCGCATACTGCCATCGCTAAAATTTGCGCCTAAAGAGATACTACTTGGTATGGCAATAAACACCCCGAAAACGAACGTGGCGGAGAGCACGGTGATAGTCAGACCAGACGACATCGACATGCACATGGTCTATGCCGCCCAACAGCGCCTTGATGGCTATGAAGAGGCATTGCAACACGCGGCGCGACGGAAAGCAGCCTTTGATTGGAAGGTACTGAAAAGACAACCCGGTGAGGTTACATTTAGGATTGGTCAACTAGTACAAATCTACCGGAGTGATCTAGATAACTCCTTCAAGGCAGAACGGAAGCTTCTACCTAAATGGTCACAACCTCACCGCATTACACAACACCTGCGTAATTCATACCAACTAGAGACAGTTGAAGGTGACCCAATAGATGGGTTATTCAATGCCAGACGACTCTGTGCATTCATACCGAGAGACGGCACGAAACTAGCTGCTGTGCAAAGGGCAGTGGAGGCAGCGATGGGAGAACGTGAAACACTGAGGATGGAGGAGGAGGTGCAGGGGATTGCAGAGGAGCGGCGGATGGACGGAGACAGGGATGTGGCTATGAGGACCGAGGCACCTAGCGGACTGGAGTAGGTGGGGGGTGGGGAGATCATGGATGGCCGGAGCAGTGTTGAGGCATTGTCAGCGACGAGGACGTTGCAGCTTTTTTCAAAGGGGGCAGATGTAGTGGGAGGCACGCGATATGCTTAGTCAGCATATCACGTGATGTACAGACTTAGACGCGTAGCTAGAGATAGAGAGGGACATGATCGGAGGATAGTATACACATCCTTACAGAGATCTTCACTAGTGCCCACTCCAACGGCCGAGGCATTAGTTGCCTGCTCTTGTATGCGGTTCATTCGGTCCGCGAAGGAGGTGGCAGATTCATTGACGATTTCTTCTTTGACTGGCTCTTTTCCTTTCCAGGGATGAAAACCCATTGTTGCATAGAATGGGGACATGCCGGTGGATGAAGATTCATGATTGGCTAGGGCAAACTCTGCCAATGCCAACCATTCAGCCCAATCATCTTGTCGTTGATTGATGAATAAACGAAGGTAGGTTTCGATTTCGGCATTGGCCCGTTCGGTTTGTCCATCTGCTTGTGGATGATATGCAGTCGTCGGATGTCTGATGATTCCCAGTAAACGATTCAATTCCTTTGTGAAGCCAGACACAAACTGTGTTCCGAGATCAGAGATGATGACGTGAGGTAATCCAAATCGCTTAAAGACGTGGTCACGGTATAAACGTGCAGATCCTTCTGAGGTCAATGTAGTGGTGGTAGGGATGAGGACTGATTGTTTCTTCAGCTTATCCATTACCACTAGGATGGCGTTGAAACCTTGTGATTCAGGCAAAGGGCCGATTAGATCCATTGTGGCGGTATGCCATGGGTACGGGGGAATCGTATGAGGATGTAATAACCCCAGTTTCTTTCCTCGATGGATTTTCTTCTGTTGACACGGCAAGCACGCTGCGACATATTTATTGACGTCAGCATGGAGAGATGGCCAAGTGAAATGTCATGCGATAGCTCTGAATGTATTTTCTTGTCCAGGATGCCCGGACAAGGGAGTATCATGATGTTCTTGTATGATTTCTCCCCGGAGATGGTCGTCTTTTGGAACATATAACAGATCATTATGATAGATCAAACCATCATCCGTACATTTCCAAGGAGAGTTAGGATCTTTCAATCCTTCGCTGACTTGTTCGTCCAGTTGAAGTCCATACTTGATGAATTGTCCTTGCCATTGGGGACTCATCGTGGTGGTATCGAGGAAAGCCATGAATAGCGAGTCAGGGAGTGCGACAACATTTTTATTGTTGTTGAGACCTCGGTCGTGGTCGACACGTCGTGAAAGCAAGTCCGCCTTGTGGTTCAGGGTTCCAGGACGGTGATGAAGTTGGAAATTATAATCTTGGAGAAATGAGATCCATCGGGCTTGTCGTCGAGTCAGATTTTGTGGCTGCCTAAAGTACGTGAGGTTTTGATGATCGGTGTAGACGTCGATAATTTCCGGTGTACCAAGAAGGAAATGTCGCCATTGTTCGAAACATCGGATGATCGTGAGCAATTCCTTATCGTGGACATCATAATTCCTTTCCGCAAAGGACATGCTATTCGACAGAAAAGCCACTGGATGCCACGTGCCGTTGTCTTGTTGCTGTGATAGGATAGCACCAGTGGCAAAATCTGAGGCATCACATTCGATCTTGAATTTTCCATGATTATTGGGAATGATGAGAACAGGATCCGTCGTGATGATCTGTTTCAGTTCCTCGAATGCAACTTGTTGTTCTGTGTTCCATTCCCAATCCTTTTTGCCGGTCAGGGAATTTAGAGGCAACACGACCTGTGCAAAATTCCGAACGAATCGTCGATAGAAATTGAGAAAACCTAGGAATGACTGTAATTCCTTCTTGCCTTTTGGGACAGGCCAATCAGTTATTGCATCAGTTTTGGTCGGATCCATTCGTACTTTTCCATGTTTGACGATGAGACCGAGGTATTCCATGCGTTGTGCATCAAATGTACATTTCCCGATTTTTAGGAATAATTTGTTGTCTCGGAATTTCTGTAATATTTGACGTGTCCGTTCTTGATGTTCTTCCAAATTCTTGGAGAAAATGATGACGTCATCCATGTATATATGTAACCAGCCTGCTCGTATCTCGTATCGGAAGATATGATTCATCATCCTCTGGAATGTAGGAGGAGAATTCCGCAGACCGAAGAACATTACTGTGGGTTCAAACAACCCTTTTGGAGTCAGGAATGCGGCTTTATACTGGTCGCCTTCCTTGATCCGTATGTTGTTAAAACCCCAACGAACATCCAACTTCATGAAATATTCCGCGCCATCGAGTTGATTTATGATGTCATCGATTAACGGTAATGGGTAGTTATCTGGAATAGTATGTTCATTTAATTTCCGATAATCTTGTACACCACATAGTTCGGTCGCATCCTTCTTGTGTACATAGAAGAATGGTGAGGCATAAGGTGATTTCGATGGTCTGATTTTGCCGGCTTTCAGGTTCTCATCTAGGAACTCGTCGAGTTTCTGACGTTCTGGGGGTGACAATGGATATAGTTTACAGTTTAGGTGGTCAGGTGCATCTGGCTTCAAGTTGATCGCATGATCCCAAGGTCGGGACGGTGGCATAGAGTCAGTGGCCTTCGGATCGAAGACATCCGCATAATCTTTATATACATCCGGCAATTGGTCAACGATTGATTGTTCCAGCTTGACACCATCATTGGCCATCTTGGCACGAGCCAGTTCTGTCGATTTTGTCTGGAAGGCGCGATACCAAGCAGGTTTGTCGTAAATCGCAGTTTTGAACATCACACCTTCGATTTTACCAGGAGAGTGACCACAGACGGAAAGACAATGAGTAAAGTCAACTGTTTGGGTCAACCAATCAATCTCGGGATTGTGTTTCTTCAACCAGTCAAAACCGAGATAGATGTCGATCTTTGCGAGGGGAATTACTGTAAGATGTATTTGTTCCATGTGTTCGCCGAGCCGTAGATTCATCTCAACGTATTCTGTAATCAAGCCATCTTTGGACATTGTGCCATCCCCATTGTAACTGGGGAAAGGCTTCTCGTACTTCTGTGTCATGAGATGATGTTGTTGTACGAAACCGGAATTGATGGCCGAGACAGTACAACCAGAATCCAATAAACAGGTAACGGAGAATTTCCGCTGGTCATTGAGTGTGGTTAATTGGCCTTTGACGCTGATCGACATCATCATGGTACTATTATCCGATGATGCAACCAATTGTTCGATTCGTTGATTGACTTCTCGAAGCCTCCATTCTGCAGCCCATTTGTCGGCTTTTGTGACGAGGGGTTCCATTTGACGCATCCTATGAATCTTGACAGCCGTAGGCTTCACAATTGGTTCTTCCTTTGTTTCCGTGGCTTTTCGATATGTTTGAGGAAGCTCCGTGATCAAATATTCAACAGCTTTATCGATAGGCATTCGTCGTAATTTTACAACTAATCCTGGACTGATTTTCATAGTGTGTTGTCCATGAACATCCCAGTCGTTCATGAGATCGAGGGCACCATACATATCGGTGTTCATGATGGCGACCATTGTCTCTTCGGCGTTGAATTCGCTTTCGATGATTGGTTTGGTTGACGCGAACGTGACATGTACCGGTTTTCTTTCCACTGGCATCTCAGTATACTCGCCTTGCACATCTGGTACTTGTTGTCATTTCGGTAGCTTCGATTGAGGCCACCGTTCTGTTTGTTTCTTCTTATTCATTTCTTTCTGCATGTCTGTTCTCATTGTCCGAAGTTCAAGCAAAATACGATCGAATTTGATGACAGTCGGCGTATTTACAATTACAGGGGGGGCGGTAGACAAATGAGATGTAGTCGAAGAGTCCATGCATTTCTTTGACTGTTTTAAAAATCCTTTTTAGCCTGAACGAGTTCATCTTCAAGCTGGGCGCAGCGAGCCTCAAGTGTTACGGGACGTCTTTGACAGACTCCAGCAACTCAGACAACACAAGATTTCGTATACTGATGGAGAGAATGGGAAACCAAGCAAGAAAACAAATAGATTCGAGGACAATGATAGGGGACAGTGGTACAGTGATGAGTATAGACGACCGAGGGGAATGAACCAGACTAAACTAAGGAAATACTAACTACTTGCGTCCTTTATAAACCAACGACTCGAGGGTGGGCTTCTTGATGCGACATGGCAACCGCCAGTTGTTGCGTAGCCATGGATTGGCATAGCGATCGTCAGGCATCGGCGTGTTCTTGGCTCCGGGTTGGGGTCTCGATGTCTTCAGGGTCCTCCGCTGTTAATAATTCCACTACCTCAGCTTCTTCTGCCCTTAGCCTTGCGGCGTTCCGTGTAACTCGTGCATTCCGGTGAACAAGTCGTGCGGTGGTTCGCTGATAGCCGGTGATGTGTCGGATATGTGGCTCGAACCAAGATGGCGGATTAACACTGACTTGGGGACGGAGGGGTTGTTGCAGTGGTTCATATGGTGAGTAAGCGGAAAAAAGAGAGGGCGTAACATCAAGCATCTGGATGATGTCTTGACCGCTCGACGCAGGTTCGGTGTTCATGGAGCGTACATGTTGCTCCTGTTCGACATTGAGGATGCGTACTCGTTGTACACAGGACGGGCAATTTCGCGAGAGATGTCCGGGCTGTTTGCAATTGAAACAAAGGCCGGCCTTCATCAACTCCGTTCGTTTGGCAGACATCGGCTGCTTCAGTTTCTCGGCCGTGACAACGGCTCGGTCCACGTCCATGGCGTTGGGGTCTTTCAGTTTTGCAGGCGCTACAGCAGCTGCGGCAGGAGTGTAGGTCATCTTTGACCTCTCACCCTTCTTCGTCGGGTTACTTCCACCCATAAGTCGTTCGATCTTGTTGCGACGTCGCCATTGGCGGTCCAACAAGATGGTCTTCGCCTTCCACTCAGCTACAGTGGTTGGCATCGTCTCCAGACCGAAGATTCGGTCGACGAGGGGTTTGTTTAAATGATTTTCGAGGAGCAGTATTAACTGCTCCTGTTGTACGATCGGGTCCCATCCAGCGCGTTTGTACAGAATCTCGAATTGCAGCCAAAACTCATTGGCTGTCAGTTTCCCTTGATGAAGCGCATTGAGTTTAATTGCTGCGTCTCGTCTGTCATCAGGTTTATCGAATTGTGCGGACAACAACACGGTGAAACTGTTCCATGTACCCCAATTCATCTGTGGGGGATTTGGTTCTCCCGTTGTGTGCGCGGCCATCCGAGCGGTGAAATCATCCGCGACGGTGTCGCAGTAATCGTTGGCCCATTTGGATGCAACGCCTTTATCCATCAATGACAAGACGAGAAATATCTTCCTCTCATGTCGAGTCTCGACAGGAACAGGATCGTCGGTGGTCCCGAACTCATTGAAGTATTTTGTGTTCGCGGAGATGAAGACGGTAATGGCGCGACTAAAGGAACAAAATTCCTCTTTGTCACTGCTGTACTTCGAGGGAAGGGGGATGAGGGATTTGAGGGCAGACATGGTTCAGGTAGATTGTCGTTTACGTCGGATGTAGTGATCGTAGGCGGGACTGGTGGTCCAAGCAGAGGTATACTTTCTTTTGCGTGTAAGGGTCCTGAGCAATCGTCGTATTCCTGCGTCATTCTTCAATTGCCTATTGATACAACGACGCGTGACAAGACAATCAAGACGCGTTATAGGATCGGCGAGTAATTGGATGGAATCGCCGTAATCGGAACGTAAGGTGAGGGGGAAATGTGATGGTGGGATAGGGAGACATTCGCGATAATTTTCGTGTTTTAACTTGAGACCAGAATGTATGGGTACCTCCCAATCAGAGGGGAAGTTATCGCCCAGTGGTTTGGTCCACTTGGTCCAGACGACAGCTCGATAGATCGGATATACGAGAGGTGGGTCGACTACCAGGTAGGATTTTCCTGGAATACTATGTCGGACAAAGAATCCATCTTCTTCGAGGAGTCGGGCTGCACGCCACCTGTTGTAGATGATACGGTTTCGGAAGGGGGCGTTACACGAATGGATAATATTCTGGACAGTCGGATGGAAATCCAGCTTTCGATGGAGCGATGGAGGGATGCGGTAGCCTTTGCGTGATGTCGGACGAAATTGACGAACTTCTGCGGTCTCGTTTGGACTACATGAGTATCGTTGGGGGTGATGGGAACGTTTCGGGTCTGTTGGGTGGGAGCAATAGGCAATTTGCCTCTTTTGCGTTGCCACTCAGAGTCTTCTTTCAAACCGGTAGAGATATCGACCGGATCTCTGCCCAGCGCTGGCTCAGTACTGTGGAAAGAATCAAAGAAATGGTCACGGGGATCAGGTGGGTTCGTTGAACGATAGAACAGCCAAACTTTAGGTCGATCAGGTGTTACAACGTGGACAGGTTCGACAATTGTTTCGATGGGTATGGTCTCAATCACTTCTTCTGACCGTACGGAAGGTGTGGGTGAGGGTGTAGGTAAAGTAGATGAGTTGTGACAACAATTGTAATCTGGATGGTCGGGGTCGTAGAGGTAGGGAGGGAAGGAGTTACAGGGTAGGTGGTATTCAGAGTTCTCGTAACAGTCTTCGAAGTAAAAGTACTCCGCCGTGGTGGGCTATCGGGTTTGGGTTTGGGTTCTTTGCACAGGCCTTGTATCGGATAAACCGATTACAAGCACAGCAACTGTGGTCAAAGTTCTTCATGACGTGAGTCGGTTTGTCGGGGGAGAGAGGAACGTTTAGTCTTTTGTTACGGATCGTCTATGGGACGGCTCCGACAACAAACGAACTCAGACTAATCTTCGAGCGATGAGAGGGAGAAGGGAGTATATTACAATCTGGTGGGGTAAACCAGACTAAACGTAAAGTACAATGTACATACAGCGATGATATATAAAGGAACAAACTTGAGGGGAGGCAATACTCTATCATCCAATGGCATAACTCCCTCTTATCTCCAGCCAATGGCATTAAGCCCTCTTATCTTGGATGAGTAAGCGCGATGTGATTGGACGATAACCAGACATGTGATTGATCATACATGTGGTGATGTCAAAGTGCGAGAACTTGACACTGAAGGACTGGTAGCCAATGGGATTGTGGGACTTGGCACTTCTCCGTGGGAAAGTGGCCGTGGAAATTGGGCAATGAGTAAGCAGGGCGAAAAGGGGTGAAAAGGTAACACTATCCCCTTCTTGGAGCTGGTGAGTGATCTAATACGATGTATTCTTAGTTATTGAATTTCGATCAGTGCTACACCCATCCATCCGCCTTGCATATTTCGAAGACACTTCGATATGGGACGAATCAATTCCTGCACGTGCTTGCATCCTTCTCGAACATCTATACGATGTGTACAAAGAAGACACTCCAGCCTCGGAATTGTCTGTACCAAAGCCGCCCACAATGGCATCTGTTTTTTTAACCACCATCCAAAACTTGTCACCCGCACAGCAGAAGGCTGCCATATCAGAGCTCGAGGCATATTTCAGTGGCACTAACCCATGCCTCGATGGTGATGCCCTTAAGTGGTGGAAGGTAAACCGACCTCATTTAGCCTTCCTATTGGCTCACTTGAAATACTAGGCACACGCTGTCGATTACCCGGTCCTGGCACGCATCGCTCGCAACATTTTGGCCATCCCTGGTGTCAGCATTTCTGTCGAGCAGCTATTCTCTAGCAGCAAGCACACACTCTCAGACTCGCGCTCATCTATGACGGCAATATCTGCCTCGAAGACGGTTGTAATGAAGGAGTGGTTGAAGAAAGGCTATGGGGCAGGTATCAACTATCTCGACGGTGTCCGTATTCTCTCATAAACCAATAGACAGCTTCGAAAAAAAAATACTCATAATACTATGATTACAATATGATTAATTATGAGTATATATTGAATACAATATGTTACGATTTTGTCACCAATAGATATTGGTCTGCAACGAATGAATATGATATGATTATATTACATTATGGCTAAAAAAATATTATAATCATACTTGGACAGCCTTAATGAACACACCACAGCCCAATCCAAGGCCATAATGCCAACACCCCAATGGCTATGAGAGGTACAGTGGCAATGTATGCAGTGGGGTGGTGTGTCCACCGTGCTGCAAATGTAAGTTTATTTTTTCATTTTTGTGTTTATTATGTCCACACTGCACACAACAATGCCTGTTGATGAACACATTGCAGCCCCATAATGCCAACACTCCAACAGCCGTGAGAGGTGCGGTGGAAATGGATGTGGCAGGGTGGTGTGTCCACCACAAAATGTAAGTTCATTTTTTTTTCATTTTTGTGTGTTTATTTTACTGACTTACATGGCACACAACAATGCCCATCAATGAACACATCACAGTCCCATCCAAGGCTGTAACACCAACACTCCAACAACCATGAGAGGTGCAGCAGCAATGGATGCGGCAGGGTGGTGTGTCCACCACAAAATGTAAGTTCATTTTTTTGTTTTGTGTGTTTATTTTACTGAATTACATGTCCACACCATGTACCAACACAGGAGTGCTAAACAACACCCATCCATGAACACTGCAGCCCAATCCAAGGCCACAAGGCCAACATCCCAATGGCTATGAGAGGTGCAGCGGCAATGGATGTGGTGGGGTGGTGCATCCACTGCACTGCAAATGTAAGTTCATTTTTAATTCTTGTGTATTTATTTTACTGACTTACATGGTGCCCATGTCCACACCATGTACCAACAAAACACCAGCACCAAACAACACCAGTCCATGAACCCAATGCAGCCCAATCCAAGGCCATAGCACCAATACCCCAATGGCTATGAGGGCTAAGAATCTTTTTATAACAGAGGTAAGTCTAAGAATTATTATTGTGACTTCTTAACTTGGACTCTAGCTCTGTTCATACCAAGCTGTAGTGCCAGATGTGCAACCTGTACTGCCTCTGGCCACTGATGTACAACCTGATGTTCGACCAGCATGACCACATGCTGGTGATATTCTCGGACTGAACTGCCCTCGAGTTTGCATCCAACAATGCTCATTGGAAGTTGAAGTTGAACTGTATCTCAATGATATTGAGACAGGAACAAATTCTTTAAGCTATTGGCAGGCAAGTGATCCAAAATCTTATCATTCTGTTGCTCATGGATGTGAAAAGAAAAACCAACACCAATAGCTAACAATATTTGCCCTTGAAATGGATATTCTACCCTTGTAGGCATCAGCTGTTCCTTGTGAGAGAGATTTCTCTTCAAGCAAGGAGACCATGACTGCTCATAGGAGTTGTATCTCTGGAGAACTGATGGAGGCCTTACAACTCTTGAAGTTCTCTATTTGCCAAGGAAGAGGTTTGAGCTTCACAAGTGGTTTTGACTGGGCCGAGGAGTTGGAGGAGTTGGAATCCCTTGCAGATCTGCACAAGGGGACCCCAGAGGATATTCCCTCATTCATCAATAGCCTGACAAAGGCCTGAACCTTAGGAAGTGGTTACCATGTCATATTAAATGTATTAGTATGAAGTTATATGCTATATCTTTTCTGTCATCATGCAATATTCATTGTCCTTGTCCTTGTCCTTGTCCTTGTCCTCATTGTCGTTGTCCTTGTTGTCCCTGTCATCATCCTCATCCTTGTCCTTGTCCTCATCATTGCCATGGCAGTGGTGGTGGTGGTGGCTGTCCTCATCCACCATCCTCATCCTTGTCCTCATTGTCCTTGTGTCGTCCACAGAGGGTCTCGCTGCCCATTGATACACATCATACAAGCCTATGCTCCAAATATACGAATTGGACATGCCTTACCTCTCCCTCGACCATATCCCGATAGCTCACAATCTTACGAACGTCTGCAAACTCTCCTGACACCTCTCAACAACTGTTGAAAGCCTCCAAACTTGTTGCACTAACAGAACAAAGCCATCCTACATCAGACCAATACCGTTTCTGTCAGACACCATGCCATTTCATTCTGTTTCACTTTTCGCCTCGCGTCTCCATCATATATCCATGTATATCACAGATTACATCGCTCTCCTATCTGTTCCTTTCTTACTTCTTTGTTCTAATTTCATCTTTGATTCCTTTCTTGGCACTTTTACTAACTCCTATCAATATGTCTTTATCCTAGAAACCTTTCTGACATTTACTCCTATTCGATCCTTTATTTCTAACCTTTCTGATTCTCCAATATTTCGTTCTGGCCTTCCGATCATCGTAGTATAAAAGTTCATGTATTGTAGCCTTACCTGCAGAGAAAAACACAACATTTACTCCCCCATCATCTTAGTCTAAGAGCCTTAAAGCTAGGCATTGGGCCATTGGCACAGGTTACCCATGGGTTTTTTTTGGCAACCCATACCCGACCCGGCAAATACCTGTACCCACGGCTTTACCCACGGGTTATGTGCTAAATATATGTATTATTTATTATAATATACAAACTACAAATAAATAAATAAGGGGGGCAGGGTGGGAGGGAGGTGGAGAGAGAGATGGGAGGGGGTGGGAGAGGGGGAGGGAAGAGTGGGAGAGGGGGAAAGTGGGAGAGGGGAGAGTGGGAGAAGGGGAGGGGACAGCGGGAGAGGGAGAGGAGAGGGAGAGGAGAGGGAGAGGGGGGGAGACAGGACAGTGGTGTCCCCGTCCTCGTCCTCGTCCTTGTCCCTGTCCTCATCCTTGTCATGCTTGTCGTCCCCATCCCCATCCTCGTTGTTGTCGTTGTCATCATCGCCGTCCCCATTGTTTTTGTTGTCATCATCGCTGTCCCCATTGTTGTTCTCATCATTGTTGTTGTTCTCGTTGTCGTTGTCATCACCATCCCCGTTGTTGTTCGCGTGGTGTTGTTGTTGCTGGTGACGTGTGGGTTGGTGGTTTTTATCTGAGCCAAAGACGCTAGTGCTGCCAAAGTTCAGTTCAGTCCAGTTCAGACCCTTTTTTTGTGAACCCTGAACTGAACTGCAAAACTCAGTTCAGTTCAGTTCAGCCTAGGCTATGAACCCTGAACTCTTACTATATAAGGCAATTGGTTCAGTTCAGACATGAATTTGACTGAACTGAACTCTTTAAGTGGTTCAGTTCAGCCAAGAGGCCTGAACTGAACTGAACTTCAGGTTCAGTTCAGGGTTCGAACTGAGTTCAGATCAGTTCAGAACTGAACTTTGGCAGCACTAAAAGACACGTGACCACGTTTGTTGAGGCGTGACCTTGTGATGAAATAAGTCACATGGTCCGTGCGCCGTTTCACTCCTATATAAGAGGGCTCGAAATCCCATTATGATCCCCTCAAATAAATTATATAGTAGTAATTAATTAATATTAGTAATAATAATACATTATTTTAGAGCATACCATACCCATCAGCAACCCACCATACCCGCAGTGTCGGGTACGGGTTAGCTGCGGGTTTCATTTTGTAACCTGTACCCATACCCACGGAACCTGCGGGTCCAGACCCACGCAGGTTTGAAAACCTGTGCATATGCCTACTTAAAGCTCTTTCACACTAGTACTCAAGTTATAACCTTGAGTCTTTCAGTCTTTGCCCTCCGATATTGATATAATCGTTGTGACCATGTTCACAGAAGTCGCACAGTTGTTTGCAACTGTTGCATTGTACATTTTCTTGTTTGGAAACTTCATAGTAGTTTCCACGTCTTTCAAAACCCCTTTATTGTGTAGTAATTGTCTTCACACTCTCGCACACCACCTATTTAGTAGTTTTTGTTAGGGATCTCCCCTCTCTAGAGCTACTTATAGCATATCACCATTGTTATTGTCCTCCTCCTCGTCCTCCTCCTCAGTGTTGTTGGTGTTGGTGGCACGTGGGTTGTTGGTCAGTCATGAGACATGTGGCCACATTTGTTGAAGTGTGACTAAGTGACCAAACAAGTCACATGGTCTGTGCACCCTTTGAATCCCTATATAAGGGGCTCAAAATCCCCGTCAATCCCTTCAAAAATATTAATAGTATTTACTTAATAATATTAAAGTAATAATACATTGTACTCTGGTAGTAGATATATATATCCTGGCTATGGTTGGCTGTAGCTGACCTTAGCCAGCTATGCATGACTAGCAGCTTTGACTAAGGAAATTTAAGAAATTGGCTTAGCCTTAGCTGAAGCTAACTTGGCTCGCCCGCAGCTAGCTTTGCCACAACAACACTACTTGTACAATAGCTTTTGACACGTTGACGTTGCGTTGATGTGCAAGCTTGATGCGCTTAAGTGCAGACTCTGATTAGTAATAGTGTTGAACCACTCCAGACCAATCTTTTTCAACAGAATGTTGATTTGTCACTCAAAGTCGATCTGATTCATTTGAATCATATGGGATTTTCACTGGGAATAAGCACTCATACCTATAGTAACACACAGTCACCCTCGCCCTATAGCATCTAGCCATCAGGCCAACCCCTAATCTCCACCAACATTGTGCAACCCTTGAGCAACAACAGATAGCACAGCTACTAGTTATGACACTTACACTGTATACATATTCTCCTCACATCAATAACTGGGTTTTCACAATAGAAACATGACAAACCAGCCATGTAGTGTTGCCACGACTAGACTAGTCATAGTCATGACTACATAGTCACAACTATGACTAGACTATTTACACTAAAATTTTAGTAGTCATAGTTGATAGTTGCAGCTAAAGTTGCAGCTTAGCTGGTCATTGTAGTCAACTATAATTAAACAAATGTATGTTAAATCACTTATTAATTCCAGAACAGACATGATAGAATTTTAGTCAACTAGATAGTCATAGTTGCAACTAGCTGAGTTGCAGCTGAAATCAACTATGACTATGACTACCAGTTGACTAGTAGTCTTAGTTGTGGCAACACTACAGCCATGTGCCCAATTTGAGCCTGCACCATCACTTGAAGCAGCCAGATCAGCTCTTGCAGACATCACCAACATCTTAAGTTCAAAGCAAAAGAATGGCCTTCACCATAAGTGCTTTGAAGGTCATGAACTTTTGTGACAGAGATTAGGGATGATGGAGATGCAGCTACATCTTTATATGATCTCATCACCCACCTTAGGTTGGATTGCCACTTCTCTGCAAACAGCACAATCTCATAAAAAATCCAGCCATACTGCAAAAAAGATTCCACAATGGACACACTCAGTTATTGCTGATTGTGAAGACCTTCCTCTCAATCTCTATGGTTCTTGGAATGTTTCATTGCTGGATAAGGGAGGGTAGCAAAGGAGATACATCATACATGCAGATCTGCAGGGAATTGGCAAGTATGTCAAAGCCATGGACATTGTCCATTTTCCAATATTAAGGAGTGGTATCAACTCAAGAAAACTATTTTGCTCACAACAGTGAAACACTGGATGTATATGATGGACTACCATTGGACAAAAGCACCAAGCAGTCAATATGTTGATAGACACAATCTGATGATGATGTGCAGGTGGGGAAGTAAGATGAGAATCTAACTACGTACTACTAAGAAAGGTGTGAGGAAGTTTTGGAAAGCATACACTAGGATAGAAGAGGAAAGAGGAGGTATGAACAACTCAATAGAAGTTGTGATAAAAATTGAAGAGTTGCGATAAAATCAGAAAGTCACAGTAAATGTTACAGTATTCCCCTCCTTTTCTTTTTCTTTTCTTTTCTTTGTCATATCTATTACCCCATATGCCTTTCCATTCCACTTAGTCATGTCAATTGACACATCCATGCCTTTTCTCTCTGCTTATTCATCATTCTTCTTATGCATAGCCTTCTTTTCCCAAGGCATATAGCCTTTCCTTTCCCCCTATGTCTTTCTCTTTGTCTTTAGTACACAGCTCCCATTTCTACATGGCACATAGTCTACAGCATGTACTTTATATTCTAAAATTCATATAACTTGCTTTACCTTTCAAGTAATGCCTTTCTTATTAATCTGCCTTGTGAAGTAAAGCTATTTTGCTTTGCCTCATTGCATTACAGTAAAATCAAAGAGTCAGATAGTGAGAGAAGGTGATATAAAGTGCAGGGACTGGGTCTAGCGAAATGCATGGGTTTGCCCACAATGTATAATGGATTTGATCTGGTATTTTTATTACAAGATGGATTCTCCAAAAAGTGCCAATATTTTACATGACCAGCTGAGTATATGATATACCTACTTGGTTGCACATCAAGGGTATAAAACATATCTTTGTAATCATGTCTAATTCTGCTTTTCCAGGCCAGGGGTACAAAATACCGTTCAAAATGTCAAAAACTCAGAGTTTGACAGGTATTTCATACCCATGGCCTGGAACAGTGGAACTAGACATGATTACAGAGATATATTTCATACCCTTGATGGCAACCAAGTATATCATATACCCAGTCATGTGAAAATATTAGCACTTTTTGGAGAATCCATCTTGTAATAAAAATACCAAATCAAATCATTCCACATTGTGGGTAAACCCATGCATTTCACTGAGACAAAGGGGGAATTAAGACCAAGCCTAAATAAATTTAGGACTTGGAAATGATAATGCAAGGATTCTGGAGGCATGATGAGATTACTTTTTATTAGCATTGCAATGGTCGAGCCTTGATCTTTTTAATATTTTGTAAATAACTTCATGGAATAATGGGCTGTTTGCTTAGGTCCAAGAGATGACCCCCTTGTCTTTGAGTATGTGCATCTATCCCAATACTTTTGTGATTTTAATTTATTTGCCTTTTAAGGGCCAATGGCTCAAGTGTGGTTAAAAACTTGAGCCATTGGCCCTTAAAAATCAAATAAATTATCTAAAATCACAAAAATGTTGAGATAGATGCACATGCTGAAACGGACAAGAGGGTCATCTGTTGGATATAAGCAAACAGCCCATTATTCCATGAGTTATTTACAAAATACTGACAAGACCAAGGCTGGACCTCTGCAACATTACTTTTTATGTGAATGATTGTAAGGGGACACATCATTCCAGTTAGTATGCTACTGTGCACCCTGTGTATGTCCAGATGATACTATGGTTTGGTGGTTCATTGGCCTTCATGTCAGGATAAAAATCTCACATTAATAGAGAGATATTCCGAATTAAGGTGAGCGCCACTCAATTTGTCGCCGCTTGAAATTTCGACCCTAGGCCCAAAGCTTTTTTGTTCCTGTTCACCTTGCCGTTTTTCTCCTGACTACCACCCTTAGTCTTTTCTATAACGTTGCCCGTACGTGATGATGCCTTTCTTTGTTTTGTTTTTCTGGTATCCCAGTGCGAAGGTGCACAGAATACGCGGTTTTTATCGTGTTTTTTTGTACTATTCATATCCCCTCTATCCACGTACTGACTGATCACGACCACAGCATGCGTGAAATCGTCCATCTCCAAACCGGCCAGGTATGATCTTTTTCACATCTTGTTATCACAATCGTTTTATCTTACCATCCACGCGACCCTAACAGTGCGGTAACCAAATTGGTGTGTATCCCTCTATCAAAACGTTTCCATTCTAATCCCTTCCTCATTCAGGTGCCAAATTCTGGGAGGTCGTTTCGGACGAGCACGGTATTGAGCGCGACGGTCAATATAAGGGCAATAATGACCTTCAACTCGAACGCATCTCTGTTTATTATAACGAGATTGGCGCCAACAAGTATGTTCCCCGTGCCGTTTTGATTGATCTGGAACCGGGCACCATGGACTCGGTCCGCTCTGGTCCCCTGGGAGGACTTTTCCGCCCAGACAACTTCGTGTTCGGTCAGAGTGGTGCCGGAAATAACTGGGCAAAAGGACGTGAGTAGAGCAACGATACTGTGATCAGGATCCATTAACATCATGGTGTGCTTGCATCATGATGTAATAAGATGATCGGGTTTTTTCCGCATTTTTCCTCTGCTTTCTATAACTAATTGAACACATTACTCACTCTTTTTTTTGTAGATTACACGGAGGGTGCGGAACTTGTTGACTCAGTTCTTGATGTTGTTCGTAAGGAGGCCGAAGGCACAGATTGTCTCCAAGGTTTGTTCTCACTATTTGTTTCCCTGCCTTTTTACAACATTGTTCTCAGGTTTCCAAATCACTCACTCACTTGGTGGCGGCACTGGCGCTGGTATGGGCACCCTCCTGATTTCCAAGATCAGAGAAGACTACCCCGACAGAATGATGTGTACATACTCTGTCGTACCTAGTCCCAAGGTGTCGGACACGGTTGTCGAAGTGTGTATATTGAGGTGTTTATTGGTACAATAAGCATGCTGAACCTCATTACAGCCTTACAATGCCACGCTCTCTGTTCATCAGCTGGTCGAGAATTCGGACGAGACATTCTGTATTGACAATGAAGCTCTTTATGATATTTGCTTCAGGACACTCAAGCTGTCAACCCCAACGTACGGTGATCTTAACCACTTGGTCTCGATTGTAATGTCGGGTATTACGACTTGTTTACGATTCCCCGGTCAACTCAACTCTGATCTACGAAAGCTTGCTGTCAACATGGGTGCGTTCCTTGAATATTTATCGACTAGTAATATTCATTAAACTTTGTGAACTACCAGTTCCATTCCCTCGTCTTCATTTCTTCATGACTGGCTTTGCCCCCCTGACAGCACGTGGCAGTCAGCAATTCCGCGCTGTGTCTGTCCCCGAGCTTACCCAACAAATGTTTGACGCAAAGAACATGATGGCCGCCTCGGACCCCAGGCATGGACGTTACCTGACCGTATGTCCCTATTTTGCGAGGTTGGTGTTCACCACTAACAACCACTGCGCCAACAGGTTGCTGCCGTGTTCCGTGGCAAGGTCTCCATGAAAGAGGTGGAGGAGCAGATGCAAAACGTGCAGAACAAGAATTCTGCCTACTTTGTCGAATGGATCCCCAACAACGTGCTCACCGCACAGTGTGATATCCCTCCGAGGGGTTTGAAGATGGCTGTTACCTTCTTGGGTAACTCGACAGCTATCCAAGAACTCTTCAAGCGTGTGAGTGACCAGTTCACCGCCATGTTCAAGAGAAAGGCGTTCTTGCATTGGTACACCCAGGAGGGTATGGATGAGATGGAGGTTCGTTGAATTTCTAGATTGAAATGTAGGATTGAATGTTAATCGCCATCACAGTTCACCGAGGCGGAGTCCAATATGCAGGATCTTGTCGCTGAATACCAGCAATACCAGGATGCGACGTATGCTACCGTGTTCGACTCATCTTTATATTTACTGATGTTTGCTCTAGTGTCGAAGAGGAAGGCGAATATGAAGAAGAAGCTCCGCCTGAGGAAGAACAGTAGGTGCGGGAACTATGCCACGATGTTCTCATTCGTCGTTTGTTTTTTCACCCCATTTGCCAAAATTATCCGATTCACTGTCTATCCTGTCGAAACCGTTACCCAAATTTTACTCTATTCAGCATTGCGTTTCTCCAGGTCTCTCTACATTTTTCTGTTCAGGATGTCAATGGAATGACCGTGACTTTGTGTGATCGCAGACTTTGGATAAATCTGTCGTAGACGATACGCGATCAGACAACCAAATACCCACCAACAATTACTTATTTATGTATTTTTGTCTATTTTTTTCTTCTCTTCCTCTTCACCCAAGTAAGCGCTTACGGGTGAAGAGGAAGGCGACTTCAAGTTCTCCAGAATGAATACCACAGTCTCGTCAAATTTGCCTAGTTCCAGAAGCAATAGACCACGCATCTCTCGAGCTCCTAGTACTTTGAATGACGGTCCTACAGCTCCCATCAATCCTATCTTTGAAGAAAATGGCACACATTCTTTATCCGTGGACGCTGTGCTAGAACTTAGCGATGGTTCCACTTTTCGAGGCATCAGCTTTGGTGCAGAGGGGAAAAGTGCCGCTGGTGAATGTGTTTTTCAGACGGGTCGGTTTATCAATGAGTGCGGATGCCTTTCATTCATTCACTTGCAATTTCTATCTATGAATAGGGATGGTAGGATACACAGAATCTCTTACAGACCCATCGTACGAGGGCCAGATTCTTGTACTGACATATCCACTTGTCGGCAATTACGGAGTGCCCGACCGCTCAACACCTCCCGATGACCTCCCCTTCCATTTCGAATCATCACGCATACACGTTTCAGCCCTTGTTGTCAGCTACTACTCTGCAGATTTCAGTCACTTTCTTGCGCGGTCGTCCCTTGGGGAGTGGCTGAAGGACAATGGCATCCCCGCTATTTATGGTGTGGATACTCGTGCCCTCACCAAGAAAATCAGGGAGAAGGGTTCGATGCTTGCTAAAATATTAGCAAGAAAAGCCGACGTCCCGTACAGGTCGCGCCCTCTGAATCTCCAGTCACAGACGACTTCACGCGCCCCTTCGCCCCAATCCTCACCCTCGTGGCGAGAAGACTATGCCGATGTTGCATTCAGAGACCCGAACCAAGATAATTTAGTTGCCGCTGTCTCCATTTCGGCCCCTCATCTCTTCAAACCGACCGTTGCGCACCTTCGCCATCATTCTGGGAGGACTGTACGTGTACTGGCTATTGATGTTGGAATGAAGTACAATCAAGTTCGATGTTTCACTAAGCGTGGCGTTGAGCTCAAAGTTGTTCCTTGGGACTATGATTTCTTGTCAGAGGTGGAGCCATACGATGGACTCTTTATATCCAATGGTCCGGGTGACCCTACAATGGTCAAATCAACGATCGCCCGGCTCTCCAAAGCGATTGAGAAAGCCGATCATCCTATTTTCGGCATATGCCTCGGTCACCAGCTGTTAGCTTTGGCTGCCGGAGCTTCCACCTCTAAAATGAAGTACGGCAATCGCGGGCATAATATCCCTTGCACGGATGCTCTCTCTGGGAGGTGTTATATCACCAGTCAGAACCATGGATATCAGGTCGACACAAGTACCCTGCCTAAAGGTTGGGAAGAAATGTTCTGCAACGCGAACGATGGAAGCAATGAGGGCATTTACTGCACTGAAAAGCCCTTTTTTTCAGTCCAATTCCATCCAGAATCCACGCCAGGTCCTCGAGATACCGAATTTCTTTTTGACGTATTCATTCAGAACATAGTGGACTGTATCCACACTACCCTTCCCGTTCCTATCGTCATGCCCGGTGGGAAGAAATCGGACAATGCAGAACGAGTATCTCGTGTTAATGTCCGGAAAGTCCTAATTCTCGGCTCTGGGGGACTCTCTATTGGACAGGCTGGAGAGTTCGATTACTCAGGCTCGCAGGCAATCAAGGCCCTGAAAGAGGAAGGAATCTATACCATCCTTGTGAATCCAAATATTGCCACTATTGCCACGTCGAAAGGCCTGGCGGATCAGGTGTACTTTTTACCCGTGACTCCCGAATTCGTTCGCAAAATCATCAAGTATGAGAAGCCTGAAGGTATTTATGTAACGTTCGGCGGGCAGACCGCTCTGAATGTGGGGATAAAGCTGAAGGACGAGTTCACTTCGCTTGGAGTGCAGGTACTTGGCACTCCAATTGAAACCATCATCAAGACAGAGGACAGGCAATTGTTTGCTAGTGCGATGGCCGAGATCGGCGAATCGTGTGCACAATCCAGTACTGCTACAAATCAGGAGGAGGCGGTTATCGCTGCGCAAACCATAGGGTTTCCTGTGATCGTGAGGGCAGCATACGCATTGGGTGGTCTCGGCTCTGGATTTGCGCAGAATGAGGATCAATTGCGAGCTTTGTGTTTCAAGGCTTTTGCCACTAGTCCTCAAGTTCTCGTAGAGAAGAGTATGAAAGGCTGGAAAGAGATCGAATATGAAGTGGTGCGGGATTGCCGTAACAACTGTATTACCGTTTGCAACATGGAGGTTCGTTTATCACGTCGTGCAAGTTGACACAGTCTGATATTTAGTCATTCAGAATTTCGACCCACTGGGTATCCATACCGGTGACTCGATTGTCGTGGCACCTTCACAAACTTTGTCAGATTCTGATTACAACATGCTGCGGACGACGGCAATCAATGTCGTACGGCATTTGGGGGTTGTTGGCGAGTGTAATATTCAATATGCATTGAACCCTACTTCTCAAGAGTATTGTATTATCGAAGTATGACATAACATTTCCAGTCTATTCAGAGTACTGAACGAAATTATCACAGGTGAATGCTCGGTTGTCGCGTTCTTCAGCGTTGGCCTCGAAAGCAACGGGGTATCCACTCGCATTTATTGCTGCCAAACTCGGTCTTGGGATTCCACTGAACGAGATCAAGAACTCGGTCACTAAGGTCACTAGCGCTTGCTTTGAACCGAGCCTGGATTACGTCGTTGTGAAGATTCCCCGATGGGACCTGAAAAAGTTCAACCGCGTTAGCCGAGTGCTTAGCAGTAGCATGAAAAGTGTCGGTGAGGTCATGAGCGTCGGCAGAACATTCGAAGAGACGTTTCAAAAGGCTATCCGTGCTATTGACGATCAATTCAGTGGGTTTGCGAAGGTCCGTCCAAACTACCACCCATTACGCGGAACTCCACCGATGATAACAAATATTCCTAGAACGATCTCGTCGAAGATATAGACGAAGAACTTGTCAACCCAACCGAATATCGAATCTTTGCGATATCTATGGCATTCTATCGAGGGTACAGCGTCGACAAGATTTGGCAGTTGACAAGCATCGACAGATGGTTTCTAACAAGGCTCGAGAACATCTTTAAGATGGAACAGCGGCTAGCGTGCGTCATCGAGCATTTATAGTTTAGAGTCTTTGCACTCTCCTGATGCAATTGAGCGTCAACAGCACATACAACGCTTCAACTATAAGTAAAGATCTACTCCAACAAGCAAAACAGCTTGGTTTTTCTGATCGCCAACTTGCCAACTCTATGGGGTCCACGGAGCTCGCTGTCCGGCGGTTACGTGAGGAAGCCGGCATTTCTCCTTTCGTCAAGCAAATCGATACGGTCGCCGCAGAGTTCCCTGCCTTCACAAACTATCTCTATACTACCTATAACGCCGTCGAGCATGATGTTCCTTTTGACGACAGGGGCGTAATGGTGGTCGGCTCTGGTGTTTATCGTATTGGGTCCTCGGTCGAATTCGATTGGTGTGCTGTTCGAGCCATTAGGACTTTGCGCGATCTGGGTCTCCAGACTGTTATGGTCAACTACAATCCCGAGACAGTCAGTACGGACTATGACGAGGCCGACCGACTTTATTTCGAGAACATTTCATTAGAGACTATTCTGGATATTTATGACACAGAACGCTCCCGAGGAGTCATTGTATCAATGGGAGGTCAGACGCCCAACAACATTGCCTTACCTCTTTATCGCCAAAACGTCAAAATCTACGGGACATCCCCGGAAATGATCGACACTGCGGAAAATAGATACAAATTCTCTCGTTTGTTGGACGAGATTGGGGTAGACCAGCCCCTCTGGAAAGAACTGACGAGTTTCGATGAAGCCCAACAATTCTGTGAAGCAGTCGGTTACCCGGTCTTGGTCCGGCCTTCTTACGTTCTGTCTGGGGCTGCAATGAATGTGGTGTTTACGGGTGATGACCTCTTGAATTATCTGACACAAGCGACTGCTGTTTCTCGTGACCATCCTGTCGTCATCACGAAATACATCGAGCAAGCCAAAGAAATTGAAATGGATGCCGTCGCCAAAGGCGGGAAAATGGTGATGCACTATATATCGGAGCATGTCGAAAATGCTGGCGTTCATTCTGGAGATGCTACATTAATCCACCCTCCTCAAGATCTAGATCCCCAGACGGTCCGCCAAATCGAAGAAGCTACTGCCAAGATAGGAAATGCCCTCAATGTGACGGGTCCATTCAATATTCAATTCATCGCGAAGAACAACGAAATAAAGGTCATTGAATGTAATCTTCGTGCAGCCCGTTCTTTCCCTTTCGTCTCAAAGGTTACCGGGGTGGATGCTATTGAAATGGCAACCAAGGTTATGTTAGGCTTTCCTGTCGAAGCATATCCCGACTTGGGTTTGCCTGCAGATTACGTTGGCGTCAAGGTTCCTCAATTCAGCTTCAGTCGTCTTTCCGGCGCGGACCCGATCCTCGGAGTGGAGATGGCATCGACCGGGGAGGTAGCATGTTTCGGACAGGACAAATACGAAGCCTATCTCAAAGCCCTTATATCGACGGGTATTGTTCCACCAAAGAAGAATATTCTTTTTTCCATCGGTAGCTACCGAGAAAAGCTCGAGATTTTACCATCAGTCCAAAAGCTGCATACTGCGGGGTATCATATCTTTGCTACATCTGGCACGGCGGACTTTTTGACAGAGCACAACGTTCCTTGCAAAGTGGGTACTTTCCTCCTCGAGTATTGCTGCATCCGTGCGAATAACATGTAGTATCTCGAAACATTGCGCGAGGAGGGTCACAATGAACAAAAGTCGGAATATTCACTCACCCAACACCTGGCGAATAATCTCATTGACATGTATATAAACTTGCCATCGAAAAATCACTACCGCCGCCCTGCCAGCTATACGAGCAAGGGCTATCATACTCGCCGAATGGCAGTCGATTTCGCCATTCCTTTGATAACTAATATCAAAAATGCCAAAATGCTGGCCGAGGCGCTAGTTCGCAAGTTACCTCTTGATGTATCGAGCGTGGACTCGAAGTACTCGCACAGGACTCACACGTTCCCAGGCTTGATCAATGTCGCAGCATTCGTTCCCGGATTGACGGACCAGGATGCCGCCCAAGTCACGGAGGCGTCGATCAGCGGAGGATTTACTACTGCATTGATCGTTCCATTGAGTATTCGAAGTCGGATATCTGATCGTCATACCCTTGAGCGACTCAGAGCAAATTTAACAGGCGCTGCACATTGCAACTATGCCCTCAGTGTCATGGCATCTGGCAGCAACCTGGCTGCATTTGACGAGGAGACACAATCAGATTCAAAGTCTCTTTTCATCCCATTCGATGTGGACACCAGTGTTATGCCACTTTCAGTCGTTGCGGCGCATTTTTCTTCGTGGCCACCCGAGAAGATTATCGTCACGAATGCGAAGGGCTCCAATCTCGCATCCATCCTTCTCATGACCAGTCTTCACAACCGAAATGTCCATGTAACAGACGTCCGGAGCAAGGAAGACTTGCTCTTGATCTCGTTAAGCAAGGCAAAGAAACTGAAGGTTACGTGTGACGTGTCAGTATATGCACTATTTTTCAACCGCGAGCAGTATCCGAAGTCTACTTCGTTGCCCACTGTGGAAGATCAACAGAAGCTGTGGGAAAACTTGGATGTCATTGATGTATTCTCCGTTGGTGCCACTCCTTATCGTCTCAGCGTAGAGCTCGAACAGAGGCCCTCACCGTGGTCCGGTGTCGAGGAGACTCTCCCACTGTTATTGACTGCTGTGACGGATGGTCGCCTAACGCTGGATGATATTCGTGACCGTCTTCATGATAACCCCATCCGCATCTTCGGTGTCGCGGACCAAGCTCACACACTTGTCGAGGTCGTCATAGATCGGAAGACGCAATTTGGTAAACGTGACTGGTGCTGGTCTCCCCTAGAACACAAGCCTGTGACGGGAGCTATTCACAGGGTCGTTGTCCACGGTCAAACTGTCTTCCTCGACGGTACATTATCTTCGTCGCCATCGGGTAAGGATATATCGAGCTCGATCGTAAGTACCCCGGTCGCACAAGCTACTAAACCTGTCGACAATCCACAATTGCATCTCATGGCTTTGACCTCATTGGGGCCTCCAGGAACGTCGCAATCTGTGGGAGGGGCCGTCTCACATACCATAGTTGCGCCTCAGCCCACTTCCCATCCCTTGCCACATCCAGCATTCCATCGCCGACACATTCTCTCCGTAAAGCAATTCACTGGGCGTGACGTACATGAGTTGTTCTCCATTGCCCACGAGATGCGATTGCAAGTGGAGCGGAATGGTACCCTTGACATTCTCAAGGGGAAGGTTCTCTGTATGCTCTTCTATGAACCGTCTACACGCACGAGCTCCTCGTTTGACGCTGCCATGAAGCGCTGTGGAGGGCAGGTAGTACAAGTTAATGCAGATACTTCGTCGGTGGTGAAGGGGGAAACCCTGCCGGATACGATTCGTACGCTCGCATGCTATGGCGATGCCATTGTGCTTCGCCACCCAGACATTGGGAGCGCACGCCTTGCTGCTAAATTCTCGCCCGTACCGGTTCTCAACGCTGGAGACGGAGCCGGGGAACACCCCACACAAGTTGGTTTCTCGTCAATCAACTCGTTCAGCTGTGACTGACAATGTTGTATTCAGGCGTTGTTAGATGTGTACACGATTAGATCCGAGCTCGGCACAGTCAACGGACGGACGATTACGCTGCTTGGTGACCTGAAACACGGCCGGACGGTGCATAGCCTTGTCACCCTTCTGTGTCTGTATTCGGTGCGACTCAACTTTGTGTCACCCCCCGCTCTGGCAATGCCGACGAGCGTCGTGGCGGCTGCGCGAAAGGCGGGTGTGCCCGTACATCAGTGCGAGTCACTTGAGGAGGTACTAACGGACACAGATGTGCTATACGTCACGCGAGTGCAAAAGGAGCGTTTCGCGAGTGATGTGGAGTGGCAGCAGGTGAAGGATGCATACAGAGTAGACCATGCAGTGCTCTCGCGTGCCAAGGCAGACATGATCGTTATGCACCCGCTACCGCGTGTCAACGGTGAGCATGAATGATGTTTGTCCGGTTGTGGTTGTTGAAATTATTTTTTGTTGGTGTGCTAGAAATCGACCCCGAAGTCGACTTTGATTCTCGCCGCGCCGTTTACTTCCGACAGATGCGCTATGGTCTTTTTGTATGTTATTCTTTATGGCGATATGAAGAACTTACCCACTTGCTTTGTTTTTGCACAGATTCGGATGGCGTTGCTGGCCAGTGTCATGGGATAGCATTCGATTGAGTATGTGGGTCTGTCAACGATGAAATGTATTTATTTATTGCTCCAATCGAGAACTAGTACTGTAAAGTACTGACAGGTGTCAAGTACATTCTGATGATGTGGTAGAACGACAAGAGTCACATGTATACATATCTGGCGAATGTTGTTGTCCCCGCCTTGGATTCGGGTCCGATCAGGTGGGATATTTGCCGTTTACGTTGTTGGATGATTGTCACTGGTAATAATAACATATGTAATAACATATGTAATAATTTATATAGTGAAATGTCTACTCTTACAATACATATCATATACTTGAGTCATGGATAAAGGTCCCTCCAGCAACTTGCATTAGCAACTTGAGTAAGGACTTGGAATGGCTGCGCTTATCGCAATCGATCATCTTCCTTATTGAATCAAGACGGATTGGCCCGCGCTGATATCCGGTACTTTGTTACTTACTTGCTCGGCAAGGTCCCGAGTAGTTTGGACCTGATTCCCAGGGCGCAACCCAAATATGAAAGCTATATCGAGCCCTTTATTCGCTCTGGACGTGACTTCCCAGTCTCCTAGTTCACCTTTGCGCGCGTCCACGTTCAAGCTTTGCGACGCTGCACACGCGTGGTACCGCAATGGAACACGATCACTCCGAGTTGGCTCCAGAACTTCATCTCAACGTCGCTCCCGAGCAAACGGGAATACCATCCACCCACAGCAATAGCTTGCCTCGCTCCATCACAGCCCCTCCCCAGATCCATGCCACGGAACAAACTTCCCAATTTCCCGAAAAAGATCTTTCAGATGGATCCGAACACAACTCTGCTGCCAGATCTCCCCTCGACCACAGAGACAATCCGTATGACCTCGCGAGCAATGCCCTTCATGCTCCCCGTCCTATGAGTCGGAGAAGGACCACCGATACCCACATTTCGCGAGGACTGGACTGGATTATTCCACATGGGACTGACGTAGGTGAAAAGAAGATGCCAGTGAGCACTCAATTCCTTTTTGCACGCGGATTAGATGTAACGAATTTCGAATAGGGTCTCAGACGAGCTGCTACGGTCGGTGAACGGCTAATGCCCACCATTGACCACGCTAAAAGTGAGCGAGACAAGTACGGCAAAAAAGGTGATTTGGCGAACTGTCTAGTCTAGTCGTGCCACGTATGCTCATAAGTTCATCCACCTCCGTTCCCCTCGCAGCGATAATGACTGGATATGCCCTCAACGTCGCCATTGGTCTACAAATTCTGCTCGGGGCTTTGACCACAGGTTTACCTTCCGCGACGAATGGGAAACACGTACGTAATTCATCTTTATGGAGTGATCGTTTTATGGAGTGATCTTTGCTAACGATCTTTTCAGACTATTGTCATGGTCTCTATTCTTGGTATAATTCGATGTCACTGTTAGTTGAAAGCCATTACTGACGAGAAGAAACCTCCTCCCGTTTCTGCCGTATATATATACCTAATTTCACCCAGGCGGTCTTTCCACCCTCGTCGCATCCTACCTCGCACGTGCACGTGGTTCGGGCGAGCCCGAGCTCTCGAGCACACGATGCAAAGGCCTTGACCATTTCATTCGGGACGCGGAAGCGTTCCTATTGGACCACGGTCACTCTCAAGGCCCGGAGCACGACAAATCGATCGACAGGTTCAGGAAGGACTTTGAGGCCCTTTTGGGGAATGCAGAGTAAGTCCTATCTGATTTTTTTGTTTACTTGTTGTCGGTGGTGCTAAGCAATTCATGTCGCATACTTTTCAGAGAACGGAAATTGTCACCGCCTGTCTGATTCTGTTGCTACTTTTTAATTTGTAAGAAACTGGTGTCGTTTTCCCACACTGGAGCGATTCAATCGGGCATTTTTCTAGAAACGGACTTTCTCAAGCCTTCGAACGGTAATTTGTTCCCATGCATTGCACGATATCTCCGGTTATCACGGCTACTCAGCGGCTACTATACTGGGCTTGTGACTTGCGAGAGCGCTAATGAGTTCCAACGGGGACGCATCCATGCATAAAATATTGTTTTCTATCTGGGGTTATAAATATTGCATTTTATGTGATCACGTGATTGCTTGATTTCCTGTGCTTTTCACCAACCTCAAAGTCTTCCGAAAGTATGAGGAACAGAAATAAACAAACGAAATTTCCTGTTGTACGTTCCATCGTCGTCACGAACGCCGACCAGCGAACGTATCCCTAATCATGTGCGCCATTGGCACTCGTATATTTCATTCGCCTTAGGCCCGAATAAAGAAGATCATGCAGAAGGACGAGGAGGTGGGCAAGGTGGCCCAGGCTACTCCAATCGTCATATGTACGTTACGTGATCCCACCCTTCGTAGCCTCTGTGGTGTAGGTCGTCTTACCTGAGCTTTTTTTTTCTTGGTCTCTATGCGCTAGCCAAGGCACTCGAGCGATTCCTCGCGCTGATCGTCTCGGAGGCGAGCACCGTTGCACTTGCGCGTGGGTCGAAGCGGGTAGAAGCTTACCATCTGTGCGTAGTTTCCTTCCCCATTGTGCGGGAATGTTGTTTGATTGACTTGGTGTTGTTTGTTTGTTGTTGCATGGGGTATCAGGAAACATGCGGTGGAAACGACGGAGATGCTCGACTTTTTGAAGGAGATCGTGGAGGGTGTTCCAGACCCTTCTGCAGGTGGGAAAATTGATCTGGATGGCGAGAACGGCGAGAGTATGAAGAAGAAACGAGGCAAGGGAAAGAAGAGCGCACTCGCAGCTGGGGATGCTGAGCCTGCTGGCCGGAAGAAGAGAAAGAAAAAGGGAGAGACGCAGACAGCGTCGACGGCGGCTACTTCGGCAGCGGAGGGAGAACGGGAGGGAAAGTCGGATGGTGGTGGTGATACCGCGATGGAAGATGCCGAGGATATTGAGGATGATGGGTATGGCGCTACGAGCTTCAAAAAGCCACGACAGCGCAGCGTTGAAGAGTCGGAGTGGAGAGACGCGGACGAAGATATGCCATATATACCAAGAACGTAGCATTAAGACAACCACGTACTGTAGTATTAGCCCATGTGGACAATCGTAATCCTAATATGCTACACTAAAAATGTACACTATACCAGTTCCACTTCCTCTCTGGCGAGGAGGTGCTCTACGACATAATATGGCAACAATGATATATGCCCTTTTGCCATCTCCAATGTCGTGCCGCTGGTCGTGATCATCAGAATAGACTAAGGATGAAAATGGATTGTGGAAACACAGTACTCTGGTAGCCGTATGGGTGGACAAGCAACAATGGCGTGCACAAAGACTGGGCGAGATTTGTCCGGCGTGGTGACTGAAACACGATGAGCACAGGAGACCAGTTGAATAAAATAAAATAACAAGACTCACTCATCGGAGGAACAAATGTTGGATTATCGTCCAGCGAGGCTTGTGACGGCGGAAGACTCTGCAAGACGGAATGATGGAAGTATCGATCTGTGAGGTTTGCGTGCCTGGTAGTGTTGCATTCGGAGGGAGCCAAAACGGTGAAGTGATGTCTATATATAAAAAACAGCTGTCACGACAGAGATTGCAAAACACTTCATCACCTGCTGGCATGGTCGCGTTCAGCAGCCGATATCCGACTCTGAACATCTGCGTTTGTGGTAATATACCGAGCGTATTTTTCAATCTGTTTTTGCGTCGGAATTTTTGGTTTTTGTTAGTCGAGACATTGTAAAGCTTGGGAAGTAGACGTGCCTTGTAAAGCCGTGTGCGTATGTACGACCTCACGACAAACTTGACACGCTCGACTTCAGTCTGCGCAAGGATAATTCGGATGTGCTCTTCTTCCGACGAGCTGGGATCCCCCCGCAGTAACTGAACCGCTTCAGACTGTCACAATAAATAACCACAGGTCAGCTTTGTGCGCCCTACATCAGAAAGCGACTACGGTTTGGCAGGGGCTAAAGACGCACCTGCCTCCGTATATGATCCAGCAGACCAGACAACAGCTCCTCCTGCGTAGGCAATATATCAGGTGCGTGCCTCTCGTTCATCCAGTGTCGAATAAGCTTCTGCAGAGGTGTTTCTGCGTCGTGTGGTTGTAGGAAGGTAGCATCCTGGCGTGGATCCCTCGGTGCACCAAGGATGATGTCGAGGTCGTCGTCCATCAGGAAATTTACACACTCGCGGATTTTTATCAATTAGGAAATAGTATGGACTCGATGTTTGTATGATGGCAGCACTAGTCCCTCCTGCAATTATATCTTGTACACATCTTTTTGGTGTGATTGTGCTGATGCTTCAACATAATCAACAGTGTACAGAGAAAGTCTGGTTATCAATTATCGACTCCTAGAAATACCCTGAGTGCCAGCTCAGCATGGACACTGGTACATATATTCACAGAGAAAGTCACAGTGTTCCCTCTGCTCAGTGCGAGTACATGTACCTCTACTTCGATGTTATTTGTCGCTCTTGTTGAATGCTGTCGTTGATAAATCATGTTCAAGCAAGCCGTTATGAAACCTATGCGGCATTGTTTTCCACGAGCTTCCCGCAAATGATGTACTTGCTCGAGAAGTGGTCAATCCATCCTGTCCACTGCGTTAAGCGTGGTTCAAGACCTATACAACAAATGGCGAACCTTTCATGTTATCGCTGGTGGAGAACAGAAGAGATGAAGCTGGCGTAGAGAAAAAGATCTGAAACGCTCTCACATTTCATCAGGTTGGAGGTCTTCCAGCTTGTCCAATGGTTGGTCCGTGGGTGTTAACATCTCTGAGACATCATATTTCGATTCAAACTGACTCTATGATATCGTGATAATATATCATACCTTCGTCAAATGATTGTTTGGCCATCCCTCGAGATGCGTCTCTGCCCGCAAAGTTTCCATACATACCGTCTAAAAGAAATCTCAGTGAGTGGAGTGCACCAATGCAGGGGGGTGGGTAACGCACTAGGTCCATAGAAATTTCTTCCATTAGAGACATCAAACACGATTCCGTTAATTGCGAGCAATATCCGTCCGCCATCCTTGCCGTCGAAAGGTTCCAATGTTTTAGGCGTAAACGTCTTGAAAAGGACCGTCGGTGGGTGCGCTTTGGGCATCCACGAGTACCCTGATTTGAATTCGTGCGGAATTTTCGAAGGGGTGGAAATTGGAGGAAGGATGACCTGCTGCACGGAGTAGATGATGTAGATGAGTAGAGCTGTGTTGATAGGTGTCCCGACGTCGAATGTAAAACCCATTGCGGTGAATACGACCGTCGTTGAAGAACGTTCAAGTGTGAGGTGGCGATGGCAATTGCGATTCGTTATTTATTTCAGAGGCTCTTGCCAAACACCCGGGCCGTGCAATACACTGAAGCTGGGAAGAAACCTGAACCTCGCGATATCCTACGTGACGCTCAGCTGTAGGAATTGGGAAACATGATTTCGAAAAGGCACGAGTGAATCTCCCCTGCTTCTAAAACCCATCCATACTTAATTCAATGGTTGCAACATCAGTTCTACACACGTCTGGGTCCATCGATTCCGTTCGTGTATCTATCGCTAATACGACCAAGTCATATCTCGGGTCAATTGTATAATGCTACTTAGTATTCGTCTGGCTCCTCCTTTGCGGCATATCTTTCAAACGGCAAATCGTCGTTGCAAGGCCAAGCAATAGTCACATCAAGTCTTCCTAGCTACTTCGAGTGGTTCAGTCTCCACCTTCATCTTGACGTGACGATGGTGTCATGTCCTACAGACGGCATCATGACAGATATCTACGGCAGGCAAGCAATACATCGTTGTTATTGAGTATTACGGCTAACTTCCATGTATCCTCGAAGGTTGTTACAAGCAATCGAAAGGGCTTCCCAAGGCCGATGTTAATCTCGAGCTTTTAATTCTACTTTTCGCAGATAACCAATGCGAGTTTCGGTCGCGACACTTTTGTCTCACGGAAGAGACTAGGCAAATGCTCACAGCCCTCCTGGAGCAGCGTATGAAAGTATTGCCTACGAAAAGTGGGTGTTTGGCTAGGATCCGTGCGTTTTTTCTTTTTTGAAAACGTTTTCATCAAAATATTCTTATCAGCTTCCTCGATACCACGGCATTTGACGTCTCCGTATGAGACAAATGCCCATGCTCACGCAGATTCCTTTTTTTGGATACACGTCTATTCCAAATAAAGTCGTGAAGCTATGGTTTGGGTATGGCATTGAGGTCTTTTTCGACTTCGCGTGTTCAACCAACCGCTCAACGTGAGCATTTACATGCTATGGACCAACAAATCGGCTTGTACACTAACCTTCGTCCCGATTTAGAAATATAGAAAATAAGCGCCCACAGCGGCCTCTGTCAGTTTGCCTCGTGGCGAATACAATCACCTCCTTTGTGACAGTCTTCCATCATGGTTTCATTCCTTCTCAAAGTCACTTTAGCAATTGCTGTGGTAGCTGGTATTTTACTCAGTGGTTTGTTCGATTCGAAGCCTCCGCCGCCTCCGCCGCCACCTCCTTCATGGAGAGAACAAGTACCACCATTTGATCCTTCATATGAAAGACAGGACCGTCGATCGGAACCTCAGCCTCAGCCGACACCTCAGGACACAATTCCTGAGGTTCATCGTCAAAGAATTGTGATATTGTAGAGCTAAAGTTTTATCCAGAATTCGGCGGAATACTATGAGACTCTACGTAGGCTCGCTAGAACTCGTGGTAACGAGATGACCACGTCATTCCAATTGAGCCGCGAGGCGTATGGGCGTGGCGACCACAGGCTTGCGAAAGAGCTGAAGGACAAGGGTGAGAAACACAAGAAACAAATGGAGGCTCTAGATCAAAGAGCAAGTGATTGGATTTTCAAAGGTGTTCTCTCATACGGTGATCCTGTTTATGTCCGATGCTAATTCAATGCGACGGTCAAGAAAACAACAGGGTGTGTGCGCTTATTCTCCGTGCTGATTACAAAGACCGACTGAGGAAGTCATGGGCAGAGAAACGAACCTGGAATGATTGATCTACATGGATTGTTCGTGAAGGAGGCTGAAACGCGTGCTGAAACAGCCATTCAGCAGGCGAGAGAACGGGGAGATGCGAAACTTGTTTTTATCGTTGGTGCGTCCTCAGCGTGCTTTGCACTATTGCCGGCGTAACTCTCCCTCTCCTATAGGCAAAGGCGGACATTCCTTGGATGGTAAATCTAAGCTTAAGCCAGCCATTGAGAAGTTGGTGAAGCAGTGAGCTTTTGCAAAATATCTAGATTTATCGATCTTTGACGGATCACTTTCAGACACGCATTATCTGCAAATTACGATCTTGACAATGACGGCCAGTTAATTGTTCACATGGACCGTCAACGACGTAGCTAAATGTTGGAGAATTCACTGGTTTGTTGACTGTTTGCCATGTAATAAATTATGTGCTGGCCGGGATTGAGATTAAATAACGAGTCACTCGTACAGTGAGACACACCTACCTCTTGGCATAATGTAATGATCGTCAGGCGAATACCATCACGCAACACCAGATCAGTGTAACCTTCCAACGTTGATCCAATGATTCTGAGCCGGCCATTTCGTCCATCTCAAAGACAAAATGTCTGATCCAATGACCCTGACATGAATCAACTTCTGGCGAATACACAACAGCGAGTGGCCCATCGGTTTTGGCCTTTCCGTGGACTCCTGGCTTGATTTAGCTCTTCATTTGGTGAAATGCAACAGCGGGTGCCGGACTATGTTATTTGAGGGGATATTGTGGCGTATAGAATACGAATGACGCCACCCAGCAAGGAGCAGGGTGAATAGGTGAAATTTGGTACATGGGGGGGAACATATAAGCTTCTAAAGTTTTGGAAGTGGTGCGATGGGAAGAGAGGATGGAGACGATGCAAACGAATAGGACGAAAAACACCTCGAGGGCTATCGTTGGCGTGGAGTAGGATACCTGGGAGAGCCAACCAAACAATGGATCGTTCTGTAAGGTGGCAGATGGAGACAGAAAACGGGTAGCATGGCGTACAATCGTTGGAAGCAATATGGAGACGTGGGTCTTCCTTGACAACATGCCATAGCTCGACCCAAAGCTGAAGTGCGAACTAGGACGCTTCGTGGAAAGCTTCACTGCTGTGCCGTTTGTCGATCAGAGCAACCAACTGGCGGTTGCGTTGCTGTCAATGTGATGGGTTCATACTCGTGCAAAAAATGACTCTCGGTTCGCTGGTGACATTCTCGAAGAAAGACGATAGGGCGACGGACAGTTATGTCATTAGTTTCGACAGCTTCGGCGACAAGTACAATGAAGAGTTAGCGAATGGGGTGGAAGCTGTAACTAGCTCACTCTATGGATGTCTGTCGCTGTATTCCTGTGGGAAATGCAGTCAACAACCTGCGAAAGGTTTCAAACTTCAAACAACTAAGGATCCAGGTCAGACGTGGAATCGTAGAATTGATGTCGCGGGGACGCATGGATGGAGAATTAATGCCGTGATAAGCTAGGGTGCGTAAAGCAAACCAGGTGTGATGTTAGTTGGGAAAGAGGGAAGTTCTGATATAGCCAGAAGTTACGAGTAAAGCGGTAAATAACACAATATGAGGGTTGGGGAAGAACCTTGTGTGAACACCAATTCAACATTGCTGGAACCTGATTCGATTCTCGGATGATCTAAATGCCACTTTCTACAGTCTTCTCCTCCAGTCTTACTGCACTCGGTATTCTCGGATTGCGTCGGTTCGCGTCTTCCCACGTGATTAGCGTGACAATGAATCAATCTTGAGTTTTCTGAAAATCAATGTTGCTCGGACCTTACGACCACCACGTCGAGCGGGCCATTAAGATCCTTGATTAGGGACTATGATGGGAATTGGTCAACGAAACTTAGCTTGTGCCTTGCTTCGAACAAAAACGAGGTAAGCATGAGGTTAAGCGCGACTGACTCAGACTGACTCAGACTGACTCCTGATATAATAACCTAGAATATCGAGTTTTCTTTCAATTAAACCACCATGACCTCGCTCAGCGCAACCGCCCTTGAAATCACGCCCACAGACACATCGACCGCGACCACTGAAGATTGTAAGGCTTCGGAGGACTTGGCTACGCCTACTGATCCCCTGCCCTATCCCGACGGCCAGCTCGATGAGTCCAATGATGCCAAGCATGCAGAAACCGAGTCCAAAGACACTGAGCACAATCCAGAGCCTGAAAAACAAGCAACCAAATTGCGCAAAACGCAAGTGGCTTTCCACCGATATCTAAAGCGTTTTTGGCTTTGGAACCCGACAGCATACAAATACAAACCTCACGATCCGAGTACTTGTGTGCCACCAGCTAAGGAGCCTAAGGACCCTCACAACTATTTCTACGTTGACGTGCGATATAAGGATATATTGAGTGCATCACACCCTTCTCTCCCTTGCTTCCCTCTGAACGAGACATGAAGGTGAACCGTCGTTGGCCATCACGCACTTCAGCAAGACCCTCGTCCAGCTCTTCAGGCACGTCGAACGGCCTGCATCATTTCTTATACTTAACAACTTTACGTCTCTAGATCGCTTCTCGGTGGCAAATTCTTCAACGACGAGCCGGAATGCACTGTCCAAGGATTCTTCCCGGATATGTATCGTTTGCGCAAGTCGCTTGTTTCTGTCCAACAGGCGATGCTTCCAGACACACCCTTGAGCTCGGATGAGATTCTGGATCTTGCAAAGTCGCTCGGCTATTTGGAGAACGAGGATTGTAAGATCCACCCCCACCCCCCTGAGGTGTATAATGGCTCACATTCCCTAGCACCTACCGGGTCTGGAACAAAGACATACCTCTCTAAAGTCGTGGAACATCTTGGCGTACTGATGGAGTATCTGGAAGAGCAATTCAGGTCGATGTAGGTGTAAGATGCCAATATTGATCCTACTAACTTGGAGATATTTCCAGAGCTGAAAAACTGGCTCTCGTTACGAGCCATGGCTACATCGAATTCGACCTGTGAGCATCTTTATCTGATGTTGCGTGGTCATGTCTCATTAGATTGTTTAACAGCCTCCAGTATTTGTTTGAACCAGGACAGCAACTCACAACGACGGATGATTTCGGAAATCTGGTGAGTTTTCAGGTCAAGGGGCTTTGAACCACCTAACATCACCCTCAGATCTGCTTTGAAATCAAGAAGAGATACTACTACACTGATGTGTGCGTCCCATCCGTTTAGTCCATCGTTTCTTGACAAACCCAGCATCCCAAAAGTTTCATAATAAAAGGATACGGGCGTGTATGGGATGGTTACAAGTATAGGAAGGACGAAATCTCTCGGGAAATACCGGCGTTTTCAAACGTGCAATATCTTCTTATCCGATCTGCATGAACCGGTCTGATGGATCTGCCATTAGCTCACTGCTGAAATATCGGGTCTGCCCGTCAAGCATTTGACCCCTCAAAACAAAGAAACTTTAAAGGGTAACCTTTCCGGTGTGTCTGGAGACCGCAACTCACCTGATTAACAGTCCGGGGACAACTGTACACCACATTTTTGGGTGTTCACTATCAACTCCGTGAGTTTTTTCATACTTTGGACGATCTAGGCTAACTGCTACTTAGACCACGGCGTAACACTGAGCATTTTTCTGCTCCCCCCACATGTCTCATGTTTCTCTTTAGAACCGTGTAATAGTCGACCGAATCGCCTACGGTACGCAAGGCGGATATACGAGAGATCCGTGAGCGTCCAATGTTCACCTCCTTCCATCGATCTTCCCATCTTGTTTACTCAATTTCCGTCCAGGAATCAAATCTTCCCCGATATTGACGAAGAACTGTTGCATCTCCTACCTTCTGAAGTATACGGCTTCAACTTGACGAAGAAGCAGTGGACTAGTTTCCTGGTCGAGAAACTGAAACCTGTCATATTCGACCAGAATGCATGGGATCATCTTGTCCTCGACTCTGATATGAAGGTGAGAATGAACATGCCCCATTATGCTCGCCTTCACGCACTCCCTCGCCTAGACACTCATCAAAGGTCTTGTGGAAGTTACCAAGAACTCGAATTCGTCGTCGAAAATCATAACCGATGTTATTTCTGGAAAGGGGGGAGGCTTGGTATGTTTTTCCCTAATCTTATGAGATTGAAGTATTAATAATCCCTTTAAGATCTCGGTTCTTCATGGTCCGCCTGGAACAGGTTGACACAATTCTCAGGCTTATTCCCAATAGCACTCACTCGTGTACATAGGTAAAACCTTGACTGCTGAGGCTATTGCAGAGATTCTTCATCGTCCACTCTACATGGTTGGAGCATCTGAACTTCCCACAGAATCGCGTTATTTGGAGTCGAAATTGAGAGGGATATTAAGCGTGAGCTCCCTTCCCTTCAATGGTTTTCACTTTTCATATGGTTGGACAGTTGGCGACTGCTTGGGATGCAGTCATGCTAATCGACGAAGCCGATGTGAGAACATGTTCGCTGCTTCATCTTCATTTCATTTCTGATCACCCCCTTATCACATAGGTATACCTTGAACAGAGAAGCCTGCATGAGGTCCCACCATTCATTTATTTCCAGAGCTCTTATATACTTATCGTCTAAATCTCCAAGATTGAGCGGAATGCCCTTGTCTCGGTTGCTCTCCGACTCCTTGAGTATCACCGTGGGGTCCTTT
Source organism: Hygrocybe coccinea (assembly GCA_963555575.2). Lineage (NCBI taxonomy): Eukaryota > Fungi > Basidiomycota > Agaricomycetes > Agaricales > Hygrophoraceae > Hygrocybe > Hygrocybe coccinea. Next base: position 1,773,138 of record OY742000.1, read on the forward strand.
TTCTGACCACCAACAGGATTAAAACGTTCGACGAAGCCTTCCTCTCGCGCTTCTCCATCGGTGAGTCATTCGCATTTGGATAGGGCTGCGATACAATCACGCCTATCGTGATAGCCATCAAATACCCGGAACTCGATTGTAAGGCACGACGTGTCATCTGGGGCAAGTTCCTTCAGTTAGCAGGATGCAACATTGAGGAATTGGACGTGGAGTGTGGCAAAAGTGGTATTACCAAGAGCGGTCTGGACGAGTTGGCTGCGAAAGAATTCAACGGTGAGTATTCCTGTAAAGTTTCTGGTCCTTCTTTACCATCCTGCCAATTATCTTCCAAGGTCGCACAATCAAGAATCTGGTGGGGCAAAACTTTCCTTTGTCTCTGTTTCTGTTGGTCTCTCAATTTCTCTCCTCAGGTTCGCACGGCACAGGCTCTGGCGTTGTCGTCGTACGTCTGAATTTTTTTGTTTAACGATCAATTACTGGTACCTGACGGTTTTCTCTTCTCTAAGGAACTCGCCTCTTAGGCTGGAACATGTCAAAGTTGTCGTGAGAGCCCAAGAGAAGTTCTTGGATGAGTTTGCTCCGTCCAATCGCTAATCCTAAATGCCTGTCATTTCTTGCCAAAGCCCAGAGCTTAGATGGTGTCGAAACTAGAATGCACTGTATTAGATGAAGTTGTTCCAACGTCATTTTGAAATTGACATTTATGCCGAGCCATGGACATCGCCGGAGCGCCGCCATGACCGATCTACATTTCATTTGCTCAAATTCTTAGCTAAGCGGTGATATCGCTACGTGACAAACTCCTCGCTTGCCCCGTCGAATCTCGTGATAAGCGAGTCGTCTAGCGCGCATCAAACACCATCGAGTTTCTCAGCTAAATCGGCTCACGAATCTGAGAGGTCGGACCGTAATTCCGATGCCTGAGACAGCTCTTTCAAGTTTGCCAAGTTGGATGGCGCCAGAAGCAGCTTCACATGCAAACCCTCGCGCATGTGAGCGCAACTGCTCAATCTGTGTCGATTCGTCAATCCCCCTCCATGCAATTATAATTAACGGCAACAGGTCAATTGCTGTGGAAAAGCCTTCAAGCGCGCACTCCAGCCGCTCATGCTAGAGGGCCAAACTGTGACCATTCCGGAAACGCATTCCAGAACGGGCGCTGGCACAGAGCATGCTTCTCCTGAGATAACTCAGAGCTCGGTATTTGGACCACTCTCTTCAGCTATTGCACACTGGACTAAGATGACATCTGCGAGCACTGTAGGAAGTAGGACGCCTGAATACCAGTACCCAAAACCTCCGAAATCTAGTGAGCAGCTGACTACTATCAAGTGAAACCACTGAAAAAATACAGTGACCATGGAGCACTGAAGGGCTCATTTCGGCCTACTAAGTATCAGTGCGTGAGCACTGGATTTTCAATACTGTTTTTCTATGCAAGCACTGGATTTTCAACAGCAACTTGCATTGAATCTTAGATATTTAGAGCACTGGATCATTACATTTGACATCTATTCATCCAGCTATGTACAAGAGAGATACATGATGTGTGACGTGGCTCGAAGGTTGATTGAATGTCCAAAAGTCCGTCATAAGAGAAAATACATAGCTAGCATCGATTCAGCGACGCGGCACTGTCCCCGCTCGCTTGCCCGATGTGAGACCACCATATATGCTCTCCGTTGCAGCCACTATCGTTGAAGTCCAATAGGCACCTGCGACGACAACAACGACGAAGAAGACGACGGCAGCGGCGACTGCGGTTTACTCCCAGTCCGCCGACTCGACCCTGACAAACTCGTAGCAGTGGTAGAAAAACTATGCACACTCGAATTGCTAAACTGCGTAAATGCAGACGACGAGTTGCCCGCACTCAACGCCATGGACATCATCGAGCTACGCCAGTTCCCGTTATTGTTGCTATTGTTGGACGACGATGCTATCGAGATCACGCTCGAGGTGACCGGACGACTGTATCGCGTGCTCCTGGGGGATACTGGCTGGTGGGCTGACGGTTCGAGACTCACTTGCGAGCCAGAGGTCAACGACCATGCACGGGCACTGCTACCAGACATTTGAGACACTGCCAATGACGACTTTCTACTCCTTCCCCTCCCCCACGCCGACTCACTCTTCTCAGCGCTAACACCAGACAGTAACGGCGGCGCATTCAAGCCCATGATGAGGTTTGTGACAGCAGCCGACATGGTGGCGTTACTGCTGCTGCTATCCAGGATACTGATGGCCGTTGCCGTCGGTGCCACTGCTGGCGGTGACAGTGCCACCGGCTTCGGCATTGGCGCCTCCTCGACGGGTAATGCACGCTCACCCGAGCTCTTCCCAAACGACAGTTTCCACTTGGACGGTTTCTTCACCACGGAGGGGCGTTATTTGGCATTGGAGGAGGTACGAGTGGTAGGGACAACCGGTGACTTGGGGGGCAAAGGCGGGGTGAGGAGAGCGGTAGGGATTGGAAACAGGCAAGTGGGTGAGGGTTTACCCTCGCCGTCAGTCTTCGTCCCTCGACATGTCCGTTTACTTGCAGCCCAGATTGTTCCGTGAGTATAAGTATGGCGACAGTGGCAGGAGTATAGCCGAGTCGTTGATTATATGCGTCGCATGCAATCACGTGAATACCTGTGTGCTAAAATAATCACACATATTATTTAAGTAATAATTTTCGGACTAGCACTGATATATCAATACAAGTCCAGTGATCTGAAGTCACTGAACATCCAGTGAGAAACTGAAACAGTGCTCGAGCACGAAACTCCAGTGCTCCAAAATTTTGGCCACTGAATAACCAGGGTCCTCGGTGTCACTAAAAAAGAAGTGACCACCCATCCAGTGACCCGATCACTGGATTAAGGGTATACAGTGCTCGCATCACTGAAAACTAAGGATCCAACTTCCCACAGTGGAGACCGCTGCCGTGGCTAGAAGGTTGGCCAGGTAACTGGAGAGTACGGGACAGTCTTCTGGCGTAAGGTGGACAGCCTGACGACAATTCGAGATGGCAAGGTTGAGATCGTCCGGATTGCGTGCGAGCTCAAACCTGTATCGAAGGGAATTGGAGACACAGGCAAGGCAAGCAGCTCGGTCTGGATGGCCATCCAAGAGAGTTTGGCAAAGTGGACAGGTGTGGGGGGCGGCTGGGATCCAGTGAGACCGCCTTGCGACAGGTCAAGATGGCGCGGTCCAGGTCATCGGGATTCCCAAACTACCCAAACTTACGGGAAAAAAGCATTAGATAAGTTAGAAAGGCGTGCGGCGAGCTCGGGAAGGCCTTCGACCGTAAGCGAGACGGCTATATCTGCGGTGGATAAGGCACGGTGCAGATGGACCTCAAATGCATTGTGCTCAAACTTGACACGATGAATACACGACAAGTTGCTTAGTATTGTAGCATGGTCAGTATATTCACCCACACGCCCAAAACGCTCAAAAGCGATTGACAGGGCAGCTGATAGCTCAGAGATATACAAGCCCAGCTCAGGGTGGCTATTGGGTATGAGCGCCACGGCCTTCTCTATCTTGGCGCGGTCCAGATCACTTGAATTTCGATGGCGCTGGAACTTGGCAAGAAAACACTTCGATAAAGTGGACAGCATTGCAAAATGAGTTGGATGGCCCGGTGTGAGTAAAACGGCGGCTTCAGAAGTCGAGGCAGCACTGACGTTGATCTTGTTTTGAGCCCCGAAACCGTGGATACTGTAAACACGTCCGTCAAGGAATGCGGCGAGCGTATCAATGTCGTAGACAAGGTCAGCGACATGCCAAGTGCAAAGCGTTACGATGGGCGTAGTGAAAAGTGTCCGTCTTGAGCGAGACAATTAGGCGCACGGCACCAGCTTGATCGGCGAGCATGATCCTGATGGGAAGTCGGTCGGATTCGACAATCATCGATCACCTGCGTACTGAAGACAGAATATGGAAACTTGATCTTGAGGGTACTGATATTAACTTTGGCAGATATAGATCGAGCGCCTTGTCAAGTATTTTCCTACCAGCGAGGGGATAATATAGAGGCGGGAACATCGAGCCATCGCCGTTTGCCCATGTGAGGCGTGCTAAAAACATAATCACTTGTTGAATCTGGACGAGAAAGTGTTCAGCAATTTGAAAGCACAACGGCTGGACATATTGTTACCTCGGTAAGAATGCACAAATAACGCAGTGAGGTACCCGGGCCTCTGTTTTCATTGCTTGATGTTGTTTGGTCTCGTTCATCTTCCTTAGAGCCACTGGCATGGCGCGTCGTTGCTCAGTCTGCAAAACCAAATGTCAGAAGCCTATGCAATGCTCGAAATGTCACGGAACTATGTGAGTACCTGAAAGTCAAAGCCGTCCAATATCTCATGTTTTTGAACAGTTACTGCTCGTATGTAAACTTTGCATCAAATGAACTCAACTAACATGAGAACCATACTTTAGTGCAGCATGCCAGAGAGCCGACTGGAAAGAGCACAAGCGCAGTACTTGCGTAAAACCGCCCATGTTACACAAGTTGGACAAAATGATGAAGAAGTATGGAGGTCCCAATTACCCCATGGGCCGCCTTACTGAGATTGAAAATGCTGCTTGGGAGGAGCGTAGGCGCAACCCGACTCCAAGTACAAAGTGTGATGGATGTTTTCGCAGATTCCGAGGTGTTCCAATTGAGGAAGATGATTATGATGACTTTGATTCCTCAGGTGAAGGTGAGAAGGATGCTGGAGATGTCTTCAAGAGGTGCACCACTTGTGACTATACGATATGCGAGGACTGTTTCCATCCAGAGAACCAAGGTGAGATTTAAATGACACCCTTATACATTGGTTTATTCTTTTTCGTCCTAACAACCTGGTGTAGGGATTGCATTCTTCGATCGCCCATCAGGCACATGTCGCTGTGAAATGTCCAATTTTGGTGTGATGTATTGCCTTTCGGGGCCATGTTATCTTGATGGTGATGGCAGGAAGCCGTATCACGGCGACCGGCACCCTCCAATGGCAGGCAGCGGATATGACGAAGATGCGTACGAGTCGGAGGAACGTCGATGCAAGACATGTGGTGTTGTTGCACGATGCTTGAAAAAGGAGCATTTGAAGGATGTCATGCCTGGTATGCAATGAATGTTCATCCACTTTTGGATGAACCAGCGGGGTATTTGAATTCCGAGCTTCTGTAACTTCTACTTATATTCAGTTTGGAATGCCCCCAAAAGATGGAAGTCACAATATATACGATTACAGGTTTAGTTGTGTTAGGATGAGTTATCAAACCAAGTGAATGCTACTCACTTGAGTCGCACAAGAAACGAATTACTAGTATCTGACGGTCGAGAATGCACTATGAAGTAGTCATTTTGAAATTGACATCTACGAAGCTTTATATCAGCCGAACAGATGAAGATCCACCACTGTTCTGCCGCCCCACGTCCTCTTGGATCTTCGACTGCCAACATCTACTAGTATTGTGTCCTGATTTAGCAACTACTACAATCATGTTGGCGCCCGCCTCTATTCTCTTTAGGTGCAGTCGTCAGCATGGTTTTGTCTTTCTTCAAAGTCGCTCTAGCAGTTGGGTTAGTGATTGGTATTCATGCGGCCTTCTCCGCTTGGTTTAGCAAATCATCTCCGCTTCCACCTCCGCCTTCGCCTCCACGTCCGTCCCGGAGAAAACCATTAGAGCAGCCTGAATCCCAGCTTCCACGTCGACACCAGGATTATCGATCGGAATCCCACCTTCAGCCAGCGTCTCACCAAAAACCTAGGGTTCGTCGTCAATTAAGTGACGAAGGACGGGACTATCAATCGGAACTCGGAGGCCTCAGGCCCATTCAACGCCTAAGGTTCACTATTATGAAATAATCGTGACATCGCAGAGCTAAAATTTGGCCCAGAACTTGACTGATTATGATGATTATCGACGCCTCGCGAGAAAACACTATACGAAAATGGTCAAGTGCAAAGACAACGCAAGAAAGTGTGGCAAAACGAGGCTCGCAAAGCACTGGAAGGACAAAGGTAAGGACCACATGGGGCTCTAGATCAAAAGGCAAGCGATTGGATTTTCAAAGGTGCTTGTTGTTGATGTATTAAACTTGTCCCGAGCTGATCTAATGAGATGGTCAAAGAAAACAACAAGGTGTGTCCTCGCACCTGCGGTCAAGCTAATGGATCAATTGAAAAATTCATGGACAGGGAAATGACCCCTGCATAGATTATACGTGAAGGAGGCAGAAATGCATGCTAAAAATGCCATTGGGCAGGCAAGACAGCGTGGCGATATGAAACTTGTTCTCATCGTCGGTGCGTCCTCGGTGTACTGTGTCGATCTTATTTCAAATGTCTCTTGTCCTATAGGCAAAGGCCCACATTCGGGTGGTAAACCCAAGCTCAAGCCAGCCATTGAGGAGTTGGTAAGACGGTGAGCCCTTCGGAGTCTGTGACTCTGGGCTACCTTAACTATAATCTTGACGGACTCGCTCGAAATTTCCAGACACGGATTACATGCAGATTGCAGTGTCAATGCCGGCCAGTTAATTGTGCATATGACAACGCCAGGAATGGCTGTACCATTCAGCTGAACGTTAAATAGAGCCAAGGTGTACATGTCAGCGGTTTGATATTCTCACTGATGTCTTTTGAGCGAGGAATTAGATATGGATGTATAGTGTTTAACGCGAATGAAGTTGGGAGATATATATTCACTCCAATATCTTTTCTACTCGGCGACTTTCTGCCTAAAAATATAAGAACCACGTTATTCGCGTGCAACAGCGTGAAAAGACTGTAAATGTGGAATGAAAGTGTAAGTGTCATAAGTCGGCCACTGTCACGGTAGAATTGGCAGTATCCTGTAACTGTCCCGTTGTGGGCTGCGGCTGCAATTATTTTCTCTTCAAAAACCTTCATCTGCAGAATTGACTGCAATGAGTTCCTCGTACCCAATCCTGCCTTCCCGGCCGCTGCAACCGCACCTATCTACCAGCTGCAATCAATGTGGCTCACAGCTAGAATTCCCTATCCCTGTTCCATTCCCTCGCCCGTCAACCTTGCTCCACATCCGCTGTTTCCAGTGCCAGTCCGTGGTCTCGCATACGTTCTACCCGGCGCAGGTTCCCAATTTTGCTGGAAGTGGTGGTCCCAATGCAGGCCCTGGATCCGATAACGTGAAGGCGAACGGACACAAATCTAACACGAGCCAGTCGGCGCCTGCCAGCAGTGGAAGGAAGGGGAGGAAAATCGGGACACAGGAAAGACCGCTGGAGACGGGGTACTACGATATACTTGGCGTACCAGTCACTGCCACCACGGACGATGTCAAGAAGGCGTATCGTGAGCCTACATACATTGTCTCAGTTCAATGCTCATTCGTTTTTTGACATTTACCAAATCTGTGTTCCCGTACTTAAAATGACAGGGCGTCTGGCAATTAAACACCATCCGGACAAGAACCCGGACGATCCCCGTGCAGAAGAGCGTTTCAAAGAAATTGCAATTGCGTACCAAACCCTGTCCAATCCCGATCTCCGCGCCAAGTACAACGAGTTTGGTCCCAAGGAAAGCGCACCAGAGGGAGGCTATGTTGATCCGGAAGAAGTATTCGGTGCGATCTTTGGTGGGGACAGGTTTGCACCGATAATCGGTCAGATTAGTCTTGCGAGAGACATGAAGGCCGCCCTGCAAGAGGCTGATGAGGCTGATACGAGTGGCGAAGGTGGCGAAGGCGGTAAAAAGAGGCTCAGAGACGCTAAAGGCAGGGAGATTCTGAGCGAGGAAGAAAAGGCGAAGAAGGACGAGAAGGAGCGGCAGAAGGCTGCAGAGGTAAATCTCTCTTCTCCCCCTCATGTTAGTTCAGAGGGATGTATGCTGACAAGCTTAGAAAACGGCGATGCGCGCGGAGAGAATTAAAAAACTTGTTGATAATCTCGAGCGGAAGCTGGGCATCTTCACAGAGTCGGCGACGGGCCCTGACGATCAGGACGTCATGCAGAGCTGGCGGACGATATCAGAACTCGAGGCAGAGTACGTGAATTTATCTCCACGCCAATTGCATCTGCATTAAGAGTATATTTGATCAAGGGAACTCAAACGCGAATCATACGGCGTAGAACTGCTGCAAGCCATTGGGTTTGTATACATGTCTAAAGCAAAGCAGTATCTCGCTACAAACCAAACGTTCTTGGGTGTCGGCGGGTGGTTGCATAACGTCCAGGGCAAATACCATGTATTTAGCGAGACGTAAGTGGAGCCCTTCAGATCTTTTGCCTAGCCTGTATTTTGATCTTGATATCTAGCGTATCAACGCTCCGATCAGCTATCGAGTTGAAGAGTGTCTTTGATCAGATCCAAGCTGCGGAAAAGATGGGGAATTTAAGCCCGGATGAAAGGAAGAAGTTGGAGGAGCAGGCTGCCGAAAAGGGTCTGCAGGCCCTTTTCAAGGTTCCCCCTTTTCTCGATTTTTTCTCAGTCTCTAGTCATCTAACATTTTGACGATGATTAGGGTACGAAACTCGAAATCGAATCTGTTCTCCGCGAGACATGCGAACGTGTTCTCTCCGACCCAACTATTCCACGAGAGAAAGCGCAGTTGAGGGCGGTGGCGCTGCAGGTACTTGGTGAGGCGTACATGTCAGTCAAGAAAGACACTCAAGAGGACAGTGAATATGTTCGAATCGAAACGAAGAACAGTCGGGAGAGAGCATGGGCTCACAGACAAGGAGAAACATAGAGAACACAACACCGTCGGATGTTTTCTGGGGAAAAGTGGTGCTCCTTTAGACTGCTGTCATGTACTAAGCTCTCTGTTGTTCCCTATACCAGTACTCAACTATTTTAATTTACCGTGAATTGTCTACGCCCTTGCAACCTCAGTTGTCTGAGGTCCGCTGTCTTGCGTTGTGTTCAAGCTGGTGGCATCAGGGGCACCATTTGTCGACTCTTCCTTGACTTTGGCGTGCTTACCCTTTCCGGGTGGTGGTGGGTGATAAACCTTTTCCTACACAAGTTGTACTAAGTTCCAGATGCATTATGCCTCTAGCGGTACGTACTTTCTTCTTCTTCTGGGGTTTTGCATTCGGATCTGGATATGCCAACCTTGCCACGTTCTGCCACTCCTCGTTATCCTCAAATGCCTTCCGAATTGGGTGTAAAAGTCCGATGATAGCATTCGCAATGGATGTCTTGAGGTCATCTGGATGTAACTTTTCTTGAGCGAAGTCGTTCTGCATGTCCTCGAATGAGCTGTAGTGTGCGGGACTCCCAAATTTGCGGTTCACGGTGAACACCGTGCCGTCTGGGGCGTCATCGCTGACAAAAGGTTTTTGGTTATCAACTACTCCATCACCCTCTTGCGTCTCCATAGGTGTTTTGCCTTGTCTGCGTTCCAATCGCAATTGGCTAATAGGAATCAATACGGCCTGCACGAAAGTCAACATCCCGTTATCTAGGATGACGCCTTCTTTACAAAAAGCGCTTTTGATTTTCTTGCGTATGACCTCCGGTGGGTCCAGTAGGTCAATTTTGGAGTTGGGGTCGGAAGAGGACATTTTACCGCCATCGAGTCCGGGGACCATTGGGTTCATCAGATGCGCACGTTTGGCATAGCCAATACGTGGAAGATAAAGTTCAGCAAAAGTGAAGATTTTGCGCTGCGGATATGAAGATGCATTAGGATAAACTGGATTACAGGGTCATGGTAAGATTTTGACCAACCTGGTCGATACCACCGAACTGGAAGTCAACGCCCAGGTACTGTTCATCTAGTGCTTGTAATCCAGGGTAAAGCAGCCCGCTAAGGAGAGGACTGTCGACTTGTTTGACAACTTCTGCGCCAGCTTTTTTGGCGTCGTGCTCCGTAACCGTTGCGCAGAGTTTGTAATTGTCGATGTTGTATTCTTTCGTCAGTTGGTAGGATGAGCCTACCACAAAGAGCAGTTTAGTAGTTGGGATGCCGAGAGAGGCGAATACTGCGCGAAGGATGTTTTCGTAATACTTGGTACGGTGAGCGACGAGCTCTAGGGGAGCCTTGAGGTTATCGAGAAATGCGTGCACGTCTTTTGATCAGAACGGCAGCCATCAGAGGTGGGAAGACACAAAGAGAATGCACAACCGAACCTGCAAGAAGGATTGTAACCTTCAGAAAGAAGGTATCATTCCCAAGTTTATGTGAGAATCGATTTGAAGCAGTAGAAAAAATAAGGCGTACCTCTACTCCCGCTTGCAAGAAGTCGGCTATTTTAACTAATGGCACAAAGTAACCGAGATGCGCTGTAAACTTGTCGGTGAGGACTTGACGCGAAATCAACTCAATATCGGCGCTCACGCTTTCCGGTGGGTGCAGTACCTGTTCGTGGGTTCTCATCAGTGAAGGGGTTTGTACGATGGAAACATGGACTAGCCCCAGTAACACTTTGGAGATCCACCATCTGCAAGGATGCCTTTTATCAAGTCTCCGCCGAGCACCTCCTGCAGTCTCCGTGTGATCAGATCGTACTTTTCTTCAGCAGTGGTCATATCTGTGATGATGGTAAATCCTTTAAAGTATTCAGGATAATATTATTTACCTAACAATTCTATGGACTTGCAAGGCTAGCAGACCCACGGTTGAAAGTTCAAAATAGTGGGAAGGATTTTCGAGTCATTGCTTATGCATCGAAAAAGGAAATACACTCCGGTGAACTCCGGATCCCATATTCACCACTAACAAAAAATACGACAACGGTACATAGCTCCCCAAGTGTCTCTAAACAATCTACGGAGGACAAGTCTGAAAAATAAAATAAGATCAAGGCTTACATGAAACCCTAACCCTCAACGCTGCCTACATCACGTGACAACGCGTTTCTCAATATATAAAGCAAGCCAATCAACAGCGCGTGTCTTGTTATTGAACCACCACCTCCGCAAGACATCGTCTTCACCTCAACCTCACCAACACTCGTAACTCATCTATCAGCATGTCTGGACGCGGAAAAGGCGGAAAGGGACTCGGAAAGTAAGTACCTCTTTCCCATTTCATTTTGGGAAATATAATTTCTGGATGGCAGGGGAGGTGCAAAGCGTCACCGCAAGATTCTCCGAGACAACATTCAGGGTATTACTAAGCCGGTTCGTGCATATCTCATTCTGTTGGCTCGTCATCTCACTCCTTACAAATAGGCCATAAGACGTCTGGCTCGACGTGGTGGAGTAAAGCGTATCTCCGGTCTCATCTATGAGGAGACCCGCGGAGTCCTCAAGATCTTCCTCGAGAACGTCATCCGTGACTCTGTCACGTACACCGAACATGCTAAACGGTACGTCTCGCACCTCCTGTCTGGTGGAACGGCACTCACAACCGCTACAGCAAAACGGTCACAGCCCTCGACGTCGTGTACGCCTTGAAGCGATCAGGGCGTACATTGTACGGTTTCGGCGCCTAAACATTGTTGTGTATGAATATATGTTACTCCCATTGAATCATTCCCTCTAATTATCTATTGCTCCTTCACTTTCATGGATGGCTTTGGAGAGTCACGATGTTCGTATTGTAGCCAAGCACATGCTCATCATGTTTTGCCTCTGGTTGTATTTGTCTGTATGATCATGCGTTTATTTATATAAATTATCAAAGCCGTCTACCAATGTGCAGGAATGAGTACAATATTTCGAGCGAGTAGCATGCCGTATTTCGTCGACTGGGGGGATGGAGGGCCCAAAATTCGAGTCAGCCGTTGTCATGATTCGGTACCTTTCCATCCCCGGCACAGCCAGTACCCTTCACTGGAAGCCGCTCGGCTTGCGTCGGGTTTGATGAATTTCACGTCGTGAAAATTGGGTTCTAGATTCTCCACCCGGAATTGTTGGAGTAGTGGATGGGTAAAGTGTTTCAGGCTACAGGTAACAGCGTCAGGACAACAAAGCAACGACCGTATGCCATTACGCACAGAAGTACCCCACCATTTGTTCTGCCTATACTTTCTGCCGTTCTTAAATTCCGCTTTGCAAAACAAAACACAGCCTGAGATATCTCAAGGCTTGATTCTACATCGTGGATCCTGTTCCCAGAAAAGTTGGCAGCCATGTCGGAGAGAATGACATCAGTTTTTCCCTCTGGATTACCGTCAGAGGCAGCTAAGCCATGTATCAGTGTTCCCGCCTGAGGGTAGAGGAAGTCTGTCTTGAGAGTGTGAACACCTGGTATGGGCATGATAGGGAGCAAATCGACGGCAATGATGGTGCCTCTTCCGGTGCGATTGGGTTCATTTTCACCAGGTCTACGGTCAAGGCCGTCGGGCCCTTCGTCTTCGAGCTGTTCGGAATTGGAACGCCAGGTTCCAAGACTCTCCGGCTGGGTACGCCTTTTCGAATTATGTCCTGCTCCTCTCGAAGCTCTCTTATCTGGGCTTGAACCCGTCTCCGTCCATCCCAGCTTCCCCGCTACAACCTGTGACCATCCGCCAGGAGCTGCGCCTAGATCAACGACAGTTTTTACGTCTTTCTGCGTGAGGAACCCTCCATATTTTGCGTCAATCTCTAGTAGCTTGAATGCTGATCGAGAGCGGAAGGCTGCAGGATGAGAGAGTCGTTGTCGAACATAATGATCGCGAACCTGTCTCGCGAGCCAGGCACGAGATGATGACGGCAGGGCATGGGACAAGGTCACCCGTGTAGGATGGAAGAGCATACACAGTGGCAGGAGGTTGTTTGGCTGCAGCCCCGGGAACAAACATAGATCTACCACCATGTCGACGTCAAGTCTTTGCCCCGGTTACAGACAAGTTAACGAGTTTGGCCCAGACGAAGAGTACGAGAGTGAGGAAGTTCTATTTGTTACTCTCGACTTGGGCAACATCGAGCCAACTCTTGTCCCAACAAGTTCAGAGTACCGCCTCATCGTGAGCTCTTTTGGCGCAACCGCATACAAAATAGGCTAACATGCATTTTTGTAGGGTTTAGATAACCCAACCCCATTCCTACAGTTGTCGGGTACCGTATTCAAGGGTCAACATGATTCACTACTCGGTACTGAACTCCTGTTCACTGATGCAAAAGGTGCCAGGCCCTCTCATTATTTGATCTTTACGGGTCATGTATTCTTCCCCTCCAGATGACCACGATCGAAGTAAAAAGTGTATAAGTCCCGTTGTCACAACGGAACGCCGTATTCGGTTCAGGGAGGTTCGACTAAACCCCAAAGACTCGGCGGGAAAACGTGGAGACCCTGGAACGGCCACCAACAATGAGTTAGAAGGATGATATATGTGCCACGTAAGCCTGAGACATTGCAGAACGAGAGCCTCTTGGCCTTCGGCGAAGGATTGCTGTGCGTCATTGTCTATATAACTCGAACCATAATGATAATGTAGTTGTTATCAAACAGGCTCGGATGATTACCGGGGACACGCTTGTATTAGCGAACTGCCATAGGAGTAAATGCAGTTAAAGGGCCTGTGGCAGTCATAACTTTGCATCCTCTCAATACGTATTCCTTACCTCACCGTGTATCAACATAAATGCTGCAGGCAATCGCGATGATACCTGTATCCCCAATCAATCTCTACCACACATGTCGATGATGACGTTTTCCAATGTTGGACGGCGGGATTTTCGGGAGTTGTTGCGTCCGCCCGCACATGGTAGAATCAAAGGTCCACGGTCCACGGCTCACTGAGAAGCAAGCAATATCTTTTGCGTGGATGTCTCTACCATGTTGGAGGAAAGGAAGACCATTCCATCGAGATTCACTCTAAAGACGACAAACTTTTCGTCAAGGACCTATGAGAGGAGACTAGGCCATTATCGCGCAGAGCATACAACGCCGGATCCTACACACCTTCCGTGGTCTGGGCAGGTGCTCATGCCGGCAGCATCAATAGTAAACTCAATACTGATGAAAGAGGGTGTACACCTGCTGGGGGCTCGTGGTATGTGCTTCACGAGGAGTAAATCCAGTGCTGTCTGTTTCAGAGGACAGGACACTGCAAATTCAGGCTTGTTGGCAAGGCAATAGCTGGCCATGAGCTTCTCTGGACGGAACAGCCTCGGTCGCTTGATTTCGGAAACTGAGGGACGGGTTCAGGCCAAACGACGGGAACCCGAAAGTTAGATCTGCCACAATGAAAATAGAGCCAAATAGAGCTACTTCTCAAACCATTTTTTTTTGAAAGTTCCCTTTGCCCTCGCCGTTGTTCCCGTCGTCGAGCAAACATGTCTTCCCTTCCTACACCTCCCACTGACGGCATCGGCATTGCTAACCTTCCTAACCAGGTTTGTGGATTGTTGCATTCCTTGTAACAGCGGTCTCAAATGCTGTACTCGTGTTTTTTAGAAACATAAAATCGTCGCCAAGCGTGGTGCACATTTTACTATCATGGTTGTTGGTGGGTACAGTTCGTTTCATTTCAACCTGGCTGCGCTGAATGTATGCAAAGGTGAATCTGGCCTCGGAAAAACTACGCTCATAAACACCCTCTTTTCGACGGAGCTCTCTTCCGCCAAGAATTACAATCGGCGCCACTACAAGCAGCTCGATAAGCTGACCGAGGTAGAGATCATCAAGGCTGAACTCGAAGAGAAGCAGTTCAAAGTCAAACTCACCGTTATCGACACCCCTGGCTTTGGAGACTATGTCAACAACCGTGACTCATGGTCACCCATCGTCGACTTTATTGATGACCAGCATGAGGCGTACATGCGGCAAGAACAGCAACCGCAGAGGCACGAGAAGACAGATCTACGAGTTCACGCATGCTTGTACTTTATCAGGGCAACTGGCCATACGTGAGCTTTTTTTTCTCAAGTCCTCTTGGACTTATATGAACGTCCAACGCTTTTATTTGTAGGTTGAAGCCTCTTGATATCGAAATTATGAAACGTTTGGGTACCCGTGTGAATTTGATCCCTGTCGTGGCAAAGGCGGACACCTTGACCCAAGATGGCCTGTTCGACTTTAAAGAACGCGTACGTGTCGGCCTGATCTTTTTTTTTTCGACAAGCGCTGACATTGGCATACAGATCCGTCAAGTCATTCGCGCTCAAAATATTCGGATCTATACACCGCCCATCGATGCTGATGATGATGCCAGTGAACATGCGCGCATTCTTATCGACGCCATGCCATTCTCCATTATCGGGTCAACGGAAGACGTCAAGACAGCTGATGGAAGAATCGTCAAGGGACGTGAATACCTCTGGGGTGTCGCTGAAGGTATTTATTTCTCCTCTCGCAGTCATTTCTGTTTCCCAACCCATTCTTTCAGTGGAGAACGACAACCACTGTGATTTCCGTAAACTCCGTTCATTGTTGATCCGCACGCATATGCTGGATTTGATTTCCACAACGGAAGACTCACATTACGAGAACTATCGCCAGCAACAGATGGAAACTCGCAAATTTGGCGAGCCCAAGGTCAAGAAGTTGGAGAATCCCAAATTCAAGGAAGAAGAGGAGCAGCTCAGGAAGAGGTTCACTGAGCAGGTCAAGGCAGAGGAAGCCAGGTTTAGGCAATGGGAACAGCATGTGCGTCGCTGTTTCAGCGTCAGACTTGACGTAGATGCTTATATCTTTCGAATTTCAGCTTATCGCGGAACGTGATCGGCTCAACAAGGATCTGGAGATGGCTCACAGCGCCATCAAGCAGCTTGAAGCCGAGCTCGATAATCTTCAGGTCGGCTATGGTAGGGGCACAAGCAGGCGATGATGCGTTGCTATTGGTTCCAATCCTGAAACTTTTATCTTTTTCTCATCTTGGCGCGCCCTATAAAACACCAGGAATAGTCGTAAATACCCGGCCCTACCCCTCATCGAAAACCTGTCCGTTCCTTCCTTCCTATCTATCGATACGTTACTTGCGTTGATTGGCCCAGGACTTGAACGTTGCCGCTCATTTTTTATTTCGGTCTCGGAATACACTATTTTACACGTATCTGAAGTGAATGAATTGTTAAGTCTGAAGCGGGCTTGACCGTTACATATACTTAAACCGGTAACTAAGGCCTACATAGTCCTTTGTCCCTGCGCTGAACTGGGTTTAGCGGCAGCGCTGATAAGTCTGGCGTCAGTCCGTACATGCAACATCACCGTCCTCGAGCTTGAGCTTGAGTTCCCGTCGTTACCCCTTAGCCTCGATGCCACCTGGGTTTCTGGCCGTTTTCACAGAACCCGGTGACAATGTATCTCTCGATGAGTTCCAAGGTTGTTCCACTTGCAATCCTCAGTCTCTGGCTCACCCATTTAATTCAGACTGGTATGAACACGAACATGTCCCCCTCCGCCTGAACTACCTATCGTCCTTCCTCACCGGGACCCGATTCTTTGCCGTTGACTCGCTCTGTCCTTCTTGGCTCGCCCTTTATGATGTCGATGACACCTCTACATTCGGTGACGACATCTACACCCACCTGCGCGCGAGTCGCAGCTTGCGGGAAGCCGATCTCATTCGAAGGCTCTACATGCTTGATCGCAGGACCTATGAGCTCGCATATGACACTGGGGAATCAACCCTAACATCTTCTTTCCGCTCTAGTAATCCGACCAAGGTCGTCATCACTCATGGCATCAGGTCGGTTGATCTTGATTTGTGGAAAGAGAACTATTTCTGGACCCTCAGGGGGATGGAAGGATGGGTAAGGACGAGGTCATTTCGCTGTATGGAGAGCCTGAAGATCGGGACTGGCGTACGCTGGTCACCGGAAGAGCAGAATGTGCCCAAATATTTAGTGGTGCATGGTGCGTTTTTCACGTTCTGATATTGGTGTATTTTTTTTTTCATCAACATATGGCAGAATTGTTGGATCTCGCATGCGCTGATGCGTTTAATGCTAATTTTGACAAGGCAGGTTTGGCAGGCAAGGTCACGGAATACCGGACTTGGCGGTTGTATCGTGCATATCCAAGCCTCTCACAAGGCAACATCTTCGTCGAGCAATCAGAAACACATTTTAGGCCCACGTCCGAGTGGGGTGGCCAAAATGTAGAGAACGTAAGTCTTTGACCTTTGGTTACTGAAGCACTGACCACTTCCACTTGAAATGGTATAGAATCAACCTCATTTCACAGGGGCCAGTTGGTGAGACACTTGGAAGATCGTCAATTAAACCCAGGAGATGTAAGCGAGTACGTCAGGTACCGATGCCCAATAGATACTTCTATATTATCAAATATAAGAATGGTTAGTTTCGTGTTGTGAGATACAAGCATGCCCACCCACATTCTGATAAAGTCCACATGCCTTATTAATAAACAAGCAATTTCACCGCGCCCAACGCTGCGCCGAGCAAACATCCAAACATACTCACTCTCACCGACACTCCAGCGTTGTTATGCCCTATAGGACCATTAGCAGGGAGCCCGGTATGAGCTGCAGTAGAGAATGTTGTTGTGGGCAAGGTGGTCGGGGGCAAGGTGGTCGTGGTACGCGAGGCGGTCGTGATGGGCACGGTCGTGGGCAAGGCAGAGGCGGTTTGTATTCCGCCGATGCTGACGGGGAAACCGGCCGCAGCACAATCAGTGTTAAACGCTGTGCGAGTAGGAAAATTGTTCAATGCGCATCAGAAACAACAAAGAAGTGGGGATAACGCACCGTTGATAAGAGAATCGGCAGTGTTGATGACGGACGTTTCGGGGTCGTTGCTTATAATACAGGCAACACAAGCGGTCAGGCTGTCCGCATTGCTCTTTGAGCAGATGCAAGCGAGATTTTGGCAAGCCTAACAGTCCCAGAACACAGGGTGCATTTGTCGGCGATGCCGTCTACAGAAGACTGCAAGACATACGGATATCGTGCTCGTGACGGTGCTGCAATCGCTTAAGCACGTTGAGGGGACATCGGGAACGGATATAATATTTTGACGAGCAACGAGGAGCCCATGGATGGACGCAGAGGCTAGGCGGGAACCATTATGATACAGCTCACCACCGGTTGTGCATAAAACTTACCGCGCAAGACCAAAGCAGAAACGGCAACGAGCGCGAGTACTCCAACCATGGGGACAAAACGTTAGAAGATACGATATGTGTGCACAATGGCTGGAATGAGAATGGTTGTCATAGCTTTAACCGTCTACGGTTACTTTGAGTAGCCGTCATTCTGATTGATCCAGGAGACTGTGCCTGTCGGCCAACAGTCCAAGGTGCAAGAAGTAGTTCAATTCCGTGCTAATCACGAGTACAACGTCAAGTTTTAATATCATACGAAGCACTAGCATTGACACCCTGAACAGAGCATCAATAGCATTGTCAACTACGTCTCCGCCCCATGACTCACCATTGTAATGTACCCTATTAAGCCTTGGTTGATGATGCTCCCGAGTAGATGCATGTGGAACACTGGGTCATATTTGCCTTCAGGACCGTGAGAGTCCTCGAATATGTTGAGAGAGTCCCGCCAGTTCCTTGTACGACCGTATGTGTCCCGGATTGGGTTCACGGAATAGGGCCACATCTGCGGAGACAGCCAGCTGTCGAAAAATCCACGTTGAATAAACGAAATGTGGCACACACCTTGTCGATCTGCATGTTAATGTCGTCTTCGAAGAAGAACTGACCCGTGTGTACGAGTCTTCCAGCCTTGAATGTCCCGTTCGGGAGTACGTCCCATTCTGGGAAAACCTTGGCATGGATGTGTACCGCCCGGCCCGTATAGTACCCAGGGAAAACGGCTACCTCACGGTTAGCAGAGGGATAAAGTAGAACGGGATACGCAACTAGTGAACTGCGCGACGCCATTTCGATCGGTTGGCCACGCGCCACGCAGCCATGTCTCCTCGGGCATGGTGAGCGGGAATTTGGTAAGTAGACCCGAGCGCTTGCCGCCAACCTGAGGCTTTTCGTTGATAAGTTGGGGATCTGGCACTGGGTGCCCTGCGTAGTGACCCGTTGCATTTGTGTGCCAAATGTCGACCAGGACATTGGGAAGCGGACGACAGGTCTCAACGTCGATCACACCGATGTCGAGCAACTAGTGAACGAGCAATGTGTGGGGTGATCGATATGACAAAATGGAGAGGTAGGGAAGGGGATGCACCAATAGGAGGCCGAATTGGTACTCGGCGATATTTTGTCTGATAGGGTGGTTTTGCGAGTGGTAATACGGACCTTCCGTGACCTCAGGTGCTAGAAAAGTCAGTCATACCACGCGCGGCAAGTAGTGCAATGTGCAACACACCAAGGACGCACGTGTTGTTCTCAATACGCGTCTCTTCGACTGGAGTACAGGACATTAGAGACTGCTGCGCGAGTGGTGTGCTGTCATCATAGGTTCCTTCAGCAAAGAGATCGTTGTATCCGGGAAGCATGGGTCTCCCTGCGAGGACTTTTTGAGCCCACGATCGCTTTCGGGATGCAGTAAACTCAGCTACTGCAGGAGCACACTAGAACAAGATGAGAACGTGAGCAGGGAGGTACCACGGAAACCGTGACCGACATGGTAGGCTGAAGCCTGCAGCGAGCGCTGAATCTCCCTTTCCTGATCCGATTTTGGTTCTTTGTGCGCAAGCGATAACAAAGTGAACGTGAGGAGGACAATGAGTGACTTCATCGTGGTCCAGGTCCAGGTTGTTGTTGAGGCCACACCGAGCAAGCCTTTACCGTCATCGGATCTTAGGTGCTTCTGAATCCCGGATTAGGGTTAGGTCATGTAAATGGAATTCTATGTGTAAGACGGGAATCTAGTAATTATCTATTGGCTGCGAAGCGCTTGAAGCTGGCAATATTCATAATAATCTCCATGTCGTGCGAAGAGCTGATCGTGTGTCCCGGAATCACTTACCCGGCCGTCCTTGATGAAATATCTGGATCACCAGATCAATAATAAAAGCACCGAGTACACGAAGAACAGCAATCTTACATGCAATGGGCGTTTTGTATCGTTGACAAGCGGTGTGCGATGGCGATGGTCGTCCGTCCTGCTGCAGCACGGTCCAATGCCTCTTGTACAACTTTCTCTGCCGTAGAGTCGAGAGCAGAGGTCGCCTCATCCAGAAGTAAAACCTTTGGATTACGGAGGAGTGCTCGCGCAATGGCAATCCGTTCTGCACCGCTGTAAATCATCCCCGTGAAAAATGCACACGTACAAGAATACGCACGTTTTTGACCGCCAGATAGTTGTGAACCCTTTCCACCCACCTCCGTGTCGAAACCACTTCATACAATCTATGATGAGAGACATTCGGGGCAAAGAAACCAAGAAGTTAACGTACTCAGGCAAGCCCTGAATAAATTCCAGAATGTTCGCTTGCTGGCAAGCAAATTCAATCTCCTCCTGGGTCACCTGCTCTTGGGGCTTGATGGCCCCAAGCAGGATGTTGAAACGCACTGTGCCAGTATAGAGGCTCTGTGCAAAGTTAATGATTATCGGAACCCTGGTCGTGGGAAACTCACAGGTTCTTGGGAGACCAGAGCGAGTTGTTTCCTGTAGTCTTGTACATTGAAATCTGGTATGGGTTCGTGATCGAGCTATTGGAATGGTTCACTACTGGATCCCCAAGATACTGGTGTACTCACATATATCTGTCCCGACCAAGGATCATAAAATCTTTCAACCATTTGGATACTGGAATCTCATAGTCAGCACACAAATATGCATGTACGCAATCAAGAGATTGATGAACCAAACGTACATAGTGCTTTTCCCCGACCCGCTAGCGCCAGCAATAGCCACATACATACCCGGCTCTACTTTCAATGACATTCCGCGCAATACAGGTAGTTCTGGTCTTGTCGGATACCGGAAATGTATATTCTCGAAATGGATGTGGCCGTTGACCTGTCCTTGGGCAGGATCCTTGCGACTGGTAGAATCGGCATCAATGTCCGGGACGGAGTCGAGGAGGGTAATGACAGAGGAAGCGGCACCGCGAGCTTTGGAGACATCCGGTACGAAGCCAAAGATGCTACCAGAGTGGATAGCGCCAAACGTTAAACCCTAGAGAAGATAATATCAATTGGGGCAGCAGAATTTGCGAAACTGAAAAAGAAGTGTACCATGAGGGCAATAAAGAATTGAAATGGTGTATATTTAAGTGTTGATACAAGTCCCGCCCCGTACCAAAAGACGAGTGCGATAACCCAGAAAGTCGTCGCCTGTGCGAGGCCATACAATATTCCGCTCCGTAATGCAGTTCGACTGGTCTTCTTGAGAGGCTCATCCAGGCTTTTGCTATAGATATCGCAACAATCGTCTTCGCGAGTGAGAGCAGCAACAGTTCGGATGGAGCCTGCTGCTTCGCATGCTAGGTGTGCACCGCGTTCATGTGCCTTCTTGTTTGCTTCGTCCCTCATGACAACTATCCACTAAATAAAAACCTGAGATGGTGCGACAAATACCAGGAACGAAACATACCAGGTGAGCGAATCCAGCCCATCCGATCGTCGGGATACATGCTGAAATGAAGCCTCGGTTTGGGATACAAAAACGAGAGATGTGGAATTTCATACCAATCCCGACAAGAGCAATCTTCCAAGCAAACGCCAGCCCAATAATGATGCCCACAATAAGCGTTGTTATACTCTGGACGATTCTGAGGCATACTTTAGCGATTCACGGGTGAATGTTGATATTGTCCTACACTCACGCGCCAAGAGAAACACCGGCTAGTCCACTGATTTTGGTAGGATTTCCCGCTAGACCTGAGGTGAGGGAGCCCGTCTGATATCCAGGAATTAGTCAATCTAACTGTTACGGGTAAGAATACTACGTACGCTATTCTCGCTCTTGTCGAAAAACTCGACTGATCGATCGTCAGCCGTTTGTCTCCACATCGTGTGAAGAGAATGACTCACTGTCTTGGCGAAGGATAGCCTTAAAACTGAGTGACCGGAGCCTGCAGCCAAGGTTAGCCGACCCTTTTGTCAACAGGTAGTTTTGCATGGCCGTTGCAATCGTAGCAACGATAGCGATGATAAAGAACCTAAAAGATTTTCGAAAATTAATTGCGCATATATGATACATTCGTAAATATTACCATAGTGCATTGCGATCCCCGTAAAGTCGACGCAGATGACTATCAGGGGCAGAAAACCCCACCAAAGCCTTGGCTGTAATGTGTCAAATGAGCCGAGCATGGGCAACGACTAAGATTCCTCACCCCAAACAATGGCGAATGCAGGATGTATCAGGCCATTAACTGCCCGACTTTAGCCTTGGCAATGTGTACAAATGAAAATTTTACATACTCGCAGAAAAGAGACATCCCGTGATATAGTGCCACCTCAATTCCTGATTGAGATTAGCTATGCGTTTAAAGAGGAGAAACATAGAGTATGTGATATCTGTTTCTTCGTCTGCTTGTTCCTTCGCCGCTTGCCCCAAAGCCTCACTGTTAAACGTCCCCTTGCTGAGTCGGCTTATGGATTTGTTGTCCAGTGCTTCCTCCATAATGCTGATGCCATTGGCAGCAGATTCAGTGATAGAGTATGCCCCGCCGCGTAGGTTCTGCGCACGAACAAGCCGAGAGTAAGCGTTGTCTTCGTTCCGCAGAAGCTCGTCGTGCGTTCCGTGCTCGAGCACAATGCCTTCACCCATGACGAATATTTGATCCGCATCCTTGATAGTGGAGAGTCGATGAGCGATGGTGATCGTAGTACGTCCTAGTTCCCATAGATCAGGACGTGTTATTATTGGACTAAGGTCATGACTTGCCTGCGGCGGCTTTATCCAATGCATCCTGGACAACTCCTTCAGACTCCGTATCCAATGCACTTGTTGCCTCATCGAAGAGGAGGATCCTCGGGTCAGCAACGATGGCACGTGCGATTGCAACCCGCTGCTTTTGACCACCCGACAATAACATGCCTCGCTCACCGACGACGGTGTCATATCCTTGGGGAAGCTTGCTGACAAAACCGTCCGCGTTGGCCTTGATGCATGCGTCTTTGATCAGAGCAAACTTCTCC
This sequence comes from Hygrocybe coccinea, assembly GCA_963555575.2. NCBI lineage: Eukaryota > Fungi > Basidiomycota > Agaricomycetes > Agaricales > Hygrophoraceae > Hygrocybe > Hygrocybe coccinea. The sequence goes on from OY742000.1 coordinate 1,796,001, forward strand.
TCCTCTGAAGCATGCTCCCATTTGGTGTTGATAAGTCCCTGAGCGACATTCTCCTTGACTGAGGTGGAAAAAAGTACAGGCTCCTGCATGACGAAGCCGATCTGCGATCGCAACCACCGGAGGTTCAAATCTTTGATATTTAACCCATCAAGCTTTACTGCGCCGTCGACAGGATCATAGAAGCGTTCCATCAGAGCAACAATCGTGGATTTTCCGGAACCTGATGCTCCTACGAGAGCGGCTGTCTTGCCTGCGGGGAAAGTGATGGAGAAATCTTTGAGAACTTCCACACTTGGACGGGAAGGGTAATGGAACGTGATATTCTCAAAAACAATGTCGCCAACAATTTTTTCCGGTTTGAGGCCACCAGGGTCAGCAGAGTCAATATCGGGAACGCGATCTATGGTTGCATAAAGCTTAGCAGCTGCAGCCAGTCCTTGAGTGATAACTGATGGTATTTCAGTAAACGGGGAAACTTGCCGCATGGGAAATGACCCGCCTTGCAATTCTGGAGCCAGCAGCGACAGCGAGAAAGAGCCAACCAACATGGCCATACCCACATTAATTATAGTACCCGCATCATCTGGTAAAAACTATCGTTTTATAAGATATATCAACTAGCTATAGAATCACTTACTGTGCCCTTGATTAATAAGTGTAGTGCCGAAGGAGATCACTGGAACAAACCGATGAGGGACATGGTAAATCTGGTTGTAAAGACACGCACTCAATGCATATGAGGCGTAAATCACAAAAAATATGGCTCCCATGCCAATTCCAGTATACAGGGCAGCACGAACATCGAAAGCGCGCGCTTTGGTGACGTGTTCATCATATTTAGGTGCGAATGTTTGTTGCGTTCCGAATGCCTGAGCTGTGCGTACTGTTGAAATGACTTCTTCAGCGAGGGTGCCACCGTCGGCGACATGTTTAAGGGATTTACTTCAAACCCGTTCTGATTCAGTACAGCACTTCAGTTAAAGGGAGCAGGACAGACGTATTGGACTTGGTGATAAAACCCATCATGACCCCTCCGGTAATCATGATCCAAGGGAGGATTGACGTCAGCGCAAGAGCCAATCTCCACGATCGAACGTAGGCCAAGATGAAGCCGGACACAAACGCTGAGGCGTAGCTTATGGCAACAGGCACCTTTTCTGAAATCGCCTGTTGCACTAGATCTGCCAATCGCCTTAGCGACTAGTATAAACCTCGTGAGGTGAGCAAGTTGACTTACGGGTGTCGTTCTGGATCCGCGTAGCCACCTCACCAGCGCCGACTTTATCGAAGAATGCAATATCCTGCCTTAAGACAGCTCTGAGGTATTGTTCCCGAAGTCTCTTCGCACTCAGTTCGCCGGTGCAGACCCAAATATGCATGAAAGCATAGGTGCATACAAAGATGCCAATGCCTGAGGAACATATCAACACAAGAGTCTTCAGTAAAGTCGCAAGATAGACCTAAATAGCTGAGATAGCTCGCGTTCGCAGCCGCATCGCGACGAAAATCTGCAGCGGCTTGGGGTAATTGCTGCAGGGCGTTTGGATCGCCTGCGCGTGCGCCGGCCAGGACGCTCCCGAATGTGACAAAACCTTGCGTAAGTTTTCCAAAAAAGAGTGTCATGAGGGGCTAGAAAACGCAATGAAGTGAGAATGCCCGTCGGCACAGGGGTTGCGACGGTCACCTGCGCCGCACCAGCAGCCATTGAAGCCAAAACTCCCACCACATCCAGACACAATTCCATCTTGGTGGAAAAACTGTAAGGCAAGGAACAAAAAATGATTTCGCAATTGTTTAGTAGAGAGGCCAGCAAAGTATGGCCATACCGAAGCAAGGACAGCACAGAGACAGGCGGGATGGTCTCCTCTGCCTTGGTGTCCACCGAGACTTCATTGTTGCGTGGCTTGAAGCGCGCAAATAGACCAAGCTTCTGGTTGTCAGGGGCGCTCTGAGCTTCAGTAGATTTCTCCGAGTCTGGGGTGGAAGCCGACATGTTCGTTTGAAGTATGGGTTAGGTCGATATGCGCTGAGGTGACTCAACTATTAAGGAACGCTCTTACCGATGACTGCGGCTGTTGTCACCTAACCTCGGATGCCGAACTGCCAGAACCAGGTTTCTGTTTTGATTTCCGTGATTGAATCAGGTTTCACCGGTTCATCTTTGGCCAACAAACACAGCCTAGGCCGCCGTGTAGTAGAGAGCTACACAGCAAAACCGTTGGCTGACCCGAGAGCTCGGCTGCATTATAGTGTTCGCTGGCAGGCGCTGACCCCAAACCAGGGTTAGGTCTTCAATGAGCGCCCACTGGCATCCTGTTCTTGATAACGTCTCAAATCCCCTGGACATCCACCAGTCCCCTTACCTCAACGCTTCACAACCAGCCCCTGCAATAATCCACATTCTATCTGGGTCCTTCCGAGCTTTCTCACTCTCGCTCCTCGCTTTCTGCCCACTTCAACGCACACTAGACCTCGTGCAGCTGGTCCCTGCACACGGGCCGCACCAATATCTCGCTACAGGTTTCCCCCGTGATAGGGTTTACGCGACTAGCTGGGGATTCCCGCCCGCAGTTTTCTGTTGGGCTGTGGAATCCACACCATCCTGGACACTGCGGCTGATTAACACGGTCCCAATTAGTGTGCCACGCTGATTTCGCTCATGATGTGAAGACTGATTGATTGATTGCGGTGTTAGCTGCGACGTCATCATACATATCGCTCCCACCGCCATACACACACATCTACTCTACTGGCGGACCAGCAGGCGAGGTTCACCGTGTAGATCCGGCCAACAGAGGCTTTGGAGAAAAGGTACAGGAGGTATTGTTCGTCCCTGCAGACGAGTTGGAAAACGCAGACAAGACTCGTGCTGCACTTGTACGTTTTACCCATCCCCTTCATATTTTTTTCATACTGTGACGTTGCAATACGCCGGCAATTCTGTGCAGAGATATGGCTCTCACGCGGTGGAAATATCCGTCAAAGGGCACGCTTTCATCCCGCACCTGTATAGCCCTCTATACTCCTCAATTTATCCGTTTTGATCTCATTCACGATCCTGAACAACAGAGGCAAGAACTCGATTCATATGTTCTCTGTCGACTATATTTCGGGGCGCCTCACGCTTCTCTCCGAAAATTCAAGCCCCCGCACAAGTGACGGCCCACGGCACGTCGTCGTCTCTCCCGACGGCACGCTGCTCTACAGTATCACTGAACACAGTCAGTCCCTCTAAACGCCATGTTCCTGACACTAACAAGCTCCAATATAGCCAACTATGTCGACATCTTCTCAATATCGCCCACGGAGCTGATTCATCGTGCCTCTCGGTCGCTCCTCCCGCCTGGCCTACGTAGGGAAGCGAACCGCTTCCGAGGAGACACACTACGTCTACGCCCACTGACCGCAACGGCCTCGTGGCCGACCCATCTATTTGCGACAACACGCGGAGATACGCGTGGGATGCGCGGTTGGCTGGTAGTATTCGCTCTGGATTCCAAGGGGATGTTCGTCGGCTCCGATGTTGGTGGGAGTAACGATGTCAGTATCTTCGAGGACAGTGCGGAGGTGGGCGTGGAGAGGTGGGAAACGCCAACGTCGGGGGGTAGAGCAAACGCTATCGAGCTACGAGCGAAAGACGATGCGGAAGTGGAGGGAGTGTGGATCGTGTTAACGGATGACGAGGAACGCGATGAAGGCGGTACGGCTGTGAGGGTTCTGGAATGGGATTCTGAAAGCGGCATTAGGAATGTTGGAGCCTGGCCCGTGGATGGCAATACTGTCGGTGCCAGCCATGCTATTTGGTTGGACTAGCTTGACATTCAATCGTCGACCCCGCTACGAGTGCGAGCCACACTATCGAAACATTTGAAGCAATGAAATTTAAATGGAAACAGGCCAGGGACTGGTGACAATACGAAGCAGTGGACTCGCACGGAAACGAAATATTTACGGTTTAGTCACGTGTTCGCTACCATGCTGCTCGCCCAAGTCGAAAGACTATACGCATTTTTCACGTCCAATGTTGTGCACCAGACAGTATTCCCATATCATATCGTACCTTCTCTACACGCAGCAAGGTGAGTGGTACCAGATGCAACTAACGCACGCTCTGAATAAGTTTCGAAGAATATCCATCGCGTTCCAGAACAATGTCAGATCTTCTAATAACGACGAAAAGCTCTCCTGGGGTATATACCTTTCCGGCTTTCTGGTCATGGTACGCAACAAAACGCTTTAAATATTCATTCCACTCTGAAATCACTTCAAGGCATGGAGTGCCAGTGTTCAGACACACTTCCTCCTTTCCATCCCTCCTCCTCATGTGTATTCCGTACACCCCTGGGTAAACTACCTTTCCGTCCACCTTATCCTCACTGCTTTCTTCCATCTCTTTCCGGCGGTATGTGTTCCTGAGGCCTTACTCCATGTATGTTGACCCGGTGAACAGGCTCTTGCCCCGCGCTTCTTTGATACCCTCCTTTTCCTCCCAGACGCTATCCTTCGTACTGCCTCCATCACGTCCTCCCTTGATCTCATCCAATCTCACCCCGACCCACGCTTGGCGGGCTCCCTCCTTCTTCGAGTCCTAGTTGGCGCCATCTCCTCCGCAGGTGGAAGCATGACCGCCGCGACCCTTGGAGTGTGGACCTCCAATTGGGCGTTCTCGACGCCTGTTTTTTTACGCAAGGAAGCTACAGTTCTTTCGACCCTTGATTTGTGGTCAGGATCACTTGCGGGTAAGTCTAGCCGTCCCACCCTCGTGCATGTACGCAGCTGATGCATTGTCGTGAGGATGCACATATGGCCTGCTCCTCGCTTCGCACCCTGTGTATCAATCAATCCTCATGGTATTCTCGATCGCGGACCAGCAGCACATGGGTCCTGTGCTTAGTCCTCTGGCTGCAAAAGCTGTGGTGACAGTTATTCTGGCTGCATTATTTGCATGGAGGGCCATGCAAATCCATTGGGTACGAGTAGCAGAGAAACCAAAGAGGGAGTAACAAGATGTAGATTTTTAAACTGTTGACTTATGAACAAGACACCCATCATGTCAGTCGTCGTCATCCTCGTCGTCGTCATAGTCATCTTCCAACTCTGCATCGTCATAACATTGACTTGCAGTCATAGGCTCAAAGTCATTTGGGTCTTCACTGACATCTTGTTCGGCTGCAGAGATTGGGGCAGGTTCCGTTGCATCCGCGGTTGCAGACATTCTCAATGTCCTTTGGTCATCAATAACTGGATTTTGCACCATATCCAGCCAAATGTCCAAAAGCTGACTTTGATTACCAAGAGTGAGGGTGAGGCAACTTCCAATAGGGATTTAGGCTAACCGAAAACTTACTGGCATTCATTGCCTGCACACCACCCAGTCACATTGCCATTAGAGAGGCCCATGCGAAATGCAACATCACCAATGCCGCCAGCTTGGTTATTGTTTTGCATGAGTTTACAGTACATCTCTTGAACGTCCACAATGTATACAGGGACATCAGAGTGGCCTTGGCGGCCGGGTGAACCAGAATATATTCGAGTTGGTGATCTACGCCGATTGGAGATGGATGACTGATGTTCCCTTTGGCGAGGTGACAGTGAGCGGTTTCTACGAGATGCAAAATAGGAAGAACTCGATAATCTTCGATCAGTTTCTCGGTGTGAAGCAAAGCTGTTGCTACCCTATTGAAGTATCATTCAGTGTGATTCAAAGAAATCTGGCAAATTTTCACTGCCTTGAGGTTCCCAAATCCCAGAAGTGATTTTATACCATACTCCCACCTGGATGTGTCAATGCCAAATTTTTCTAGGGTATAACAAGTGCGATCTTTCCCAAAGACAAGAAGGATAATGGGTCGGTTCTTTCTTTGCAAGTCCGGTAAGAAAATGTCCTGCAGTCGTGAAGAAAGGGCCTTTGGATCAAGAACTTCTGTATCTCCGTGGATGAAATTCTGAAATGAATTGTAATTGTAAAAGGACGAGACAACTATTGAAGCACGTACAAGCTTTTCTGTTCCCTGGCCAAGGAAACGGTTCTCGTTTGGAATAAAGTGAAGGGTAGCATTGGAAGGGCAAAGGGCTGGTACGGCCACCTCCGTCCAACCAACATCCATGACCTTTGGATTCTTGAGCCTTTCTTGTCTAGACCGTTCATCTTTTGACCAAGCGTTGAATGCCAACGAATACATGACGATAGATTGTGACCACGATATATCTTCCAGCCCAAACTTGCGGGGATCAAGTTGATTCTTCAAGATCCTGTAAAAAACACTAACTATGGAGTAGCAGATCAAGTCACATCCAAAGCTATGAAACCAGCTCACCGTCCCTGTTCAAAAGCACCACGGGAGACACCGCTCGGTGCTGCCAACAAATACGCATGGTTAGCCTGGCTGTTGTCCAGTTCGGTTTTCTTCCCCTTTTTGTACTTGGCTTTGTAGCGTGATAACGTCTTCACGAGGTCGTCGTAGTGATAAAAATGATAAGGTGAGAGGGATTCAAATTCTGTGGCGAGTTGCGGTCTGTCAAGAACGCGCTTGTCAAGGTTACTTGCCCAGGTCCTCATTTGATCCGAAGTCATCAGGAGACACGACGCCCCAGAAGGCCTCACTCCTTGTATAACATCATTAATGACAGACGGTCACTGAACTAATGGACAAACCAAAGATTAGTTCGACTACATTCCCGTTTCGAAATGGCGAGGTCGGGGTGGCAATGGCACGAGCTAACTCATTATGATCGTAGCCGAACCTATTCAAGGCGTTAAGGCACTGGGACCATGAGGACATGACCTCCTACCATGAAATGGTGTGGCTCTTGAATCCACCGATCTGATAATATTCGAGTGCCCGAGGCATCTGCGAGCTGATCTTGGGTGATATGCCAGCCTTGTACTTAGGTCGGTGTTGTGTTTTGGTCTCCGCTTCACCTTGGAGTCATGTCTACTAGGGTCCCAGGGATACGTCTTCCAGCAGGCTCTTCTCCAGTTGCGGACAAGATCAGGGAACGGCGGGGTGCGCGCGGGCTTACTCCACTCGACGAAGCTCTATTGCATGTACCTGATATTGCTGACGGGTGGAACTCCCTATTGGGAGCAGTGCGTACAAAGGGTAGTCTCCCAGCCGACGTAAGGGAGACCATGGTACGTCGTACTGAAGTCCATTCATGGTCACCACTAGTACTGAGTATCGCTGTCAGATACTGAGGGTAGCAGCTCATAATCATGCTGCGTTCGAATGGATCCACCACGAGCATGTTGCGCGCAATGCCGGCCTGACCACGGCCCAGCTCTCTGTCATTCGCAATACAACCATCCAACCTTCGTCCTTGTTGCCGTCGCCCCTTACCCCGCTCCTTGCCGCTGCTTTAGATTTTGCAGACTCGTCTACCAAGGATATTACTATTCCTGACAATGTCTTCAGTGTGTTACGGAGCGAGCTTCGCACACTTGTGGATTGTACGGAGGGAGATGGTAAGGAAGAAAAGTTGCATACTTTGTTAGTCGAGGCAGCTGCAGTTGTTGCAACCTACAACATGGTCTCGCGCTTTCTCGTCTCACTTGACGTCGCAGGCATGTCCGACGACCCCGTCCCATGGCCGGCAGATCGACAAGAGGTTAGTTCCATCATTGCCAATCATCACTGCTAACAGTTGTACGCCACAAGCACACCATCTCCGTTCCTTCCTGCTCACTCCACGCCGAAACGCTAACCGTTAACCCGACAGCCCCCTGGCTCGTATTCGTAAACTCCCTCCTTACGGACACCACCTTATGGTCCGCTATCATCCCTACCCTGCTCTCAAATGGCTACAACATCATCACATTCGATCAACGTGGTCACGGCCGTTCAGCCACTCCTTCCCCACCTGTCTGCACTATTCCCGAACTCGCAGATGATATTGCCACCTTACTTACGCACCTCCGCATCCCGCGTGTCTATGCCATTATCGGCGTCTCCCAAGGCGGAGCAACCACGCTTAGCTTTGCCATCCGCCACGCTCACAAGACCTCGTGCATCATCGCGTGTGACACACAGTCCGTATCTCCTGTGTCGAATGGCCCCGCATGGGATGCCCGCATACACCTTGCCCGTACGGAAGGCATGCACACGCTTGCGGCAGCGACTGCCAGGCGTTGGTTTCCCTCAGGTTCCGCATACCATCCTGATGGTGGCGTCAAGGCTAACGTGGTTTGTGATATGATTGCGCGCACTGACATCCTTGGGTTCGAGGCTGGCGCTCGTGCGTTGCAAAAATACGACTTACTGGAGGCGGGGCTTCTCCGGAGCAGGATGTGCACGCTATTGGTTGCTGGAGAGAAGGATGGTGCGCTACCCACCAAGATGGAGGAGCTGAGGAACGATTGGGTGCGCGACGGTGGGGATGTTGAATTCGCAGTTATCGAGGGGTCAGGCCATTTACCTATGTTAGACAACCCGGAGAGGTTTTTGCAAGTGGTGCTCAAGTTCTTACAAAGGTGCCGCTGACCTTACGTCGAACTTTCGTATGTCCCCAATGTCAAAAGCCATGTCTAGATCTACGGATTAAACGACAATATATAACCAAAGACGTGAATTATATTCGTCCCGAATCAACTACTTCTTTTTGCGCTTCTTAGCCGTGGGCCCGTTCTCTGCATCAGCCCTTCCATCCAACTTCCGCTGCTTCTTGTTCAATACCTTCTGCAGAGTGCGCTTCGTCTCGCCATCAGCAAATGTATTCAGGTCAAAATAAGTCGGAGCATATTCCAGTAACCTACCGTTGCACGACATCAATGAAATTTTCCGATTCAACAGAACAATTGTACGCACCATTCCGGCTTCAATTCGGTAACTGTCCGGATATACGGTCTCGTTGTGAGCACAAACTCATTAAATATGACCCATTCCGGTTGTGTGTCCATGCCACACGACGGGTGCAAAGCGACAACCTATCGTGACGATCCGCCAATCAACTTCCAACGTAATACATTGATCTGAAAACCAACACACCTGATTATCCTTGACAGTCAAGTAATTGTTCTTCTCTCCTTCCTTGTGCGCTACTTGCATGAAGAATCCACAGACCAACGCCTGCCTTACGTTGACGAAGAGCTTGCGCTCGTCCTCCAGCGACACAATATCGACATCGAAGCGCTCCATGGTCCGCTGTAGTTGTGCGCGGACATTATCAGCCTGAGCTAGCGCTCGTGCAGATAGATAATTCGTCCAGGTCCAGTTTTTGTCGTGCTTGTCTACATCAAACAAATAACATAAAAATAAAAAAAACAAAACTCCACAAGAAAAAACAAACTTACTCTGCACGTAATTGTTATAGACATTAAGAAGAGTCAAATGATCGCCATCCGGAACAGAAAGGGCCGCCTTCGCGACGTCAGCCTCTCTTCGTTGATTGTTCGGTCTTATCCAAACATTAGGAACTAAGAAGATCAGATCAATGGCAGAATGGGAAAAGGAAGTAGAACTGCCTACCCGACAACATCGCAGTAATGGTCAATATCTCATTACTGCATTTGAACTCGGGACTGACAATAAGCATCTTTGCTAACTATACATATCGGTCAGATAAGGTCAACGATGTCTCAGCTGCACGGGAACATACCTGAGGATCCAAAGGGAACTCAGCCATAATAGCACCCAAAGGCGTAAGATTTCCGTCGTCGTCTAGTGCAGCCAAAAAGTTTAACAGTTCTAGTGCTCGCATGAGTGTTTCAGGTGCAGGGGCGTCGACGTAATCAAACTTGACGAGATCCTACACACACAACTCAGGCAATATCTAAAGCTGAACTGAAGGTAACGTTACCTTGATACCCAACTTGACCAACTCGAGAACAGTGTTTGCCAAATTGCTCCTGAGAATCTCCGGGTAGGTCTGTTCTTCCAGCTCCCTCATAAAATCTTTCTCGGTGTACAGTCTAAAACATTTCCCCGGTCTTGTTCGCCCAGCCCGACCAGCCCTCTGCTGCGCCGAGGCCTTCGAGATCGGACTTACCAACAAGCTCTCTACTCGAATTCTCGGATTGTACACTTTCTGCTTAGAGAATCCAGGATCCACGACATATACGATTCCGTCAATTGTCAGTGAAGTTTCTGCGATATTTGTAGAAACGACAACTTTGCGGCCAGGTGGTCCATCTGGAGTTCTAGCCGGCGGCGCAGGGTCGAATATCCGCTGTTGTTGTTGCGGTGGCAATGACGAATACAAGGGAATGCACGTAAGTGGACCGACAGCGGTTGGATCCTGGTTTGTGAGATCATCCGCCTCCAGTTTTATTTTTCGACAAGCATCTTCTATCTCTTCCTCTCCAGTCAAGAACAGCAGCACATCTCCCGGGTCCTCCGCACGGTGAATCATCAAAACGGTGCGGATGGCGGCTTCGACGTAATCGGGTTCTGGGTCCTGCGTGTAGAATACTTCTACAGGGTGTGTCCGGCCTGGAACTTTGAATAACGGTGCAGCGACATCACTTCTTGAGCCAAAGTATTTTTGGAATTTCAAGGCATCCAGAGTTGCCGACATGACAATGATCTTGAGGTCTGGCCGTTTCTTTATCAAAGATTTCAGTAAGCCCATGAGGATATCTGTGGCGAGAGTGCGCTCGTGTGCTTCGTCCAAAATAATGGTAGAATACCGCTCGAGGCTTGGGTCGTTCATGGCTTCGCGGAGGAGCATACCATCAGTCATGTATTTGAGAAACGTCGTGCCTGGTTCTGTCATGTCTTCAAATCGGATGGAGTACCCAACTTGCTTGCCAAGTTGTACTAATTCGGGCGATTGGTCACCAGTCCAAAGCAAATAATCCCAGAATGAACTCACCATCCATTTCATCAGCAACACGCTTGGCCACGGACATTGCTGCTACCCTTCGTGGTTGTGTACACGCAACGAGCTTTCCTTTCAAATGTGGTAAATCCGAGTACGCCACGAATTGCGGGATTCTATAATAACTGTGAATGACTACTATCAATCGAGCAGATCCACACTAACTGTGTGGTTTTGCCCGACCCTGTCTCTCCCACCATAACGATTACCTGGTTTTCGCTAAACTTTTCTAAAACATCAGCTTACACGGGTTCGGATCCCTCACGCAAAGGAAAAATTAAAGAGAAGACAGGAGGTAGGTCTCGTTGTCAAAGCCCAAGCCGTCCTGACACTATGTATTCAAGCCACTCACCATCTTATAGAATTCATCCATCTGAACGTAGACAGGCAGTTTTTTCCGGGTCTCCAAAATGTTTCTGTACTGTTGGGAGTGTGGTAACTTCGTGAACGGGTTTGTACTGTGTTCCTGGATATAATCGGGGAGCATGAATGAAGGAGAGCACGTCAGCACGGCGGAAGAGATGACGAACAACCAATATATACCATTGCTTTTCGGACCTGCGAGCCAGTTACTTTTCTACGTAAAAACCCAAAGAGTGGTTGATCCTTCATTGCCGCCGACGAACTGAATGTCGACGCGCCCCTCTGTGTTGGATGCAAGTGCGCAAGGTAAGGGTTGTCCGAGGCCATTGTATTGTAGGCTGAACAAGACGGAACGTCACGGTCAACATCAGGAAATCGGGGAGGCGCTGGTATATCCAGGCGGAGTTGATAATTGATAAGCAGACTTGCAGCCATTTGCAATGTCTTATCTAGCCAAATAAATGCATTCAATTATGGTGATGGTTGGATCATTTGCACTCAGATTTGTGAAAATTGATTGCTGTATATAAGGGGCTACCATATACTCCTAATTATTCCCATTTTTTCCAAGTCTTATAGAAGCTTGGCCATACAATATAAACCATTCTGATAAACATTTAATTATTCCTGTGAAATGCCATTTCTTCACAGTCTTATAGAATCTTGGCCATACAATATAAGCCATTCTGATAAACATTTAATTATTCCTGTGAAATGCAATTTCTTCACAGTCTTATAGAATATTGGCCATACAATATAAGCCATTCTGATAAACATTTAATTATTCCTGTGAAATACCATTTTTTCACTGACACAATTAAGCATTGGTACAGTTCCCAAACGACCCTGTGGGAAGGTCTGGATTTCGTCATGCGAGAGTGGAATGGAACATCAATTGAAATAAGTGTCCATTTCCATCCAGTGTCTTCGTCTAACCACTCCGAGTCAGGTTCATTTTTGTCTGAGCAACCTTTGGCCAGCGTCTTGTTGATTTCAGACCATTTGGTTTTTTGGATATCATCCAGCTTGAAATTGGGGTCACCAATAATACGAATAAGTTCCTTGAAGCTTTCTTGTGATTTTTTCCTGCCGTGGTTCCAATACCAATCCCCTAAGTGAAAAGAATTTTGGTTTGGATAAGGAAAACATGGGGATTTGTCCTGTTCTCTGGGGACATTTGGGGTTTCAGACAGATCTTGTAGTGTAACATTTTCCTCCAGGTCATGGGATGGGCACTCCATGGAATAATAACACCTGGAAAGCCCAAATTTATTTCAGGATGTCCAGAAGAATTGAAGGATTTGTGATCAGACCAATCAGTCAGGGATGGGAACCAGAGAGATGGAAACTGGAAGGACCATTGAGGATATAGGTGGGGCTTGAGATGGAGATAGAGTAGTTTGTGAATTATAGAAAATGTGGAAACCATGACGCATACCAATTATTGTTGGAAGTGGTGGTGGTGGTTGAGGCAAAATGTCTTGAAAGCATTTTGGTGTCTGATGATTGAGCCTTTGATGTTGGCACAGATAGATCATTGTCATCTATGGTAGGCTACACATTTTCATTTTAGTAACAGACCACACAATCAATCCAGAGACATACCACTTGCCAGATCTTCCATCTGAAGAATGAATAGGTTAATAGTAAATTGATTCTTAGTTGCAATTTATCTCTGTGTCAATGCTATGAAAATGATCAGAAAGCTACATGCATAATATGAAAGTGACACCAACATCCAGCTATTGATTTGTCAGTCCATTCATAATTCAAACCACAGTTGGCTATGGCAAATAAATGTACAGTTTAGCAGTGTAAGGGATTGTCCATATGAATATGACATACCATTTACAGCTGTGTAAGGGCTAGTATGGTAGCCAGTGAACTTGTTGCAAAGATTAGTAACTGGAATGTTCGCTCTGAAATTAGCTTTGGTAACTGACTTCAATGTATGCTTGATTGGTGGTCTTGGCATGAAAATGCATACAAGAACAAGGCCAAGGCAAATACATATATTTGCAAGTAGTCATATTGAGTCAAAAGCAGGTACAATCATGATGCTATCAAGGGCAGCTCATGCCAAACTCATGCCAAAGGGATTGGTGGGTAAAATGAACTACATAAACTTGTTGTCCCCCCTCCCAAAACTCAACCTTGTGTAAGAATTCATCCAGGAATGCAAATGATAGCTCTGCCACCTGAGGTTGAGGTAAGTGTAGCAAATGGCTTGTCTGTCTGCACTCTCAGCCATTCATGGTTGGTTATTTGACCACTCGCCTAAGGACTCAGGATGTGTATTAGATAAAGGAGTGAAAAATGAGGCCTGGGCCACCAATCCCTGACTGAGAGCTGCATTAAAGTATGAAAGACAAGATCTGAAGTCAGGAAATGCTGTGCCTTACTCCAAAAACCTTCAGAGACAGGATGTTGAGTGAGGTGAAGGCAAATTATGCACTGATGAAATGATGAAGAGACCAGTAAATGTCTGGTTCCACTGTGAATATTTGGACATGGTGGGGAAGAGAAAGCCAACAAAGTCAAACAGTATGCAAATAACCTCAGATGCTTCAGAAGTTGCTGTGATAACACAAAGTCACAGCTTTGTGACTTAGATCACACATCGCATCATGTGCCATTGTATACATATGTAACTCAGCCGCAGCCTTCAAGTTCTGCTTCCTTCATGCCCACCCACTTGTGTCAGATGTGGATATCAGAGGTGAAAGGTTGTCACTGTTGACTTGCACATGATGCATGCTTGCAGTTTGTAACCCAGTGACAACACCTAACTATTTACAGCCTGTAGCTTACAGACCTGTGCCTGCATGACAACGACAATGACAATGACAATGACAATGACAACAATGGTGACTTGGATGGTGACCAGGATGGCAGGGAAACCAGGTGAGTTTTCCTGCTCCTAATCTTATTCTTATTCATTAATTCTTTACTATCCGAGTCCTACCCTACCTGGGGCCCTAGTGTTGCCTCAACTCAGCTGGTCAGGAAAAGCTGAGTTGAGGCAACATTGCCCCGCTCCCAAATATAAAGTTGGTGATAAGGTGTGGTTAGAATCCACAAATATTGATTCCCTCCATCCATCAAAAAAACTGGATGACAAATGATACGGCCCATTCTCTATTGTGGAAAAAGTTGGTCGTTCATCTTACAAATTGAAACTTCCTCCTACCTGGTGTAAAGGCGTGTTCGGGGTGGCTTCGGAATAATAATCTTAACCAAAGGGGGTGTCAGTGTACTAGTAAAAGTGACAAGGTAATCAGTGTCGAGAGTCATAGTAAAAGTGGTAGTGAGAGAATATGAATAAAGCCACTGTCTAATACAACAATAATGGGTGTGAAATAAGGAAGCCGACAATACTGACAACATTGGGTATGGTGGGTTGGGTCGGTGATACGCACCATACAATCCTGGCCTCCGATTCGATATATCTCATGATTCTATGTGATTCACATCAACCCGACACTCTTCGACCTTGCGATCAAGTTGCGACTATTGCGATTGTCTGCGACTTCGGACTCATCAGGGGTTTGTCAGGGAAACGATAAAGTATTAAAACACTTTACATTTTATTTATCTCATGTAATAAGTGCAATAATTGCAAGTACTCTGTCAAAGCTAGAACTAAACCTCTTTAGTTATCGCATTTCGAAGTATTTCCTTTGTTTTCTTTGTTCTACTTTCTTATGCATCGTCCCCTATACTCTTCCTTTATGATACATATGCCCCTCTCTCTGATATCCCCATATAGTATACTCTTTCATCCCTCTTCCTTTGTCCTTACAGCTTATATACCTGCATGTATGAGCCACTAGACAGAGAACACAGAGAACCCCCAGACAATCCAGATACACCGTCCTTCCCCCTTCGTCTCAGAGCCTATCCTTAGTCCTAGACCCAGTCCCTTCGCTTTATATTACCTTCTCTCACTGTCCGACCCTTCCATTTCACTGCGACTTTCTTATTTTTATTGCACCTCTTCGATTTTTATCGCAACTCTCTTATTTTTATCGCACCACTTCGACTTTTATCGCAGCATTTATATTGAGTGTCTCACACCTTTCTATTTCTTCTCTTTCCTCTTCTATCCTAGAGTAGGCTTTCCGAAACTTCCTCGCACCTTTCTTAGCAGTTCCTAGTTAGATTCCCTTCTTACTACCCCCACCTGTGCATCATCGGGTACGATGAGCGGGTAACGATAAAACAAAGTAAAAAGGTAAAGATAAGGACAGGAAGTCTATGGGCTACGACGACGAGAGGTTCTAAGACTTTCTGAGTGATTCTGAGAGAGATAGAGAGGGGGAACTGGATTGTTATTTTAATACAGTTGTCAGTCACCATTTTATAGGACTAGAAAGAGTATGTTATCGGTATAGGTTACTTCGGCTGATAGTAAACTACAAAGGAGGTACGAAATGGGAAGGAGAAGATGGGAGTTGCGAGGCAACGAAGGAACGGAAAATGGAGAAGAAAAGATATAACGAAAAAGATGTAAATAAAGACCTATGTCCAAAGAGGACAGGGGGTATAAGTCCGATGTCGGTATAGGGAGTCCAAGGTGTCACGTGTGATCGTTTTGGGTGAGATGAGTTAGCGGTGTCAGTATAAGATCGGCCGTTGGTAGACAGTATACATTGGGTACAGCGGGTGATGTCGGGTTATGTCAGTTTCGAGGATGAGGAAGTGGGATGTGTCGGGTTTGTGAGTATGTGTGATATATCGATGATATGTACTCAGAGCATCGTCAGACCTCTACACTGGTCAAATAAATATCCTAATTTCAACAAAATCCTCCTGTCCCCATATGTCCCACCTGCCTATCCCCAACAGGTTGTCATGTTACCGAAACTACCCGCCAAGATCATCAATGGACAAGAAGAATATAAGATCAAAGAAATCATCAACTCTGTCATATGTTGTAACTGTCTCTTCTACCTTGTTCATTGGCTGGGATACCCCCATGAAGAATACTCCTGCCAGTGGGTTCCTGCATCAGAGACAAAGAATTGTAAGGAGCTCATCACCGAGTTTCACCATCTACATCCTCATGCGCCCACATCAGCTGACTTATGAATCTCAAGAATCCCTCGCCCTGCTGGTACTTCACCATTGTGCTCTCCATCCACAGACATAATCATCTCTGCTGAACCCAAACTCATCTCTTCACTCCTCTCCCATCAAGAGAATCATGACTTCCGTTTGTTTGCCTTTCCTCCTTCAGTTCATTGCCTTTGGTTGTTCAAGCTCGGCGCCATGAATGCTATCACACATGTTATTACTGTCACGGTGGGTACACCTTCCACAAGGGGTCATCTGCAAGATTTGTCTGGTGGTCTGAGCAACCTTGCCTTCAATGATGGCCAGCTTTCTTCCTCCTACGCTTACTACCCTGTAGTCATGATGCATTGCATGCGTACTCCCCTCCCTTCAGCATTGCTGTGGGATCAGTATGATATTCTTCCACCCCTTCACTTCTGCAATGTACCGCCTTGCCTCCTCTCTGACCATCCCATCAATCCTTTCCTCCATATCTTCTGATGGTCACTCATCCGCAATGACGGTAAACTATGATGTATGGCAGTTGGGGGTTTGGCGACCTCCTTTCCATTGTTGGTTATGATATAACTTATCTGCCTGTTGTGTGACCCCCTGACACAGTCTACCCCAAGTAGCCTCGCTGGCCACCTTGTATGACACATGGTCTGCCCTTGTTATACCCCTTTATCCTTCCTTTAATTCCCTTCCTTTCCCCGTTCTTGCTTGTGCGGACGCGAACCTTGTGGGGGGGGGGGGGGGGTATTGTTACAATTGTTACAATTTCACCCACTTACTCATCATTCGATTCCCACAACAAAGTGCCAAGCTCTCTGATTGGACAATACACCTCAAACACTATCAGCCAATTAGTGTTGCCTCAAACCGGCCCGAACTGGTCAGGAAAAGCTGATCCCAGTTCTGAACTCTTGATGCACAACCAGGGGTCTCCTAGGATCTTATTTTGTAGCTGTGGACCAGGGCTACAAAATAAGAGCCTACTAGTAGGAGACCCCTGGTTGTGCAAAAAAAGTTCAGAACTGGGATCAGCTTTTCCTGACCAGCCGGTTTGAGGCAACACTACAGCCAATCATGTTGCTTGTAGGAATCAGCCAATAGGAAACCAGCTCCTATCCGCCAATCATATCACAATGATAAGAGACCTTATTGCCATTGGCTGGAGATAGTATGGAGTGTTGCTATTGGATGATAAGTAAGTAAACACCTCCCCTCAAGTTGTTCTACTATATATATTTTGGTAGTGTAGTATCATGTACCTCACATTTACACACCCAAACGGGAAAACCCTTTGATCCATGCCGAGGACGTTATATTTGGACGGCAATGACATAACCCTAGTTTCGGGCCCAGCCATTACTGACCTGTGAATATGATAAATCCTCGAATTAATGCTTCAGGCCAACCCTGATCAAGGGCTAGATGCTAAACCTTGAGCTAGTGCTTCTATATAACCTGGAGTTAGTGCTAGACACCAAGAGTTAGTCCAGTGCTCAAAAATCCCTGGTCGAGGGTTTAGCGCTGGCATTTTCTACATATGGATTATGTAAGATCCCTAACTCGCGAAAAAAATGCTAAGTCCATCATTTGCCTTTGTTTGCCAACGTTCGTTTTGTTACTCCTACTTCCACCACGAATCTCAGTTCCCTCACTTCTCCTTATCATTTCTCCCCTCCCTCCTGTAGCTTGAGCTTCGAGGTCCTGACTACCTGACACTCAGTCTCCCCCATCGTCCCGCTAATCCTATTGGTGGCCCTTGTTACTATCCTGCAGTTTACCTTGTTGTCACCCCATCTTCGAAGGTTTCTCCACCTCCTTCAGTAGTTTAGAGTGGTTGTATTACCCTCAGTGTTATAAGATAGTTGTTTTAATGCTAATTGGTGATTTCATGCTATAAAAGTATTTGAGGCTGGATTCTACACAATTACAGCGCGAGAGAAAGCTTGACCCAGGACAAATCTTAGGTTGACTCAGCATGGAAACTGTGGTTATTTTTCAATCCCAGGCAAATATAACGTCCCTGGCAGAGAATCAGCCCATTTCTATCCCTTATCCAGGGCTCTGAGAAAAATCCCTGAACCAGGGTTGTGCACCAACGCGCGTGTAGTCTGGTTTTCTATACCGGATCAATATATCCTCCTCCATCCCAGGCCCTCCTTGTCCAAATGATAGTTTGAGTTTGTTTGTTGTTGGAGCCGTCCCATAGACAATCTGTTTGAACACCTTGTTCGTTGTGTACTAGTAGGTGTTCCAAACATCCTGAGCAGCTGCACCCTCTCAGGCTATTCCAGCACCAGCTGTATTGTCCCAATGAACCCTTGATGTGCCTTGATATGTTTCAATTGCTTGGTATGTCTGCTTCAGCTGTGGAATATATCAGGAGTGTTTCGGCTAACACATTTGTTACTCACCCCAGACATACCTTCTGAATCTTGATTGTCTTGGTGGTCTTGACCAGACCCCGGTTTAGAAGAGGCGCAATAGTTTAGCTGCATTATTGAAGGAGGCGGCCTTGACTCAGTTCCCCCCATCTCCTGCTTCTGCTCAGTGCTCAACCAGATAATCAACCAGTGCAGTGGTCTCCAAGTCTGCCTCAGTCTAGATGGTCACGGTTACTTCCTTTTTCTCTGTTTTAGGGAGGGAAGCCATGAGGATGGTGGTCACAGTAAGTTGGGAGAAGAGAGCGATGATGGCAGCTGCACCAGTCCAGATACACCGTCTTTGCTGTAATTGATTGCTTGTTGACTCGGATTCTGCCATGAAGGTTTGAATATTTTGAATCTCCGCCTAACATACGCCACTTCCAAGGCGTGTTGATCTCAGGCTAATTTGCGGATGTTTGCGACGCACTCAGGGCACAACTTGAAGTCAGAGTGCCGCTTTTTTTCTTTTTTTTATATGGGCAACAAGGATTTCAGCAAAACATTGTGTCCTTTTTGTTTACTTAGTACCGTACAGAAGACAGATACATTATCAAGGAGACCCCATCTTACATACTCGCGAGCAATCCTGAATCCTGAAGGGCATAAACCAGAGACTAATACATAGCAGACTGAACTAAACTTGTCACACCCCAACTTCACACTTTCAAGACGATGTCGTGTCCCGCACGTCTATGTAGAATATTGTTAGAGCACATTAACTGCTAGAAAAGCTGGATTTCTCTCACTCTGAAACAGGTAAGGAGCGAGATAACGGGGTCTCGTATGTTATCGAGAAGTTCTGGTTGGCAGCAGCGTAGGCACTCCTGAGCGCAACATCGACGACTTGGTCACGCTCTTGCCGTGCTTTTGCCAGCTGAGCCTGGGCGCTTAAAAAGCGCAAATAATAAGATTTCGCGACAAGGTTCATTTGTTGATAGTGATTTTCAGCGATGTTGACTTCATCTCGAATAATATCGCATGCTGCGCACACGTAGGCTATTCCCAGCCTGTCGGTCTCGTCCATGTCGTTCAGCGACGATGGTAAAAGATGCTTCCTGTCTTCGTCAGCACTTCGATGCACCCATAAACCCGGCTCATAAAACTCGGAGGAAGGGGGTGGAAAGGAAATTTCACTAGCAAAGACGGGCAGAGGTGTTGGAGGAGAGATAGACATCAATGTGCTGCGGACTGGGTGCCTTCAAGTTTGCACTTGTTTACCGATGAAGTTGAAAAAAAACCTTCTGGTCCTTCATTGGGGTCTTCAGGCCTCAGGCATGATTCTTGATATATTTATTCACAGATCTACAGAAAAATTATAAGCCAAACGCAATATTGATATACATACACACAACTTGAATATTATTACGAATATTTGAGCGTGGGAGTACGCCACAGAGTCGTGTCATCGTGTTATAATTTGAGAATAAAGCCAAGTGACTTGATTTGGTGCCATCAAATCATGCCCGTACAACTTCCTCCTGTGAACAGTGGAAACATCCCCTTGCCTCCTGCTCCCAGCAATCCTCCCGCCCTTGTAGACATCAGCAATGCATCCAAGCTACTTACCAAGTTGACCCAGAATCATGGTGAAACCCTTAATTGTTTGCTTGCGGCCAGAGCCTTACTAATTCATATCTTTTAGCACTTTCTCAAGGTCCCCCCAAGGCTAGTGAAAATGATCTAGCTCGCGCGCAGGTCTTTCTCCACACCGTGTGTGAACACCACATCCACAATGGCCACGGTGCAGTTCCTACTCGTGACCAGATTCGTGATATTGTTAATGAGGCATTAACGCCAATCACCGAGGCCCTAGCCACAGTTAACAATAAACTTACCACAGTTAACAATAAACTTAATAGGCTTCTTTATACTGCATACAAGGTACCATTAGCACATTTGTATGTCACTCACTACTCATAGCAATTTCTGGGACTCAGGCCAACAACGCGGGATGTGGATACGGAGACGAAAGAAACTATGAAATTCTTCCTTTTTTCACCGAGAATGGCCAAGAAGAATCACCCGAAATAGTGCGTTAGTCTATCTAGATCCTCTAACGCCTTCACTGATTGCCTTGCTTAGTATCATTTACCTCTTTTGAAGACGCTCCAACATATCCAAGCTCTTTCTGACCCTGACTTAATCACATATCTCGATCGATATAACATCCCTCGAGGTGGGAATCTCAGTCGAGATACCAAAATCAGGAGACTTCGAGCCTTTATTGGTTGTTCCGTTGCGCAGTATTAGTGTCTCGTCTTGTGTAATTGTCTCGCGGCTCGCGGCAGTACTTGTCTTGTATGATCGATCTCAGCAATGCTAACAGTGTTTGTTATGGATGTACAATCTTCTGTTGAAAAACACTTCTTGAGGTGACATTGTGTGTTCGCTTTCGTACTCTGTAAGAGGCCATCCCCACCCCTTTCATATGTGCAGAGAGAGTGGGCTCTTTATTAAACCAAACGCTTGTCAAAGTCGATCTTTGGAGGTTACAACGGAAAAAATCTCTGGTTTGGGTAACAATTATTATTCATAATAATGAATTTTAGGAGTCTTCATCGGAATCCTGTGTTAAGTCAACGACATCTGAAGCATCGGAGGTGAGGTCGATAACCGCTGGCAACTTCTGAGCGATAACGGCAGCTACAGCGCAAGTGTGGTATCTGAAGATTCTCCGACCAATCAGTCGCCCACAACGGCACTGTACAAATAGGCTTCCGAACTCTCGACTAGACGATAGGCCTCTACGATTAAGCTGCCGACCCGATAGCAATTCGGGGACTCTAGGAGAGACGGGAGGAGGTGCGATTTCAGTATTGTCTGTTAACGGTATCAATGATTGCAGGGGGAAATTTTGTTGAATAAAAAAACGCACACCGAAGAGGATATTTGTATAACATCAAACCCCTTTGCATATACATACGTTCTAGACTGACTATACAACTTAAGCCAGAATCCCACAAATGATTGAAGTCAACGTACCGAGATACCCACAGCTTCCGGAGGCACACCCGGCGACATATTCGCCAGAATATTTCCCATGAAGGGGCTGATAGATTGCGCATTCAGTGTAACTGACACCGTCACGGTATGCGCAGAGGCAGCAAGGGCCTCTGAACCAATGGTTGGAGCGGTGGTCAGCGAGATCTGACGGTGGCACACGTACTCCTGACTGGACTGGCCTTCGGATAAGACTTTATCAGTGAAATCCGAGTTATTGAAGCTGAGCGCTGAGATGCTTACCAGCACCAAGGACGAAGATCATTTGAGATGGGGTCATAGTGCAAGATGAGGGATTGGGCTTGTTGGATTCGGACACGCCTGAGAAGAGCATTCCTATTATTGACTGGATCCATGGAAAAATGGGGGAAATAACAGCATACATTTTATACAGAGAGAAAGATATGATGTTGCATCGGTGGATTGACTCGGAGGTCGAAAGTTAGTTTGAGAGCATTTGACTCGGGACTTTGAGCGATACGTTGAGAGCAGCCGTTGCGAAAATGAAAGTATGGAAAGCGACAGTCGCATTGGCATGCCGCGTCTGACATTGAAAATCACGTAACGTTACAGTCACTGTTGCGAAAATGAGAGTTCTGTGAACACGAGAGACACCAGGAACCGATCGATTTAGAAATTTACTCTAGAGATATATAGTTGAAATAACGATTTGATTCGGACGCCCAATTCACGTTTATTCAATATGCAAGTGCCATCCACTCCCCAACAGCCCCGAACATCGATAATATCTCCCCCATCACGGCCATCCAAACGCAAAAGAATCGCTCTGACGAATAAACGGACAGACGTCTATGGTGGTAGCACACCTCCATCGTGTGCACGCAAAAACTCAAGCTCGCCCTTTATCGGCAACCAACTAGAATATTATGAACATTTTGGTTATCCAGCACTGAGCCCTTTGGAGTATGGACTATCAGCTCCGTCCAGTCCTAGTGAAAGGACATTGGCTGCGAGTGCGGAGAAGGTACGATCCATTTACGTTGACAGACTCGGATACCATGACT
Source organism: Hygrocybe coccinea (assembly GCA_963555575.2). NCBI lineage: Eukaryota > Fungi > Basidiomycota > Agaricomycetes > Agaricales > Hygrophoraceae > Hygrocybe > Hygrocybe coccinea. Next base: position 1,818,700 of record OY742000.1, read on the forward strand.
CAAATTCTCTCAAGTTTGACATTATTGCCGAGGTACAGGCGCTCCGAGCGCGCGAAAAAGTCTATATAGCGCTCTTCGAAGACATTGGAGTATCTCTTACGCGGGCGAGAGAGCAGCTGGATCAAGATTTGGGTGTGTTAGGTGCTCTTCAACATGAAACTGTCTGACTCCCGGACAGATAGGAAATCCCGGACAGATAGGAAATTTAAATAAATATACCTTTATTTCTTGGGTTATTTCCGGTTTTTTATAACATTTTTCATCGGATACTTCCGAGTTGTTCTGCCGCCGGCTTTTAACGGTAGTGTTAATTTGATAAGTCCAAAACGGGAGGGCCACTTGGCGATCGCGGAAGTGAATTGACAACCAGTGAATTGACAACCGAGTGAATTGACAACCGACTCAATGGCGCTCACTGAGGTTGCCGCGGCAAACCGGGCCGACGGGGAACTTCAAGTTCGTTCTCTGATCTCGAGGGAAGGAAGAACTTGAACTCCACCAGCCTTGCTCGAGATGAATTATCCCATTCCAGACGGCCACACAGAGCAGTTTCCCAGTGTCTACGCTGGCAATCAAAACCCCAACGTCTACTATATCCAGCCTCCCTCTGGCAGCGTCTATGGTCATCCACCCGGTCCCCCAGGATTCAGCACCATCGTTGTGGGCCCTGGAGGGACACAATTTCACCCACAGTTCTTACCGGCACCACTTCCTGTTTATTCTTCTACTCCCTTCCCGGCTGGACCATTTTATTCCATGCCAACCGCACAAGGAGGGCAATTCACGAATTTTTATCAAGCCATTTGCTCCCCCACGTTCCATCCTCCACCCGTTCAGAGCTCTGATCTTCATACTTGGCTCAACGGCAATTACTACGGACGAAGCTTGCCTCCGTCCAATGTCCAAGTCTTTAATAGGTTAGAAACGGTAAGTTTCACTCATTCATCATAATTGGCGGAGCTGAGGTCCTCCAAGGGGACTGGTTCGGCAAACTTCCCTGGCTCCACCACACCTATGATGACGTCCGCCCCCATTCCTCTGATTCATTCTGGTCACCCTTACCCCAATCCTCAGCCTGTGCCGCCTCTAGGAGTGCAAGCTCACTTCCATACATCTCCGTTGGGCCCCAGCTTGTCATCCTCAAATGGGCGGTCTGCAGACATGGTAAGTATCTTTATTCCATGTTTGTTCAACTTGCTCATTATTTACAGCAACTGGGCATGGCCATGAACGCAACCAACGCTTCTGGCCAGGACTCGCCCACCCCCAACTTTTTTACTCAAAATCCTGCACTTCGGCCTTCTCCAATGGATTCTAGTGGATACGATAACACCTCCGCTACGCACTTCCTGGCGCCCAACCTTTCTGATGAAAGGTCGGCAAATACTAGTACTCAAATATTTTTCGGTACACATGATGTTTATGCCTCTCCATCGCACACGCGGAGTTTGTCCCCGTCCAATGTTGAATTCTCCAACTTAAATCTGTTAGATGAGGTACGTTCCACAAACATTTATCCCTAATTATTTGCAGGGCTGACTGCATCTGTAAAGGAGACCAGTTCGGCAAAATTCTGTAGCCCCGTTGCACCTATGGAGATGTCCTCAGCTGCTCCTCCGATTCACTCTGGTCGACCTTACCCCAATCCTCAGGATACCCTGCCCCTAGAAGTACAAGTTGACTTCCACGCGTCTCCGTCGGGCGGCCCCACTGACAGTGTACCACCTTCCGATGTGCTATTTGTAAGGATCTGTATTTTCGTGATCATTCAACTTGCTCATTATTTGCTGCAGCTAGGTACAACTACGCAAATGACTAACGATGCCGACCTCCTGACCTCCAGCCTTTCCGATCGGATATCTACCGTTACACCAATATCTTCCAGTGGATATGAGGACAAATCTGCAACGTCGCTTGACTTGTCCAATACTCCCCCCGGACTTTAAGCATGTCTGATTGTAGCGGTCGAACTTCACACTCTCAGGCGTATCACAAAGTTGACATGTGGCGTAGGCGGGGCGGGGCCAGTCACAATGATCAAAATGCTAACGAGCCTCAATCTGATGTCAAATGCGCAGACAAAGTACCTCAGAGCGTTGTGCGAATGTTGTCCCTTGTGGATGCCGAGAGTCTTTCCAAAGCCAAAGGGGATCTTGTAGATGCCGATCGTCTCTTCCAAGCTTACAAGGACAGGGCTTATGCTTCGATGATCAAGAAGGTATACCCAGAGATTGATCTTCAGACCGCGATCAAAGATGCCATGGAGCTATTATCTAAGGCTATGAATGGTTGTTTTTCTGCTCAACTGCCAGCGATATACCCTAACTTTTTCACTTTTATTATTTCAGCTCGTGCATGCCAAACCCCCATGTATCTTGGTCTCACTAATGAGACAGTGACGACGGTTTTCAATGCCCATTTACATGCCTTTCTGTCCACTTCCCGCACGAACATTGTTCGCACATTCCAGAAATCATTCTTGTTTAGCTCTTCGCCTTGCCCCAATTACGGCTTCAAAAACGGAAGTACAGAAGCCGATATACAATTTAACGCTGAGCGTGCGAAGTCCCTGTTAAGTAATCTTTTGCTCCTACATATAGTTGAAAATGTTTGTCATCTAAATGTCCAGTTGTCCATATTCCTGACCTTTGAATTATTTTTCAGGGCATCGTTACGGGAAAATTCAAGGGGACAGTACTTGAGGCGTCCATCAAATATCTTGTTATCCACGTCACCGAGAAGAGCCCGATCCTTGCAGTCGAGTGGAACATCACTAGGATCATAGAATATTACCTTTATGACTTCGCTGCTACAGTTGTAAGCCCCATTCTTGAATAGCGACTGATTAATACTGATGGTGCAAGCAGCTTATGCATAGTGTCTGGCAAATGAGTTCCGGAGTTAGGGACAATAAGATTCAATTTTCCGAGGCCAACTTTCAACACTCATTGACCATGCTGTCAATCCAAGTCGATACTGCTCATCGTATGGAGCTTTATGAAGAAGCCGAAACCGCTCGAATGTAAGTAATTCAAATTATTTCAAGTTGAGCCATTCATCTGAACCCATTTTGCTATTTCATCAATCACTCACAGCCAGAAGGCGCAGAGGAGACGCCGGGCGAAGAAAACTTGAATAACCAGGACAGAACTTACCACCTTGACAACGTTTAGTGCATTCTGCTCGGACTGGACTCGTTTGCTCACTCAGAAAGTTGGATATTTCTGATAAAATTTTGTTGCATTTCACGCGTACATTATCTAGTTTTCAATTTCTGTAGCTTAGCTATAGAAGGTAGTGGTGCTTAGATAATAGAAATTCAGACGACATTTTCAATTATTCCTATGCATCTGCGGACGCTGGACGCTGGACTAAGACTTTCCGCACCCGGAAACTGGAACTTTCTGGTCTAGTCCATCCCAACAACTCGGACTTGAAGTTTGGAATGCCCCTGGACTCGGAATCATCTGACATTCCACCGGTGGAATGTTGACTCAGACGTCGCACCACAGCGCATAGCTATCGAACATCCCAAACCCTTTTCACATGGACTTGGGCCTTCACAAAGCTGAATCGTGCTTATGCGGGAAATCATATACTCAGCCTGGCGCACTGAAGATGCACCAGCGCCTATGTAACAAGAGTAAAAAACGGTTAAGTGGGGCTTTGGAGAAGGCGAGAGAATTATGGGTTAAGAAGAAGAAAAGGAGGCTTGAAGATATGACGGATTATGACATTCACGTTGGTCAGTCAAACCAAGAAAGAACCCTTCGAGTTGGTGACTCGGATTCTGGGGGTGTCGCTGTCACGGAAGTAGGTATTCCCAGCGCATTGGAGAGTTCTCCGTTCCCTAGCTTGAATTCCTTGCGGCGCATGCTGACGACTCGCAATCCTCTAGAATCTGATTGTTGATCATGATGGGACGGACACCGGTACTACACACCAGCTAGATGCCTTGACGGAAGGCCAGGTACGTTTTTCTGCATTGTTTCTCGCTGAACGCATTTATTCATTCCCCTTGAACAAACAGCGGAGTCCCGTTGATGATAATCATCTGTCTTTGGCAGAGCGTCGGCCCCGTCAAGAAAATCGTAAATTACCAGCACGATTTAGGGATATCCTACCACAACCATTACCCCTCTTGCCACCGAATGAAACATCTTCGGAGCATATGGCCGCATCTCCGCCAACATCACCTATACCATTTGAGCTCAGATTGCCGTCCGAGAAATCTACAACTTCGATCACCAAACGTGTTACACGACTTTTTCGAACGCCTCCAAACATCTTCGGACTTGTCAGACAGTACCGCTCGGATAGGTTGCCGTCTCATGACCCTGAGGAGCACCTTGATGTACAAGATCTATATGATGGTCCATCCAATGCAGATCAAACTCAGCGCAAGATGCCCGAACGGAAAGACAATGACTTTAGCCCATATCCAAACAGGAACTCCTTCCTCCTCGGTGATTGGTACTGGAGCCACGGTGCTCAGAAATCGCGCGAGAGTTTCCGTAAGCTTCTGGACGTCGTTGGGGATCCCCAGTTCTGCCCAGAAGATGTTCGACACACACAATGGAAAGAAATTGATGCAAAATTGGGAGCTAATGAATTTGATTTGGAGGATGAAGGGGAGGATGTGGAGTGGCTAGACGAGGACGCTGGATGGAAGAAGACGCCGATAAATATCTCAGTCCCTTTCCACCACAGATCGAAGACGCCTGGCCCCAAAAATTACCATGTTGGCCACTTGTATCATCGCTCTCTGGTTTCCGTCATTCGGGAAAAGCTGGCAAATCCTCACGATGATCAGCATTTTCACTATGAGCCGTTCGAACTGTTTTGGAAGCCTACCCAGTCAAGTGCCAATGTGAGGGTGCACGGGGAGCTTTACACGTCACCTGAGTTCCTCGATGTTCACCGGCAATTACAAGAGTCACCTGGAGAGCCCGGTTGTAACCTCCCAAGAGTCATTGTCGCCCTGATGTTTTGGTCCGATGCCACGCACCTGACGACCTTCGGTACAGCAAAACTATGGCCGTGTTACCTGTTTTTTGGAAATGAGTCAAAATATCGACGATGTAAACCAAGCTGCAAGTTATGCAATCATGTGGCCTATTTTGCGTCTGTAAGTGGCTAAATTAAACTGCATATCACCTCAGTCTTATCGTCGTGTTTTCAGCTTCCAGATGCATTCCAGGACTTCGCAAGTGAGAACTTGGGTGGAAAACGGCCCAGCCAAGCTTTAATGACACATTGCCGGCGTGAAGTGCTACACGCGCAATGGGATATCCTTCTTGACGATGAGTTCATGGCTGCGTATGAGCATGGTATTGTAGTGGACTGCTGTGATGCAGTCATGCAACGCTTTTACCCACGTTGGTTCACCTATTCAGCTGATTATAAAGAAAAGTATGCTGTATCTCCTCTTAGCCACAGTTCTCATTCTGACGTAACAAAGAGTTATCCTTGCCAGCATCCGTGATTTGGGCCGTTGTCCGTGTCCTCGTTGTCTCGTACAGCTCTCGTATGTTCACAATATGGGGAAAGTACAAGACATGAAGCGGCGTGAAACACATGCTCGCGTGGATGATGAGGACCGGAGATGCAAGGTTGACACGGCTCGGGAAATCATCTACAAGAAAAACTATGCTGTAGACAGTGACGCAGTGGAAGCCCTATTGCAGGAGCAATCCCTGGTGCCAACATCTGTAAGGGCAGCATCATTTACCAACAAAAGCCAGAGCTAATAATGCCATAGAATGCATTTTCCCGCAAGCTTACCCCACTGGACTTCAATTTTTTCCTTATGCTTGTCGTTGACCTAATGCATGAGTTCGAGTTAGGTGTCTGGAAGGCTTTATTTATTCACCTTCTCCGGATATTAGAGGCTGCTGATAAGACCTTGGTCACTGAGTTGGACCGTCGGTACGTGATGCTTGAGCTTGTGATACTGTAGCTTATGCTTTACCTGAAGCTATCGGCAGGTGCCCACTTTTGGTGCCGACACCATTAGACGATTTTCATCCAATGTCTCCGAAATGAAAAAGTTAGCTGCACGGGATTTTGAGGATCTCTTACAAGTTGCCATTCTATTCTACTGTATGATCAATTGGCTGACCTGGGATTGCCAGTGTGCCATCCCAGTCTTTGATGGTCTCCTTCCTGAGCCACACAACAGCACCATTTTACAGTTACTATTTGTCTGTGCACACTGGCATGGCATGGCCAAACTTCGCATGCATACTGATATCACTCTCAACATTCTTGATCAGACAACCTCTTGTCTTGGCCAACAGTTCCGCAAGTTCAGTGACAAGACATGTATGGCCTTCAACACACAGGAACTTGCTCGTGAGGTAGCTGCACGTAAGCGTCGTCAACTGAAAGCATGTGAGGGGCCGAGGGTCATCAGATCTATATTGTTTTCTAATGGGCTCCACAGCGGTGCTCCCTGCAGGTAATCGTCGTCCGGCTAGTGGCACCGCCATCAGAAGCAAAAGCCCAAAGACTGCTGGGTCTGTGGCAAAGCACTCAAACAAGGATCGGCCACGGCCGAGGAAATTCAACCTTAATACCTTCAAGTACCACTCAGTTGGAGATTATGTGCGTACAATCCGCCGAGTTGGCACATCAGATTCCTATTCAACTGAGCCGGTAATCTTTTCATTTTTGTTGATTTTGGACCAGCCTTGATGTGTACTGTCTTCTAGGGCGAGTTGGAACATCGCACACCGAAATCGTGGTACCCTCGCACAGACCGACGACAGTTTGTCAAGCAAATGGCTCAAATTGAGCGCCGAGAAGCTCGACTCCGAAAAATCAGACGAAGAGTTGCCTGGAGCCGGGGCGAAAGGGTATCAAAGACGCCACATGAACACCACCATATCGGGTTGTCTCAACGTGAGTACAAGCACATAGGCACCTTTCTTCGGGAAAATTCTGGTGACCCAGCAGTTGTAAGAGAAATGTAGGCACTAATACCAGTCGCAGTCTGACATTCTTTACCCTTGCACAGAATTTTTTGCCGAAGCTGAAGGAACACCTTCTTGCTCGCATCTTACCAACGATACAAGGTCACGATATCGATCCATCGAATGGTAGCGATGCGCGTGGCCAGGTTTTATTCAAACATGATCACATTTATCAACATAGGATGATGCGTGTTAACTACACAACGTACGATGTTCGACGTTCTCAGGATATGTTAAATCCCTCCACCTCACACAGCAATATTATCGTCTTGAATGATGAGGATGAGGATGGGAATCTTAATCCTAACCCAAATGCTCATCCCTACAGATATGCTAAAATTCTCGGCATTCATCATGTCAATGTGGTGTATATCGGTCCTGGAATGATTGACTATCAACCCCGCCGGATGGAGTTCCTATGGGTACGATGGTACCGTCGAGTGGAGGTGATAAGATCAGGTTGGGATGTCCGCAAGCTCGACCGTGTCCAATTTCTACCGGTGGCCGAAGACGATGCCTTCGGGTTCATTGACCCTTCAGATGTTCTGCGAAGCTGTCATTTAGTTCCCGCCTTCGCTAAGGGAAGGCTTCACGTTGACGGCAGGGGCTTGTCAGTTGTTGCTCGAGATTCTTCAGACTGGGCTTCGTATTATGTGAATCGGTAAGCATGTTGACAATACGAAGTAACCACTATCTAAGTTTTTACTCTAGCTTTGTTGACCGTGACATGCTCATGCGCTACTACTTTGGCCTTGGCGTTGGACATGGACATGTTCGTGGTAATGCTGCCAACTGGTCATTTAACCAACCAGCTGCTGAAACATCACCGGAGCATGATGGGGAGGAACCTGCCCCAGAGACTTCGGCCGAGGAACATGTTGCCTTGGATTCTGAATGGGAAGATGGGGGTAGTAGTGATAATAGTTTTGATCCGAGAGATGGCGACGAGAGCTCCGAGTCAGAGGACTACACCGATGACGAAGAATTCCTTGCATTACAAGACATGTACGGGTCCGACTGAACGTTAATGTTGGCCGGAGTTGGAGATATTCTAGTAACTTGAACGTAACTTTGATTGATGGGCCACCTGCTACATGACGGACGCCGAACTTACAATGCCTGAAGAGGCCCACTCGCCCAAATCACAGGAGGAGGTCCTGCCCTCAACCCCCATCCCCACCCCCAGCCATGTAATACCCCCGCCACCCCTTCCAAGGCCCAGAATCGTCGCTCGTTGTCATTGAACTTTGGCCAACACAGTTTGGCAGAAAATTCGCCATCACCCCCGCAGAGAAGTACAGCTCACTTGCCTCCATCTCGATGTCAGAAAGTGTCGCAAGGTCCCTTGCCGTGACGAAACACCAACTCTGACTAGGACAGCCGCAAATGGAATTACTATAGTATCACCCATTCAAACTCTAGCAATCAGTCCACTGGCCACAACATCTGCGGCCACCTTGCCGCATGGACATCCGCGAGCAATGCAGCTTCAGTATCACGTCGAGCTCAAACGCCGCCAGAACCTCCTCCCCAACACCGTCAACTCTTGCCACTGCTTCACCCATGACAATCACCTCGCCAAACGGCCGTAGGTAGTTCAGCCCCGGCTGCCGGGCTGGCCAAACGTGCCGTCGAGAAAATGGGTCGTGCGTGGGGCGGTATCACTTCTTCTGGCAGCTCCGGGTATTCGTCTTCCTCCGTTTCATCGCCATCACCTTATTCGAGTGGAAATACGTCTGATTACGCACTTCGTCGCTCAACCTCTCACCACTCAACTGCCCCACCCGGAAAGCCACTCCGAAAAACACCGAATGCACCCTCTGGAGCTTGGAGTGTAGCGTCTTCCGTCGTATCATCTTCCACAGCAGACTTGGATGCATTTCTGTCACCTGATGGTCCTTGTTTAGGGAAGCAGCTGCGCGGGCCCGTTCGCCTAGCAAATGGGGGAGCTCAGGCTGGGGTAGCAGGGGGGACTGTGTTTGGGAGAGATCTGAAGACATGCACCAAGGAGACCGCCGTGTACACCGGGAGGCGTGACCGACCGACCGCCGGACAGCCCCACCATAGAAAGGGAGGTTCGACGAGCATAGAGGAGTATCTCAAGGTATTGGAGAGTCGAGCTCTGCCGGCGATAGTCGTGAGATGTGCGCAACATTTGTTGCTTTGGGGAATGCAAGAGGAAGGGCTTTTCCGGTCTATCCTAGCTATCTCCCTTCCAGGGAGATCGTTGGAGTTGAAGGACTTTTCCAGTGTTAGCGGTCGTCCATTTCATGTCTCGAAGTTGCGTGGCAAGTTTGACATAGGTCAGTTCATACTCAACGTCCGCCTCAGTCTACTGAAAAGGTACTTAGGGTCAGATTACGATATGTCCGAGTGTAGTCCTGGTGAACTGGACCCTCACGCAGTGGCTTCGGTCTTCAAGGTATATCTACGTGAATGTGAGCGAATGCCTGACCGCTGTATTTCATTACTGAACTGTTTGGTAGTGCCTGAACCCATCCTGACGTATGCGCTCATCCCGTGTTTTGAGGCCGCCATGACAGCCGAAAGCCACTCTGCGGATAGCCAAAAAGGTTCGCTTCTTGGCCGTGGCCTCAAAGGAGGAAATTCTCTTCCATCAGGGCCACGCAATGGTCTAGCATGTTAGGAAAACCTTCTCAATAGCGGGCCGAACCTTCAAGCCATCAGGCCATGGGCAGACCTACAAACATTCCTGCTGCCGCCGCCTTGCATGTCTCGGTGGGTTTTGATGTTGGGCAAACGACGGAGTGTACGGTCTTCATTTGAACACATTCAGAATCATATGTCCGAAGTGAGTATTTCGTACTACCTTGATCACGTATTGTTACAAGGCCGGTTTCCCGCCATGAGTTTCACTTACGGTAAACAAGTTTTGTGAATTGTTCAAGAGTTCCACAAGCCAATGGCGAGGGAGATAGTCCCCGATGAGGTTTTTTGGCAAGTCCATATTTTTGGTATTGTAACAACCCGGTTTGAAGTTGACACATTCTAGAGATGAAATGATGCTCGCCCGCTCGACTTGACGATGTCGTGCCTACGTTAGGAATCATGAAGATGGAGTCTTGTGTGAATCAGGTTCCTGATGCAACCCGCACTCGCCGGCGCAGATACCGATGAGGCCTAAAATTTTCATGTGCACGCCTTACTAGCTGGCCAGTGGAAAATGTAGGGCCATTACAATAATGTAATGGTATCTAAATCCAACATCTGAAAGGCTACACATCATTTATTCAGCCTTAACATGCATGACGGTGAGCATCCAGCAAATGCAACCGTGACTACAGAATGTCAAGTTCGAGATAATTCATTACTTATACTACTGCGTCCGCCTCGTTCACGGTATGCTAGTAACCCTGTAGAGAGGGTGAAAATGAGAGGACCGGTGGGATGAGGGTTTCGGTGAAAATGAGAGTATCAGTGAAAGTGAGAGTACCGTGACTGTAAAAATGAGAGTGATAAAGAACGCGGCTTTTCGCGATCCGAGTCATTCCGAAAAATATTAATATCCCTCGACTTCGTATAATTTTCCATCGTCCCTCTTGATGTACTCAGACGAAAATGATCCTCCGGCTGCGACTGTTCTTGTTAGCAAGAAACGACCTGACGCTTTGCAGCTTGGTCCTAGGAAAAAGCCGTATGTTACCAGCCTCCTGATTATTCAGATGCGATTGATACTTGGTATGTCAGCTGCAGCGGTGGTACGGACCCGCTTGTCCACCACGGCAGGCATTTTGGGCGTACCGTTCACGCACTGTGCACTGTCAGTGCCCTTCTGAATAACGGCATACTGCGCATGGGTGAGCTTGCAGAGGAGCCGGAGGACACGTTCACTCACAAGTACGCATCTGTCTCTGGTTCTACTATAAATTTTATCACTCTTATTTACAGAGAACGCCGAGAGCATCGAGTTTTCCAGCACCTTCTGCAGATGGTACCGGGTCTCGAGGAACGCTTGCTGGAAGGTTCTGATGAAGACGTGGTGCACATCGGCGAACTTGTACGTGAGGTTTTCTATACAATAATGCAGTGACTAACTTGAAATAGATACAAAAGGGTTCTTCCAATGCAAGGTCCGACGATACTAAGAGTTTGAAGTGGGCAATCCTCGACTGGATCACGCCTCGTGGCCAACCTCTGAGCCCTCCATTATCTCGCAACGTTAAAACTGATCACGGTTTCCATCATGAACGCACTGGGGCTTTGTTATGCCCCGCAGCACTGAACTGGTCTGATGCTGAGTACGCGAGTTCAGATATATCCGAGATGCTTTCTAACATCTATCAGGATAAAGGAGAAGCTTCGCAGTGGTGAAATGGCGGTACCCGGAGATCATTGGCCTATCTTCCTCTACCAAGGATACAATTACAACCCAGACGATCCCTGGAACGGTTTATTCAGGAGTACTCTTCTTGTATTTGTGAGCGCCGTGAAGACCTCTTCTCTCATATGACTAATACCTTCTAGGCATACAAGCATATTTTTACGTCTCCAAGCTCCGTCGAGAAGGAACCCAAAGCTACCCGGTCTGGTAACGCACGTATTCATGGGATGACTCGCGTCACCCCGGCCTCGATCGCCTACATCGCTACTCAAGTGAGTGTTTTATCGTTATCATGAAATCAATACTCACGCATTTCAGGCTCGCTTCGCACTTTCTTCATCGCCTGTCTTCTCAAGGACAGACCTCGTCACCGACTCAGAGCGCTTTTACAACACTGTTCTTGATCTCTTTGATGATATCGAAGAAAGAGCGGAGGTCAATGATCTTATCACATGGTGGAATCGGTGAGTCACATCTTGTACCTTGCGATCTACTTCCCGAACGTTCTACAGCCAGATCTTCCCAACATATTCGTCAGCAAGGCCGGCTGTCTGCAAAGACAGCCCGCTCGCCAGGATAAAGGAGAAGCGGTTACTTCTCAGGGCCACCAATGGCAGACTTCCTCGTCATTCTGATCATGTATCTTGATACCTGTATATATTTCAAGCCTGCACCCGAATGCAATGATTCTTCCATCCCCATGGTGTGATTCAGTGAGCAGTTGTTAGACGCGAGGAATAATAGTAATCGTAAAGTTCCATACCCACAACCGCTTGTCTTCCTGCCAACATATGAGATCTGGTGGCCATGTCTTGCGGGTCTTACTCGTAGGCTCCAATAAATATAAAACCGGTCATTACTCGCAATCCTTTCAACCACGTTAATGTGGCCAAACATAAGTCACCGTGGTAGACCTGGTAATCGCTCATCCACTTTATGGATCCTGCTCAGTTTGTCATACAAATAAGACCTTTCCCCTTGGTAAAATTTGCAATCAATATAATGCCGGTCACCACTGACACTTTTTTCGACTGCTGTCTTGACTCTAATGGCTGACCAAGCAGCATTGTGTAGATATAAATGGTCATCCTCACAACCTCTGGTCCCAGGCCTGTCAGACGGATGGCCAGTGACCACCAGAAATCACAATGGGTTTTCTGCTAAGTTGTGCACAATAATTACTAACTTGGCCAGGCATCTATCTATCTTCTGACATTTGCTCAAGTTGTACCTTACCGGCGCACTTGATCAATCCAGCCATGTCTGCAGCATCATTTAAAGCTAGCTGGTGGTGGTGCAGTTTGTGAACCCCCCAACCTTTTACCGCACCGTGGGGTCTTTGCCATTTTTGCCTTCATTTTGGGATTGGCATCAATGATGCCCAAGTCTTAGTATGTTGGCCCAATCTACCAATGCTCTAGGTTTAGTTCTAGCTTTGACAGAGTACTTGCAATTATTGCACTTATTACATGAGATAAATAAAATGTAAAGTGTTTTAATACTTTATCGTTTCCCTGACAAACCCCTGATGAAAGTTTTTTGGTTTGGACTGTGACGTGTGACGTGACGGCCGTAAGGGTGTGGACTACTTATATTATAGCAGCCGCATCAAGACAATTATTTTGAAAAAGACTGGGATTGTTTTGCTTCATCCATACCTGCTGTACTGACCGCAACCTATCAATGTTGCATCTTGCTCATCGTGTAGTCGATGCGCGATTATTTAATGTAGTATTACCATCATGATTCGAGTCATTCAGTGATCAAGTCACTGAGCGCTGAGCTTGAAAAAGCCATCTGTGCATGTTAAAGATCTTGGCGCCGTCCTCATCGATTTGCATACGGCAATATTTTCTGAAATCAAAGTCCATGTCTCATGTTCCAAAGAGTCTTCATGCACCCGGGAGCGTAACCCCTGATACGCCAGATCCAGCTTCAAAGAGTTCAGGTTGGTAAAATTAAAATTGTCGTGACTCACCATCTGATCGTTTTCGTTTTCAGCGAAGAAAGAAACGAAGCGACTAGAGAAAGAAGCAAAGCTAGCTGCAAAATCCAGCAAGACCCATATTACGCCTGTGGGCGAGAAGAAGACTAAAATCGAGAAGGAAAGAAAGGCAGAAGATGCACCATTCGTGAATAATACACCGATCGGCGAAAAGAAAGGTAGGCGCTGTCTTCGCATGCGTCTCGTTTGCTAAATGATGTTTACCAGATCTCTCGCAGCCAATGGCTGATGGTTATAATCCCATCGCGGTTGAATCCGCTTGGTATGACTGGTGGGAAGCCCAAGGCTACTTCTCTCCTGAAGCGGTAGCACATGGGAACCCAAAATCTGATGGTGTATTCGTTATTCCTTTGCCTCCTCCCAACGTCACAGGGGGCTTGCACATTGGTCATGGCTTGACCGTCGCAATTGAGGATTCGCTGACTAGATGGTAGGTCATACCAGAGCATGCAATTTTCTCCTTTCTCATATACACTCCATAGGAACCGTATGTTGGGAAAAACTACCCTGTTTCTACCCGGATTCGATCATGCTGGTATATCAACCCAAGCCGTCGTTGAAAAGCGGTTGTATAAGAGCTCCGGTCAATCTCGGCACGATCTTGGCCGCCAAAAGTTCCTCGAAACTGTAATGGATTGGAAAAACGAGTGAGGAAAAAAGTCGTGGTGTTCTCTTTGCTGCCTGATTCGCGCCCCTTAGTTACCAAGCTCGAATTACAAATCAGCTTCGTCGGTTGGGTGGAAGTTATGATTGGACTCGTGTGGCTTTTACTATGAATAAGGTGAGCTTAGCTGGACATCTTCATGCTCACGTTAAATTTACAGCATTGCATAGAACTTCTCAAAAGCCGTGATAGAAACCTTCTGCAGTCTACACGAGGACGGTATCCTTTACCGCGCCAATCGTTTGGTGAATTGGTGTGTCAAGCTAAACACCACACTGTCCAATCTGGAAGTAAGCCTGGTACTATTCACGCATCACCACACAATTCATCATTTTTTTAGGTCGATCAAATGGAATTGAAGGGCCGGACATTACTGAACGTTCCTGGCTACGATGCAAAGGAGAAGTTTGAGTTCGGTACTATGACGTCTTTTGCATATCAGATTGAAAATTCAGGCACGTTCTGAGAAGATCCGTCGAACTACTGTATTGAATGAGAACTATCATAGACGAGAAGATCATTGTCGCAACTACTCGTCCGGAGACCATGCTGGGTGACTCCGCTATTGCAATTCATCCCGATGATCAACGCTATAAGGTATTTCTCCCTTTCTGGTGGTATTAGAAAAACTAACCAGTAAGCAATAGCACCTTCACGGCAAATTCGCCGTCCACCCCTTCATTAAACGCCGCGTGCCAATTGTAACGGACTCCATCGTGGTAGACATGGATTTCGGAACTGGTGCCGTTAAAATCACTCCTGCCCACGATCCGAACGATTATCATGTTGGTATGCGACATAATCTAGAGTTCATTAACATCTTGAATGATGACGGAACGCTCAACGGAAATGCGGGTGAGAGGTTTAAGGTTGATTACTCTCACGCGCTAGTGTTTGTCATTCGTAATTGAACTGAATCCACTTTGACAGGGTATGAAACGGTTCCACGCCCGGGTAGCGGTCGTTAATGCGCTGAAAGATGCTGGGCTATACATCGAGACTAAAGATAATCCGATGCAAATTCCCATCTGCAAGTGAGCACAATTTTCCTCCTTGACATTGTGATGGACTTGAGCAATGCTCCTCAGTAAATCTGGCGACATTATTGAATCTGTATTGAGGCCTCAATGGTGGATAAATTGCAAACCGTTGGCTGAGGAGGCCATCAAGGTCAGCTTTCGTCGAGTTCCTGTTGTCCCCAATATATTGATGATGAATACAAAACCAGCGCACTCGAGCAGGTGAACTGACTATATCACCTAAACAGTCTGAAGCAGAGTGGTATCGCTGGCTCGAAACAATACAGGATTGGTGTATCTCTCGGCAATTGTGGTGGGGACATCGTTGTCCCGCCTATTACGTTCACATCGAAGGAGAGGATCCGAATGTGAATGTATATTCGTTTTCAATCATTCCACACACGCTGATGATTAAATCAGACTGCTGACAATCAACGCTGGGTCGTTGGACGAAACTTGGAAGAGGCCACTGCTAGAGCTGAAGTTCTTGCAAACGGTAGAAATTTCTCCTTGAAACAAGACGAAGATGTTCTGGATACGTGGTTTTCGTCTGGCATATGGCCATTTACCATCATGGGTTGGCCTGACAATGTGACTGAACATTTTCTATTATTTTCTAGCTAATTGCTGATGACAGAGTTTTTCAGACACCAGATTTGCAACGGTTTTATCCATCATCCATTCTCGAGACGGGCTGGGACATTCTTTTCTTTTGGGTGGCACGTATGGTTCTACTAGGGATCAAGCTCACAGGCAAAGTGCCATTTAAGGAGGTGCTTTGTCATGCCATGATTCGCGATGCCCATGGACGCAAAATGAGCAAGTCCTTGGGAAATGTTATCGATCCACTCGATGTCA
The DNA here is from genome assembly GCA_963555575.2 of Hygrocybe coccinea. Classification (NCBI taxonomy): domain Eukaryota; kingdom Fungi; phylum Basidiomycota; class Agaricomycetes; order Agaricales; family Hygrophoraceae; genus Hygrocybe; species Hygrocybe coccinea. Next base: position 1,834,562 of record OY742000.1, read on the forward strand.
TTCAAGGCCTATCTCTTGAGGCTCTTCAGAAAAAGCTTTACGAAGGCAATCTAGAAGAGAAAGAAATTGCCAAAGCTATGTCCGGCCAGAAAAAAGATTTTCCCAAGGGAATTCCCCAGTGTGGGACGGATGCTCTCCGGTTTGCGCTCTGTGCCTACTCAGGAGGAGGCATGTCCCGAAGCTACATACTCTCTACATATGGCCAATGTTGACATATTCTTTCCAGGTCGTGATATTAATCTTGAAATCCTTCGAGTGGAGGGGTACCGCAAGTTCTGCAACAAGATTTTTAATGCGACCAAGTTTGCCATGCTAAAGCTCGATGCCGACTTTATTCCTGAAGCAACCGCCAAAGTTTGTGTAGTTTAAAAATTACTCCGGACCCTGGTGATCAATTTTATTTACAGCCAACTGGGAATGAAAGCCTCGTCGAGCAATGGATAATCCATAAGTTGAATGTTGCAGCCAAAGAAGTAAATGGTTATTTAGCGGACCGCAACTTCATGATGGCCACTACCTCAACGCACAACTTCTGGTTGTACGAGCTTTGCGATGTTTACATAGTAGGTTCTTCCGTTTTCATTCTCCTCGTCAATGACCTCGAATATTCTTCGCAGGAAGCAATGAAGCCAATGACAGACAAGTCTTCCCCCGCTACGACCCGCAAATCTGCTCAGCAGACGCTGTACTTGTGTCTTGACTTTGGATTGCGCCTTCTCCATCCATTTATGCCTTTCATCACGGAAGAATTGTGGCAGCGACTTCCTCGCCGACCAAATGATTCCACGCCCTCTATCATGTTGTCATCATATCCAGTATTTGTACGTCATCAAGTTGCTGTGGCATAACAATTTCTAAAGCAATAAGCGCAGGAGCAGCAATTTGTCTTTACCGATGCAGAGAATGCATTTGACCTTGTGTTCTCTGCTCTGAAGATGGGAAGATCTTTAGCGGCATCGTATAACCTACAAACTGACATACAGCGTACGTATTACGAGTCATCTTGTTTCCGGGCAAAACCTAACGCCAGAAATGGGTGCAGTGTACCTTCACATCCAGACCGAGAGTGAAGCGGTCCTTTTTGAGTCGCAAGTGTTAACCATCGAGGCTCTAACGAAAGGGTGCAAGAATGTCAAGGTCGTTCGCGACTTGAAGGACATTCCAGCGGGATGTGGGTCTGCTGTTGTAACTTCCACAGTAGCCGTCCATACCCTCGTTCGAGTGAGCATCATTCATCGAGACGTCACAACTCGTTGGGAGCTAATATTTTATGCAAGGGTCTCGTAGATCTGGATGCCGAGGTGGCGAAGTGCGAGAAAAAGCTTGACCTAGCGCGACTGAACATGGCGAAAATCGAGAAAGTCGAGTCCCAACCTGAATACAAGGAAACAGTACCTGCTAATGTGAGACTCCTGAATGATGACAAGGTAGCGTATTTCTGTTTGGGACTCGAACGCCGAGACTGATTCATTTTTTATGGGACAGCGAAAGACTTTGCAAGCGGAGATAGATTCCCTTGAGCTGTCCAAGATGATGTTCGCTCAGCTCAAGTGATGGCTTCGGTAAAGTGATATATTGTAGAATTGTAGAGAATTATACTTTCGCGTCCAGGAATTCCCTAACCTGGCTAGAACGAAATACCGAATATACTTGACGTTTATCGTATCTCCTTTTCGTTAACAAATATTGCCGCTGATCCCATCCTATTAAAAAAAGCCGTCCGTAGGTCACTACGAGGACGAAAATAGGGGAAAAGGGCGTACCCAGACCCAACGCACATCGACGTGCAAAGTATTTTCTCGCCGCGTCTCGCAAGCTCTGCTAAACCCGTGACAACTAGTCGAACCCCAGTCGCGCCCAGAGGATGACCAAGGGCAATAGCCCCGCCATTGACGTTGACCTTGTCAATGTCAAGACTGAGTTTTTCTACAGTGTATACATACCTGACACGAAAGTCAATGCCGACGTCTGGCAGAAGAATAAGAAAAATATACATGGAGGAGAAGGCCTCGTTGATCTCCCAGAGGTCTACGTCATCTTGGGTTAGCCCAACATGCTCGAGGACTTTACTATGTTCAGAACAGGAAATTTTCAATCGGACATTTTTTAGAATAATTGTGAAGACTAACGGGATAGCAGTAACGGGAGCAATACCCATGTGCCGAGGCGCCACACCTATGGATCTGATTAATTTGCCGGCAGAGCGTCATCGTGACCTTGCGCACCCGTAATGGCAGTAGCAACATGCTTTCCTAAAATCTCCCTCCCCAGTTCCTCCGCCTTGCTTCTTCTCATTAGTAACACAGCTGCCGCGCCATCAGTAATTTGACTGGAGTTCGGCCCAGTGCTTTTCCCCTCGCCCCACTGTGGAAAGGCTGATTTTGCTTTGGAAAAACTTTCTAGCGTTGCGTCGTGTCGGATTCCGTCATCCTCCGTGATTGTCACCGGCACCGGCGGGGAGGATTCAGAATCAACACGGAATGAGTGGAGCGGGATTATTTCGGATTTGAAATGGCCAGCTTTCTGGGCAAGAGAGGCTCTATTGTGCGACATGACGCCTAACTAATGGAAGGGTGGCCAAACAAAAAGGGTGTTGATCTGCGACGGGCCTTTACCTTATCCATAGCCTCCCTGGAAATGTTGAAATCTGTAGCCACATTTTCTGATGTCCATCCCATTGGCTACAAGACAAAAGATACAGTATGAACGAACAGTAGATTTTAAGAAGGTACCTCGGCTGAATCTTTCGCGGAGGAAAACGCGTTGATTGCATTGCTCCGAAATACGGGCGTCGGCCGAGGGCTGGAAACGGGTTGGAATAAGATAGACAGGCCGATTGGCACCTACTTGGAAGTCATACTCTCGCAGCCCACAGCCACACCTATATCGATCTCTCTTCTGTGTATCGAGTCCGACACAGAACGAATAGCCATGAGCCCCGAGGAACAAAGCCGATTGATAGCTTGCACAGGCACGTTTTCCGGGAAACCGGCGGCAAGTGCTGCTGCGCGTGCCTCGTAGCACGGGGATGGAGGATGGCATGTCCCTAAGACAACATCAGCGGTAGCCTTATTTCTGTGTCCTTGACGACTCGCCAACTACAATATCGCCAACCAAACCGGGTTCGACAGACGACCTGTCACGCACTGCCTTAAGAATTGCATAGAGAAGCTCGTCTGATCCTGTATCTTTTAGAGCACCTTTTTTTGCCCGGCAGAACGGTGTGCGGAGTGCTGTGGCAAGTTGTAGGCAAGCATGCCAAGAAATAAACAATAAGGCCCACCCAAAGTAATTACAATGTCGTCTGGGTGTTTTTTTAGGATTTGTTTAATTCCATGGACGCCAGCTATTGACGAATAAGGGCGATGAAAGACCCGGCGCAACATGGATCCTAACCCTAGATAGTGGTCCCGATCTAAGTTTATATGTGATTATGTCAGCGCTTACGCATCTCATCCTCACCTTGCGACATGGACCACTTTCCTACCAGTTGGGGCCGTCCAGTACGCAGTCAGTTTTGTTCAAGATTTTGTCTGCGACTGACAGGCAGAATACTCTAGCGAGATGATGCCTACGACGCGTATGGCACCCACCCCATCGCACGACGCCTGTACAATGGGGCCAAAGATACTTCGGCGGGAATGCAACACACGCAGTGAGATCTTTTTGAAGCCCTTAGGATTATTCGGGTTTGACATATTTATCCAGACAACCCATTGTCACTGGCACAAGCGTTCTGGGTCTCAAATACAAGGATGGAATCATGATGGCAGCCGACAATCTCGGTGAGAGCCAAGTTTTCTGAATGACCATGGCTATTCTCATTCTTTTTAGCGTCTTATGGTTCTCTTGCACGCTTCAAGGATATCGAGCGTCTTCATTCTGTCGGAGACAACACTGTTATTGGCGCCGGTGGAGATATGTCTGATTTCCAGTACATTCAGAACTTATTAGAGGAACTCACCATTGAGGAATTTACGGCGCAAGATGGTCATACTCTTGGGCCAGCTGAAATACACGAATATTTATCCCTGGTCATGTACAACCGTCGCTCAAAACTGGATCCCCTCTGGAATTCGTTGATTGTCGGGGGGTTTCAAGATGGTAAACGGTGAAAATATTTAGCTGTGCATTTGGGGAACAATGACTCAAATTACTGGAGTCATTTAGTTTTTTGGCTTATGTTGATCTTCTCGGCACGACATATTCTGCGTCGACGCTGGCCACAGGTTATGGTTCTTACATTGCCCAACCTTTGCTTCGCAAAGCCGTAGAAGGCCGAGAAAACGAGCTGTCGGAAGGAGAAGCACAGAAGATCATTGAAGACTGCATGAGAATACTCTATTACAGAGATGCCCGAAGCATTGACAAAGTAAGTTCCCTTCTGTAACTCTGGGTAGCAGGTTCAATAACCTATGTTTTTTTTAGTATCAGATTGCAACTGTTACAGCCGAGGGTGTTTCTATTTCGGAGTCAATACATCTTGACACGGAATGGTCATTCGCCGAGAAAATCAGAGGCTACGGAGCACAGAGCCAATGACGATTGAATATGACCTGCGAGATTTTTGCGACAAGGTCGTAGCTACATTCAAATGTATTTATGCACGACATCACAGCGTAGCAACGTGATGCGTCTATCCAGGATGTCATTTAGAATTGATTCCGAAAAGTGCTGTCGAACAATTGAAGGGGTTGTTTCTCACAGAGTTAAAACTACAAGCATCACAATGTAAATCACGTTTTGTTTGCAGTTGTACGGTCCAGATATGGGGGAGGTAGCTCTTGTACAATACCACCGTCTCGATGCTGGATAATAATATCAGGCTGATCGACTGTATCCACCGAAGTTCTCAGTAAAGCATTAGCGGAGGCGCTACGATTTGGTAGTTGACGATGCTGTGATCCAGAGGTGACAGGCAAAGCCGTTGCAGCCCGCCGAACTTCCCCAACCGATCGGATGGGGCGCATATAGCCGTAATTCGATTTGATGCGTACCCGAGAAGATGGAATGCGGACGTGCCCTCTCTCTGAGGGTTTAGAAGGGAACTTGGAAGGATAATGTTGACTTTCAGGAGAGTTGCTCTGCCCGCATTCGCAGTTTGGAGGACAAGAATAATTGTGAGGGGGTATGGGATCGGGTAGCAGTAATCGAGCCGTCAATAACACCGAGGATCGTCCTGGACTTGTGACTGGCGGGAGAATCGGCAAAGGTTTGCCCTCCTCCTCAAATTTACGGGGCAGTGTGTCCTGTCCCGCATTCTTCCGAATACGCAGACATACAGCAACGCCAGCAATGAGAAGTAGTAAAGCTAATGTCACACAAACAGCCACGATGATGGAGCGTTTGTGTGCCCTGGCGGCCTCCTCCGCGGCTTGCTGCGCAGCTTGAATTTTAGCTGCGTCGCCGCTCGAAGAGACCAAGCCGACGCAAGACACATTACTGGTCCCTTGTGTTCGGACAAGGGGTGTACCGCTTGCAAAGTCACCATTCCTGAGAGCAGAGCTACATGTTAGTGCCTATACATGTTAGCCTGATGAGACTCACGCATCACTGATGGCAGCTGGAACAAAGAAAACAGAATTATATTAGGACTTAAAATTTCAGAGTAATTCGTTCGTACCTAAAAGTTGTGTGCCAGGATCTGCTCGATCAATGAATGTGAAAGCATCATCCAACGGTCCCAAGGTTACGTTGGTGATGATTGGAGAGTCCAAGGCTGCCAGCGTCACGGTGTATGGTTTAACGCCCCCAATCATTGTCATGCCCCATGGCTGGCAAGTGGTCAGGGTAGTGGTGATATTTGCTTTGACTGTGAAATCCGAACTAGGTGAGGGAGGCAAACACGACGAGTCCTGTCCAGCTTATTGATGAAGATGTCAATGAAACACGGTGGAGGATAACTGGAGATAAACATACGGATGACTGTGTATAGCTGTGGAGAGATCCCACCTGCGCTTCCGTTCGAATCGACCATACCCAACATCAGGACTGAATCTTGGTAATAGATGAATAATTGCACAGTGAATGAACGATAGTGGCTCACTAGCGGCATGGCGAACCACCCAGTTAAGTGCTGTCCGGTCCGTTCCGACAAAATCAGTGGTGGGAATACCGCCCACTTCCATGGCCATCACATAATAGGGCGGCGTGCCAAAAGAAACACCGTCGTTGTTGAGGGAATTGACCGTGATGTTAAGGTTCTGGCATTCTGACAGGGAGCTGGAGACAAACTGCAAGACGCCTGATGATTAGATGCCTCGACGTGAAAGCTATCCCAACAGCCAAAGATGACGCTTACATTGCCAGCAAAGCCCCATTGGAATGCGGGGCCTTCAGCATTGGACCGTATTGCAAAGAATGTGAGTTGGAAAAGGAAAGGAAAGATGCAAGGAAAGATGCCCGAGAGTAGCATGGTAAAGGACTTGCAGATTCCAGCCGCGATGGAAAAATGACAATAAGGCCCCAGGCCACTGTGAAAAAAGGATTGAAGCAGTAAGCCCTAGATCACTCGCGGATATCTTGTCAGGTAACTCAACGACTTGCACGCCGATGACCCCAGTGTCAGAGCTCCAGGTCAAAGGTTTTAGAATAACAGAATATCAATACTCACCGTCAAACGGATATTCAACGATCATGAGCGCTCGAGATGTGTCAGGAACACAGGTCTGCAGGGTAATACTTTGTCGTCAATGGAACCACTACTTGCCGTAATCATCATCAGGCGAACTTCCGTACGTGTGGTCACCACGCAACCAGAGGATTGCATTTCACCAGTTATGGATTTGGCCTCGACGACGAGCACTGAGCGCAACGCTGAGCACCGAGTTGTCCTTGTCCAGTCGAATCTTTGACGGACAGCTGAGCCTCTCACCCAAGCAAGCGCCAATAATCATAATAGCCGTAATAAATACTCGCCCGATATTATTCTTCGATCGGAGGCTATCCACTGGCTGGCACAGCTGCCCAGGATATGCCTGTGCAGACTGCCAGCACGAAATCTGTCTGGCATCGCCTAGGTATCACATTTGTGATGCTCGATCAACTTGGGGCAATGACTCTCGTTGTAAGTATTCTCAGAAGGCTCTTATGGTTCGGACGGCGTTCCGCACTTTTTCTACGGTGTCAGGTGTTCCGACGACTTTCAAATACAGGCATCGCGACTGGGTGAATGAATATACGAAGAATTGGTCTGAAATTTGTGTATCACTCTCTCACCAGGGACCCCCGAACCCTGGAGATGAGACAAGGCATCAGACCACAGAAAGTGTGTATCAAAACGATGATCGGGACCTCTGATGCATAAAAAGTATCCGAAGTCGTGGGATTTTACGACCTGGATATATTTTGATACTGAAGACTGGTACACTCGTATTCTGCCTGAAATATTCGTTGCCGTTGTTTGACCATGTATCTGTTTGCGAAGAGCTCAACGTTTGCAGAGAAAAAAAAAATCTGGATGGGCACATACAATAACAACTCGTTCACATAGTCTCGCACGAAGCCCACAGAGTCGGCGTCCATGGTGGAGCTTGCTACCATTTGTGGAAGACTCACTGTAAAAGAAGCTTGAGTGGCCAAGACATCACGACATATGTCATGCTACACACCCAACATGCGCAATAAATGCTCGGCGCCATAAATAGAACACATCTCCTTCTCTTGGCCGAGAACCACCTTGGGCCCAGTAATGTATTTTTTTCGGATTTCTGCGTATTGCGGCCGTTCAAAGCGATAGAGCAAGTTCGCACCCAAGGAACGGTCAAAATAAACCTGAAGGCCAGATATTATCGTTGGCAGAACAAGTTCAGGTTCTTTGAGACTGTGCGGGATGTTGATTAACGGGAGTACTCAAGAGGAAAAAGGGAACACTACTTGGCTGCGGGGGAGGCACTGGCGTATTCCTTGAATTCCTGTAGTATTTCTACGACTGTCGGACTTCGAGGAAGTGTGAGGAGCTATTCCAACGGAATACATTGATTTGAAAAAGAGCCCACGAAGAGAGTCTGTGATCTCACTTGATTGTTTTTGGTCACCGCCTCCCAATCGTCGACGAGAATAACTTTCAACAACTCCGGGACATTGAGCTTCATATCCGGTTTCTTGTTGCTCTCATCCTGTAGAACGTGGTAAAGACGAGGTAGACAAAAACCAAAAGGCTGACCTCCTCCCTTCCTCTTTTCGTTCCCCGAGCCCCATCCTTTCTCGCACCAGCACGCGATGAGTTCGCGTCCCGAGTACCACCCTGAGACTTGCCGTGTTTCGATGAAGAGGCAGACGCCGTCTGGGCTAACGTTTGTGCTTGTAATGACTTCTGTAGTGCGGTATTCGCTTCGGTCAATTTGAGCAAGCGCGAGGCCGGGACCCACTCGTCCCATCTGTTCCAGTATGATTTGTTACAGCCGACGCAGAGTTAGCGAGTAAGTTGGTAACGCACGTTTGCTTCCAGCCTTTGTAGTGAACGAAGAAATTCTGCCCAGGGCTCGCCGTCGCCTCGTCCCAAGTGTCAGCTTTAAGGATTTTCGCTTCATAGATCAAAGGCCCATGGTAGCAGAGAACTCGCTCGTTGATGGCAAACGAAGCTGACATATTTGCAACCACATTCTACATTCGGAAAGTTGCCTTGTAACTCTAAGTTGTGCTGTACAAATATTTGATTTTCAGAGTACATATATGGTATATATATCTATGGGAGGACAGCTGTAACGACGAAAAAAGAACGAACTGAATATGGACAAAACAAGATGACCTGGTGTAAATAACATTTCCAGGAAAACCGAGGGTAACGGACGAGAAATATGTTTTTCCTGGCGCAATCAATCCAACCCTACGGAATCCGGTTATTAAATCAAGTTCGAGTAGTAACGAAAGAACGCACGTCATGATGATACAATGGATATCGTCAGTGTGATGCCACCAACTGTTTACAAGGGAGTGGCTGCACGAGGACCGGGGTCGCCGAGGTGTCGAAGCGTGACATGGGTATGCAGACTAAGGTAATAAAGTCATTTTGCACGGCGTGTTGAACTTGAAATCTGGGGGACTTTGTCATACATAAGCCGCTAATAAGTGGATCAGTGCGGTTGACATTGCGCACGCGGCAAAGAAGCTCACTCAAAATGACCCTTCTGCAGTCATCCAATAGTATGTCGGGCATTACACGCCTGGCAGAACCGTTTCTTCACGCCATCTTTCCTTGTTGTCCAATCGAATACACCATCGTATTCGATTCCTGTTTTCTTCGCCAGGTTCCTGAACAATGCCCTGACACCAGCATAGTCCGGAAGATCGTCAAATTCAAGTCCTCGGGTGTACTTGAATAGGACATCAAACTCGGCCGGTAAACCGACCGTAAGGAGCGGCTCTGTCTCGATTTTTTTGTCCCGGATGAGGTCCCAGGTTTCGGAAACAGTAGAACCCTTGAGTTTCTTCCAGGGCAAAGTACCGCGAAGAAAATAAACGAGCATGTATGCGAGGGATTCTAAATCATCACGGCGGGATGTTTCTACAGAAAGTTGGTGTGTTAGATGGCGGAAATAAGGAGAAAAACTGGAATTGACACGCACCGATTCCAAGGTGTGTATTAATAGCAGCAAAAAGAGAGGTACCGACACCATGATAATCATCCTTTCTGTAAGGAATGTGTAGGTTTGTGCGAGGGTCACGAAATTTCTTCGCCAATCCGAAGTCAATGACATTGACTAGATGTGCAGCTTTGCCTGTGCCCATGACGAAATTGGCAGGTTTAATGTCGCGGTGGATAAAGTTTCTAGAGTGTATAAATTCGATACGTGAAATCTGCAAGGGAGTGAAGAGATTGTGAGCAAGCTTCAAGGAGATGACGCGCCACACGACTTCATATGCACATGGACGAGAAAAAAAATGCCAGTGTACGACAACACGCGGGCGTCAGAAGAAAGGAGAAAGAAAGAAGCTTACGAGTTGATCCGCTAAAAGTAGAACCGTTTTCAATGAGAAATGTCTGTTACACGTTTTGAACACATCTTCCAGTGAAGGGCCGAGAAGGTCAATAATCATGACATTGTAATCGCCCTGCTTCCCTGACCACACTATCCAAGGAACACCTGGACCGCCCATGAGGGTCTTATAGATCTTGGACTCTTGCTTAAGTGGACTGTGTTTTGCAACCGCGGGTTCGAGCTTGATTGCCACTTCTTTTCCTGCCACCGTGTGTACACCAACGAAGACGGTACCTAGCGCGTGACATTTATAGATTGAGAGAGAAGCCAACACGAAAGTGAAGACGAACCACATCCGCCCATGGCAATTTCCTCTTCAAGCCTGTATTTTCCGCCGAAGGTGAAATCCATACCATGTCAATGAAGGACTGAATGTTGAGGCGATGGCTGGCTGACCCCGAGAGGAATGGCAATGAGGTGTGAGGGGATCAGAATGCAGCCTAGGTTGGTGGCTCATGCAGGTTCAACTTCAACTTGTGTATATAAGCGCGTTACGGCAGTTGTGACGGTGGCGATTTGTGACCACGTTGTCTGCTCAGTGCCTTGTACCCTTGTACCATTTATTCTGTGCGCAACTATCAGGTAGATAAATTCTACTTGTGAATAATTGTTCTGGCAATTGGAGTAGACTGACGCTCTGACAACCAGCTCGGGGGGAATCGGCATTGGGCAACCTCAAACGTCAGGAACATTACATGTTGTAATACTTGTGTCAACCCGTGGGGAAACACAGCGACCCTGTAAACTGCAAAATTGTTTCCGGTTGACAAACAAACACCAATTTTTTTAGGCTAAGCGGTCTTCAGTTCGAACTTAGGGAGCTAAAAGGTGCTTAAATAGTAATACACCTCGAACATAGTTTTCCCACGCTTTTTTAGGTTGGCCAAACTTTTGAGGCAAATTATATACTATTTTCAAGCTTCTAGAGTATGCTCAGTTGAGTTGGGCACCCCCAAGACCTGGAAAATGAAGTTTTGTGTAATTAAAAACCTTGCAGAAGAGGTTGGTTTCTGTCCACAATTCTTATTTTGGAACTGCTTTGGCCATGTTTATCATCAATATATTATCATTTATATAATATATTGCCAAATATGGAAGTAACATGTTGGCTTCTAAAAAACATGAGGAATGAGTGTAACTAGAATAAGGTCTATGTACGAATCGAGTGAGTTAAGGTCCGCAGCTTCTTTGCTGCACGCCTTCACTCGCTGTCCTCTAAGATTATCCCTTGCTCACTCTTGAGCAATTGTCTGTTTCTTTCTTCAAAAAACAAAAAGAATTCTCCATCTCAATGGCTTGAATCCCTTTTGATCCCACACTCAACCAGTGCCCCGACTTCGCTTCAGACTTCTTCGCCCCAGCTCGCGCCAATTTCATCAATGCTCATATCAACGAAGGACAAGCTGTCCAACTTCTGATCAGCGGCTGGAATGCCAGCAACGCCCATGAGAGACAGCAATGGCAAGAACAATGCCAGAATGATCTTGCTTTTGAAGCAGACGAAATCTTAAGAGACCAACAAGCAGCAGAACAAGAGGCTCTTGTCCTCGCCCAGGAGCAAGACACCCTACGCAAAGACGAACTCAAAAAGAACAAAACGAAGCACATCCTGATACCGGATCGACCAATGCCCACTATTGAACCTGTCTTCGCCTCCAACTACACTCTCAAAAAGATGGAGAAAGGCGAGTACCTCGAACTCTGGTACTTCTCAAACGATGGCCTAGACCATGCCATGAAGTCTAATGTCACTGTTGATGACAACGCAATGGTAATGTCCTGAAACCCTGATGGTTCCACATCCCAGGTCTCCGCCGCTGCCTCTAGAGACTCCAATAAAGTTATTGAAGATAAAGACATACCTTGGGAGGATTTCTGCCAGGCAGTACTGAGGATGATAATAGCGATGGAGCAGGCCAACTGGCCTGAGGACTGCGTCGTCATGCTCGCCTCTTTCTGGGGGAACCTGCAAATTCATGCACTCCGGTCCTCCCGCGACCCCCTAGACCAAAGGACCCTCCTCTACCAGGCCCGGCAACGCCGACTTTGGCACCTAGCGATCCCCTCCCCTCAAGGTGCCTACAACCTCTCCATCATCAATGAAGATGTCATGTGCAAGACCAAAGAGGAACTCTATTGGGAAATTCGCAGACTCAAAGATAACGAGAGGGATTTTTGTGTGAGTAAACTCCCCCACCATAATTTCTTACCAATAACTGACTGATACTTTCCCACTCTCTCCCATATGCCACAACACTTCCATTAAAACTTTACATATGCCTTCCCTTTGCATTGCGCATGCCCGTTATTGCACCACGCATGCCCATACCTTGTGTTACGCATGCCTATTTTGCATCATGCATGCCTATTTTGCATTGTGCATGCCTATTTTGCGTCATGCATGCCCGTGCCTCTCCGTTTTTGCACCATGCATGCACCTATTTGCCCCATGCATGCCTATCGCCACCCTATGAAATAACTATATCGCCGTTGATACGCACTGTACGATCCTGGCCTCCAATTCGATATATCTCACAATTCTATGCGATTCACATCAATCCGACACTCTTCGACCTTGCGATCAACTCGCGACTATTGCGATCATCTGCGACTTCGGAGTTCTTTAGTTATCGCATTTCGAAGTATTTCCTTTGTTTTCTTTGTTCTACTTTCTTATGCATCGTCCCCTATACTCTTCCTTTATGATACATATGCCCCTCTCTCTGATATCCCCATATAGTATACTCTTTCATCCCTCTTCCTTTGTCCTTACAGCTTATATACCTGCATGTATGAGCCACTAGACAGAGATCCCAGAGAACCCCCAGACAATCCACATACACCGTCCTTCCCCCTTTGTCTCAGAGCCTATCCTTAGTCCTAGACCCAGTCCCTTCGCTTTATATTACCTTCTCTCATTGTCCGACCCTTCCATTTCACTGCGACTTTCTTACTTTTATTGCACCTCTTCGATTTTTATCGCAACTCTCTTATTTTTATCGCACCACTTCGACTTTTATCGCAGCATTTATATTGAGTGTCTCACACCTTTCTATTTCTTCTCTTTCCTCTTCTATCCTAGAGTAGGCTTTCCGAAACTTCCTCGCACCTTTCTTAGCAGTTCCTAGTTAGATTCCCTTCTTACTACCCCCACCTGCGCATCACCATGCCCTTAACTGATAGGCTGACCAACGGGTAAACCCAGCACCAACGATTGGGTCCAACAACCCCTCCCCTCGTCGCAACCGAGAATACAGACAACCCGATGACTCACGCTGCAGGTCTGCATCGCCTGTCCGCTACCGCCAGACATCTGATACCCGCTACACAGACCAGAGACCAGATTTTCGATCAGGCGCAGGCAGCAACGGCTACCCTGCCTGCGCCATATGTCTTGGCCGCCATGCCCACAAAATCATCGACTGCAATGCCCTTCAAACATGGGACCGCCTTCATGCCACTTGTGCCCAGCGTGTCAACTGGTCTCTTGTACTCCACGACAGCCACCCCATCTGTGTTGATTTCCAGCGAGCTGGAGGATGCACCAGCATCCGACACGACAACCGACACCTCTGCTCTGGGTGCATGCACCTCTCTCATGGAGCACAGACTTGCCCTCGAGCGCAGAAGCTGACGAGCTCTCACTCCTTATAAACCCGATGCCTGGGAAACCCTGCTCAAAGCAGCTGGAATTTGGTTGAAATACTCTCACCTACCCGAGAGCATGCGTGCCGGCTTCAATCTTCACATCCCCACCATTTCGTCCACCCAGTCCCCTCCAAACAAAGAATCCATCACTGAGTTCGCAGAGGAATTCCAAAAGATTGTACTCAAGGAAACAACGAAGGGCCGGTACCTGGGACCATTTTCTCGCAAGGACCTTGAGACCCTTATCAGCCCCTTCCAATCCTCCCCTTTTGGAATCATCCCCAAGCCTGGTCGAGCAGGTCACTTCAGGAATATCCAGAACTACTCATTCCCCCACATGCCCTCTTCCCGCTTTCCCAATCCCTCCATCAACTCCCAAATTGATTCTAGCCTCTTCCCCAGCACCTGGGGAACTTTCTCTGTCATATGCCTCCTCATATCACGACTCCCCCCAGGTTCTCAAGCTGCCACTAGAGACGTCACTGAGGCTTATCGCACCATACCACTACACCCATCTCAATGGCCGGGAGCCGTCATCCACCTGTCAGATGATGAGTTCTCCATTGACACTTCTACATCATTTGGGGTATCCCCTTCCTCTGGAGCTTACGGTGTAGCAGGGGCTACAGCCCCCACTGGATCTCCTCAGTGGAACTCGGATGGTGTGACAAGCTGAAGTCTCATAAGCTATCTACACAAAAGGTAATCCTACGGAACGTTGTAAAGGCTTGTTCGGGGTGGCTTCGGAATGAAAGATCCTAACCAAGGGGTGTCAGCGTGAAAGTGACAGGGTAATTAGTGTCGTGAGTCGTAGTAAAATGGTAGTAAGAGAATATAAGTGAAGCCGCCGTCTAATACGACGATAACGGGTGAGAAAATAGGGAAGCCGACGATACCGACGACGTCGGGTACGGCGGGTTGGGTCGGGTACGGCGAGCGGGTAACGATAAAACAAAATGAAATAGTAAGAATAAGGACGGGGAGTCTACGGGTTACGACGACGAGATGTTCTAAAGAGTTCTGAATGATTCTGAGCGAGACAAAGAGGGGGGAACTGGATTGTTATTTTAATACGGTTGTCGGTCACCGTTTTATAGAAGTCTGTCTAGAGTGCTACTTCGGTATAAGTTACTTCGGCCGATAGTAACTACAAAGGAGGTATGAAATAGGAAGGAGAAGATGGGAGTTGCGAGGCAACGAAGGAACGGAAATGGAGAGGAAAAAGATATAACGAAAAAGATGAAAATAAAGGACCTATGTCCAATGAGGACAGGGGGTATAAGTCCGATGTCGGTATGGGAGTCCGAGGTGTCACGTGTGATCGTTTTGGGCGATATGAATCATCGGTGTCGGTATAAGATCGGCCGTTGGTAGACGGTATACGTCGGGTACAGCGGGTGATGTCGGGTTACGTCGGTCTCGAGGATGAGGAAGTGGGGCGTGTCGGGTTCGTGAGTATCTGTGATATATCGATGATACGTACTCAGAGCGTCGTCAGACCTCTACATCTCCAGGGAACTTTTAATAGAGACCATCCGTGGTCGACACTAGGGGGACTTGGGACTCTAGACGCGAAAGCGGCTGATCACGTGAGCCACCAAACAACGACATCGTGGGAACGTCACATAAAAACGCGCCACAATTTTTCACCGTCTTTTCTTCATCGGTACCACCACTACCATCTTCCAACCACCTAACTTCTTATCACATACACCTACCCCATTCATCTATTATCATGAGCTACGCCGCCTATGACGCTTTCGTTGCCGCACTCGACGCGGATCAACGCCAAGATTACGAGGAGGCCGTCGAGGCTGTGGTGGAGTTCCACCGAGACGCGATGGTGACGACGGGCGAGGGGCAAGAAGTGGCGGTAAAGAAGTGGCTTGTCGGCCGTAAAAAGGCGCTGGTAAGTCTTACTAGTCATATTTCCTCCAATCTTCTAATGATCCAACCGTCCTAGCGTGTGTATAACGGGCTCATCGCAGAGCTCCAAATGTCAGGGATCGAAACCGTGGACCCGCCGCTCTGGGACGGCCGACAGCGATACGCAGAGGAGATGGAGGATTGGTTGTGCAGCATGGCAGAGTTGGCGCGAGTGGAGGAGGAGGAGGCTAGACGGGCGGAGGCGGAGAAGAAACAGCAGGAGGAGGAGGAAAGACGACGGCGAGAGGAGGCGGCAAGGCGACGACGAGAGGAAGAGGAAAGGCAACGGGAGGCGGAGGTGGAAAGACGACGGTTGGAGGAGCTGAACAGGAGGGAAGCCGTGGCGATGCAGGAGCGGGATGAGATAGCGACCGAACTCGAGAGGGCGCTGGCGCAGAAGCGACGGGATGAGGAGGAGACGAGGCGAGAGCAAGTGGCGGAGGCAGCACGAAAGGCATTGGAGGATAGGCTGTGGGACGAGGAGAGCCGAAGGACGGATGGCGCGGCAGCCGAATACCGGCGTAAGGCCCAAGATCGACAGAGGCGGCTAGAGGAGGCCGACATGGCGGCCGTGGCGGGTGGACTCAGAGGGTCGAGCGCGGGGACGGCGCGTGGCGGGAACGCAGACGTGCCAATGGCACCAAGAGCGCTAAGTGTAGAGACAGCGCGTGGGGGAATTGTGGGGGAAGCGGCCGATAGAGTGGGTGGGGGAAGAGCGTCAAGCGTAGGAACGGCCGCCGGCGGGTACGAACACGTGACGTTCGAGCGAGTCGGGGGTGAGGGGTCAGAGGAGAGCGAGGCGGAGGTCGAGGAGGTGGCGGGCTTCACGGTGAGTATAGTTAATTCTCTTTCTATCGTCATCTCTGAATAACAAGTCAGCTAACTCGACCTTTTTCTCTACAGCAGTGTGCCGGTTGCGTGAAGGCGGGCGAGACGTGTCGAGGGACCGCCGGGTATGTGTGTGAGCGGTGCCGTCGGCTGAAAAAGGGGTGCACCAACGCAACGCACCGGACGGGTGGCGGTAAGAGGAAGCCGGCGGGTGAAAAGGGGAAGGCAAAGGCAGGTGGAGCGGCACGGAAGCCGCTGGAGTTCAAGACGACGCCGGCCCGTCCAAAAGGGGCGAAGGCGTCGACAAGCAAGAGGCGGGTGGAGGATACGTCGGATACGGGATCAGAGGCCGTCGTAGTTGTGCGGCCGACAAAACGACGCAAGGCGGCACGAGGGACGGGTCGATTCGAGGAGTTGGAGCGGGGTATGGAGAACGCGTCAGAGCGGCTGGGCGAGTTGACGGAGGAACTTGGGGTGGCGGGGGCGGAGATCAACGCGAGGTTGATAGAGTTCGGGCAGCGGTTCCAGCGGGTCCGGCTCGAGCAAGAGCGGATTATGGGCTTGCTGGAGTTGCTGAAGCGGGAGTACGAAGGGGTGGAGTAAAAGTATATAGAGTTTGGTGTTTCTATTATCTGTATAATGTACCGGACTTGTAAATAATTTCAATATAATGTTCATAATTCGGATTGGAATGTTTGAGAAAATTTAAGGAAATACCGCGGCAGTGTATCAGCTGGTTCTGCCCAGCCAGGGAAAGCCGATCGGCTCCCGTATGCATGGGACTTGTTGGCATCATAAGACTGCGTCGGCAAAGAAGATAGAACGAGGTAAACAAGATATGTAAAAGAAGTAAACGGTGAAACATAAAGCTAAAGGTCACTCAATCATGGTCGGGTTCAACACTTGGTGACGACGGGTCGGTTTGATGGTCGGGTTCGTCGGTGTCGGTATCATCGGTATCAGCGGTATCGTCGGGTTGGGGGTATTGTAGGAAGTCATCGAGCGGTATCGATATTTTTGAGCGGGCGCGGTACGGTATGACACGAAAGGCGGCAAAGCGAGATCTTGAGACTGCGCCATCGAGTTCGGCTAGAATGTAGGATCCTCCTTCAGTTTTTCTGACGACGATCATTGGTCCAAAATATCGAGGCTTGGCTTTGCGGTCGAGGGACATCTCGATGCGGGAATTGCGGATGAGGACTAGGTTGCCGGGTTCAAAGTCGAAGGTCTTGATCGTGTTGGCGTATTTCTGTTCAAATTGGCGGGCGGATGCAAATCGAGATTTGGTGAGGCGGGCTTTAACACGGTCTAGGTCGGCTTCTCGTTTACGAAGTTGTCGGGCTCGAAGTACTATGAGGTCGGTGGTGGACATCGTGTCTTGTGTTGGGACCATGTAAGTGGCTTCTGCGAGGTCGAAAGGGAAGAGCGGTTCCACTCCATGTGCGATGTAGTACGACGAATATCCGAGGTTTTTGTGTGTTGTGACCCGTTCGGCCCAGAATATCGAATGTGTTACCGTGTGCCATTGCTTTTCGTCTCCCTCACAACTTTTCATGATGGCCTCCCGGACATCAAGATGGCGGCGTTCGACGGGACCGTTGGCTTGTGAGTTGTATGGTGATATGCGGATGTGACGGATACCGTAGCGGGTTGCAAGATAGTCGAGCGCTTCCACAAAGGGCTTGCCGTTGTCGGTAACGATTTCTTCAAGTGCGCCCCATCGGCAAAGGATTTCTTCAAACAGGAACGCGCCAATGGTCACGCCGGTTTCACGTCGCAGCATGCGGAATTCGGGGTACGAGGATAGGGAGCAGCGGGCTTGGACAATATAGCGGAAGCCACCCGCTCGAGGCATGAACATGGTATCAACGTAGGCTTTGCGGAAAAGAGAGGCGGGTGTGGCGACGGTTGGGGGAATATGGTGATAGCGCATCTGGCGAACTTGGCACTGGTGGCAAGATTGGACGTACCACTTGACATCTTGATCGAGGTGGGGCCACCAAAAGCGGTCGAGGAGGCGGGCGCGGACAGAGAATATGCCTTTGTGGCCTAGTGAGTCGTGGGCGTCCTTGAGTAATTGGAGGCGACGGTCGGGCGGTATGACGAGTTTGTGTTTGCCGTGCCGGTCTTTGCGCCAAAGCTTGTTGTCGATGACAAAGAACTCGAATGTATACCGCAAAAATAGGCGGTAATCGTCGTCGGAGAGATCAGTGGGTCGGATGAAGAGGCGAAGAAATCTTTCGACAAGCAAGAGGCGGCCGTCGGCCGCTTTGGCTTTCTCAGAGCGCGGTATGTCGGTAACGGTTTCCTGGTTAGCGTAGACAAGGATGGTGGGAATTTCTTGAAGCCGCTCGTCGGCATCGCGGCATCGGTTGCATGTTTGGGTCGGCTTGGGATCAGCGGATACGAGTCGGTAGTTGACGACTTCCATGAAGAAGCCGTATGAGTGGTCGAGCCAGTCGTCAATGTCGTCTACTTCTTCGGGGTCCTCGATGGCGCGGGGTCGTCGGGAGAGGCCGTCAGGAGCCCCGTGAGCGGTGGCGGGTACGTGGACGAGCTTGAAATCAAATAAAAGGATACCGGCAATCCAACGGTTGATCGTGGCATTGGGTTGAATGTCGGGGTTGTTAAGCATTCCCTTGATATATTTAGCGTCGACCTCGACGGTGAGATTACGAACACCAATGATAAAAATACGGTACGCGCGAAGGGCTCTGAACAAGCCATAAAGTTCGAGTTTGGACTGGGAGTATCGGGATTCTCGTTCGTTCCAAGAGATGGACCCAAAGCGGTTAGGGTAACGTTTGCCGTCGCCGCGAATTTGCATGAGAACGAAGCCGACACCTAAGATAGAAGAGTCAACGGCTAGAATTACTTCCCATTCTTGAGTGTAGTCGATGGCGCGGAGAGCAGAGGATGTAATGATGGCGTTTTTCAGATAATCGACGGCGGCTTCTTCTTCTTCGCCAATATCGAATGGTGTGCCTTTGCGGGTTAGGCGAACGAGTGGACGGGAGTGAAGGGAGAAGTCTTTAATGAATATTCGTAGGACGCCGCAGATGCCGAGGAAGGCGCGGACTTCTGTGAGATTCGTGGGTAGGGGCCAATCGCGGATCTTCTGGACTTTGGATTCGTCAGCTACTCGTCCTTCGTATGTACACCGATGGCCGACTATGATGACAGAGGGGCGGCAAAGTTCGAGTTTCTTGCCGTTGAAGGTGCCGCCAACGTAGCGGAAGCGTTGCATGACGCGGTTGACGCCTTGGAAGTGTTCCCACACGAACCGTCGAATACCTGGATTGGCGGGTATGGTTTCGTATGAGCCGTCGGGTAGCTCGTATCGGGTAGGCGGGCCCTTGACGGGTATGTCGTCGATGTAGGGTATGGCTAGGTGGGGGATTTCGTCGCGAAGAATATATGTAGAGTCGCCGTGAAGGATCTGTGGGGAGTTGGTGTAGCCCATAGCGATGCGGGTGAGGCGGAGAGTGCCAAGCGGGGATTGGAAGGTCATGTAGTCGCGAGAAGAGGGATGGACAAGGCGTTGGTCAAAAGAAACGAAAAGGTCGAAGGTAGCGTAGCACGAATGGCCTCCAAAAGCTTCTGCAAGGTGTTCTGTCATCGGTGGTACGGCGGGATCGCGGATAGTGACGGCATTGAGAGGTTGGAGATCGTGGACAATTCGTAGGGATTTCCCGTCCTTTTTGAGGACACAAAACCAGCGAGATCGGTAAGAGGAATTTGACGGTTCGTAGGTGCCGGCGCTAATCTTGTCCTTGATGATGCCTATGACTTCGCTCAAAATGCCAGGCGGGATAGGGATGTTCCTGTGGATCCACGGGTCGTGCGGTACTGTCGGTATGTGGATGGGTGGAAAATAGTCGGTATTGAATTGTCCCTTTTCAGATTCGTTCCAGGCGAAGGCGTCTTCCTGTGTTTTGATGAGATGGTGGCCAAGCTTTTCTTCTTCTGGCCAGAGAAAACCGTCGGGGTTCATCGGCATGGCGTCGTGTCGTTCTTGAGTGTAGCGGGTACCGGGTGTAAAGTCGGGCGGGTGCGTCGGCAATGTCGGCATGTCGGCAAGCGGGTCACCAGTGATCTCGCGAACGATGCGGTATTGGTCGGGAAGTGTGGTGGCGACAGGCCGGACGCGGTTAGCGACTTTCTTGTACTTTTTCTTGGTGACGACGCCTTTTAGGTCCCTAGTAGGGGGGGTGGTATACGAGGTATAAACAGCGTGTTTAGTAGTAGTACTGCTGCTACAATCATGCAGAGGCGAAGAAGCGGAAGAAGAAGATGAAGAAGAAGAAACAGAACAAGAAGGAGGTAGAGAGTGGGTATTACGTATCTGATCCTGTACATCGGTCAATAGTGAAATATACTGGGCGGTAGTCTGAGGCTGATCGGCTGAAAAATCTAATTCGAGAGAAAAACATAAGTCCTCATCTAAAGGAAACGGTAAAACAGAAGAATAGTCCGTGGTATACGTGTGGTCGCTCTCGAGTGACGGCTTCTCATCTCCCGGTGCGTCCATCCCGAAAGGTATCTCCGTTTCCTCGTCTTCTAAAAATCCGGTTTACCGGTATCGGATCGTTCGCGGCGGTTCTTCGGGTTGTGCTCAATGGTTGGTAATGTGACGACGGCGCCAGTGTTGGGATCGGTGATCGTGACTTGTTGGTCGCCGTTCTGATAGTCCTTGGTGAGTGCCTCGGCGAGAGTGAAGAAGGGTCGGCCGATCAGGATTTCGTAGGGGGCGTCGTCAACTACTTGGACTTGTAAGTACAAATCGACGTCGCCAAAGGAGAATCTGAGGTTGGCGATCCGGCCCAGGGTGTCGTTATCGCTTTTGTTTGCCGATTGCATGCGCATCTTCATGTTCTGAAGCCCGCAGCCAAGCTTTTCCCAAATGTCGCGGCGCATACTGATGATCATGGAGCCGCCGTCGAGGACGCATTCGAAGACGTATCGGCCGTTGATGAGGGGATAGACCGCGCGGAGAGGGGTGGCATCACGACCGATGACGAGTGGTATGTTGTCTTGGCATTGTGGGCAGGAGCGGGTTGGAGTCTCTGGTGTGTGAAAATGGTAGACTTCGACGGCGTTGGTCTCAGCGGTGACTTTCTTCGAGGTGGTGAGGTCCTTCAGGAGGCGGCGGGCATCGGATGACATTGCAAGGAGTTCCCGTTGCGAGACACAGACTTGGGAGTCGAGGGCGCGGTCAATGACAGATTTGGCGATGGAGGGGTCTTCGATGGGAGCCTGATAGCGGTATTGTGGCTGGGATGGAGGAGCGGTTTGTGAAGTACGGGGGACAAAAGCGGTCGGGTTCGATGGTCGGGTTTTTGTGGGTGGGACGAGTGTAACCGGGTCTTCAGAGGCGGGTTTCGTGGGAGTTTTGTCAGCGGCCGGTGTCGATGGTCGGCTAGCGGCAGCGGTCGGGTTGGTCGGGTATACTTCCCTAGCCTTTCCCTTTCCTTTAGAGGGAATCTCTACACCATCAAACCTTACCCGTTTGCGAAGTTTCTGTACCTCGGCTTCCAAAACTTTCAACCTTTCTTCGGCTTCGTCGTCGTCGGTGGCAGTGGATTGGAAGATATCTGCGTAGTCGGTTATGGGAGTGTCGGGTTCAGCGTCGGCTACTGATACAAAGTTGGTGGCGACGTGAGGCGGGGTGTCGCGTTGGAATGGTTCTGCAGGTGCACGAGGAGCGGCGGCACGATTGTTTGGGTTCTGGGCGTGCCAGAGATCGAAACGTTCCTTCATAGTTTTTCCGACGATGTACTTGGGGAGATACATGCCGTTCGGTAAGACGATACGACCCTGGTCGTTCCTGCGGCAGGTACCGTCGCGGATGTACTGCTCGCAGATGGGACACTCTCGAATACGATGTAGGTTGCTGTCGCAGAAGAGACAGCCGAAGTTGGCATGGTTGTGTGGGGCGGGTTGTGGCTCGAATCTGTCGTTGGCAGGGCGAGTGGCGGGTACGTTATTACGGTCGGTGAGAGCTTGAGTGAGGACTGAAAGCTGTTGAGATACCAGCCGGAATAGGTCGGAGACGCTTGGTTCAACATGCTCCACCTTTGTGACGACAGGGTCATGGACACCGATAGTCATGGGCGAGTAACGGGTGGCGGGTGCAGGCGGTGACGCGAAGCGGGTTGCAGCGTTAGTGGAGGATGGGAGCCGGGAAGCGGTAGACGGTTCAGCGGCTGTTCCGGCTAGGAGGAAGTGGGCGCAGTCGTGGAAGGTTTGGAATTCGTAGGGATCGCTATGGAAATGTTCGGGTTTCTGGTATTGGAGGCGGGTTTTGATATCCCGTTTGAGTTCGGCATGGAAGCCGTTCTCGTAGGCGATGTTTCTTTCACGAGAGGATAGCCGACCTTTCTCTACCAAGAAGCCGCAAATACGGATGAATTCACGATAGTACTCGCCTAATTCTGCGCGAGTACGGACACCATAGGTGGCCTGAGTTTGGATGAGTCTGTCGAGATCCGTTACTGTGTAGCGGTGGTCGTCTTCTGTGCCAGGGTACAACACAAGTACTGCTCTTTTGAAGGCGGCGTAGATGGTGCCGGTGGCAGACGGTAGGCGGGCCCAGAGCTCGTAATCGCTGAGGGAGGCGTATCGCAAACTGTGCTTGATACGACCAGCATCGTCGAGGCCGGCATCAGCGGCAAGAATCTCTACTTCTTCAAAGAAGCGGTGTAGGTTAAGCGGGTTACCATCAAACGTTGGAGCGGTCGAGTGACCACGAGCGGGCATTGAACGGGTAGCGACATGAGGGACTGGTATAGATCCAGAGGCGCCTGACATTGTAAGAGAGTTGGTGGATGGGTTTGACGATTGTGTGAGGTTCGAGTGTGCGGAGGTCGATGGTTCGGGTGACGGGTGATCGGTTGACGGGTGTTCGGGTGTCGGGTACGAAGACGATAGGTCGGGTGACGGTTGATCGGATGGCGGATATTCGGGTGTCGGGTACGAAGTTGACGATAGAGACGCTGACGATGACGATAACGTAGACGAATTTGATGATAGGAACGACGACGAAGACGGCGGCTGTAGCGAAGATAGTTCTAGAGATGAGGGCGATGACAGAGGTGAGCTAAGTTCGGAAGAGTTGTTAGATATAGTGATAATCGGTGTTACGTCCGAGTTGAGACTGTCGGATGAAAGATTCAGAGGTGTGAGCGGCTGGAGATTGTTGTGACGGGCGAGATGATCGGGGACGATTTGAAAGAGGTCGTCGTTGTGCGATACGTCGAGGGCGGCTAATGTAAATTCTTGTTGTATGAGAGTTCTTCGAGATGGGTTTCGAAGACGTCGGTCAGAGGTAGAATTGTTAGTAGATGAAGAAATGGTGACACTGAATTACCCTCGCGGTGGGCTCCAGATGTAAAGGCTTGTTCGGGGTGGCTTCGGAATGAAAGATCCTAACCAAGGGGTGTCAGCGTGAAAGTGACAGGGTAATTAGTGTCGTGAGTCGTAGTAAAATGGTAGTAAGAGAATATAAGTGAAGCCGCCGTCTAATACGACGATAACGGGTGAGAAAATAGGGAAGCCGACGATACCGACGACGTCGGGTACGGCGGGTTGGGTCGGGTACGGCGAGCGGGTAACGATAAAACAAAATGAAATAGTAAGAATAAGGACGGGGAGTCTACGGGTTACGACGACGAGATGTTCTAAAGAGTTCTGAATGATTCTGAGCGAGACAAAGAGGGGGGAACTGGATTGTTATTTTAATACGGTTGTCGGTCACCGTTTTATAGAAGTCTGTCTAGAGTGCTACTTCGGTATAAGTTACTTCGGCCGATAGTAACTACAAAGGAGGTATGAAATAGGAAGGAGAAGATGGGAGTTGCGAGGCAACGAAGGAACGGAAATGGAGAGGAAAAAGATATAACGAAAAAGATGAAAATAAAGGACCTATGTCCAATGAGGACAGGGGGTATAAGTCCGATGTCGGTATGGGAGTCCGAGGTGTCACGTGTGATCGTTTTGGGCGATATGAATCATCGGTGTCGGTATAAGATCGGCCGTTGGTAGACGGTATACGTCGGGTACAGCGGGTGATGTCGGGTTACGTCGGTCTCGAGGATGAGGAAGTGGGGCGTGTCGGGTTCGTGAGTATCTGTGATATATCGATGATACGTACTCAGAGCGTCGTCAGACCTCTACAACGTGGGAACAATCACATGATCTACTGGTAGTAGTGGGGCACTACCTGCTACTACAACGGCTGCGTGGCTGATGCTGGTTCGGAGATTTTCTGATGGAGTGGAATCTCACCTGTCTCAAAATGGGTTGATGACCACGCCTTCTTCCACATATTGCGAGAACACTGGGAAGAATACAACTGACTCCGCCAAAACTGGAACACTGACATTGCCCTCCGCTCCCAGCATCACAATGGCGGTCGCCTCTGGTCTGGGGGGAGAATCTTCGATGACAGAACCCTGGAAGAATTTGACGAAGACTGTTCCACCCCATGCCTTGATCTGTCCTCCCAGTCCCCGCGCTCTGCTGATGACCAACTCTACACCTACAACTTTGACGACATCGACCACATTTCTGATCAACTGGGGATTCCTTGGGAAAAATCCAAGGACCTCCCCTTCGCCTCATCGACAACATTTATTGGCCTTGACTGGAACCTTACCACCCTCACAGTCTCCCTCCCAGAGAAGAAAAAAGCCAAATATTGTGCTACCATCAAGAGCTGGAATGAATCAGCAACACACACCCTCCGTGATGTCCAACAAGTCTATGGAAAATTACTCCATGCCTCCCTGGTTCTCCCTGCCGGACGTGCCTACCTCACCGGATTGGAGACCATGTTGGCATCTTCGGTGAGAGCCCTCTCCTGCCATGTCATGCTCCCAAGTCAATCCACAATGACCTCGCATGGTGGTCAAACCGACTCGCCCAGCCACTCTTGGCCAGGCTCATCCCTGCTCCCGTTCAACTCTGTGACCTTGGTGCCTTCTCTGATGCCAGCTCTGGGATTGGAATTGCAATCATCATCAATGGCCGTTGGCGTGCATGGCGCCTCATCCCAGGCTGGCAAACCCTTAATGGCAAACGAGATATTGGCTGGGCTGAAGCCCTCGGCTTCAAGCTACTCACCCGTGCAATCTCCGGGCATCAAAGCACTAACCGCAATTTTAGGCTTTTTGGTGACAACAAAGGAGTCATTGAGGGCTGGTGGAATTCATGGAGCCGGAACACCTCCATCAATGACTGCTTCAAACAAATACATTCATTCACCGAAGCTCTTCGACAACCCACCTCCTTCCACACAGCATATGTCCCAAGCAAACTCAACCCTGCAGATGAGCCATCCCGAGGCATCTACCCCCCCACAAGTTCCTGCTCCCTGCCTTTGAAATGCCACCCAGCCTCAATCATCTCATCATCAACGCCATCCTCCCATACTCCCTGTTACGATTTTTACCTCTTTGCCCCTGTCTTTTGCTTTGACAGCACGTGATACCCATTGACCTCTACATTCCCATGAAGATGTGCCAAGTCCCACACTCTGATTGGACGATACCTTGTTACCGAACTCTTGGGTTGACCCCATATTCCCATTGGATGACTTGAAGATGCATAATCATTCATGCACAACCAAGAGCTGAAGGAACCTAAAGACGATACAATCCGAACCTGACCATTCCGTTCTTGTCACAACCCATGACCAGTGCGCATACCCGGAGACAAGAATACTCGGTGACCCAACCACCGATCATACCCAGCAATCAGAATACTCTGGTTCTCCGCCGACCGATCGTATGTCCACACCCATATGCTTATGACATTGTTATTGTTCTTTCACAATTCACCTACACGGTTCCTTGTGCCTGTCACAGATGAATGAATAGCCTTGTGCCTGATGACTGATCGACTTTCCTATTTCGAAGAAGACCGACATGTCATCCCGATCCTCATGGTTACCTTTGACGCCCAGCTCATCGCCACGATTGTCATATGTTCTATTGGCATCTCCACCCTTGTGGGCGTCTATATCTATGCAACCTATATTCAGATAACACAACCTCCCCACAATGACTCAGACATCGGATCCGTCATAGTTGCCAACAACTGATGACTCCTTTGACCTACCTTGGCCGACCATCTTGTTCTTCTTCACATGTCACCTCCACATTCATTCGCTTTCTTCTCATCAGCTGACCGCCGGTGCTCAGCTAACAACCCGAACTCGCATGTATGACAAGTTCCCTTGATGCTCCACAAAGACTTGCATTCCGACATGTTTCATCACCTTTGTGTACCAGTCCACTGGTTGAGAATATCCACACCTAGTCAACATCCCAGTCATCCAGTACCCTGCAGCCAAGAAGGGTTATATGAAGCACCCTTGCTTATTGTACTGCAGGAACCACAGTTGCTGGTGTATGATAACCAGTGTTCACTGCATTGACCCCATCATGGTTCTTCCCCATTCAGTGATTGGCCTTCTCTCCTGCCTCCAATGATGAAGCATCATGTTCACCTTTCCATCCTGATCCCGCATACACATACTCATAGTCGTATGCTGCTATTGGCTAGGCATCCACTGCCAATGCAAACCATTAGGAAGACAAACCAATCTCATCATTTCCAAACTAGGAACTCAGCCACATGACATCCACATGGCTGCCTCATGTTCACCATATGCCTGCTGACACATCCACTCATGGATTATTTCACCTCCTTACCATGAGGCATCCATGAGGCGCAGGGTCTGGACCCTTGATTGCTCCGAACCATTTCCTTGCAATCACTACCTGAAACACTGATGGACATGCTGTATCTGCAGGACAGCCTTATTGTTCTTGCATTTCTCTCGGTTTGTACATACAGACCCGGTAGTCTGTCTTTCATGGCAATTCCCTAACTCTTTTGTATTTTAACCTTCATCTTCGAACTGTTCCTCTTTTTCCCTTCCCTTTCCTCACGTTTAGTCTGGTTTCCACCCCCTGGTTCGCTTTCCTAGACTCCCTCTCTCCCCAGACTGCTACTTGCTGTATAGTAGTAGTAGACCATGAATACACCATCTCTCCTGTGTTTCCTCTGGTCTGAACTCAACTTGGTTTAGTTGGTTGTTGCTGGAGCCCGCTGATCTAGCAATCCATAACACTCCCCAGTGGAGTACCAGATGCTACGCAAGGGCAGATACCCCCAAGCGATCGCGAAATGCATTGCAGATACTCTCACACACACTGATTCCTACCAAGCATCTGACCATGATGACATCAACAGGAATCTCCATGAGTTCCACACAGAATGGAACAATTAACCCTAAAAGACCAATTGCCCCCCTTCCTACCCAGTCCCAGACATCCAGACCTCAACCATACTGTCGAGGTCTAACTCCAATCACTTCACCGCTCCGCCCACACTGTCTCGCTCATGACCGCCTACGTCTATGGACACCCATACAAACCAGGTCAACACTTGGCACAGATGGCTGTCAGATACAAATATCTGACACAGACCTAGACCGAATCCTGGCAGTGATCAGCGTGTCCTGGGCCCAAGGTACCCGAGCAGTCTATGGCAGTGGACTATTAGCCTACCATGTATTCTGTGATCAGCAGAACATTCCTGAACACCAACGCTGTCCTGCTAGTCCCATCCTCATTTTGACATTCATTGCCAATGCTGCTGGTGCATACTCTGGAAAAACCCTGGCCAACTATGTCTTTGCAATCCGAGCATGGCACACACTACATGGCCAGCCCTGGGCCATGGTCCAAGCTGAACTCAAGGCTGCCCTTGATGGTGCATTGATTCTCACTCTGGCCACCTCGAAGCGCCCCAAACGAGAACCGATCACCATCCAATTCTTAGTCTCCACCAAATCAAAGCTGAACTTATCACTCCCCTTTGACGCCACCTTCTATGCCTGTCTGACCACGACCTTTTACTCCCTTGCACGTCTTGGCGAATTCACAGTACCCAGCCTGAAAGCATTCCAACCTGACACTCATGTGAAGCTGTCAGACATGAGCTACAGGACTGATCGCAACAACCTCAAAGTCTCAGTATTTCACATACCCATCACCAAGACTTTGAGACAAGGGGAAGATGTCTACTGGTCATCTCAACCAGGTCAATCTGACCCACAGGCCGCCATCTCCCAACATTTCAGCATCAACAGACCCTCCCCCTCTGACCATCTATTCTCCTGGCACCACCCCGATGGCCTTCGACCCCTCACTCGCCAAGCATTCATGTCCTCCCTCAAGGACTTATCCAAAGCACTGGGAATGGCATGTTTCCAAGGTCATGGCATCTGAATTGGAGCCACACTAGAGCTCCTCCTCCGCGGAGTTCCCTTCGATGTGGTCAAAACCATCGGCTGCTGGTCTAGCGAAGCTTTCCTAATATACCTACGTGAGCACGCCATCATCATGGCACCCTATATGCAGGGAACCTCTGTCCTCCAACCTTTCTTGCACTATACCATGCCCCTGCC
Source organism: Hygrocybe coccinea (assembly GCA_963555575.2). NCBI lineage: Eukaryota > Fungi > Basidiomycota > Agaricomycetes > Agaricales > Hygrophoraceae > Hygrocybe > Hygrocybe coccinea. Next base: position 1,863,422 of record OY742000.1, read on the forward strand.
CCGTTAATTGATGTGTGAGTGTTCAGCCCATCTCCTAATAATCGGGAATCCACTTCGCTCCATGCGTCGCTGGGCTCCTAAAGCATGGGAGTCGCAGCTCATTGAACTTCCTCTTGATTAGGTTTGGACTTTGGTTTCAAGTTTGAAAAAACACCTCTCCGTTTTTCCCCCCAAATAACTAGATTGCTATCTTGTAATCACCTTCCACTCTTCCCAGGAGTTTTCTTACATCTGACAAAAACTCTAGCTTGCACGAACATAGATTAAAATTAATTGACATCAGGATCATATCCAGATTATTTATTGTCTATTTCAGGCAATTTGGCGGAGAATAAAAAAATGTCCAAAAAAAGCAAATTCAACGGAAAAATCTTGCAAGTCGACGAAGACAAGATGGATTGTCATCGGAGCAGCACCAAATTGTTTGTAAAAATTGATATTATGAATCTATCCTATACCGAGGCCTTAAAAATGTGACATTACCATCTCAAAATCACTTTTTACCGTGATTGGTGATACTGTGGCTTCCGAAACCAAAAATTTGAGATTCACTAAGAACATAACTTTCTAAACCTTAGTCAGTGACAGACAGGCACCATTGGGTCTCGGAGTGAAAAAAATGTCATTGTATTTCTGTTCCGTTGAATATTTGGTGAGATATCTCAAATTTCCGTACATTATTATTTTGGAATTTTTTTAGGCTCCGCCAACTTGCCCGAAATAGACAATAATGAAAGGATTATTTTAGCAAAATTTTCGGGAATTTTAGAGGCATTTTAAGGGTTGGCCAAAATTTGGAGTCAAAAATCCTTATATGAACCAATTCTGAGGTCACATGACATCCCAATAATTCTAGAAATTTACCGTGTTTGTTTCAAGTTATGCATAGGTAAGTACTCGTATCATGTCTTGGCGAACACAACTGACATATCAGCCCAGAAGCAGTTGCATAGCAAGGAACTAATTTGGTCCTTGCATTTCCATTCTCACTGCAGCTGCCCATGAGCTATGCACAAGCTTGAGCTTATTCTGAGTTTCGTCGTCACCGGATGACCATCGTGTATGCAACTTAGTTGACTTTGTTTTCTCTGTTCTGCAGGTAATTTCAGCACGTCTTGACTGTTCCATTATCTTGATTGCTGCACAGCTTCATAACCTTCTGGAAAACGACAACTGTAGAGAAGCCTTTTCATCGTCTTGCATCCCCCTTTGTGTAATTGAATTTTTATCGATGCCCTCTAGATTCAATTGATAATAACTTTCCTTTTCAGTTAAACTATTTAGGTTTTGGTCAAAGGAGACCGGTAGACTTTGTGCTTCAGTGGCTCAATGGAAGAAGTTCTTCAGGTCCAGACTACCCACGACTTTGTGAATTCTGAAATTCAGATCCACCCATGGCTCATTGAATCCCACTTGCAGAACCCACAACTTGTTCGTTCAAGTGAACTTGTACGTAACGGTGGTAGATCCGCTAGCCAGGTGCTAATCAAAGTTCTCTACCGCCAGTTCTCCTTTTCCGTAATAGGATAAGCGACAAAACCGTTTCGTCGTACGTGTACGCTATTTCCCTCGGCTAAGACGTATAAAAGCGGGTCGCGCCTGTCAGAGATTATCAATTAACAATCTACTACTGCAAGTTAGCGATGCCTCTGTTCACCTTTTTGCTCTTCGCCACTATACTCGCTGTGCTTGGTGAAGCATTGAAAATTCCAGCCTCTACTGGCAAGTTGGCTACTCGTAAATTTTTCCCTCGCTGCATTATCTGATAATGGCTCTAGCTTGCGCTGAATCTCTGGCGCAGTGTCCTGATGCTATTACCGTTGCAGAGACCAACTTTCAGGTCGGAACAGTGTCAATTCACCTCGCCCAATTGTCCTGTTCCGAATCTATGGACGTTCAACCCAACAGTGGTGATGGTTTCACCACGAAATCGCTTTGTGATGTCCTCAATACATGCCCGACTGTGTTCGATAAGACGGCTGCTGCCAACACGACGGTTCGCAATGTATCTGGAATAATTTGTCTGTTATTTTTTGCCCCCCCGATACCCTCATAATTACTCACTCATTCAGGTTCTGATTCTTGTAACACGCTTGCAGGAGATCTTCCGCCGATCACAGAAGATTGTGATGAGGTATTTATATCCAGGTCATCCCGATTGAAGCACTGCATTTCTGATTGATCCTTTCCTCAGATCAAGAGCGCGATTGTAATCTTTGATGGCAGCGATTGTAATCGCTTGATTCATGTCTGTGTTCATGTCTGATTGTTATTTAAAGTTACATATTTCGTGGTGAAACCCTACCACATCATGACACTAACTTATGGTACATGCCGATACTTCTTCCAGAATTTTGGCGAGGTAAACCTCAAATACGATTTGCATAATTTGGTGAGAGGTATTTGTGCACCGAGGAAACCCAACTCAAGTCTTTTTAATTAGAGTTCGGCAGCCTCTAGTGCTGCTGCTGCTTGTTTTCCCCCTGTCATGCCAATCAATTCTGAGGGATTGTGTCGGCCGGCAGATGGAACTTGGGCGGTAGGGTGCGTACACAGCGATGCATTGCCGAGCGATGACTGAGTTACTTGTTTCTATCTCACCAGTGTGTCGCACTCATAGGTGAAACTCGAAGAGGTATTTGGAAATTTCCGACTTTTTTGTGTTTGAACGTAGCCATCATGGATGTTCGTACCTTTAGGACATATGTTGGTAGAAGACTTTCTTTTTGATGTGTCGAATAACACTTTTACATTGTGGAAAGTGGAACCGAAAGACGGAATCAAGTAGCACAGTGACTAAATGGGTTTGATTCTGAAGTGCAGGGAGATGAGGGAAGAAATTAAACACTGAGTGAACAACGTAGATTGGTGTTATATCCGAAGAACAATAGGCAAGTAAGGCACTAACCCTCAGGTCCTGAATGAGATAATAAAAGACACGAAGCCCTTCTGGATCTTCACTGTCTTCAATGTCAACCAGAGAACCAATTTTTGCGGTCTGGGATTCCATCATCAGTCTCTAAAACTGCGAAGTTGTGAGAGGGGCATGAATACCAACCTCGAAGGCGATGTGATCATTTCCAACCCGGATTTCTAATTCCTGCTTTCCGACGATGTTCTTTTTTGGCCAGTTGGTGTCATCCTCCCTTGTTGGAATGGTAAAGAATGAATAAGAGTAGAGAACAAAAGTAGGCGTACTTGGTGATTTCGCTAGCCTCCACTATCCGCTTCAGTTCTTTTACGACCAAGGGTCCAACCCACACTATTTTTTGGGAGAGTATCAGTATGAGGCTAACGATAACCGGATGAAAACTGACTTTCTTTCCGTATCAGACTGTCATTTCGATAGTTGGAGTTGTTCGCATATCGAAGGCGTCCATGGGAGTACTCGAACTCGAGGAATTCGTGACCGTGTTTCCCGGAATGGCCTGTGCTGAACGAAACACGCTTGAGTTCACGAAATAGAACGGGGGAAGAGCGCGTACTAATATCTGGGAACAATGTCAGATTATTTTTCCGTGCCCCAGGAAAGATATGGGTCCTTACCTGAGGTAGAAGGGATCACTATCGTGTGTAGACATTACAAGTGAGCTGCGTGACTCGATAATCTCACGCTATGCAAGTATTTATGTAACTCAGGAAGGATATCTATTTATGCGGGAAGTCTACCGTGACTTGCTCACTGCTCACTGCTGCAAATGGGTCCATGTTATTTGCTTGGTAGACAATGTTCATATGGAAACAACTGCATTCTCTTCTGAGGAGGTAAGCTCACTTTCAATAATCTTGTCGCCCAACATCTTGACCTTCTCAGCGTCGGTCACCGCATCCAGAGCCATCTTATCCACAACGTTCTTCAGCGTGTGCTCTCCGATGCCAACCGGTACCCTCTGCCATCGCGTGATCCTCACGCCAACACCACCCAACATATGTCGTTCAAGGTATTTCAACCACCGGTCTACAACTTGGTCATCCGCATCCCAAGCCTTGATCGCACGTTTGTGCACTTTCCGTTCAAAATTCTCTTGCGATTTTTTGTGTGCGAATGGACCTTTTGGAACGGTCCATAGTGAGCGTTGTGTTGGCAAGTAGACCGGTCGCGAAACCGGGATTGCGAGCGAGGCCGCTGCATGGGTAGCAAAGTGAGTGAAGAGATCGAGGAGTCTCGGAGTATTGGATCGGAAGTGAACGACAGCGACGGGAATGTTGTGTGTTCTGGGATGGTAGACGGCTGGGAAGACACCTCGCCCGTGTATGATCGCCGAAGCATACCCCTCTTCCTCCTGCTCCCTAAGGGCCTGGTCAGTGAACCTGATTGAAACCGGAAAAGTGAGACCAGTCCTTGAAGATGGGTTTCTTTGGTACATACGTCGATTGGTGTCTGGGCCATCTTCTTGCAATTGCTGGCAGGACGCGTTGAAGCATTGACCACTGGCAGAACTTCTCACGGATAAAGCTGTATATTTATTACATATATTTTCAAGCCTCGAATTGGACTTCCACTTGTTGTCGAACCAGAGACATCACCTCCCTTCTGACAGCCAGTGGTGTGGACGCTGTTGAAGCGAACCTCAATATTAAGCTATAATGTCGAGGGTGGTCGCGAGACTCACCGTGAGCATTCGGCGTCAACTCGTCCAATAAACCATGGATCGAGAGGGGGACCATGGCCTTTGCCCTCTCTGCGAATATGTCTCGTTCCATGAAAAGTCACCGAGAGGGTGGTCCTCACCTTTGCTTTCGTGTTTCAAGTTGTCCAACCACCCGCTTTCGTCCAGTTTCTGGTTCAGTAATTGCCGTATTCTACTCGGTTGGATGAGAATCGGCGTTGACAGCAGCGGAGGGACTAATAAGGGCTGTATACCTGTCCCATTCCCCACTCTCAACAATTCTCCGCTGGACTTGTGAATACAGGGCATCGTCTTCTAAAAATTTGCTGACACCTGTCGTGGGCATGGTGGTCGCGTTGATCACTGTGATCAATTTTTACGACCGAGCAGCAGAAACGTTAATTGCGTGGATTTCAGTTACATACAACCATCAAGCACGAAATACTTGGGACATTTACGTAGAAGCCACAGGATCACCATGTTACCTCGTCAGGAACTTGCAAATCTCATCCTCGACATAGAATTCCCGTTCACCCATAATGTTAGATCCTTGGTGGCACATAGCGGCATGTTTCCACCTGTCAGAACGTCAATTCTATCACGGAAATGCTCACCACCTGTAACATACCAAAACAGTTCTTTGACCTTGCAAATTTAAACATGGTAAAGGTCGGGAGGTTTAGAAAGAAAAAAAAACATATCGGACTTTTGTAGGCACATCTTTGACGCCTTCCACAGCGACCCACTTGCAACATTTGTGACATTTGCCTTCAAGAATCTTGGATTTCTCAGTCTTGGCAGGCCGAGGGCGAAAAGTCATTCGAAAATCGATCGGAGGCGAGAAGGGAAGCGCAGTCACAGCCGATATGCCTACCAATGGGTGAGTATGCATATACTGTGACAGGACAAGCTGAAAGGTGCACCGTGCCCATATTGTAAATGATAGCTAAGCCATAACATTTCAGTAGCAAAAGCCAGCTAGAAAATCCACTCTGCATAACGAACATTGACCAAAAAAAAAAGTGGGCAAACATGGTCACATACCACTTGAAGGCCGAAAATTTCATGGATAACCATAACCGTTTTCCTTCTCCACCACGGTTCGGACTTTCAATACAAATCGGGCATAAACCCACCTTCTCGTGTCCTCTCCCTTTGACGAAACGCGGGGTATAGAGATCAAAAACGTCTCGAGGAGGGTTATATGCACCGCCAGGATGTTCGGTATTGAACAAAGGAGAAAGCGATCTTGACATTGGAAGAATTAAATCGTTCAATTATATGACAAAAGAACTTACTGCTCGTTCTCAAAGATAATGTAAGAACTCAGGGGGAATCGTCTATAAAACAGAGGATACTCGAGATTCAAGTGAAGATGATCCGGGAAAGTGCGGTTTGGAAAGACTCCGGGTTGTGAGGTATCAAGGGTAAGCGCCGTGACAGAAGCTTTTGAAGCGAATGAATTGAGGTCTTCTTTCAGCTGGCCTAACCGTCGGGTATGGTGCGATTTTCTCTTTGATTGAATATACTTGTCAGTGACGGGTGAGGTGGATCGCTTTCGTTTCATCCTAGTCTTTCTATTTGGACTCGGCGGACTATTGCAGCGTTCCGAGAGGGGTGTAAGCGGGGAAAGCGGCGTTGAGTAGAGCGGTACTATAAAGTCAGCATGATCTGTAAAAGTCGTCATTGGATCCCGAGATATTTCAAGTTGTTCAGTATTCGTCGTGACGGTACTGTCCGTCGATAAAGCAGATATAGGTTGGCTGCAAGAGCTACTGTTTGGTTTTTGACGGGACTGTAAGGCAGTCGTGGTATGAGAAAGGATAGGAGCCAGTGGCGAAACAAGAGTTCCATATCTCGAGGGAGAGCTCAGTGGCGAAGATCCAGTTACGGGAGACGACGGAGAGGAGATCGCGCCAATGATAAGAGGAATAAACGGTGCACAGATTGACGGAGAATTCTTATCCCATACAGGACCAAAGCAGTGTGTCGTTTCGGGTTGCTTGAAAAGACTATTTGAAATCGAAGGCGTGTGAGCGACTGGGGATATATAAGGCTCAGAAACAATCCAGTCGGCGAATGAGAATTTGAGATGCTGATCGAAAGGGGTCGAGGTTTGGCCACAAGTTTGCTTTGATAAGGACGCCTGTGGAGAGCAGACAGGGAGCAGGGATGGCGAGAGCTCCGTGTGAGAACATGGAATGGTTGTCGAGAGAACTGGAGAGTTCCTGGCAGAGTTTTGTCTGAAAAAGGGGGATATGTCCCACGAAAACGGATTTATATGCGAACGGATCTGGAACTGGGGATCAGTGGGACGCGAAGCTTGGTACGGAGAACAGTGCAGAGAGTTCGATTGCAGCACAGGGTGAGTGTTAGCAGAGTGATACTCGAAAGGATATTGCAATGTATATTCATCCGAGTCCCCGAGGTTTGGCGGTGACAGATTTAGCCAGTCAGTATAAGCTTGGGGGTATTCCAGGTCAGATAATGGGAACAGGTCATGTTGGCTGTTCAAAGTCGTGAGCAATTGGGTACGGTGCACAACTCAAGACAATACCGTGGGTCCAACTCATTCATGGTCGTCGCCGCGGTGACGAGCAGACTCGGAGCAGTGGGGAATTCGGGGTATTTCAAATAAACAATACCGCGACAGGTCACGTGCACATAGGACATTGCACTGGCGACCATGCAGCATTTTTTCTGGTATCTGATTTTCGTTCTACATTTGACCCTGTTCGCCCAATGCTCATCCTTGACGACTGCAATCGCTCCCAATGAACGTCTCTGTTTTTTCGTTGATGTCGACGAAGCTGGAGAGAAGATTGGTGTGAGCTGTCCAGCTGATTTACGTCTGTGGTACAGGACTCATTCCTCACATCACAGTTCTATTATGCAGTACGTGTGCTGAACAATAGAAAACGACACGTCAATTTATGTCCTAGCATATAGGTTCAATCTGGAGGCTCTTTTGATATCGACTTCGAGGTCAAAGGCCCAGACAATAACATCATGCTTGACGGCATTCGTGAGCGCCAAGGCGATTATGTCTTCACCGCGAACACGGCGGGCGAATACTCGTTCTGTTTCGAAAATGACATGTCGACTCTTACCGAAAAACTTGTTGACTTTGATATCATGGTCGAGAGTGAGCCTCGCCTGGAGGCATCTGTGAAGCCTGGGCAGATATCAGAACACACAAGCGCGCTAGAAGAGAGTATTTTTAGATTGAATGGCATGCTATTGAACATTAAGAGAACGCAGAAATAGTAGGTCCCATCGGTCCTTTCTTGTGGAACGACGCTCAATAAGGTCACAGTTTCCATACACGGGAAAACAGAGGATTCTCCATTGTGAAATCAACTCAGAGGTGAGCGAAACCATACGTATGCCAACCAGACCGTCAGTGGTTCAACCTGTTTCTAGTCGCCTTTTCTGGTACGCTGTCTTCGAGAGTCTAGGCATTGTAGGCATGGCTGTGTTGGTTTCTCCTTCTCCAGTTTCTCTCACCGGCTAACTGTTATTCAGATTTCAGGTTTATGTTCTCCAAACATTCTTCACAAAAACGGGTCGACGATACAAGGTTTAGATACCATGCTGTACTTAGATGCTATGACTATTGCTCGTCTGTCCTTTCAACCTCAACCTTCACATTCAACTTTCACCGGTCAACTTCTATAATCAAACTAATGGAAATGTACACTGCGAGATTGTTGGAATAAGGTTCCAACACCGACTTGCTCTTCTTGAAATATTCCGAAAGTCTAAAATTTGCTTTCAACTCTTGTCGACCATCCTGTGAGTAGAAACTTCCGTCCCTTCTGCGTGATGAATGTTTTGCTGTGCACCAGACTGAATGCACCTTGTTTGCAACGACGATAAAAGCCTGGCTTCCTTTGTACGCTTGGTTGTCCTGAATAGTTTCTTTCCTTCACACAAAACAGGATGTATGACGACGTTCGCTGACTTCATCCCATGTACAGGTTCATGTGGTGAAAACTGATTGCTAATCCTCCATGTGTGTAGCATACTTCAAGGGTGTAATTACGAGGTGTTGGTTTTCATATACACGGATTTAGCTCTTGTAAGTTGGTCGTAACCTTATCAATTTATGAGCGGCAACCTTCCGAGGGTGCGGATTTGTCGGGCATACCGAATTTACTTAGACTGACTCCACGACCGCTATCCTTTACCCCTGTCCATGCCAAAGCTGGATCGAGGTAATCGCAGCTGCGAAGTTTTCAATGAGCTTGGCTGACAAGAAGCATTCGCCTCGGGAGATTGTCACCGGTTAAGGAAAACTGTCCCTGTCTCTAGCTCATCAACAAGCCGGAGGAAGGCAGCCTCAGAATCGTCGTGAGCAGCAGCATTAGTCCAGATGGACGCCGTCAAGCCATAGGGAGAGTCATTCATCAATCGAAGTGCCTCTTCGTCAGAATGAACCTGAAGACGACTTTTAGAGGTGGATAATCGTTGGAGTATCATGTCTACCTTTTGAATTCCAATGACAGGTCCAAAAGTCTCTTCCTGATGTGCTGCATTAGACCTTGTCATCAAGGAGACAAGCTCACCATCATGATGTCCATGGCTACGACGATTTCAAGCAACCATAAGACAAGATAGGACGTAACTCACAGTGATCCACGTTAACCAATACCTGCGGTGCGACGTACGCGGTACCGCTGAAAAATCACTCAGGTGAGCTCTGACCTATTCAAGGTTGACCATACTGTTTTGCTGCCGGAAAATTGCTTGACGGTATAAGAGCCTTTGCACCGGCATTCACTGTGCAGATATCAGTTTAGGGACAGAGTATCTGTGGGGGGCGTAAACTGACTTGCGTCCGAGATTTGTTTGCGTATCCTCTCAGCACTGGTCAAGCTGATAACAGGCCCTAGGGTTGTCTCAACTTCAGTTGGGTCTCCCAACTTGTATTGCTATCAGGAAAGATGTCACATTAGGGGTGTAAATTTGCAGGATCGCCGGACAAACCTTCACTAGATTTGAAAATTTGCTAACAAACGCATCGTAGATGGATTCGTGAACGTAGATCCGCTGATTCGAAGTTGATAGTTAAATGTGGGGGGAAAATCGGAGAGAAAACGTACCTCAACTGCGCAACAACTCTGACCGGAATTGAAGAATGCGCCTGCAATGGAATCAATGATAGCATTCATGTATTGAAAAGGCTTACTTGCCATCAACTAACTCGGGAACAGTAAAGTTGAGATCTGCGTCTGATCGAACGTACGCAGAGTCTTTGCCTCCGAGCTGCAGAACTTTGAAAAGAAATTCAATATGAATAATGCAGCTGGAATCGCACCTCAAGTGCAACACCCCTGAACCCTTTGCCACTGCCTGCAGCTTTTTCTACTGAGCGTCCTGTGGCCACGCTCCCGGTGAAGGAGACAAAATTGACAAGAGGATGCTTCACTGCGTAAGTAGTAAGGGGAGGCGACAGATGAATTACTTGAATGACGTCCTTTGGGATGCCGGCATGAATCAACGCAAAAGCAAATCTTTCAGCGGTAAGGGGCGTTTGTGGCGAGGGCTTGAGAAGTACTGAATTTCCCGACAGAATGGCCGGAAGGACAGAATTAACGGATACAAGATAGGGAAAACTGACAGGTTCTCGTCAGTGTCGTAGGCATCATTATTTCCAAACACTCACTTCCATGGGGAGATAACGAGGACAACACCCAGGGGGGTGCGTTTGATGAACCGTCTGAAACCTGGTCGATCTGTCTCTTCCAGGGTTACATCTTCTAGAGATGATGCTGCGATAGATATCATGTAGTCCGCACGATCGAGAAATCCGCGAAGCTCGCCAGCATTCTGAGTGACAGGGCTACTCTGTCTTGGTTTTGGGAGTCTATGGATCCGAGACATGAATGTGCTCACCGGCCCATCTGCAAAGTCAACTCTAGAGAAATATCGTCCCACATGTTCCTAAACACATCCTGTGGAAGGTGGTCAGAGAGAGGAACCGTCACATCTGTCCTGCTTACGAGGAATTTTCTTGCGATGGCGACTCTTTCTTCAACGGAAGAGGTTCTCCAAGCCTTTTGAGCAGCGGCGGATTTTGCGACAATCTCATCTAGTTCGGATTCTGATGGATAAGAACGAGTTACGAAGGGCTGCTGGTTATGAGGAGTAATTGTTATTTGAGTGGACATTATGACACTCGGCAAGCTGGATTTACTCTGAAATTAACTATTTAACGCAAACAGGAGGCGATGTTGTCCATAATGTATGTTACATATTTAGGAGAGGGGAACTTCAATGGTCGCGGGACTTTCTGGTACGTGTTTGAGTGAGACAACCGTTTGCGACGAGACAGAAAGTAGGCTCACCTGTATTCTCCTTCTGCTGCGACACTGAGTTCCTCGATATCACCTTGTACGGCGGAAAGTGCCTCAGCCGCGGCAGCATGGTAAAGGAGCTGAATGAGAATTTAAGATGGCTCTTCTCGGCCTGGAGGAATGCAAGACACACCTGAGCTTTCGTAATTTCATTCAGATTCTTGACGGGTTCGGGCTTTCAGAACGAAGAGCTTATTATTACTGTCCGTAAACCTTGCAAGGAGCTTACATTCTCCAAGACAGTCTTCATGAGAGTGATTGCAACCTCAGTTTTCTGGACGAGGTCATCTTCCGCGTTCTCTACTTCCAGTCGGGCCTGTTCTTGTTTAGCGGGGTTAGCGTTCTTTAAGCTATGAAAACCTTATATTCAGTATTCACATTGCCTCATAACTGAACAGAGCTTACGCTTGCTTGGCTGCATCCAGTTCCAATCTGCTAACACGGACCGCTTGACGAGCTTTCATGGCAACAGAGATCGAGGTGGACAGTGTCGTCTGCCACGGCTGCAAAAAGTTAGATTGGATAGATGCATCCTGATGTAAACGGGCGGCTGCGATCTTATCCCACACCCCAGCATATAGACGCAAGGCGTTTGCAAGCTTGTCTTCGATGCCTGTGTTAACGGCCCGTAGGGATGAAGCGGCCGATGTGGCAGAGCGAGCCAGAGCATGAGGAAGGGTTTTGTGCTGTGGTGCAGGGGGTGTAGCTGGGGCAGGTGCGGGGAGGTTGGTGCCTTTGAGATTAGTTGCCGCAAAGTTGGTGATCCCGTATCCAATCGAGGATGAAAGATCGGTAATGGACTCTTGAATTTGGGTAGGATAGTCGTAGGATTCAGTTTCGTAGACTTTGGTAATCCTGGGAGGGCAGAATCAACAGGGAATATACATGGGAGGCTCCAGCAAACAAACTTGAGAACTGAGAGATGAGCTTGACGAAGGGCGTCAACGCGAGCTTCCAGATCCTTGTATTCTATTCCAATGTGTCAATGCCAGCATCAGTCGTTGGTAACGCTCGGGAGGATGATTACCTTGAGGCAACTCAGTGATTTCGTCCGCAGCAATTTGACCAAGTCGCTCCCGGGTGGCCTGCATGCTGGAGCTAAATCCTTTGGCCAACTTGTTCGCCGACTGACCCAAGTTCAGTCCTCCCAAACTCGTTTGTAATTTATTCCAGCCGTCCATGGTGCAGGGTTAATGCTGGGGAATGTGCTGAATGAGGAAGCCAGGAGTGCTCGAGGTCCTGCAGTAAGGACGCGTCACTGTCAGACTTGCAAAACGCGTCCAACGTTCCGCTCAAGCGTTTAGCAATGACCAACGATTCGGTATACTCGTCTCCAGGCTTTGATTTCTCCAACCAAGTCAGGTAGTTTTTCATTCGTTTCTCTTGGCGTTGCTGCTTTATCTTTCACCAAGGAATACTTTCTTAGCAGAGAAAGGCATTCCGCATCCAACGGCTACTAGTACTGGCACGACAATCGTCGGCTGCCTCTTTAAGGATGGGATAGTTCTTGGAGCTGATACTCGTGCCACAGAGGGCCCAATTGTCGCTGATAAGAACTGCGAGAAGGTTATGGGCGATGCTCCTCCTCTCATTGATTCATGCTGATAGTTCGGATGTAGATCCACTATATCACTGAATCCATTCGATGTTGTGGTGCGGGAACTGCTGCAGATACAGAGTTCACCACAGCGCTCATTTCTTCCAACATGGAACTCCATTCATTGTCAACCGGCAGAAAACCCAGAGTTGTAACAGCAATGACAATGCTGAAACAGATGCTCTTCCGGTGTGTCTTGTGTTCATTAGCTCTCCACCATGCTGAAACGGTACAATTTTAGCTATCAGGGACAAATTGGCGCAGCACTAGTTCTAGGAGGCGTCGATGCAACTGGTCCTCATCTCTTCACTATTCACCCTCATGGTTCGACGGACAAGTTGCCTTATGTGACTATGGGCTCCGGTAGTCTGGCAGCCATGGCTGTTTTCGAAAGTAGTTGGAGGCCAAACATGGAGGTACGGTCATCGTGGTCTTCCCAGCATTAACTTGACGTTTTGGCTTCCAGCGACAAGACGCACTTGTCCTGGTGACTAGTGCCATTTCAGCTGGTATATTCAATGATCTCGGCTCTGGTTCCAACGTTGATGCGTGTGTCATCACCGCCTCGCACACCGAAATGTTACGAAATGTTGTCAAGCCAAACGAGAGAGTGCAAAAGGAGAGGAAGTATGGGTTCAGGAAAGGTACTACAGCGTGGAAAAGCGAGAGTATCAGGAATCTAGTTTGTAATGAGGAGATTTCTTCTGTTCGCAGTGATTTGATGGACACCTCTTAACCATCACCAGTATGTGCTAGGCAAAGGATAGTAATATATTACAAGTTCACTGTAGGAAGTAGAATCACTTGAAAACAGTGATTGAAATAACTGAAAAACAATCAGTCACCACACTGTATTTTAGTGAGAGTCACTGAATTGTCAGTGATGAAAATATCACTGAAGGTCTCATTTTTCTCACTGAAAAACAGAGACTTATGCAATGCAATTCAATGCTTTTTTGGCCACAAAAAACCACCAAAAATATTATCATAGAGACTTTATTATTATTACATTACGAGTTCTTTTATTGTTATTGTCACATGACTTGGCGGTGTGACAAATATAACTCAATTGAACATGAAACTTTGAATTGACATAACTTAATCAATTCTGCATGGATTGACATGAAATTTGAAATAGAAGTTGTTGTATATATTGCCTTGGTGTTGGTAGTGTAAAATAGTCCAATTTTAGGCTTCTTGAAGTTCATATTTTGGGTGATTTTAGGTGATCTTCACAGTAATATGACCATAACATGTGGAGAATCAAATGGAATGGTGTAAAATTGTGACATACACCTACCTCAGCATGTCTTCTGAGTGCTTCCAGAACAATGGCAGCTGTTACACTCCTGAATATGTTGTGGGTGCCCAGATATCAAACAGCTGCTATTATGCTGAATGATGCCAGATTGTTCTAAGAATTTGAAAACACTCCAAAGACATGCTGAGGCAGGTGTATATCACAATTTTACACCATTCCATTTGATTCTCCACATGTTATGGTCATATTACTGTGAAGATCACCTAAAATCACCCAAAATATGAACTTCAAGAAGCCTAAAATTGGACCATTTTACACTACCAACACCAAGGCAATATATACAACAACTTCTATTTCAAATTTCATGTCAATCCATGCAGAATTGATTGAGTTATGTCAATTCAAAGTTTCATGTTCAATTGAGTTATATTTGTCACACTGCCAAGTCATGTGACAATAACAATAATTTATTAAAAGACTCGTTCTTTATCAGACCAGGCTCAGTGCAAGTTCATAATTAATTAATTGATAAAGTTGATCTGCTATAGAGAATTTTTTTTCCAGTACAAGGTGTGCTTCTGGTTTCTGTATTGGAAAATAACATAAACTTGGCCATGATTAGAAGGGCTTACATAAGCATCCAAATATAGGTCAATGTACAAATGTGTAAACAATGGTCAAAATATATTCAGTTTTGAATAAAATATTCATAGCAGCTTCAATGGTTGATGGAATCAGCTGAAAATTTTACTGACAATTGGTCTAACCATTTCAGGCATAATGTGCTAGTGACATGTGACCAGTCTAACCATATAAGGCAATTTTTGATACAATGTGTGAAATTTCATGCTGATCACAGTGGTGACAGTCACATGTCACAGATCTAACCATATAAGGAAATATTAATGATTTAAAGCAAATGGGCTCAGTTTTAATATCAATCATCTGATTTGAGTAGTAGTGAATGTGACTGTCACATGTGACTAGTCTAACCATGTAAGGAAATTTTGAGCCATATGGGCTAAATTTAACAAGGATCATGATGGTGACAGTCACATGTGACAAGTCTAACTATATAGGAAAATAATGAAGTTGAAATTCAATTTAACCAATTCAAATATTAACCACTATCTGTCATTCTGATTATTACAATAATGGTAAATTTTGCCATATATTGCAAAATTTTGTGTGTGATTAGACTAATTATGTATAGAAGGTAGATGGATGATTGGCAGTGTAGTGGTTGTGCCTGTGATATCATGTGACCAGATTGTTAGTCAGTAGCAGTTCCTGATGTGGTAGAGAGTTCATCATTCCAGCCATCAACACCTTTCCAACTGATTTCCCGTCCGATTCTGTGAGCTCCTTTCGACCCACTCCAGCAAGTCTCTAGACCTGACATCGTATCTGTACCCACAGACACTGTACTTGTCATGGGGATGGAATGGGCGGATTGCTCACAATGACATAGGATAATCTATCTACAACAAACAGGAGTGGCTACTGAGTAGATCCA
This sequence comes from Hygrocybe coccinea, assembly GCA_963555575.2. Lineage (NCBI taxonomy): Eukaryota > Fungi > Basidiomycota > Agaricomycetes > Agaricales > Hygrophoraceae > Hygrocybe > Hygrocybe coccinea. Next base: position 1,878,765 of record OY742000.1, read on the forward strand.
ACTATGGAAATCTGGTCATATGACTGACCAGGGACCCCTACTACACTATTGAGACCCGTTGACCCCATGGTGAGGGTACACAGTTGTGGATGGGTTGTCTAATTTGGAAACCATACCCATACCCGATCAACCTGCAGCCCAAAACCCACAGGTTTACCTGTACCTGTGCTATTCTCTAATCATGTATAACAATGATTTGGTTTTTATGTCTATAAAACCATATGAAGAGACAATAAAAGATAAAAACATTGCAAAGGTGAAAATAGAACTTGGGACACTCTTGATACTGATGCAATAGAATGTAGTAAATAAAATGCACAATAAAACACACAGACGTGAAAGTTCACAGAGTGACAAAAGTTGAAACACAATGAGACACAATCTAGAACTTAGCTTAATGTCCTAGATGATGATGCTGTAAAGGCGTGTTCGGGGTGGCTTTGGAATGAATGATCCTAACCAAGGGGGTGTCAGCGTGAAAGTGACAGGGTAATCAGTGTTGTGAGTCGTAGTAAAATGGTAGTAAGAGAATATGAATGAAGCCACCGTCTAATACGATGATAATGGGTGAGAAATAGGGAAGCCGACGATACCAATGACGTCGGGTACGGTGTTGTTCGTGAGAAAAGTTTATATGAAAAAACTAATCTGCACCAAGGGTTTCCGGAGTGCGACTTTGATCGGGAAATTACCTTGTTGTTCTTCAGGGGATGGTAAGCAACTGTTAAACACCTAAGGTCTGTGCTCAACAACTGTGTTGTCTGGGAATTGTCCTAAACAAAGGTTAGTGTAGTCAAGATAACAGTGAACAGCTACCTTGAGTAAGTTTAAGTCAAGCTATATGACTTAGAGGATGGGTGAACAGTGAGGTCTTTCCTACACAAGGTAAAGACTTTGAGGATATACACAAGCAAGAGTGACAAGTGTTGTGTATGATGAACAAGGATGGGATGAGCAAGAGATAGTGGAAGTCAAACAAGTGTGTGTGACAAAACTATCTAACAGAATGTGACAATAATGAAAGTATGAGACAATAAAACAGTCAAGAAGTATTGATGATCAAGGTATCTGACAATATTCCGAAGCTTCAAACGCACATTGGCTACTGGTTCAGAATATGTACTGGGATATCTTGGTGAAGACCAATATATCTTGAGATAAATGACAATAGTAACGGCACTATGTCACAGAATATTTCCCAAACTAGTAATAAAAGAGTATCAATATATCAGATATTGATAGATCAATTAAGACTATCTGATTTGAGAAGGAATAGCAAGCAAGAATAAGACTGGAACTGTAACTGAATTGGTATACTAGCTACTACAGAAGTAGTTAGATACTAAAGGGGTGAATCAAAGGATGATGGGAATGGGGGATCAAGTTTGACTTGGGGGGGATCAACTTTTGACTGATGTCTCCTGCAGAAACTGGGCCCTATTTATACCTTTTCAACTACAGGAGTCATTCAGAGTCATAGGATGGAATATGAAATGAGTGTACAGGTTAGTGAGTCATAACTGGTCATAGTAGAGTAATATGAAATGAGGGGGCATAGGGTGAGTAAGCATTGGAAATAGGGGCATAGGTTTGTGAGTCAAGAGGAATCACAAGGGAGTAATTTGAAATGGGGCATAGGGTGTGCAAGCACATAAAAGGCAAATGGAAATTGGGGCATAGGTTTGTGACTCATGCAGAGTCAATTATTGAGAATCATATGGTACTGTGAGAAAGGATGGGGGCATAATTGGTCATGATGGTGTCATAATGGTGTCATAAGATGTCATGATGGTGTCATAAGGTGTCATAAGGTGGGGCTGCTGATTGATCAATGAGTTATCTGAGGGGAGATGAGCCACTGGCTGATCTTCTCTGAGATCTGGGGTGGTCTATGGTTCTCCAGGAATCATGGACCAAGGCTGGAACATGTAATTTCAAATTGGGCTTCTAGAATCAGTTCTTCAGACTGTGCTTCCTTTTCCAATGTTCTAGAATAGAAGGCTGTGCTTCCTCTGTCAATGTTCTTTGATGGAAGATAGAAGGCTGTGCTGTGCTTCTTTTCCAATGTTCTAGAATAGAAGATAGAAGGCTGTGCTTCTTATCTTATCTGTTATCATGAAAGATAAGAAGGTGGCTGTGGAATGTGGCTGCTCTGATCTTGGATCTTGATGTCTGAAGTAAGGCTGTGGCTGTTGATCTTATCCTTTCCTTATTAGTAAAGATAAGGATAAGTCAGCTATTATCTAATCCTGTAATCTGATAAGGCCTTGTCCCTTCATTACTGATACTGTAAGCTGGGTTTGATGGTGGCAGGGCACCATCCCTTAGTGCTTGGGGCTATATTCCTGATATTGTCCACTTGTTGTCCTGGCTATTGAGAGAAGGGATACTCCAGCTGAAATTGCAATATTGCAGCTGAATGGAAAATTGCATAAATATCCTTTCTCTAAACTTGTACCATGTTTTTGATCCAAAACCATTTTGGATCATGACAACGGCGAGCGGGTAATGATAAAACGAGATAAAATATTAAGTATAAAGGTGGGAAGTCTACGGCCTACGACGACAAGAGGTTCTAAGAGGCTCTGAAGGATTCTGAGTGAGACAAAGAGGGGGGAACTGGATTGTTATTGTTACGGTGTAGAGGGTACAACCTCTGTGGTGTTATGGATCGCTAGATCAGCGGGCTCCAGCAACAACCAACTAAACTGAGTCGAGATCAGACCAGAGGAAACACAAGGAATAAAGTGTATTCATGGTCAACTACTACTATACAACCAGTAGTAGCCCAGGGGAGGGGGGAAGGCTAGGTAAGCGAACCAGGGGGTGGAAACCAGACTAAACGTGAGGAAAGGGAAGGGAAAAAGAGGAACAGTTCGAAGATGAAGGTTTAAATACAAAGAAGTTAGGGAAATGCCATGAAGACAGACTACCGGGTCTGTAGGTACAAATCGAGAGAGATGTAAGAACAATAAAGCTGTCCTGAGGATACAGCATTTCCACCAGTGTTTCAAGGAGTGATTGCAAGGAAATGGTTCGGAGCAATCAAGGGTCCAGACCCTGCGCCTCATGGTTGCCTCATGGTAAGGAGGTGAAAGGATCCATGAGTGGATGTGTCAGCGGGCACATGATGAACATGAGGCAGCCATGTGGATGTCATGTGGTTGAGTTCCTAGCTTGGGAATGATGAGATTGGTTCGTCTTCCTGATGGTTTGCATTGGCAGTGGATGCCTGGCCAATAGCAGCATACAACTAGGAGTATGTGCATGCAGGATCGGGATAGAAAGGTGAATGTGATACTTCATCATTGGAGGCAGGGGAGAAGGTGAATCACTGAATAGGGAAGGGAAGAACCATGCAATGAACACTGGTAATCATACACCAGCAACTGTGGTTCCTGCAGTACGATAAGCAAGGGTGCTTCATATAACCCTTCTTGGCTGCAGGGTACTGGATGACTGGGATGTCGACTGGGTATGGATATTCTCGACCAGTGGACTGGTACACAAAGGTAATGAAACATGTCGGAATGCAAGTCCTTGTGGAGCATCAAGGGGGCTTGTCATACATGCGAGTTCGGGTTGCTAGCTGAGCACCGGCGGTCAGTTGATGAGAAGAAAGGCGAATGAATGTAGAGGTGACGTGTGAAGAAGAACAAGATGGTTGGCCAAGATAGGTCCAAGGAGTCATCGGTTGTCGGCAACTATGATGGATCCGATGTCTGAGTCATTGTGGGGAGGTTGCATTATCCGAATATAGGTTGCATAGATGTAGACGCCCACAAGGGTGGAGATGCCAATAGAACATATCACAATCGTGGCGATGAGCTGGGCGTCAAAGGTAACCATGAGGATCAGGATGACGTGTCAGTCTTCTTCGAAATAGGAAAGTCGATCAGTCATCAGGCACAAGGCTATTCATTCGTCTGTGACAGGCACAAGGAACCGTGTAGATGAATTGTGAAAGAACAATAACAATGTCATGAGCATATGGGTGTGGACATATGATCGGTCGGCGGAGAACCAGAGTATTCCAATTGCTGGGTATGATCGGTGGTTGGGTCATGGAGTATTCTTGTCTCCGGGTATGCACATCGGTCATGGGTTGTGACAAGAACGGAATGGTCAGGTTCGGATTGTATCGTCTTTAGGTTCCTTCAGCTCCTGGTTGTGCATGAATGGTTATGCACCATCAAATCATCCAATGAGGACATGGGGTCAACCCGAGAGTTCGGTAATAAGGTATCGTCCAATCAGAGCGTGGGACTTGGCACATCTTCATGGGAATGTATGGGTGTCACGTGCTGTCAAAGCAAAAGACAGGGGCACAAAGGTAAAAATCGTAACATGTGGCCACGGAATCCCATCAAAAGACGCACTTTACTACTCGTCCACGAACCCGTCCATCACTCCATCCTAATCCGGTGCACTCTATCCTAAACTGACAACAATCACACGTCAATTCCGGACAAGTCCGCACTCAAACCCGGACCCGAATCCCGAGCCCCTCTCTTACTGATCACAATGGCACCAATATACGTCGGAACCCTCTGCCCTCGGAACCCTCTACCCTCCAAGTCCGATCCACAACCCGACCAACCCCGCAGTAGTATAAAGAGGACTCCCGCATACTCGTAATAAGTAGATACCTAGAACCCCAGAATCAATCCCTCGTAGTTCCCTTAGACTTGTACTTCCCATATCCACAATCACAAATCCTTAAACCTCTTATATCGTTTCCCGTCGTTCCCGCCTCGTCTCCTCACCGTTACGTTCACCGAGTTGAAACCCGACGTCGGATTACGTCGGATAACTCCGGACTTCACCGGAAACTATCTCTTTATCTCTATTTACCCTCGGATTTCTATCCTCTTTGACTAGACATTACTGACGACACCCTTGTCACTATTACGCTGACCTCTATCTAGTATCCCTTTCGGAGCTAGACCTGAACTACGCATCACAACGGTTGTCGGTCACCGTTTTTATAGGTCTATGAAGAGTGAGCTACTTCGGTATAGGTTACTTCGGCCGATAGTAACTACCAAGGAGATACGAAACGGGAAGGAGAAGATGGGAGTTGCGAGGCAACGAAGGAACGGAAATGGAGAGGAAGAGATATAACGAAAAAGATGGAAAATAAAGGACCTATGTCCAATGAGGACAGGGGGTATAAGTCCGATGTCGGTATGGGAGTCCGAGGTGTCACGTGTGATCGTTTTGGGCGATATGAATCATCAGTGTTGGTATAAGATCGGCCGTTGGTAGACGGTATACGTCGGGTACAGCGGGTGATGTCGGGTTACGTTGGTTTCGAGGATGAGGAAGTGGGGCGTGTCGGGTTCATGAGTATCTGTGATATATCGATGATACGTACTCAGAGCGTCGTCAGACCTCTACATCTCCAGGGAACTTTTAATAGAGACCATCCGTGGTCGACACTAGGGACTTGGGACTCTAGACGCGAGAGTGGCTGATCACGTGAGCCACCAAACAACAACATCGTGGGAACTTCACATAAAAATGCGCCACAATTTTTCACGGGTTTTCTTCATCGGTACCACCACTACCATTGCCTAACCACACAACTTCTTATCACATACACCTACTCCATTCATCTATTATCATGAGCTACGCCGCCTATGACGCTTTCGTTGCCGCACTCGACGCGGATCAACGCCAGGATTACGAGGAGGCCGTCGAGGCTGTGGTGGAGTTCCACCGAGACGCAATGGTGACGACGGGCGAGGGGCAAGAGACGGCGGTAAAGAAGTGGATCGTCGGCCGTAAAAAGGCGCTGGTAAGCCTTACTAGTCACAGTTTCTCTAAGCTTCTAATGACCTAATCATCCTAGCGTGTGTATAACGGGCTCATCACAGAGCTCCAGATGTCGGGGATCGAAACCGTGGAGCCGCCACTATGGAAAGGCCGACAGGATTATGCAGTGGAGATGGAGGAGTGGTTGGGCAACATGGCAGAGTTGGCGCGAGTGGAGGAGGAGGAAGCGAAAGAACAGGAGGAAGCGGAGAGGCGACAGCGAGAAGAAGAGGATAGGTGACAGCATGAGGAAGAGGAGAGGCGACAACGTGAAGAAGCAGAGAGACGATGGCAGGAGGAATTGAGCAGGGGAGAGGCGGTAACGGTACGGGAGCAGGATCAGACCGCGGCCAAACTTGCGAGGCTGGAGGCCGATAAACAACGCGAGGAGGAAACAGAAGCAAGGCGACGAGAGGAAAGGGAGAGGAAACAGTGGGAACATGAAGCACTGTGGGAGAACGCACGAAGGGTATTGCAAGAACACGCAGCGGACGAGGAGACTCAGAGGAGAGATAAAGAGGTAGTGGCGTACCGTCGAAAGGCTATGGAGGAACGGCAAAGGCGAATGGATGCCGTCGACGCGGCGGCTGTAGCGGGTGAATTGCGGGGTACAAGCGTGGAGAGAGTGGGCGGCAGAGATGTGGACGAAACGGCCGACGTAGCGGGTGGATTGCGGTGTTCGAGTGTGGGGACAGCAGGTGACAGGAATGTGGGTGCAATGGCCGACGCAACGGGTGGGGCGAGGGCGTCGAGTGTAGGGACGGCAGCTGGTGGGTACGAACACGTGACTTTTGAGAAGGTCGTGGGTGAGGAGTCAGAACAAAGTGAAGCGGAGGCGGAGGAAGAAGCAGCCGTTGAGGAGGTGGCAGGTTTCACGGTGAGTACAACTAACTTCTTTTCTTTTTGTTATGTCTGAATGTCAGATCAGCTAACCCGACCTTTCTCTTTACAGCAGTGTGCCAATTGCGTGAAGGCAGGAGAAGGGTGTCGAGGGACCGCCGGGTACGTGTGTGAGCGGTGCCATCAGCTGAAAAAGGGGTGCACGAACGCGACGCATCGGGCAGGTGGTGGCAAACGGAAGCTGATAAACGAAAAGGGGAAGGCAAAGGCAAGTGGGGCAACACGAAAGCCGCTAGAGTTCAGGACGACGCCGATTCGTCCAAAAGGGTCAAAAGCGTCGACAAGCAAGAGGCGGGTGGAGGATACATCGGATTTGGGGTCAGAGGCCGTCGTGGTTGCGCAGCCGACAAAACGACGAAGGGCGGCATCGCGGACGGGTCGGTTCGAGGAGCTGGAGCGAAGTTTGGAGGTCACGTCAGAGTGGCTAGGAGAGTTGACGGACGAGCTTGGAGTGGCGGGGGCGGAGATCAATAAGAAGTTGATCGAATTTGGGCAGTGGTTCCAGCGGGTCCGGCTTGAGCAAGAGTGGACTAAGGCGCTGCTGGAGTTGCTAAAGCAGGAGTACGAGGGGGAGCGGTAAAATAGAGTTTCTTTTTCTTCTTCTTTTCTATATCTATATCTTTATCTATGTATAAAACACTGGACTCTTGTAAATAGGCTCAATATAATGAACATAATTCGAGTTTCAAATGTATGAGAAAATCAAAGAAATACCACGGCAGTGTATCAGCGGTATCCACCCAGCCAGGGAAAGCCGATCGGCTCCCTTAAGCATGGGACTTGTTGGCATCATATGACTGCGTCAGCAAAGAAACTAAATAAAAGAGAAGTCTATATATAGAGAGGTAAATATAAAATTCGAGACTAGGGGATACTCAATCATAGTCGGGTTCGATATCGGATAATGGCGGGTATGTCGGGTTCGGTATATGGGCGGGTTGGCGAGTACGTCGGTGTCGGGTGCATCGGGTTCGATATTCGTTGGTGGAAGACATGGGAGACCTAGAATGAGACAAGATGAAGAAATCTAGATAAATATCTCATAGACGAGGTGGAGGTTCTGGGGGAGGACGCAAACGTGGGTGTCTGTCGTCAGACTTTGCGTGAGCGGGTGTCAAGAGCGGGTGGCCAAATACAGGTGCGGGTGAGACCGGTTTCGAGGTTTGATCGAGGGCGGAAAACGCGGAAAACACGAAAATCGGTGACGAGGACGATGAGGAGGTATACTCTCCCCTATAAAGATATTTGAATGAAGCGCGGAGGTATTGAAGCGCTTCATTTACGAGGACAAAGATGATCATGAGGGTGGTGTCGAGAATACGGTTGCAAGATGGCGTTAGGGCGGCGGTGGATTGTAAAATGATGACTGTGATCTCGTGGGTACCAATACCGACACAATCCCGAGGAGACGGTAAGCTGTTAGTCGGGTGAGGTAGGGCGAGTGTGCCGTTATAGGCGGCCGATGAAGCAGTGAGAGCGGGTACGTGGGCGGCCGTGAGCAGTGGGGGCACGTGGACAAAGGCAGGTTCAGATGGCAGCGGCTGGACGGTGTGAAGAGCGGGTGTGGGAGACTCGATCAAGGGGGGGGGCATCGCTATACGTGGGGACGGCAAACAGACAGTTAACGATAACGTGGGCGGGTTGGCTGTAGGGGGGTATGGGATGATCGGCAGTGGTTCGAGTTTGTGGATGATGAGCGGTGGGGGCGAAATGGGTAATAACTTGAGGGGAGAAGACGAGGGCGGTATCGATGGATCGAGGGTTGACAAAAGTGCAGGTACTGACGAGGTGTTGAAAAGGGGATCAGGTGGAGTTTCTACGTTGCTGGACGGTACCAGGTGTAGACAAGTTGGGGGTTCGATAGGCGGAGAAGGCAGGGGCTCGGTGTCGACGGGAGAGACATCATCGCGTACAACACTCTGATGTAAAACTAGTACTGGGGCCGGGGACGATTTGCGGTTTCGAATTTGTGCTCTAAGTTGGTCTATTGACTCTGTTAAGCGGAGGATTTCGGCATTGGTTTCGTGGTTGTTGGTCTCGATTTGTGGTGGGGGAGATGGGTGAGTGACGAAGTGTTCTACTGGTGTCCAGATAGTGGGTGTGCGGTTGCCCAGGTTTTGCATATGCCAAGAGTCGACGCGGTCTTTCATAGTTTTACCGATGACGTTGCGAGGGAGGTACATACTGTTGGGCAAGACGATGTGACCATAGTCATTTTTGCGGCACATACTGTCGACAATGTACTGTTCGGTGACGAGACAATCGTGGATGTGATGGTGAGAACTTTCACAAAAGAGACAGACGAGGTTGGCGTGGGGATATAAGGAGGGGGTCGTTTCATGCCGTTGTGTTTGATGTTTCGAATGGCCGTCGGTGTCTGTGATGGCTTGTGTTAAAGCCGACAACTGTTGGGAAACGAGGTGAAATAAATCAGAGACGTTATGATCGACGGGTTCAGGTTTGGGGATGGCGGGTTCATAGCGGGTTACGATGGGGTACAGGTATCTGGTGGCGGCAGCAGTGGGTGTCGGATATCGGGTAGCGGCCGGTGGGGTTGAAGACAGGCGGGTAACTCTGGATGGATCTGAGGCGGTCCTGGCTAAGAGGAAGTTCACGCAGTCGTGGAAATCCTGGAAGTCGTAAGGGTCGCTGTGGAAATGGTCGGGCTGCTGATATTGGAGGCGGGTTTTAATGTTTCTTTTGAGGTCGGTATGGAAGCCGTTCTCATACGCGATGTTGCATTCGCGGGTAGAGATTCTTCCTTTGTCGAGTAGGAAACCAGCGATTCGGATGTATTCGCGATAATATTTGCCAAGGTCAGCGCGGGTGTGGATACCGTGGGTGGCGTGGGTTTGTGTGAGTCTGTCGAGGTCGGCCAGTGAGTAGCGGTGATCGTCTTCAGTGCCGGGATACAACACAAGGACTGCGTTTTTGAAGGCGGTATAATCGGTAGCGGATGCAGAGGGTAAACGGGCCCAAAGTTCGTAGTCACTAAGAGATGCGTATCGAAGACTGTGTTTGATGTGTCCTGCATCGTTAAGACCAGCATCAGCAGCAAGGATTTCTATTTCCTCGAAATAGCGGTTTAAGGTGAGCGGGTTTCCGTCAAATGTGGGAGCGGTTGAGTGTCCATGAGCAGGCATTGGACGGGTGACGGCATGACGAGCGGTGGTGGTAGACATAGTGCAGGTCGAGAGTGGGCGGGGTTATATGTATGTGTGTTGGTCGGGTGTGTGGATGACAATGGTTCGTAGGACGGTAGTTCGGATGACGATAATTCGGGTGACGATAATTCGGATGACGATATGACGACGATATTGTTTTGACAATAATTCGGATGATGGAAGACGATAGTACGTAGGTCGATATTCGATGGTGGACGTTGGTAGGTCGATGTTTGAAGGCAGAGACGAAAGGAGGGAAACTAGATTCGAGAGAATTCTTGGAGGGTGGTCTCGAAGATGTTAGCCATAATAGAAACCAAAGATAAAATAAATTTAACACTTGATTACCCTTGTGGTGGGCTCCAGATGTAAAGGCGTGTTCGGGGTGGCTTTGGAATGAATGATCCTAACCAAGGGGGTGTCAGCGTAAAAGTGACAGGGTAATCAGTGTTGTGAGTCGTAGTAAAATGGTAGTAAGAGAATATGAATGAAGCCGCCGTCTAATATGACGATAACGGGTGAGAAATAGGGAAGCCGACGATACCGACGACGTCGGGTACGGCGGGTTGGGTCGGGTACGGCGAGCGGGTAACGATAAAACGAGATAAAATATTAAGTATAAAGGTGGGAAGTCTACGGCCTACAACGACAAGAGGTTCTAAGAGGCTCTGAAGGATTCTGAGTGAGACAAAGAGGGGGGAACTGGATTGTTATTGTTACGGTTGTCGGTCACCGTTTTTATAGGTCTATGAAGAGTGAGCTACTTCGGTATAGGTTACTTCGGCCGATAGTAACTACAAAGGAGATACAAAATGGGAAGGAGAAGATGGGAGTTGCAAGGCAACGAAGGAACGGGAATGGAGAGGAAAAGATATAATGAAAAAGATGGAAAATAAAGGACCTATGTCCAATGAGGACAGGGGGTATAAGTCCGATGTTGGTATAGGGAGTCCGAGGTGTCACGTGTGATCGTTTTGGGCAATATAAGTCATCGGTGTCGGTATAAGATCGGCCGTTGGTAGACGGTATACGTCGGGTACAGCGGGTGATGTCGGGTTACGTCGGTTTCGAGGATGAGGAAGTGGGGCGTGTCGGGTTCATGAGTATCTGTGATATATCGATGATACGTACTCAGAGTGTCGTCAGACCTCTACAATGCACTATACAGGAGTTATACAATAAAACAGTAGTGAGACCGCTAAGACTTATTTTGTAATAGCAGCAGGTATGCAATGAGGAGAGACGCAAACTGAGTGAGAATGATTGTTTTTAAAGCTAAAACACAACTGCTGGAGAGAGAAGAACTGGGTTCTTGTGATTTTGCTACTACAAGACAGATTTTATACTATATTGAAATTGGAGTTAAAGAGTAAGTGAGTGAAATAGAAATATTGCAATGTTGCATGAAAAAAAGGTGGACCGGCTTCAGTATGATGCAGACAGTGAAAGATTTCAAATAACAGGTGAGAACCACATGTAAATAGGTAAAAGAAGAAGAAAAGACTGAGTGAATTGCATCTCTTGCATTGAACTTAATATCCAAATGCACAGAATATGGTAATTGTGATGTTTCATTATGATAAGGTTGGGTTGCATGGTGAGAGGTTATCACAAAATTGCGATGCGAAGTTTGAGTATGCACAAAGTTTCATATAAATCAACAAGATTGAAAGCTGTGCATATGTGAGTTGTGCAGGTTTTGCAGGTTGTGCAGGTGTTTCGTTCATGTGCTGGTTGTGGAATTATCATGCTACAGTTAGGGAAAGTATTGTTGTTTTAGTTAGAAGAAGTAGTGATGGGAAATGACATTGAATAAATTAAAGAAAATTGAATGAACATTAATCTGCTAAACAAGAAAATCATATAGTTTGTGATTTAAACATTCTAAGATGGAGATAAAAGAACTTGTTCATGCCATGTGAAGCACTGGCCCACTAAAGTAAGTCAGTGTTCAGTGCCATTATTTAACAACTAGTGTTAGGACCCGTTAAGTCCTGTAACAATCCCATGGAACCATGGGATCTAAAGTGCTAGGAAGACAGGATTGCATGTATTCACTGTTTGCTCAGTAGCACCCCATGTGAAGTTACTCACTATTTGCCCATATGCAATGCTTTTTGCGCCACTGATGTTTGTTCACTGTGCTCACAAACACCTGTAGCACCCTGTGCCAAGTTACTCACCTATTGCCCATGTGCAATGCTTTCTGCACCACTGATGTTTGTTCACTGCGCTCACAAACACCTGCAGCACCCCATACCAAGTTACTCACCTATTGCCCATGTGCAATGCTTTCTGTGCCACTGATGTTTGTTCACTGTGCTCACAAACACCTGTAGCACCCTGTATCAAGTTATTCATCTGTAGCATCCCCATGCACCCTGTATCTGTGTCATTGATGTTTGTGAACTCCACTCACAGCCCATGTTTGTTTGCTGTGCTCACAAACACCAGGCAATGGAACCACTGCCACTGGGCCACCAGGCCTCCCTGAGACTGAGCGAAGCTCAGTCTCAGTCAAGCAACCCCTCACCAGGCCTCCCTGAGGCTGAGCTTCACTCAGGCTAACCCCTGAGGCTGAGCTTCGCTCAGCCTCAGCAACAACCAGCTTCGCTTCGCTCAGCCACTGCATTTAAACTCAGCTTATTCATCAGCATTCGCCTAATCCGTCAGGTCACGCGTCCACTCTCTTCTTATCTTTTGAACTAGGTTGAGGACCCGTTAGGTCCTGTGATAATCCCATGAAACATGGGATTTAAAGTGCTAGAAAGAAATGTATTGAAGTACAGAATACAAAGGAAATTAATCTAATAATACTTCAGGGTATACAATGTTTTTTGTAGTGGGAGTTGGAGATTTTGGATCCCAGACTACTTTTAAACTATTTACTGAAGTAGCTCTTGAAACAGCAACATAGAATTGACCATAAGAAAAAGGGGGGGTTCTAAAGTCCAAACCAGTGCTATTTAGAGATTGACCTGGAGATTTGTTTATGGTCATCACAAAAGCAAGAGACAAAGGAAATTGAAAGCGAGTAAAGAGAAAAGGAAGTGGAGTTTCTGAAGGCTCTATCTTCAGTGGAGGAATGAAGACATGCTTGCCAGCATGATCACCAGTAATAAGGCGAATTTCGATGACATGATTAGCAAATCTTGTTACTATCTGGCTTGACCCATTACAAACACCTTCCTGAGGATTGAGATTCCACAATACCATGACAGGAGCACCAATTTTGAGCTCAAGCTTTGCAACAGGAACTCCAAAGAGGTTAATCTCATTAAGATACTCCACAGGATACATGATATCTCCCTGGTTAGCATCTTCGATGGTATCAGCGCTGTGGAACAACTTTGTTTCACCAGGACAGTTGGTGAGTATCTTTGAGTTCAAGTCACGGACATTGTCATTGCAAGGTGAGAGGATGGAGCGCTCTGAGAAGTAGGCATCGTCAGGATGAGGGAGAGAGTTGATGCCAGGGTAAATGTGAGCAATGAGCTCGTCGACTGAGTTGTTTGGGAGTTAAAATTTCTGAGGGATATTGATGTTGTTGTCCTGGTCAGTGTGCTTTCCATGACCAACTTCCAACTGCCACTTGGTGAATTCATTCTCTTCCTCATTTGCCTGCAAAAGGCGCATGTTGGTCTCGAGTTTCAAAACCTTGAGCTCCTGCCAAATTCTTGACCTTTGAAGGGTTGCACCCACAATCTGAGTGGTCAGAGTCAAGAATGTCCTGAAGAGTTCTATCAAGAGCCTCTGCAGCATGGCGATGCTGCATAGTGACCTCATCTATAATAATGAGATGGGTCTCTCTGAACAGCTCTGCCTCAGGTGAGTTCTTTCTGATATTGCAGATAGAATCTTCATGAAGGATGATGGGTATTTTGCAGCGGGAATGGGTAGTGCGACCACCGATAAGCAAGAGAGATGCGATGCCAGACGAAGCAGTGCAAAGGACAATCATTACCTGGGAGCACAATGCATAGCACAGGGTGTTGTATACACATGTCTTCCCAGTTCCTCCAGAACCTTGGAGGAAGTAACACTGTCCAGAGCATGTAGTGACTGCTTGAATGATATCGTCGAATGCAGCACGTTGACCTGGGTTGAGGGTGGGGATGCATGCTTGGGCGAGGACAGCCTGCTCCTGCTGATTATAGTCCCTTTGCTCCATGATGAGGTGGTTTCCCAACTGCTGATCCCAATCCTCCTGTGGCAGAGGCATGGGGTGGTAGTCCTGGAGAGATTTCCCCCATGTCTTCAGAATGTGTTGGATGAGAGCCAGACCATAATCATACACCTGGTGCTCAGTGGGATCTGGGATGCCCTGACATTGGAGAGCATGCTTCAGATTGTTGCAGATGTGTTCCTTGAACTGTTCCCAAAGCCGCTCAGGCTGGGCTGGAGCACAATCATAGAGTATGGTGATGAAAAAGTGGCAGAGCTGGTAGCCTGTCTGCATATGACTGGCCTCCTGGAGACACTGGTACGGTCATGTCCCTTGTAGACATGTAAATGTACTTGATTGACTTTATGGAAAAGACCAACTCCAGATTAACGTGGCACTGATAGTGGAAAAGGAAATATGGAGAATATGGAACGATCCAGCGATTTTCCTCTTTGCCTCTGACGGTGTGCTTCCTGCCATCATCTTTTCTCCTGTAGGTGGCATAGGAATTCTCTGCGATAGTGGTGGCCTCATTAAACTGCTTTGGGAAACCCTTTGAGCACTTTCCATCCTTCATGCAAGGTGCATTTGGATTGTCTGGACCACAGGGACCATGGACCATGTGCTTGCAGACCAAGTTGTAAAGCTCAGGTTCAGTGTCTTTGTCAGGGAACTCTGCAGAAATCAGGCTGTCGATCTCCTCTGGAGTGTGGAGCTTGTGATCACAATGGAGGAATATGATCATGTGCATGTGAGGCAGACCTCTCTTCTGAAACTCGATGGTCCAGGCACGACCCACAGCACGACCAAAGACACCACGCTTGAAAATGTCATCACACAACTGAGCAGCCTTTGCTTTGAAAAAATGGGAGACCAAGTCAGGCCTGTCTAGTGCAGGTCAGGGGTATCAGGTACCCTTAAGGGTTAAGAGTATGGGTACTGTGTGGGTAAAGTCCAAGTCCAGGGTCTAGATACCCGCAGTACCCGTGAAGTACCCTCACGGGTACTGCCTGTATTTTTTTGGAAGATAAAAACACCAAAAACCTCATTTTTTGGTGTTTTTTCACTGTTTCTTGCATATACCATGGGACTGGAAGCTCTTAAAATTCCCTAAAAAATGCAGGGATGCTCTCCAATGTGTTCTAAACAGTTCTCCAGCTTACATCAAGACAATCCGATCAGTATTTAATCCGGTAGAAATCGAATACTACCTCAAAAACCTGTTTTTTGGTGTTTTTTCACTGTTTCTTGCATATACCATGGGACTGGAAGCTCTTACAATTCCCTAAAAAATGCAGGGATGCTCTCTAGTGTGTTCTAAACAGTTCTCCAGTTTACATCAAGACGATCCGATCAGTATTTAATCCTGTAGAAATCGAATACTACCTCAAAAACACATTTTTTGCATGTTTTTTGTGGGATTTGCACAAAACTTGCATGGAACCCGTACCCGTGGCGGGTACGGGTATGAGTCCAGGCCCCATAACCTGCGGGTATACCCGTGACCTGCACTAGGCCTGTCTGCTGCTGTCTGTCCAGAAAGCAGCTCTCTTGTAATCTCTGGCCACTTTGGATCAGCTGTCATGGTCAAGAACAAGTCTGCACCTCCAAAGTAGCAATTTATGGTGAGGGCATCCTGGAGATTCTGAACCATGGTGCGAGTGCCACCTGTGAATGAAGAGGGAAGAATGACACGCTTTCCCCTTTCTTCACCATCAACATTGGGATTTTGGGCCACTGCATGTGCCAAATCGCTGTATACATTGGCACAAATTTTGTCCTGATGATTTCTGAACCAATTGAGGCTATATTGCTCTGCAGAAGCCCAAGAGTCGAAGATATACTCCTGAAAAAGACAGCCTGCCTTGAATATGTGGTTGGATTCATTTTAATGGGGATGCAAGCAGTAGGCAAAGTACTCTGTCATGGAGAGTTTCTTGCATCTGGCTCTAACAGCAATGACCCAACCACCTTCTGGCTGCTCATCCTCATCATGACCATGATAGAGTTTGTTATGCCATCCAAGCTGACCAGTGGGGAAGAGCAAGACAAAGTGGAGAGACTGGTACAAAGGACTAATGTCACTAATGTGTCTGTGACCACCACCCCTCCTGTAAAGGATAATGTCACGTGGCTCAGTCGATATATCACCTTCACCAGGGATTATCACTGCATTCTCTCTGTTTTGAGCACCAGGGAAATTATAGCGACATTGGTCACAGTCTTTGTTGAAGTGGAGGAGTATCCTGCAATCCTGGTTGGGTTGCATGTGGTCTGTGAGTTCCACTGCCTGCCGGTAGAGAGCCACTGAAGGGTGTTTATGGTAAAGGATGTCCTGCAACAACTGCATTGTCCTATGATCCAAAGTTGCATTTGCTTGATGGTTCATGTGAATGTTCAGAGCCTGATTTTGGTCCCAGATGTACAACTGAGCATAGGAAGGCTGTCTCCCCTCTGGGGGCAGAAGGGAGCCAGTGATATGATGGCAGGCACCATGACTTTTGTAAACCCAAGGGCCGCTGCCCTGTGTTATGGATTGTCTACGGGACGGCTCCAACAACAAACAAACTCAACAGACTTTCGAACGATGAAGGGGAGAAGGGGATTGTATTGATCCGGTGTGGTAAACCAGACTAAACGTAAGGTATAATGTACATACAACAATGATATATAAAGGAAAGAACTTGAGGGGAGGTGGTACTCTATCGTCCAATAGCATAACTCCCTCTTATCTCCAGCCAATGGCATTAAGCCCTCTTATCTTGGGTGAGTAAGCGTGATGTGATTGGACGATAATCAAGCATGTGTTTGATTGTACATGTGGAGATGTCAAAGCGCGAGAGCTTGGACCTGAAAGAACAGTAGCCAATAGGAATGTGGGACTTGGCACTTCGTCGTGGGAAAGTGGTCGTGGGAATTGAGCGATGAGTAAGCAGGGCGAAAGGGGGCGAAAAGGTAACACCCTGATTCACAGTGTGATCCACATGCAGCTGCCTTCCAGCATTCTGGCCAACAGAGGTCATGGCCAAGGCTGAATTGTACTGTCTTATGTGTTCATGGAACTTCTTTGCCTGATCATCGTTGCCATCATATAGGCGTTGCAACTCTGCAGGGAGTGGTTTGGGAGGGGGTAGTGTTGGGGAAGTTCGGTTTGGTCCAGTTTGGGGCCTTTTTGCCCAAACCGGAAACCAAATGGTCCAGTTTCCACCCCAAAATCTCCAAACCAGACCGAAACCGATGCAAACCATTTGCATCAGTTCAGTTTCAGTCCAAACCTGGTCTGAACTGCAAACCGCTAGTGGCCAGTCCCCCTGCACCATTCTGACCTTGCAACAGTGCTGCGCACATCAATTGACATGGCCAGCCTGCTTGCGAGGTGGGATTGGGGTGCTGGGGTGCTGGCACACCCTGTGCTGGCATTGAGCCACACCTGGGCCTCTCCATGGGTGTCACACGCATTGTACATGCAGTGGTGGGTTGACCACATTGGCCATTTTCGATGGATGCATGATGGTGGTGGTGGTGATGCATGGTGGTGGTGGTGGTGCCCGATGGGTCAGATGTGTTGTGTATGCGATGTTGGGTGGCTTGGACTGGTGTTGACTGTGTGGTGGTCGTGGTCGTGGTCATGGTGTTGGTTGGTAGTGCCATGTCATGTTCAACAACAAGGAAAGAATAGTAAATGGTTTGGCACTTGATCCTTGATTGGGGGTTGTTTGAGACGTTGTGGAAGGGGGGTGAGCTTGCTGGCCAACGTTAATCGGTTTCGGTTCAAACTGACTTTGAACTGACTTTGAACTGCAGCCAAATCCCCAAACCAGAGACTGAATGGTTTGGTCTCTGCTGGAAATCTCCAAACTGAAACCGAGACCAGCGGTTTCGGTTCGGTCTAAACCGGGTTTGGATTGGTCTGAGACCGAACTTCCCCAACACTAGGAGGGGGGGGGGAGAGACTTTGCCTTGGAAGCAGCACATCCCAAACACAGGGTGCACAGTAGCATACTATGTAATGAAGTATATTGAATGTATTGGAACAGTATACTAAATATTGTTATTGTATTGTTGCACACAGTATTCAAAGAATATACAAAATGATGATTCAATATTTTGAAACAAAGTACATTACCAGTATTGAATAACAATTTTACAGTACTGCTTCAATAACAAGACATTTATTGAAATTATTGAAGCAGTACTGTAAAATTGTTATTCAATACTGGTAACATACTTGGTTTCAAAATATTGAATCATCATTTTGTATATTCTTTGAATACTGTGTGCAAAAATACAATAACAATATTTAGTATACTTTTCCAATACATTCAATATACTTCATTACATAGTATGCTACTTTGCACCCTGTGAAACTTGGAATTTGTTTGAGAAAATTCTGCCAATTGCTCTGCAGCCCAATGTAAAGCATTAGAGCCTGTTCGGGAACCAAAGTTTTGAAAATGTCACGGACTTGTCAATTTTCCAGTCTGGTGCTTTCCAAGCGGTGCTATGTCTGAGTTCGAATCTTATGTAGGTGATCATCGATAATGGATACAGTCTCTCGCCAACAACAGAGCAATCGTGTTCGAGCAGCCATCATTGCCCTAATTTCCATTCTCAGTCACTATTACACCATTCTGTCTATGTCTTCCACTGCCAAGGCGAATGCTGTCTGGAATGATGCTGAAACCGAAGCATTGGTTGACTACCTCATTGCGCATGAGGGAGAAGGAGGAGATGGTCCAAATTTCAAGGAAACTACATACAAAGGTGCTGCAGATGCTATTAGTTCACTGAGGACTGCAGGTCCTCCCAAGACTGCAAAGATGTGCAAGACGAAATGGGGCGGGGTGCGTAATCTGTTGTCATCATAAAAATTGCTAAATTTTGGTTTTTTTAGATCAAATCAACATATACTGCCGTTCAAGCATACCAAAGTACATCAGCGAACACTTGGGATAGTGTTCTCGGAGCAAATATCACCACAGAAATAGAGGCAAAGAATTGGGAGGCACATACCGCCGTTAAGGTCAGTTAGCTTACCTGACTCAGTGAAAATTTATACTGATTCATCAATACAGAGCCACATGCATATCCGTCCTTTCAGAAACCGTGGTTGGCCAATCTTTGACAAGGTCCAAACGCTGATGCCATCGACAGCAAAAGGAACTCATGTCTTTCGACCTGGGCAAGCATCATCCCAAATTGGAACATGAGTGTCTGCCTGTTTGCAACAAAACAGCACTGGTAGCAGCTGCTTGTGCTCTCAAGTCATCCAAGGCAAGTCTGGCAGCTGTGGGAGAGGGTGTTGGTGCAGTGACAAAAGGGTCACCACCCTGGTAGGGGGGCACTGGGATTTGGTTGATGATGGGCAAATTTAGAGGTAGGATGGCAGGTGGTGGAAGGGCTCTCTGCTGAGGGATACAACGGTTTACTGGACTGTCCAGCTGTTGTTCATCACACTCACACTGGTGTGCAGCGCTGTGAGAGGTTTGTTGAATGCTATGCCTGAATTTCGGATGTCATGAGTGAGTGTTTTTGATGTGCACTTGCATTGGGACAAAGAGGATAAAATTGAATCAAAAATATAAAGCGATGTTCAGGCCAACAACCGATCCTGACACACCAAATCCAAAGCCAGGGTCTGGGGATAGAGGGAGTATTGAGGGGGAGACCTGTCTCTTGTGGAACTGTCTGGTCAACTTGCTGACACACCGGTCAGTAGGTTCGGAAACAGCAAGAGAGGAAGGTGATTCTTCAGCCAACTGGTCCGCAGTTGTGACACCACCCCAGTCAATGGAGTGATTACCGTCTGTTCCAGAGGTCAGCTCAAGATTGGCCCACTGAAGGACACAATCCCAAGAGTTCAGACCAATTGTAGACTACTGACTACTGACTACCTATGGACCTATGGCTTTCTGGTCTGTGTCACAGGCACAAAACCCTGCCTAGCCCACCTTTGACTGGTGATATGTATTGCACAGAAAGACTGTCTACAACCTACTACAAAATTGGAATGGGAATGGCAAAGGGGAGGGGCACCTGGGGTGGGGTGACAGTGGCAGTTGGTGGACACTGACTGAGCCAGATACCATGTCAAACATGAGGCTGCAGTGCCCACTGCTTTTGTGGGAAAAAACTTCAAACTCAGTTTGAATTCCAGGATGCCTGAGACTGAGCAGAGCTCAGTCTCAGGCATCCCAACCACCACCAGGCTTGCCTGAGATGGAGCTTCACTCCATCTCTGTCAAGCAAACCTCTTTGCTCAGTCTGGGGAGGCTGTTGCTGTGTCATGAAAATATGTCACCCCCTATACATTTTTCCTTACTTTCCCATATTTTCACGACGATCCTCTCCAGTTTCCCAGACTCACAACTTATTCTTCACATGACATGCAGAGCAGAGCGATGTGATACAATTACAACTTAGAGAGGGGCAGAACACAATGACCTACAACTACAACTCCCCTGGGGGGAGCACGACTATGGATATGTTCTCCAGAGGAGAACACTACTCTACGATAAAAGGGTCCTCTTCGGACCCTCCAACCTCGACTCTAGACCCCCCGACACATCCCGTATCAACCAAGGGGGAACCTTCATCGATGTAAATGCGTGTTCGGGGTGGCTTCGGAATAAATGATCCTAACCAAGGGGGTGTCAGCGTAAAAGTGACAGGGTAATCAGTGTCGTGAGTTGTAGTAAAAATAGGTAGTAAGAGAATATGAATGAAGCCGCCGTCTAATACAACGATAACGGGTGAGAAATAGGGAAGCCGACGACGACGGGTACGGCGGGTTGGGTCGGGTACGGCAAACGGGTAACGATAAAACGAGATAAAATAGTAAGTATAAAGGTGGGAAGTCTACGGCCTACAACGACAAGAGGTTCTAAGAGGCTCTGAAGGATTCTGAGTGAGACAAAGAGGGGGGAACTGGATTGTTATTGTTACGGTTGTCGGTCACCGTTTTTATAGGTCTATGAAGAGTGAGCTACTTCGGTATAGGTTACTTCGGCCGATAGTAACTACAAAGGAGATACAAAATGGGAAGGAGAAGATGGGAGTTGCAAGGCAACGAAGGAACGGGAATGGAGAGGAAAAGATATAATGAAAAAGATGGAAAATAAAGGACCTATGTCCAATGAGGACAGGGGGTATAAGTCCGATGTTGGTATAGGGAGTCCGAGGTGTCATGTGTGATCGTTTTGGGCGATATAAGTCATCGGTGTCGGTATAAGATCGGCCGTTGGTAGACGGTATACGTCGGGTACAGCGGGTGATGTCGGGTTATGTCGGTTTCGAGTACGAGGAAGTGGGACAAGTTGGGTTCATGAGTATCTGTGATATATCGATGATATGTACTCAGAGTATCATCAGACCTCTACATCGATCAAACCCTGGACGGCGTTCTCTAACGCCTTCTCGACCGCTGCCTGACAATTCCAAGTAAACCGATCAGCAAGACCAAACCGATAGCGAGGCTGGGACTTACGATACCCCAGCCAAAGGTTGTCTTCAGAGTCCACCCATGAGACCGTCTCGAGTGACTGCATCGAGTCTGATGGTACCGGAGAGGGGGGGAACACATCGTCCAATGCTGAAAAAAGACCAAAGATCATCAGAACATAACTGACAACAAAAGAGACGAAACACTCACTGTATGGGTCCTCCAGTAGCTCGCACAAAAGCCTCTTGTTGCGTACAAAAAGTGGGCAACACTCCGTGCACAATACATACAGCTGTTTTAGTTAACTAAACCAACAGCAATACTGTAAAAGCACAGTGCACTTTCACCAGCAATTGCTGGGCCTTGCAAGTGCTGTAGGTAGTTAAACTGAGCTGTGTAGTAAAAGATACTGGTTTTACTAAGCCTGGTACTGGGTTAGTTTTACTATGACCAGCAATTACTGATGGGTAGTTTTACTATCCCTTGCATTTGCTGGCAGCTTAGTTTTACCATACATTGCACTTGCTGTGCAAGTGGTTTTACTGTGATCAGCACTTGCTGTGCACTAGTTTTACCATTACTGTGCCCAACGCTGGCAGTACACTAGTGTTCCTAATATAATATAAAATGGAATTATTATATAATAATTCCAGCTCAAATAATTCCACCTCAAATTATATTAAAAAAAGCAGTTGCAGCAAGTGCTGGGCATGGTAATGGTAAAACTGGTGCACAGCAAGTGCTGATCATAGTAAAACCACCTGCACAGCAAGTGCAATGTATGGTAAAACTAAGCTTCCAGCAAATGCAAGGGATAGTAAAACTACCCATCAGTTATTGCTGGTCATAGTAAAACTAACCTTTACACCAGTACCAGGCTTAGTAAAACCAGTATCTTTTACTACACAGCTCAGTTTAACTACCTACAGCACTTGCAAGGCCCAGCCATTGCTGGTGAAAGTGCACTGTGCTTTTACAGTATTGCTGTGGTTTAGTTAACTAAAATAACAGCAACAACTGCCGTGCGATGCTTCGCCTTCCTGCAAGCAAAACACCGACCAGTAGCCCAATACAAATCCTGATCAGCATCTGTGAGCAAGAGGGCATAGTGATGCGTAACACAATTAACCATGATAGGGGGGGTTGGAGAGAATAGAGCGGAAGTCTTGAAGAACGTAAGACAGTGAGAAGAGTGGGGAAACATCACATACTGAAGGACGAAGACTGAAGAATGACGAGACTTTATACCACCAGCATGCCTTCCCAAATCCGACACTCCTCTCCTAAATCCCACGATTCACCCACATGACCAGAGGTTGAAATCCCCAACTCCCACGCTGCCTCTTTCTCCATCAAACCACCATCACACAGTGCCCAGACCCTTAACCATGATCGAACCAATAACTACTGCGATCCTTATCCTTTTTCTCATCCTTATCCTTGTTCTGGCTTGATTACTATGGGGAATATGACAGACTTACGACACTGCTGACCCCAAGATCCCCCTAACCACCATCGTATTCTGCTGACCTCCTACGATCGACAACGATGCATCACACAGCAATGATAACCCTTATGACGAATGGGGAAGCCGTGATGACATGCACCACGAAGCATATGAATTCGCTGATGTGTTGATATGCACCGTATGATCCTGGCCTCCGATTCGATATATCTCACGATTCTATGCGATTCACATCAATCCAACACTCTTTGACCTTGCGATCAAGTTGCGACTATTGCGATCATCTGCGAATTTCAAGATCTTTAGTTATCACATTTCGAAGTATTTCCTTTGTTTCCTTTGTTATGCTTTCTTATGCATCATCCCCTATACTCTTCCTTTATGATACATACACCCCCCTCTCTTATATCCCCATAAAGTATACTCCTTTCATCCCTCTTCCTTTGTCCTTACAGCTTATATACCTGCCTGTATGAGCCACTAGACAGAGAACCCCCAGATAACCCACATACACCGTCCTTCCCCCTTTGTCTCAGAGCCTACCCTTAGTCCTAGACATAGTCCCTTCGCTTTATATTGCCCTCTCTCACCATCCGACTCCTCCATTTGTCTGCGACTTTCTTATTTTTATCACACCTCTTCGATTCTTATCGCAACTCTCTTATTTTTATTGCACCACTTCGACTTTTATCGCAGCATTTATATTGAGTGTCTCACACCTTTCTATTCTTTCTCTTTCCTCTTCTATCTTAGTGTAGGCTTTCTGAAACTTCCTCGCACCTTTCTTAGCAGTTATATAGTTAGATTCCCTTCTTACTA
This sequence comes from Hygrocybe coccinea, assembly GCA_963555575.2. Classification (NCBI taxonomy): domain Eukaryota; kingdom Fungi; phylum Basidiomycota; class Agaricomycetes; order Agaricales; family Hygrophoraceae; genus Hygrocybe; species Hygrocybe coccinea. Next base: position 1,902,536 of record OY742000.1, read on the forward strand.
CCTCCACCTGCGCATCAGCATCCACAAGCCGAAACGGCATGATTACAAGTCGCAGCAATGCCGAGGGCAATGCAATTATGAGGCAGGAACAACATGAACATGTCAGTCCTCCGACCCATCGTACGACAAACAGCGAGTCATTCTTACTACAACTCATCGATACCGCGGAGGGGGAGGAAACGTATGAAAGACATCAAAGTACTAGTAGTTTATGCTAACTTTGACCTCCTGTACCACCTCCTAGTAGTTGTACAATGACGCCGATAGAAGTTCAAATCGAGACCCTTATCACTTCTCATTCTCAAACCTAATCCCTGAAGCCTCAAACATTTGATCGAGTCTCACGCATAAGCACTCATATCCTCGGGAAAACCATCCGGTTGCCCTTGCCCTGTAGCACCCAGCCGTCAGGCCAACCTCCAATCTCCGACATTGTGCAACCCTTTGAGCGACAACAGATAGTGCGACTACTAGTCATGACACGGAGATGGATGGCATGAAACATGTTTGGAACACATGTTTTGTCACCTGCCAGTCCTGCAAAAGAAAACAAAAGCACAAACCGCTCGTGGTCTCACAGGCACACTGGTCCCAAATCCTGCTCAAACCGTAAGTCTGCACTCAGGTAATAAGAAGATCTAATTCAGAATACACTAGCAGGCAAGAGATAACACACGAGACGGGCAACAATGTCCACAGTTCTGGCAATATGACTGAGGGGGATGAGGAGGAATGCATTCAATCAGGCGAAAATTTGCGTTCTGAAGCAGAAGGAGAGAGTATTGACAATTCAGATGATGATTCCAGTATGTGAAACACTGCACCTTCTGTGAATCTCAAGTCGACACTTTATTTAACAGCACCTCCTCCCAGAATCCTTCCCATTGAACCAGCTTCTCAGTCACCGACAACCACCATTCCCACTTCAATGCCCATACCATCACTCCAGAGTCTTGTTCCTGAGTCGAGATGCACACAATCGATGACCGCAACATCACCCACCACTGCAGATACTATGTCTGAGGGCCCAACCATCATTCCTCCTTGTGCAAACCCTGAAGCCTCAGACACTGCGAAGGGGATCAGTGGCAAAAGATTGCTTCAGAAAAGAAAGATTGACCTTGTGGGGCTGAATACTTGTATTTGTGGAGTAACAATCATGGAAAGTGAGAGAGAAGCAGAGTTAGGCATCATGAAGTGTCGGGTCCAAGGATGTGAGACTGTGTGGGTGAGTGAAATGGCAACTCTTTCATCAGTAGACTTGAGTCTCTCCTTCCTTGGTAGTTCCATCAAGAGTGCTTGAACTATGAGTTTTCACTGAAAAACTGGGTCTGTGAGAGTTGTAAGGGAGGAGGGAGCCGTCGTCGTCATTAAGAAATGGGTATATTTGTACTATGTCCAATAAAATATTTCCAAATTAGGAAAGGAGGAGGGGGTTATTAGGTCAGCCTAAAAAAAAATTTGACCCCAGGTCTGAAAGTCCCATCCCGACATCCCCTTGGGGTCTTTTGTCTCATGTTTTCTCGGAGAATAACAACTGTGGTCACCTGATGCCAAAGTGCTATGCCAAGAGCATTTTCCTGAGCATATGATGTCAATCCAGAATGTGCTTGTGTGCCAACTGTTCCACTATACAATGCTGATCCTCCAACTGGTGGCAATTGTGCAAAGTCTCCAGCAAATATCATGTGAATTCCACCAAATGGCAGGTCATGAATGTCTGTTGCTCAAGCAAGTTTCACACTGATTTTATACAAGTCATGGCAAGATATCATGGAAACCTCATCAATGAATATATAATCAACTCCTTCTAATCTGGCCTTGAGCTGAGTGTTACGATTTTTACCTCTTTGCCCCTGTCTTTTGCTTTGACAGCATGTGATACCCATTGACCTCTACATTCCCACGAAGATGTGCCAAGTCCCACACTCTGATTGGACGATACCTTGTTACCGAACTCTTGGGTTGACCCCATATTCCCATTGGATGACTTGAAGATGCATAATCATTCATGCACAACCAGGAGCTGAAGGAACCTAAAGACAATACAATCCAAACCTGACCATTCCATTCTTGTCACAACCCATGACCAGTGCACATACCCGGAGACAAGAATACTCCGTGACCCAACCACCGATCATACCCAGCAATCGGAATACTCTGGTTCTCCGCCGACCGATCGTATGTCCACATCCATATGCTTATGACATTGTTATTGTTCTTTCACAATTCACCTACACGGTTCCTTGTGCCTGATGACTGATCGACTTTCCTATTTTGAAGAAGACCAACACGTCATCCCGATCCTCATGGTTACCTTTGATGCCCAGCTCATCGCCACGATTGTCATATGTTCTATTGGCATCTCCACCCTTGTGGGCGTCTATATCTATGCAACCTATATTCGGATAACACAACCTCCCCACAATGACTCAGACATCGGATCCGTCATAGTTGCCGACAACCGATGACTCCTTTGACCTACCTTGGCCGACCATCTTGTTCTTCTTCACATGTCACCTCCACATTCATTCACTTTCTTCTCATCAGCTGACCGCCGGTGCTCAGCTAACAACCTGAACTCGCATGTATGACAAGTTCCCTTGATGCTCCACAAAGACTTGCATTCCGACATGTTTCATCACCTTTGTGTACCAGTCCACTGGTCGAGAATAACCACACCTAGTCGACATCCCAGTCATCCAGTACCCTGTAGCCAAGAAGGGTTATATGAAGCACCCTTGCTTATCGTACTGCAGGAACCACAGTCACTGGTGTATGATTACCAGTGTTCATTGCATCGCCCCCATCATGGTTCTTCCCCATTCAGTGATTCACCTTCTCCCTTGCCTCCAATGATGAAGCATCATGTTCACCTTTCCATCCCGATCCCGCATACACATACTCATAGTCGTATGCTGCTATTGGCCAGGCATCCACTGCCAATGCAAACCATCAGGAAGACGAACCAATCTCATCATTCCCAAACTAGGAACTCAGCCACATGACATCCACATGGCCGCCTCATGTTCATCATGTGCTCACTGACACATCCACTCATGGATTGTTTCACCTCCTTACCATGAGGCAACCATGAGGCGCAGGGTCTGGACCCTTGATTGCTCCGAACCATTTCTTTGCAATCACTACCTGAAACACTGATGGACATGCTGTATCTGCAGGACAGCCTTATTGTTCTTACATTTCTCTCGGTTTGTACATACAGACCCGGTAGTCTGTCTTTCATGGCATTTCCCTAACTTCTTTGTATTTAAACCTTCATCTTCGAACTGTTCCTCTTTTTCCCTTCCCTTTCCTCACGTTTAGTCTGGTTTCCTCTCCCTGGTTCGCTTTCCTAGACTCCCTCTCTCCCCAGACTGCTACTTGCTGTATAGTAGTAGTAGACCATGAATACACCTCCTCTCCTGTGTTTCCTCTGGTCTGAGTTCAACTTGGTTTAGTTGGTTGTTGCTGGAGCCCGCTGATCTAGCGATCCATAACACTGAGCAATGTTGGTGGCTTCATTTTTGCCAGAGGAATTTGGATTAATTCCTAAGAAGTAATGATATGTGGAACCATTCTGTAATGCAGCCGATGTTCCAGTTGGACCCAGAATAACAAATCTGCAAGACTCATTTGAAGCTTTAAAGAAGTCAACAACAGCTTTGATCACTTGCAATTTGCCAGTGCCAGCCATGCCTCTTTCCCAATACATTCAACATACTTTGTTACATAGTATGCTACTGTGCACCCTGTGTTAGACTCAAAATGACTAAACATCTCTGGAAATTCCAAAAGACATATAGAAATGGGAGGGGGAACCCGGTGTATTGCTGGTGTAACCAATGTTCAACTATCCAGAATGTTGGTGAGCTAATTATTATACATGTTGATATGGAATAAGCCAAATAGAATAGCATAGAAGCAACCAAATCAAAAGAGAAGAAGAGAGTGGACGCGTGACCTGACGGATTAGGAAGTAGCTTATGTAAATTTTGCGGAGTTGCGAAGCAACTCCCAGTGTGCCCAGCCTCCCCAGACTGAGCTTCGCTCAGTCTGCTGAGGTTTGCTTGACTGAGACTGAGCGAAGCTCAGTCTCAGGGAAGCCTGGGGGCCGTTTGGTGGGCAGTTTGGTGGACTGAGACTGAGCGCAGCTCAGTCTCAGGCAACTTGGAATTCAAACTCAGTTTCAAATTCAGGGTGGTTTGGTTGACTGAGACTGAGCAGAGCTGAGTCTCAGGCAACCATGGGGGGTGGGGGGAGTTGCAATGGGGGGTGGGGGAGAGTTGCAATGGGGGGCAGTTGCAATGGGGGAGAGTTGCAACAGGGGGTCAATTTACACTGAGCAAAGGTGGGTAACTTGATATGGGGTGCCACAAGTGTTTGTGAGCGCAGCGAACAAACATCAGTGGCACAGAAGGCATTGCACATGGGAAATACGTGAGTAACTTGGTACGGGGTGCTACAGGTGTTTGTGAGCGCAGCGAACAAACATCAGTGGCACAGAAAGCATTGCACATGGGTAATAGGTGAGTAACTTGGTACGGGCTGCTACATCAGTGGCACAAAAGGCATTGCATATGGGCAAATAGTGAGTAACTTCATACACAGTGCTACTGAGCAAACAGTGAATACATGCAATCCCTCTTCCTAGAACATCAGATTCCGTGGTTTCCACGGGATTATCACAGGACTCAACGGGTCCTAACGCTAGTGACTATGTAATATAGTCTGGGCCAATGACAAAGAAGCAATGACTAAGACCAACAAATAAATGCATACAATGATGAGATTACCATTTCTAACATGGTTGTGATGAGAACTGAATAGTCAGGTTTGAATTGTCATGAGATGTAGGGGTGTCATATCATATGCCTCATGGTGGATTCCATATTGTATTGTCTTCAGGTTTCTTCAGGTTGTGTTTGTATGTGAATGGTTATGCGTCTTCAAGTTGTCACATGCTGTCATTGTATCATCCAATGAGAGCATGGGGTTGATATATCATTGTGGGAATATGTCAATGAGTCAGTGGGTGTCATGTGCTGTCAAAGCAAAAGATGGGTAAAAAGGTGAATAAATCATAACAATATACCTTCCACACAACTCCTACTGGCACACACTAACACCATCTTCCTTCTACATGAGCTATGCTCCACACAACACTTTCATGGCTGCACTCAATGCAGAGTATTGTAAGGATGAGGAGGCCATCAAGATGGTCGTGGATTTCCAGGTGGCAGTGAAGAAGTGGTTGTTGGCCACAAAAGGCTATGGTAAGTTGTCCATTTCCATCTACTAATGACTTGTTTGGTCTGGCAAATATACAATGGGCTCATTGCAGGGCTCCAGATGTCAGGTGTCAAAACCATGGAGCTGCCACTGTGGAAGAATCAGCAGGCATATGTGGAGGAATTGGAGGAATGGTTGCATGTTTTCCTGATGTTGTAGATGATGAAAAGGTAATTTTGCCTGCTGTGTTTATTTTCTATGATAGGTTTGGACAAAGTGGGCATTTCTAATGGTATTCTTCATAAGAGAAGTCAAAGCCTAACTCTGGATTGTCACAGCAGGCAAAATAACCTTTGAACATTGTACAAATACATCACTAATGCATTACAAATTTTTGAATCTGAGAATCTCCAAATTCTTTAACCATATGAAATACCAAGATTACCATATGGAGTACCAGCATTACTCCATATGGTTAAAGGATTTGTAGATTCTAACATTTTGTAATGTATTAGTAATGTATTTCACAAGAGACAAATGAAGATTTTTTGCCATAAAATAATATTGAGATATCCACTTACATATTATTTGATAGTAAAAAATCTTCATCTGTCTCCTGTGTTTGCATGCTAAAGGTTATTTTGCCCACTGTGTAGGAAGGTTGTGGCTTCATACTAATTGTTGGACATGGGCTCATAAGTAATACCCAAATGCCCTACTCTCACTGATGCCGCTACAATAAAGACAACTGTGAGGTACCAAATCCATTCAAAGGAACCACAAGTTTGAGAATTGCACTCCTCAGTTGACCCATCGTGTTCCCCCAACTGTCATCGGACATCTATGGTGTGCTAATGTCTTTCTCGAGGAGAAAAAGCGTCCACAATGCTCACACAACCATTCGCAAATTTTTCCATGCTTTGCAACTTCATGCCGAAGCCTATCGTGTTGCCTCGTAAACCGCTCAGAGCAGCCCAGAGTGCATGGGAACAAAGTCGTGCGTTTGGATTTATGTGTCTCCATGTGCGATCTCAGAGTGTGTTGGTTCTTAAAGCGACGAGAACATCCATATTCGGTACAGGCGAACGGTTTCCCCCCAGTTTCTTCGTCCTCACTCCAAATTGATGGTACCAGCATTTCACGACTCGAAGTAACGATGGCGTCCGAGGTGTCAACGGCACAATGCGTAGACTCACAGTACGGAGGCGATGAGTTCGCTCTCGAGCTACTTGCCGGGGGAAAAGGTCGTTGGCTTGCATGCACCGACGTCTCAGAACCATGGGGCGGGGGACAGAGTGGTGTTGTGGGCATCAGTTTACTGGGTAAAATCAGGGCCGAAGAATCGCCGAGGACGGGAACGGAAATAAGATCTAAATGTGAGATACAATATGAGTAAGCCGTAGCAGTTCAATCGCAAATTGCACCTTTTTTATTTCCAAAGCTATTGAAGAGTAATTGGGGACTCCATGAATGGATATTGCCATCGTTTATAGCAGTGGCGGAGAAATCATCACTCATGGAACCTTCGTCGGAAAAAGAGTGCGAAGATGTCAACAATCCGGATGGAAAATCACTGGCTGCCCAAGGAAATAATTTTGGGTCGAATTGATCTACATCTGCACCAGATTGAGATCCGAGAGCAACGATCAATATTAAAGAACCATATTACCTGACGAGGGTAAGATATTGAATGTCGGGGGATATTGTTCGTGACAGGGCGCATTTCGCACAGCATGTTCGCCATTAGGAACTAGAAATCTGTTCCCATCTCCCGAGTATGCCATAATATTTTCTGGACGCCACGTGAGTAAAGGAGTAGAGTGCAGGGTAACGGTCCAAACCATCGTCACACGTAGCCAAATCGTGGCAATATCTTAAAGGTTTGGATGGCGGAACGCGAGTCTGGGATGTGAAAATCTGGAGGACAGGACCTAGATTGTCATGTAGTACATGAAGGTGAAGGAAGTATTCCGAGCGGAGACCGCTGTCTTGGCCGGAGGCTTCGGGAAGTGGGGAAGTGTCGCTAGTCCTGACGGTGGTTCTGTAGTTACCAAGTGGCTGCAAATCAACTGAAAAGGTTCCATCTTTGAGCCTGATATCAACCTGCAGCGCACGAAGTTCGTCGAAAGACAGCGACAATGATGACAAGGACATCGGGGAGTATAGACAACAAGAGATGTTCCATGCTTTATGAATCAATCCATTGATTAATAGATCACGGAGAGACTTTGCGGGCGGGCGGGACGATGTTAGTTACGGAACGGTGAACCAGCGCCGACGTCGAAGGTTCAACCTACTCAAAGAGGTCATTTGTATTCAAAACAAATACACCTCCTTGGATACTTGCGATCCAGTAAATTCCGTTGCAACGAATGGAAAATGAGGGATCGGTATTAAGCGCTCGGCGCGTGCCTGTCGGCTCACATTGGCGTTCGCTCTTTCACGACGGCCGACCTCGTTGCGTCGAGACTAAAGATCTCCATCAATCAGATGGGGCCAATCCCAGCACAATCGAAACGCCAACCAATGCGCCGAATCTTATGAGTACGTGCCACTTCGGTGAAGTTGGAAACCCGAAACAACCCCAAGGGCTTGGCCCTTACCGATTGCCAGTTCCCGACCTTCAAGATTCAAGGTTCGAACCTTCAAGATTCAACCTGGTAAGTATTTCAACCTGGTAAGTATGCTGCAACGCGAAACCATTGCGCACAGACCATGTCGGGACTTGAAACTCCGATGCTGAAGTAATTACACTGTAATTTACACACTATCGAGTTCAACGTTGGCAACAGCTCGGAAAGAAATGTCGGTTGGGAGTCGGACACCATCGCTAACACCATCGCGGTCGCCTTCTCCCATACCTCCCGTACAGCCTGACCACTTCTACGGGTCTAACAATGGCCCACCATCACCCGCTTCCGATGGCAAAACGTGGCTTGATCCGGACGACGACCCCCTCGCTCATCGTGGGATCCCTGTTTTCAAACCGACCATGGAGGAATTTGAAGATTTTGAGGAATACGTGACCAAGATTGAATGCTGGGGAAGACGAAGTGGCATTGTGAAGGTCATACCTCCGAAGGAATGGCGAGTCTTTGTTATCCCTGGTTCATTTAGAGTGCACTCACTCGTATGATTATTCAAGGACGGAAGTTTTACCAGCGCTGAATGACCAGCTGTCAGTGGTGAAAATCAAGAGCCCCATCGAGCAGCACATGCTTGGTCGAGGAGGCCTGTTCCGACAGGAGAACCTTGAAAAGCGTCGCATTCTAAGCGTTCGTGAGTGGGTGGAATTATGCAACAAGGATGAATTCAAGGCTCCCGGCGTTGAGGATGTTGGCGTCCATGCGCGAAGCATGACCACCAAAGCTAAATCTACTCCGACGGCGAGGAAGCGGGTTGCAACAAGGAAATCGGAAACGGCCGAGCTTGAGGACCCCTGCATGCAGATCAAGCAAGAAGTAATTGACCAGGATCACTTGGAACAACTGAACGAAGATCGCGCTCAGAATACTCTGCTGGCATCCCCTCCAGACAGTACAACTGTATCGCTTACACTTTTCGATGTTGCTGATAACAATCATATTGGTGACACTAACGTCACCCAACCGGAGACGGCGGAATCTGAGGCTATACATATTCAGTCACGATCACAGGACAAATTGAAGACAAAGACGAAACGTCAGGCACAAACTCGCGAGGCCAAGGAAGCCAGCTCCGCAGAACGCATTGCCCGCGATACCGCCTTTCTTCAGACCTTTGATCCCCGTTCTCATTGGCTGCCCCCTGATACCAAATCTTCCGACTATACACCAGAATTTTGTCGAAGGCTAGAGAGGCAATATTGGCGGAACTGTGGATTAGGCAAACCTGCGTGGTATGGAGCAGACACACAAGGTCTCTATAATCTCTTGTTGATTGACTCCGACCCAAGGATTGATGATGACATAGGTTCTCTTTATACGAACGACGTCAAGTCTTGGAATGTTGCTCATCTTTCCTCCGCTTTATCACGCCTCCTACCAGCTTCATCGAAGGGCCTACCCGGAGTCAACACACCGTATCTTTATTTTGGCATGTGGCGGGCAACGTTTGCATGGCATGTAGAGGACATGGATTTATTCAGCATCAATTTCATCCACTTTGGCGCTCCCAAGTTCTGGTACTCAGTCCCACAAGGTAGAGCGGCAGCTCTAGAACAAACTATGAGAGGTACTGTCAAGTTTTTAACGGTGTCTTCCTATCATCGCTGATCTCAATTCATCTAGGCTACTTTCCGAAGGACACATCACAATGTCCTCAGTTCCTTCGGCACAAGTCATTCCTCGCTTCGCCCACTCTCCTCGCTCAATCTGCTTGCCGGCCTAATGTACTAGTGCAACGCGCTGGGGAGTTTGTAATTACATTTCCCCGGGGATATCATGCTGGCTTCAATCTTGGTCTAAACTGCGCTGAAAGTGTGAATTTTGCCTTGGATAGTTGGCTAGAGCTCGGGAAAAAAGCTCAGGCATGCCAGTGCATTAGCGATAGGCGCGTTTTAATTATGATCACGATGAAACCATATTCACATTAGCATCTTCTGCACCATAGCGTCCGCATAGATGTGAATCAACTCTTGCTCGATCGGGAGATGGAACGGTTAAACCCCCATGCTGCAATCCGGCTATCAAATAAATCGCCTACAGATCAGAATGGCAAACAAATAGGTTTCAAGCGAAAGTCAGCCGGAGGTGAAGACTTGCCGAAGGTGAAGAGGATCAAGACTACTGAGAGTTCGATATCGCCCAGCTCCAAGGCATCAAGCACGAAGATGACCTTGACATTAAAACTGGGTCCAAGGCCTGCCGAACTAGAAGCATTCCCATGCTGCTTGTGCGTTTTCATGGGTCGAGAAGGTCTACTCCGGGTCCATGACCCCCCAATTGGTCGGAAGGATGCCATCGATGGAGGGGGCCACCGAAAGGTTTGGTGGGCACATGAGGAATGCGCAAATATTGTTCCAGAGACCTGGGTGGACGAAATTGATACAGAAGAGGCTGGACTGAAAGCGACGGAGAGAGTCATATTCGGCGTGGACGGGATTGTTAAAGATCGGTGGAACTTGGTACGTAACTTTCCTACGATTTAGGACGGGTGTTTGACTCGATGTAGAAATGCTCCGCGTGTTCGAAGTCTCGATACAAAGCGCATGGAGCTCCCATACAATGCACTAAAGGCAAATGCTCAAAAGCGTTTCATGTCTCATGCGCACGGGATGGAGTGAATAATGGAATCGTGTTCCACATACTTCGGGAGGTGGAGAAAGAGGTTGTACTCTTGGATCACAATTCCGTCACTGGGACCAAAAGTGATCACGACTACGGACAAGTGCCGGAATCATCCATGCATTCGGACCATGCCTCGCACACATCTAATGATTCGACCTGTCCTTGCCCTACACCCGGTCCCCGTGTTTTGAAAGTCATCAGGAAAGTTGAGGTGCAAGTTCTATGCAATCAACATAATCCGGTTCGTGGTTATCAGTGACTCGGAAGTGCAGCCATGTTGATATATCGCTTCCGTTCATAGGCAATTGCAGCAGCAAAGAAGGCTTCCAAGCAAGATAGAATTCGGAATGACCTTGTTGCTTTGCCGCCAATGACGCGGATCAAAATCCGTGTGAGTGCAGGGGTCTTCGAAGTCTCACTCATTCGTGTTATCGAGGATTCCAAGTCTGTCGAGGTTCTGTGGGACAGGGGTGTCAAGCGGGAGTTCAAATGGGGCAGCGTAGTTTTTGGCAGTACAGATGGTCAAACTGTGCTTCAGAAGCCCTCGGAAGTTGCATCGGAATCAGTGCGTAAGTTATTCGATCCGGATAAGCATATCTTAGGATGACTTAAAAAGTGGTTCATAATAGATGCCTCTTCCACTTCTTCAATGTCACATCCCGCGATGACCTTCCCATCCGGATCTGCGGTCATCCAAGGCATCACTAACGGCTCATCGTTGCCATATCATCCACGCTGTGACTACCGGACTTTGTATCAAGGTGAGACAACCGAGACCCGTCCCTTAAACGCCCCCCAGCTTCCCCAATATTCATACGCTGGCTACTACCGCGATTCCCCCTCCGTAACGAAGCTGAACAATGATACTACGAATCAGTACCAGACACATTTGCAATGGCAGCAACCTTACACCGGTCCTCAACCCGGTTCAGTCTTGTCCTTGTCCGGATCCTCTTTAGAACATCCATTGAATGACACAGACAGCACATCAAATGGCAATCAAATCAAACAAATGAGCCAACCATCTACATCCAACTGGTCCTTCAATCGCGCAGCAATCTCACAGGTCTCGCCATGGAGCTACTCTCACAATGACGGTCCCTGTACGGAACCAGCGACAAATCCCCGTATTATCCTAGATGCAACCCAAGCAGCCAGCCAGCCCGCACCCTCTATCAATGATCATGTTCCAGACCTAGCCGCATTTAAAGACCTATTGTCATTACCTACTCTTCAGCCTGCCCAGATTGCAACTGTATTGCGTAGCAACCCAGAACTGCGAGACGCCGTTTGGGCGGCAGTTGATAGACGGAAAACAAGGTGACCACTGCCATTTTCTGGATTTTCGTTCAGGAAAATTTCCCCAAAAATACATGTCATTTCACGTTTCGTTTCGAACCATGATATCGTCACCACACCGCACATATAATTATCCTGTCAAGAATGTCAAATTTTACTATTCAGTGTGAAGGGCTTTACTTTGGACACTCAAATATATTTACATTATTTATTTATTTTTGTATACAGTGCAGACAGCTGACAAATTTGAAACCCTGAATTATGGCCAAAAATAACCCTAAAAACTGGCCACAATCCAAATAAAGCAAAAAATAGGGAGGAAATGCCAATCGACTCCTTTCTATAATTGCAGTGGTCCAATTGGCCAACAATGCAAGGGAAATGCATTGCCTAATAGAAAGTAGCTTTCTGCCCCAGCCTTGTTGTCCATTCCAAATAGAAGCCTTTTGATGCTAAATCAGTCTAAATGTGTACAGTCAACTCCCTCGTAACCATTAGCTTAGATAACCCATACTCTCTTATACCCCATAGCTTTTTTGGTCTGCAGAGAAATGCACACAAGGCACTGGCAGACAAGAAAGGTGATCAAAATGCCAAGCAAGTTCAGCAAATGGAACACCCAGAGATTTGTGAGATGATGGATCTCTGGGTTTCAAAGCAATGAATAACAATCTTCCACTTACTGGAAAAGTGCTTAGTCAGAAACAGACAGCTTTTGCAAACCTGGTGGGAATTCCTGAGGAGGAGAGGTTGAAGTTAAGCAATGGTTGGTTGACACAAGACAACACAAAGGCATGGATGACCTCCCACCTATATCAAGACTGGATTGAGGAATGGGATTGAGACCTTCAGGGGAGGGGACAAAATTCTTCTTCAGGATAACTTTTCTGGCCATATTGTTCCCAATAACCTTCAGAAGATTTGTGTCAAGAACTTGAACCAAACCTCACTGCACATTTCCAGTGCAAAGATCAAGGCATCATCTGTTGCTTCAAAGCTCACTACTGTGCTGGATTTATTCAACAAGCCATTGATTGCTACAATGAAGGAATATCCTCTGCCAAAATCTATGAAATAAATCAGCTACAGGCAATGCATATCACAGATCTTGCATGGTGTGATGCTGACACCACAACCATCCAAAACTGCTGGTGAGAAGCTGGGATCTTACCTGAGACAGATTCCTCTTCATCCAATGTTATCCAGCCCTCAATTCCTATCTCTTCACTCTTCCAAGATTCATCATTGCAAGTGAATTCTGCCACTCATGCAGAGAGAGAGGCTGCACTGAGGCTGCACTGGATGATTTGGTTGCCATGCAGGCACTGCAGAAAATGAACTGAATGGACATTGAGTCGCTCCTTAACCCAGAAGATGAATCCCACATCTTGACAGAGGTATCTGACAGGGAGATCCATCAAGCAGTTATGGATGCAATCATGCTCATGAGAACATTGTCATCAACAGCAGGGATGATGGCAAAGATGGGATTCAAAGTCCCACTGATGATAGTGTGGGAAGGTCAGGTGTTTTGGTGATGAATTCACCAGCACGGTCATGTGTCACACAGCCTGGTGAGTTGAACAAAATGGTACAGTAGTGGGCTTGCACCTGTGCAAACTTCATCTGGCTGCATTACACATGTCCTTTATCAATTAGCTTTGCTGTGAGGCAGGACTTGACAAGTTTTGCTTGAACATTTTGAATTTTTGTTCTACATTTATATATTTGGTGACTTTCTCTCCTTTTTGTCATTTTTCCACATTTTTTTTTTCCAAATATGGTTTACCACACAGCCCTGACCACATCAATTTACAAAATCCCACATATAATACAGAGGGTCCAGAATAGAAGCAACTGTGGCCCTACAAGTATGCGACGAAACAAATCAAATGGTGTGTGTGTTGGAGCACCTGTGAGCAATGACAGAGCCAATCTCTTCCTCGAGCTTCGCGAGGTCCCAATCCGTAACGGACCCTATCTTCGGCAAGCAGGTGACACTACACATGGTTAGATGATTGTTGCAAAATCAAAAATGATAATACCTCAACTCTAAAAGACGCAAACCTTGCTGACCGGCTTCCTCCCACAAGGCCAGGGATGAGCGATCACAACTACCGAGAATCCTTTGTGCTTCACAAGCTTTGGCGAGGGCATCGGACCAGTTACTAAGAGAAGGGCGTGGACCCTACATCGTGGCTCAATGAATTCTCCAAATCAGATATGGATTAGCTAACCTTTTTAGATACCACGGGAGTGAACTTCCCAGCTTGGTCGGAGCCGTGTTTGGATGACTGGCGGGGTAATTAGTCAAAGGCAACTCGTGGAATGTCTCAAGCACTCACATCACCGGCCTGGCCGCGTAAGGTGGATCGTTTGACGACAGCAGTCAGTGTGGAGATGTACCCTTCTAGTATAATAGAAAAAAGTCGTTCTGTGACTAGATAACGGGTGGGATTCACAAACCAGGAAGGAAAATAGTTAGACGGACCATCCCCCATTCCGTTGAAAAATTTTGATCTTGTCGCTCCAGAGACTGTGATCTCTGAATCCATCTTGAAGCGGGATCCATCGTAAGAGAAGAAGTAGAAGTCTTTCAAATCCGTCAAGACGGCGTAAACTCGGGGCTGCGGGTCGAAACCTTGGTCGCTATTCAGTTTGTAGGCCGCTTGAAACAATGTTTCAAGCCTAGTGATTGTGAATGACCAAGCGGTACTCACAGAGCAGTTCAAGGAGCACCTGCGCAATGTGGTCCAACTCGCTTATCATGGCGAGCTTCAGCTCGACCATCAACAAAATAATGCCCTGCAGCATGTACACCTCATGCTCGACCTGACCACCAGAAGTCTCAGGCGTTTCCGGCATAGGTAGTTCCGGCTTATCCACGACGCGACCTTTGAAGAGCGCACATACAGGGACGTGCCACTAGGAGAAGCGGTTGGCCATACTCGACGACGAACAAACAGAGGGTACTTACTGCATCCATAAGGCGTACCCTTGCAGCCTCCTTCCCTTGGGCTCCTCTCTCCTGGTAGACATCGAGCCACTGAGCCGAATCTCTCATTACCCTCCTATGGAATGAAGGCGGTAGGTAAACATGCGGGACCGTGAATGGTTCTAGTTGATATTTGTCGAGCGTTGGGTTCAGTTCAAATATGGGAGCAACCTTCGCCCATTTCGCATTAGATAATGAGGGTTGCTTCTCCTGCATTGCCTTGAGTTGTGGAAGCGTCAAACGCTCTTCCTGGGCCATCTCCAACAGGAACATCCCGACATCAATGCCTAGATTTCGAATTTGGGTGCATAGAGCCTTCGGGTCCGGACTCACTTGTACGGCAGCAGCAGCCTTCCTTTTTTTCACCATGGTGAGTACGAAGCGCGGGAAGTTCGAGCTTGAAATGTCTGTGATTGTAATGATAATGACTATAATTCAATAAGGGTGAAAAGAAGCCAAGGCGAGAAGCCGTGCTTGTAATGACGAAGCAGTTCCAGAATGTCAGGCAGAGGACAGCGAGCACTGATTCAAGTTTATATCCTAGCTAGCGATAGAGAAGACGACGGCTCTCAATACTCTGAACAATCTCTTTGAAGATATTCCATCCTGTTTCTAATGAAATCTCAGGGCAACCGAAGTCCATGTAAATGTCATCAGCCTCAGCTTGAAACTCTGCTGTCACGAAGGAAAACGCAGACTGGCGAGCATCATCACCACCATAAGCTTGGCGCAGACGGCGTACAGTCTCGGGGTTGACAGAGATTGAACAATCACGGGCTGTCAAGGAAACACTTTCCGGCGCAAGTAACATGTGTTGAGGTGAGTGACCGGACGGATTTATCTTGTTTCGAGAGTGCGAGAGTCGGTGGTTGTTCCAATATTCGCGAAAGATGTCGAGTCTTGTTTGAATGATTGGGACCCATAACCAGTAGAAGGTTTGACTGCAAGGGTTACGCCTCAGCATCATGATGTTAGTCCAACCACTGACTGACCGTGACGTACACATGGACAGGGTCAACAGGAGAGAACACTCCAGACTCGGATCCAGCCTGCAAAACGTGCTTAATTGTGTGCCCTTCACCATTGCGTTTCCACTGCCAAAAAGACTCGATGGGGGTGTTGTTCGTGCTTGGGAGTTTGAGGCAAGGAGGCCATTCCATTGCTGTGAATGTTGGCGCAGCTTCCAAACTGTGTATGCAATACTGGCATTAATGCAGCTTTTGGGACCTTGTTGAGCTGGTAAGAGGTACTACCGTAGTACTTTCTGAACCTCATGGATTTCACTCCCCTTGTGGGTTGTCAACTGGATGGAAATCCGATCTGGTGAAAAACAATTAGACACGTTGAAAGCCTGAGCATAGTGATAACTGACTGTCTATGTCCGTGCAGGCAAAGTTTCTGGTAGGAAGAATTTGTTTTGTAAAGTAGTTACAAGAAACAAATTGGAGATCTAGCAAGAAACTCAGTTTTGGGGGAAAAAACGGAAAGGGGTTTTTTTCAAACTCGACAACAGTGTCCAGTCCTAATCAAGAAGTCAAATGAGCTGCGACTCCCATGGTATTAGGAGCCCAGCGACGCGTTAAGCAAAGTGGAACTCCCAATGATTAGGAGATGGGTGAGTTACTCACAGTTTTAGCGGGGGGGTGGCATTGCATAAGGCAAGAAGGGTTCCAGGATTGGTGTTCCCTGCATATATGGGGCCATGACTATTGCATGTTGGCATAGGTATATCAGGAATGCATTGCTGGTCCATCGACCAATGGTTTTTACTACTTCAAAGGGAACACCTCATAGTAGGAGCTTGAGTGTGGCACCAATGCGGATTCCATGCCCCTGGAAGAGAGGCATTTCAAGTATTTTTGTGAGATCATTCACACATGATATGAAAGCTGATCGGGTGAGAGGTCGGAGTCCCTGGGGGTGTCGCCATGCAAATAAAGGGTCAGCTGGGGATGGGTTATTGATGCTGAAGTGGTTATCGATGGCAGCCTTTGGATCAGATGGGCCTGGTTGTGATGACCAGTATACATCCTCTCCTTTTCGTGAGGCCTTGGTGACAGGGATGTGGAAGACTGACACTTGAAGATTGTTGCGATCCATCCGCCACGTCATGTCAGAGTGTTTGACATGCATGTCAGGGTTAAAGGCCTTCAGGGTGGGAACTGTAAGTTCACCAAGGCGAGAGAGTGAGTAAAAGGTGGTCGTGAGGCAAGCATAGAAGGCGTTGAAAGGCAGCGTTAGGTCTAGTTTATCCTTGGCCATTGCTAGAAACTGGGTGGTGATGGGCTCCCTCTTAGCACGAATGGACGTGGGGGGGGGGTGAGATGAATGGCACCATCGAGTGCTGCTTTGATCTCGGGGTGATTGGCATACCATGGTTGGCCATGGAGAATGTGCCAGGCACAGATGGTGAAGACGTAATTGGCCAGAGTTTTTCCAGAGTAGGCTCCAGCAGAGTTAGCAATGAAAGCAAGGATTAGTACAAGGCTGGCTGGGCATCGTTGAGGTTCAGGGATGGTGCGGAGATCACAAAACCAGTGGAACACAAGGAGTCCTGCGCCATATCCAGCATGAGTGCCTTGAGCCCAGGATACGCTGATGACCTCTAGGATTCGGTCCAGGTCAGCATCTGTGATATGGGGCATGGTGTCATGTGTTCCACGTGTTTTAGCTGGGACCCACAGGCGGAGACAGTCTCGGGCAAGGCAGTGAGGACAAAGGAGTGAAGGGAGAGGGGCCATCCCAGGTTGATAAGGTTGTGGTCTGGAAGGAACTGGGGCTGGGTGTTACGATTTTCACCTTTTTGCCCCTGTCTTTTGCTTTGACAGCATGTGACACCCATACATTCCCACGAAGATGTGCCAAGTCCCACGCTCTGATTGGACGATACCTTGTTACCGAACTCTCGGGTTGACCCCATGTCCTCATTGGATGATTTGACGGTGCATAACCATTCATGCACAACCAGGAGCTGAAGGAACCTGAAGACAATACAATCCGAACTTGACCATTCCATTCTTGTCACAACCCATGACCGGTGTGCATACCCGGAGACAAGAATACTCCATGACCCAACCACCGATCATACCCAGCAATTGGAATACTCTGGTTCTCCGCCGACCGATCATATGTCCACACCCATATGCTCATGACATTGTCATTGTTCTTTCACAATTCACCGACATGGTTCCTTGTGCCTGTCACAGACGAATGAATAGCCTTGTGCCTGATGACCGATCGACTTTCCTATTTTGAAGAAGACCGACACGTCATCCCGATCCTCATGGTTACCTTTGACGCCCAGCTCATCGCCACGATTGTGATATGTTCTATTGGCATCTCCACCCTTGTGGGCGTCTACATCTATGCAACCTATATTCGGATAATGCAACCTCCCCACAATGACTCAGATATCGGATCCGTCATAGTTGCCGACAACCAATGACTCCTTTGACCTATCTTGGCTGAACATCTTGCTCTTCTTCACATGTCACCTCCACATTCATTCGCCTTTCTTCTCATCAGCTGACCACCGGTGCTCAGCTAACAACCCGAACTCGCATGTATGACAAGTCCCCTTGATGCTCCACAAAGACTTGCATTCCGATGTGTTTCATCACCTTTGTGTACCAGTCCACTGGTCAGGAATATCCATACCTAGTCAACATCCCAG
This sequence comes from Hygrocybe coccinea, assembly GCA_963555575.2. NCBI lineage: Eukaryota > Fungi > Basidiomycota > Agaricomycetes > Agaricales > Hygrophoraceae > Hygrocybe > Hygrocybe coccinea. Next base: position 1,921,002 of record OY742000.1, read on the forward strand.
TCATCCATTACCCTGCAGCCAAGAAGGGTTATATGAAGCACCCTTGCTTATCGTACTGCAGGAACTACAGTTGCTGGTGTATGATTACCAGTGTTCATTGCGTTGACCTCATCATGGTTCTTCCCCATCCAGTGATTCGCCTTCTCTCCTGCCTCCAATGATGAAGCATCATGTTCACCTTTCCATCCCGATCCCGCATACACATACTCATAGTCGTATGCTGCTATTGGCCAGGCATCTACTGCCAATGCAAACCATCAGGAAGACGAACCAATCTCATCATTCCAAAACTAGGAACTCAGCCACATGACATCCACATGGCCACCTCATGTTCATCATGTGCTCACTGACACATCCACTCATGGATTGTTTCACCTCCTTACCATGAGGCAACCATGAGGCGCAGGGTCTGGACCCTTGATTGCTCCGAACCATTTCCTTGCAATCACTACTTGAAACACTGATGGACATGCTGTACCTGCAGGGCAGCCTTATTGTTCTTGCATTTCTCTCGGTTTGTACATACAGACCCGGTAGTCTGTCTTTCATGGCAATTCCCTAACTCTTTTGTATTTTAACCTTCATCTTCGAACTGTTCCTCTTTTTCCTTTCCCTTTCCTCACGTTTAGTCTGGTTTCCTCTCCCTGGTTCGCTTTCCTAGACTCTCTCCCTCCCCAGACTGCTACTTGCTGTATAGTAGTGGTAGACCATGAATACACCTTTCATCTTGTGTTTCCTCTGGTCTGATCTCGACTTGTTTTAGTTGGTTGTTGCTGGAGCCCGCTGATCTAGCGATCCATAACAGCATGTTGTTGCGCGGCTGCTTGGTCCTGTAAGAACTGTTCTGCTTGATCTGCAGCATTGTTGTGTAGTTGATCCTGCCATAATTGCTTCTCTAGATTGTTGCCAGCAGTCCAGACATTGGTGAGCAGCTGTACCGCCTGTGCTTCTGTTGTGTCGTCGTTGATGAAGGGTGCTCGAGTCGGAGCATAAAAGTCGGACGGGTAGTCAGGACATTGGAGTAGTGCAGGATCGCTGAGAATTTGAGGCATCAGAAGAAGTCGATGTATGGTTCCGGAGAGAAATAAAAGAGATGATCTGCTCTATTGAGCAGGGAATATCTTTTGGAGTGGCAAGTGCTAGTGGCTTGGGCTGAGGGGCAGACATGCCATAACTTGCCAAATTCATACATAGACTTAATTCTAAATTACACTTATTCTTTGTGTTTGTTAGAAGAAAACCTCTGATCTCAACAAGATCCAAATCATAATGCAGGATGGCATTGTTATTGCAGACATTCGGCATCAAAACTAGCCTCCAGACAAAACCACTGAATTGATCCTTTGACATATACACTGGAAGGTGAATGTCTTTGCCGATATTGAGGCCTTGCTCAGCCATCTTTTCGTGCCCATCAGAATGTTCTTTATGCCATGGACCATCCAAGAGCTGGCCCAGCTCACCCCCTCTGACAACCAAACAAACAAATTAGTCAGCAAGTGAGTGACGGGAAAGTCAGCCAAACAAAATCACGTGAGTAAACAAACACACTTACCAGGTTAGGATTTTAGGAGTTAGTGGCTTAGGTTAGCTTAGGAGGGTATATCTCTTTCTTTGAGATTGTGGTTAGTTGGGGTTAATTTAGTTAGAATTATTCAGCAACTTAGTCAGTAAAAAGGTCGTGAGGAACTTAGAAAATTTCCGCACCTGCTCACATGACTTTGTTTGGTTGTCAGAGGGGGGGGGTGAGCTGGGTCACTTGCTTCTGAGGGATTGTCAAGTGCTTGGTACCAACAAATCGGCCATCAAATTCATCATCAAAGTGATCGTGCAAGATCTGCCGCAACTCATCGCTAAATGGCAGAAAACTGTTAGCCATGAGATGGATCAAGTGACACTATGATTGCACTTGCCTTGGCATCAGTATTCCCTCGTTGGCAAGCCTCTGCTTAACTGAGGACACTCCCCACTTTCCCAGGACATCATCTTGCTTGAGGTCAACAACTACTTGTACTCACTCAACTGGTGTCTTTGAGTTTTTACTTTAGCTGACTGTGCTAACACCAACCTCTTTTCGAAGTTTATACAAGGTAGTTTTTCTAGAAACTGTTAATGGTGGCAGATGACAAGAAATGGAACTGCACACCTGATATCAATGCCATACTCCTTTTTGAATCGGGCCATCTGCTCCACAGCCTGCAATCCAGCCCTGCTGTTCTCTTGACCATATTGTTCAAAGGATTCCTTCATATCTGCCAGTGATGGATCTGCAAATCTGTGAGCTGAAGAGTATGATTGAACACAGAACACTCACACTCTTTTTGCTGATGTTGATTCGCCCCAGTGGCATTCACCATAATGATGTGTTTTGTTGCATGAAATGAGTTGGGTACCGGTGTGTATTTCACGTTTCCAGTTACTAGACTAATACATCATGGTATTGCTTCTCAGATCTGACGGTTGGATCATTATTCAGAGTTCATTTTTTTCATTACTTTTCTTCACTTCTTCGTCAACTTGGCCATTTCATTCTATGGCCTCCAACACTGTTCCTTGTGGAGGGCTCAATAATGAGGATGATGGCTGTCAAGAGATCTTGCCATGAGGTACAGGTGCTCTCTGTCAAAAATGCAAGAAGCTTTTGAAGTTGGGATTGTCGGATGAGGATATCAGCATTATTCTCAATGTCTGTCTTCCTACCCCATTTTTGTTGATTTTTAAACATGAGACATGCTCTTTCTTGCTTTCCAGAAACACCAGCAGTGTATGTTGTGTGGTATTACTGGTTTACACATCAATGATCCATGTGGGACTTGCAAACGTCATTGTAAGCTTCTCAACCCAGTCTGTCATTGCAATGAACTGAACTGAACAAAATATCTCAGCCCTTCAGGAAAAAGAGCAGGAAGATCTATCCAAGACAGCATCAGCTGCCTCATGGTTGAAAAGAATTCAGCAAGATTTTGGAAAGTCAAAACTGGGTGATGTCAGCAACAACAGAGGTGTGGGACCAACTGCTTCTGCAGCCGAGCTTGACAGTCTCTGCACTGCAATTGCAAAAAATATGTGGACAATATCTTACGCAGCTCGGAGAAGCAGTAAGAGCAGTGGTGTTGACAAAGGGATGGGGACTGGGACCCTTCAGTTCACAGATGACACTATCATGCTTGGTGAGTAGAATCTCATTCTGACTCTGATGGCCACACAGCTCGCTGACTTCAATCTTGACCTTGACACACATTCTCTCAGATTTTCTCGCAGGTCTCATTGAACAACTCAGTGTCCAGTGGACAAGTCATGGTCATCTTGATGATCTGTCCCCATTAGTTTTGTTACCCTACAGCTGTAATTGCTTCCGTTCTTCATGTTTATCAACCTTTTGTATATTACTGCTGATATTATAGAGAGGATTGTGAGCTGCGATTCAGCAACAACATTACCTTCCAGAAAGACACTGAGACATTGACCATCAAAGCTTTCTATCAATTTTATGCCAATCATCCCGAAAAAGCATTGGTCCTTGCTGAAATCAAGCAATTGATGCTTGCAAAGGGAACGTATCTGCTATTGGATGTCTTCATCAATGAGGCCAAGGTATTTCCAGTTCACAATATTTGGCAAGATGTACTTACATTTACCTGGACCAGTATCTCCAGAGAACTGGAGGTGACACACTTGTTGAAGATGACGAGCAATTTGATGCTACCATTGGTGGAAAAGGGAAAAGAAAAGTGCATGGTGTACCAGAGTCCTCTCATGCTATGAAAAAATGTGCAGGTTAGTGCTACCAAAGTTCAGTTTGGTCTGGTTTTTGCCCTTTTTGGCCAAACCACGAACCGAACTGGCAGTTTGGTTCAGGGTATGGCCTGAACCGAACATAAACTGCCCTGAACCATTTAAATCGGTTCGGTTCAGGTTCAGGAGGGTTCAAACCCAAACCAAACCACATTTTTCCATATATCTTAACATATGTCAGAGATTCACATATAATGCATTATTAAAATATTGTTTGACACTGTTGTGAGTGTTATTTAGTCCTCAAGCATCTATTCTCACCATATTGCAAGCATCTCATATTAATTTAGTGATGTGCAAGACTATATATCACAATATACTAATATTGATAGACTACTGTGACTTTGTGAGATTTCCCCGAGATATAGCAGCTATAAATTTATAAATTATGTTTCAGTGTGGTCTATTCTTTAATTGAATTATTTTCTGCCACTGTTTCCAGCCAGGAATATGTCCGTGTCATGCTGTATCATACTAATATTCTAAAGTGACTATATTATAAAATATTATGATATCATCAAATATGATTTTATTTACACATGTACATAATTGCAACTCATCTATTAGTGTTTATTACATATGGTAGAAGATATCAAGAACATATAAAATGTCAAAAATATCAAAATCTGAGTAAATATCATGATTTTGACATAGTATCCTTATGTGGGCAGAAAATCAGTTTGGAGCGGTTTGAACCGAGTTCAGAACTGTTCAGAATATCCCCAGGGGTCTGAACCTGAACCTGAACCTCCAGTTCGGTTCAGGGAATTGCCTGAACCTAAACCTGAACTTCGGGTTTGGTTCAGTTTCAAACTGAGTTCAGCAGGTTTGAAACTGAACTTTGGTAGTGTCATGACTAGTAGTCGCACTATCTGGTGTCACTCAAAGGGTTGCACAATGTCGGAGATCGGAGATCGGTCTGACAGCTAGGTGCTGTAGTGTGAGGGCGATCGGATGTTGTCGAGGATATGAGCGCTTATACGTGAGACTCGATCAGATGTTCAAGGCCTCAGGGATAAGGTTTGAGAATGAAAAGTGATAAGGGTTTCTTGATTTGAACTTCTATCAGCGTCGTTGTACAACTACTAGGAGATGGTACAGGAGGTCAAAGTTAAAGTAAACTACCGGTACTTCGATGTCTTTTATACCTTTCCTCCCCCTCCGCAGTATTGATGAGTCGCAGTAAGAATGACTCGCTTTTCGTCGTACGATGGGTCGGAGAGCTGACGCGTTCGTGTTGTTCCTGCCTCGTAATCGCATTGCCCTCGGCATTGCTGCGATTCGTAATCGTGCCGTTTCGGCTTGTGGACATGTCAGCGGTTTCGTATGCTTCGTGGTACGCGTCATCACAGCTTTCCCATTCATCATAAGGGCCATCGTTGCCGTGCGACGTGTCGTCGTTGATCATGGGAGGCCGGTGGAATACGACGGTGGTCAGGGGGATCTCGGGGTCGGTGATGTCGTAAGTTTGTCGTATCCCCCATAGTAATGAAGCCAGAATAAGGATAAGGATGAGAAAAAAGATGAGGATCACGGTGGTCATTGGTTCGATCATGGTTAAGGGTTTGGGCGCTGTGTGATGGTGGTCTGATGGAGAAAGAGACAGTGTGGGAGTTGGGGATTTCAACCTCCGGTCACGTGGATGAATCGTGGGATTCCATGAGAGGAAGGTCGAATACGCGAAGGCATGTTGGCGGTATAAAGTCTCGTTGTTCTTCGGTCTTCGTTCTTCAGCATGCGATGTATCCCCACTCTTCTCACCGTCTTACGTTCTTCAAGACGTCCGCTCTGTTCTCCCCAACCCCCCCTATCACGGTTAATTGTATTACGCATCACTTCGCCCTCTCGCTCTCAGATGCTGATCGGGATCTGTATTGGGCTACTGGTCGGTGTTTCGCTTGCGGGAAGGCGAAGCATCGCACGGAGTGTTGCCCACTTTCTGTACGCAACAAGAGGCTTCTGTGCAAGTTACTGGAGAACCTGTACCGTGAGTGTTCCATCCCTCTAGTTGTTTGACGTGTTCTGATGATCTTTGGCTTCTAGCGTTGGACAATGTGTTCCCCCCCTCTCTGGTACTGTCAGACTCGATGCTGTCGCTCGAGATGGTCTCATGGGCGGATTCCGAAGACAACCTCTGGCTGGGATACCGTAAGTCCCAGCCTTGTTATCGATTTGGTCTCGCTGATCGGTTTACCCGGAATTGTCAGGCAGCGGTCGAGAAGGCATTAGAGAATGCCGTTCAGGGAATGATCGATGAAGGTTCTCTTCTGGTCGATACAGGGTGTGCCAGGGGGTCTGGAGCTGGGGTTGCAGGATCCGAAGAGGATCTGTTTATCGTAGAGTAGTGTTCCCCTTCAGGGAACATATCCATAGTCGTACTCCCTCTAGGGGAGTTGTAGTTGTAACTTGTTCCTTGTGTTCTGCCCCCTTCGAGGGGATGTAATTGTATTGCGTCACCCCGCTCCGCATGTCATGTGAAGAATAAGTTGTGAGTCTGAGAGCTGGAGAGGATCGTCATGAAAATATGGGAAAGTAAGGAAAAATGTATAGGGGGTGACGCATTTTCATGACAGGTAGCACTAGTGCAGGTATTTGCAATTTTAAGTTGTAATAATTGGTCATGGCTAGTTTCTAACCCATATCACGAGTGAGCGGCAACCAGATTCTTACAAGTTTCTTTGTTCCTGACCAACACCAGGCAGGGTTCCACCTAAAGCCTTCACCTGTTCTCATTGCAAAGACTGATGCCATCCGTTTCTGTCATATTGATTGTTTGGTTGGAGACAATGATGGAAAACCTCTTCTAACTGATCACACAACTTGCCAAGATGCTCAATTAGAATGCAAGCCAATGTCACTCATCTCAGGTTATCAAGGCAAGACAAAGGACACTTACAAGGTGTGCTTTCCAAGTTGTTATGTCTTCAGCATTCTTTGGCTGTAATGTTTCCAAGCTATCTATAGATAGTGAAAAATTTGTAGCCAGGAGATTATTTGACGTGGGGAAAGGACAGGGCATTGATTTGAATGAGAGTGAGACCCTTCTCATTCAAGACTTGATCCATTTCAAGAGGTTGGCAAAATTTGCCAATGAGGTTTTTTGCACAGCCAAAAAGTTTGGTGTCGAGGTTGCAGGTAAGATCATTCAGTTGCACATACTACATGCCAATGCCAATCATGAACAGTCAGCATTCTGGGTCTCAGATGGCTTCGTAATATCAGCTGTGGTAATAAGGGATGGTGAAATGGATGCTCATGATATTCCATACCTTGTCAAGTCTCTACATAGCTCTTCAGCTGTTCTTAGGTTCACAGGGACTTTGGGTGCATCTACAAAGACCAACAAAAAGACTATGACTGTTGCAGCCTTTTCACACTTCATCATGTCCCAGACAGCTTGTGCGCTAAGCTTTTCTGATCTCCAAGGTATGGCGGCTCCACAATCTCTGGATCTCTTGCTCACTGTCACACTGTGTTGATTGTAGGGTCTCTGAACTGTGGTGCTGATGGTCAAAATGAACTTGTGCTATTCAACCCAATGTCCCATTCAGTTTTGGGTGAGATGTCTTGTGGGTTGTCACCATGATTCCTATTCACCTGTTTCACTCAATGTAACTTGGGCCTTGGTGATCGCCTTGAAAACTTCATTGATTCTCACTGCTGCTCACCTGTTTGTGTGAATCTGCAGCTGCCTTCCAAGGCTATCCTCACAGCAACATTATATGATCAGAAGATGAAAATGGCAAATACAATTGAGAAGCATACAGGTGACGATGATGCTAATGATGAGGGAGCAGTGCCAAGGAGATGGAGGACAATGGCAGTTTCATGATCCACAGTCGGGCACAAGCTCAGGCTGTTAGTGAGAATGGGGAATTTGGGGCTGTGTGATGATTCCATCATTGTAGAAGTTCTGCTCTGAGTCCATGAACTTGCACTGTCTTTACTCACCTCGTTCCGAGTCTTTTCACTGTCCTTACCCTCACCTATCGTTGTCATTGTACCTCAAGCAGAGCAGGGAGATTTGCAATACAATCTTCCCATAAATGATTTTCCGCTGGATGGTAGACTTCAGACAGCCGAGCACTGGCAACCTAACATTGACCCAATTCCTCAACCACTTAGGCATCACTTGACAGACATTTCAAGCTTGAACTTCCGGCACTTCATATGGTGAGTGCAAGTATTTGAACTCTGGATGATAAAGCATGTCACAAGAATGTCTTGCGAGTCTTTTTTTTTCTTCCTATCTATGACATTGCACATGCACATTTATTATTCTGCAGGTTGTGCAAGATTGTGCAATCTCCACGATTTGTACCAGCTGTAATTTCTGTAGTATATAGCCATTGTAAAAATGACCCTACCAGCACTATTGTGCTGTTGAGCTTGACAGCCTGTTGTTGTACACTCCCACCAACATCTCAACCTCAAAAATACAGGCTGTCAATTGACATGGCTGTTGTGTTTGGGAGGTAGATTGGTGGGTGGTGGGGTAGTCATGGGCACCTGGGTGTGCCATTGTCAACCCATCAATCATTATCCCTATCCCAGCCTCATTGCCATCTTGATATTGAATATTTAACCTGATCTCATCACGTAATCATTCAGTTCATATTTGCAGATCCTTTATTTAGACATCTCAGTATTGCCATACAACAATACTGAGATGTACCTTACACCTTCACTCTCCCTTACAACATAGACCAACACACTCTTAGGTACTATTAATAATAGTATTGCTGTACAACAATACTGAGATATTAGTCCACTCTTAGCCATAAAATCAGTCAGCACCCTGCCTCTAATACTTGATGACCTTGTGAATGCAGTGCCATGTCAATTGACATGGCTGGTGTGCTCACAAAGTTATTTTGGGGTGGTGGCACTGGTGGTGTTCACATTTGAATCATACACACCACTGGGGTACCATGAATAGTGATGGTACAGTTCAGTTCTGAACCTGGGTTTGAACCTGAACCTACATGAACCAAACCTGAGTTCAGTTCAAGATTCAGGATAATGCCTGAACACAAACCTTAGGTTTGGTTCAAGGTTCAGTCAAGGAAGGAATCTTGTGAACCTGGTTCGAACCTGAACCTAATCCTTCACATATTAGTCTAATTTCTGCTGAGTAGAGACTTAGTTTTGGTCCAACTATTTACTGACTTGAAATTTTGGCACTATTAATAACAGAATCTGGATTAGTTAAAGTTTATACTGTTGCAATTAGTGCTTCTGTAACAGGAATATCTGCAAACTTAAATGTATTTTAAAATGTAAAGTTGAAATTCAGCCTAGGATGCCCATGTTATCTGATTCAGTTATACTGATTGCAATGTCTTTCCTTCCTGTTACAGCACTTTTCACATGTGTACGGAATCACAAAAATAAAAATAGTCTTTGGCCTTGTTTGTCTGGGACTTGGACCCCAGAGAACACTGATCCTTATGCCCTACCATAGCATATCAAAGGATCTGAAAGCTTGTATTCCTATCCTGAAACAACAGGGCTTTACAGTCCAGGAGATCTGTAGCCTCTTTGGCATAAAGAAGTCCCTTGTCTATAAATCTCTTGACTATAACCACTAATATGGAGTTCCTTATAATCCTCACACACACTGATTTGGCTGGCATCAAATCCTCTCTTATGAAGACCTCAAACTCATCGTTGCGCTCTTGAACTGCAGACACAGTATCTACCTTGATGAGATACAGGCTGAGCTCTATAATAAACATTGTGGTAGGGAGATCCGGTAGATCACATGATCTTCCCATGGTTGGATCCAGTAGACAGTCCTGTTTGGTAGTCAGTAGTGAAGTGCAGGGGTTTACCCTCAATGTATAATGCATTTGATTTGGTACTTTTATTACATGATGAATTCTTGGAAAAGTGATGATGTTTTTACATAATGAGGTGAATATAATACATATCTACAAGTTTTATTATCAAGGGGTACAAAAATTCTCAATGTAATCATATCTAATTCTGCTTTTAAAGCTCAGGGGTACAAAATACCCCTCAAACCTCAGTATTTTGTACCCCTGGGCTTTAAAAGCAGAATTAGATATGATTACATTGAGAATTTTTGTACCCCTGGATAATAAAACTTGTAGATATGTATTATATTCACCTCATTATGTAAAAACATCATCACTTTTCCAAGAATTCATCATGTAATAAAAATACCAAATCAAATGCATTATACATTGAGGGTAAACCCCTGCATTTCACTAGTAGTCAGCAGGATTAGGATTGATCTTAGCCACCTGAGCCTAGCAATAGAGCTTGAGGACCTTCTCCTAGTCCAATGTGGTGCCCTGGTTTTCATACCAACAATCTTGCACGCTTTACACCATCTCCATTACTCTTGAAAATGCATTTTTGCTCAAGCTTTAAAAAGAAATGACTTGCTTCATTCAGTATTTATGAACAGGGTTGCTGATGAAGTATCCAACCCTGATATGTTGATGTTCATCAATGAAGCTGCCCACAACAGGAAAACATCTGCACATTGTTGTTTGTGAGAAAAGTTTATATGAAAAAACTAATCTGCACCAAGGGTTTCTGGAGTGCGACTTTGATCGGGAAATTACCTTGTTGTTCTTCAGAGGATGGTAAGCAACTGTTAAACACCTATGGTCTGTGCTCAACAACTGTGTGGTCTGAGGTTTGTCCTAACAAAGGTTAGCACAGTCAAGATAACAATGAACAGCTACCTTGAGTAAGATTAAGTCAAGTTATATGACTTGGAGGATGGATGAACAGTGAGGTCTTTCCTACACAAGGTAAAGACTTTGAGGTTATACACAAGCAAGCGTGTCAAGTGTTGTGTATGATGAACAAGAATGTGATGAGCAGAGGATAGTAGAAGTCAAACAAGTGTGGGTGACAAAGACTATCTAACAGAATGTGACAATGACAAAGTATGAAACACTAAAACAGTCAAGAAGTATTGATGTTCAAGATATCTGACAATGTTCCGAAGCTTCAAACGCACATTGACTACTGGTTCAGAATATGTACTGGGATATCTTGGTGAAGACCAATATATCTTGAGACAAATGACAATAGTAACGGCACTATGTCACAGAATATTTCCCAAACTAGTAATAAAAGAGTATCAATATATCAGATATTGACAGATCAATCAAGACTATCGAATTTGAGAATGAACAGCAAGCAAGAATTAGACTGTAACTGTAACTGAATTGGTATACTAGCTACTACACAAGTAGTTAGATACTGAAGAGGGTGAATCAAAGGATGATGGGAATGGGGGATCAAGTTTGACTTGGGGGGGATCAACTTTTGACTGATGTCTCCTGCAGAAACTGGGCCCTATTTATACCTTCAACTACAGGAGTCATTCAGAGTCATAGGATGGAATATGAAATGAGTGTACAGGTTAATGAGTCATAACTGGTCATAGTAGAGTAATATGAAATGAGGGGGCATATGGTGAGTAAGCATTGGAAATAGGGGCATAGGTTTGTGAGTCAAGAGGAATCACAAGGGAGTAATTTGAAATGGGGCATAGGGTGTGCAAGCACATAAAAGGCAAATGGAAATTGGGGCATAGGTTTGTGGGCATCTAATAGTGTTGGGGAAGTTCGGTTTGGTCCGGTTTTGGGTCTTTTTGCCCCAAACCGAGACCAAACCATTTGGTTCCTGTCAAAAATCCTGGAACCAAAACCAAAACCGACATAAATCATTTACGTCGGTTTGGTTCAGTCCAGACTCGGTCTAAACTGAGACCATTTGGTATCCACCTCGCGAGAGAGCCGCACACGTCAATTGACATGGCCAGCATCATTGCGAGGTGGGATTGGGGGCAGGAGAGCTGCTGTGCCCTGCCATTCCTCCATCTGACCTCACAGGAGAGCCGCGCACATCAATTGACATGGCCGGCATCTTGGTGAGGTGGGATTGGGGGGCAGCTACTCCATTGATGTGGCCAGATCTTCATGAGGTGGTGAAATGCAGGCATCGTATGCATGTGTTTTGCCTCGGCTGCGTGTGGGGTGCTGGAACACCTCATGGCGAGGTGGGATTCCCTGTCCTGGTGGTGTCGAGCCTCTCTGTGTGGGTGTCCTGACGCGTCATACGTTGTACACGTGACAATGGCTGGGCTCACCCTGCATTGGCCTTCCTCGGTGGTGGTGGTGGTGTTGGTGTTGCATGGTGGTGATGGTGGTAATTGTGGTGTTGCGTGGTGGTGATGGTGATGTGCCACGTTCTGTGATATTGTTATGATTTTTACCTTTTTGCCCCTGTCTTTTGCTTTGACAGCACGTGATACCCATTGACCTCTACATTCCCATGAAGATGTGCCAAGTCCCACGCTCTGATTGGATGATACCTTGTTACTGAACTCTCGGGTTGACCCCATATTCCCATTGGATGACTTGAAGATGCATAATCATTCATGCACAACCAGGAGCTGAAGGAACCTAAAGACAATACAATCCAAACCTGACAATTCTGTTCTTGTCACAACCCATGACCAGTGTGCATACCTGGAGACAAGAATACTCCATGACCCAACCACCGATCATACCCAGCAATCGGAATACTCTGGTTCTCTGCCGACCGATCGTATGTCCACACCCATATGCTTATGACATTGTTATTGTTCTTTCACAATTCACCTACATGGTTCCTTGTGCCTGTCACAGATGAATGAATAGCCTTGTGCCTGATGACCGATCGACTTTCCTATTTCGAAGAAGACCGACATGTCATCCCGAACCTCATGGTTACCTTTGACGCCCAGCTCATTGCCATGATTGTCATATGTTCTATTGGCATCTCCACCCTTGTGGGCGTCTATATCTATGCAACCTCCCCACAATGACTCAGATATCGGATCCGTCATAGTTGCCGACAACCGATGACTCCTTTGATCCATATTGGCCAACCATCTTGTTCTTCTTCACACGTCACCTCCACATTCATTCGCCTTTCTTCTCATCAGCTGACCACTGGTGCTCAGCTAACAACCCGAACTCGCATATACGACAAGTCCCCTTGATGCTCCACAAAGACTTGCATTCCAACATGTTTCATCACCTTTGTGTACCAGTCCACTGGTCGAGAATATCCACACCTAGTCGACATCCCAGTCATCCAGTACCCTGCAGCCAAGAAGGGTTATATGAAGCACCCTTGCTTATCGTACTGCAGGAACCACAGTTGCTGGTGTATGATTACCAGTGTTCATTGCATTGTCCCCATCATGGTTCTTCCCCATTCAGTGATTCACCTTCTCCCCTGCCTCCAATGATGAAGCATCATGTTCACCTTTCCATCCTGATCCCGCATACACATACTCATAGTCGTATGCTGCTATTGGCCAAGCATCCACTGCCAATTAGTGTTGCCTCAGACCGGTCGACCAGGAAAAGCTGATCCCGGTCCTGAACTTTTGATGCACAACCAGGGGTTTCCTAGGGTCTTATTTTGTAGCCATGGACCCTAGGAAACCCCTGGTTGTGCATCAAAAGTTCAGGACTGGGATCAGCTTTTCCTGGTCGACCGGTCTGAGGCAACACTACTGCCAATGCAAACCATCAGGAAGACAAACCAATCTCATCATTCCCAAACTAGGAACTCAGCCACATGACATCCACATGGCTGCCTCATGTTTACCATGTGTTCACTGACACATCCACTCATGGATTGTTTCACCTCCTTGCCATGCGGCAACCATGAGGTGCAGGGTCTGGACCCTTGTTTGTTCCGAACCATTTCCTTGCAATCACTACCTGAAACACTGATGGACATGCTGTATCTGCAGGACAGCCTTATTGTTCTTGCATTTCTCTCAGTTTGTACATACAGACCTGGTACTCTGTCTTTCATGGCAATTCCCCAAGGACCCTAACTCTTTTGTATTTTTAACCTTCATCTTCGAACTGTTCCTCTTTTTCTCTTCCCTTTCCTCACATTTAGTCTGGTTTCCTCCCCCTGGTTCGCTTACCTAGCCTTCCTCCCTCCCCTGGACTGCTACTTGTTGTATAGTAGTGGTTGACTATGAATACACCTTATTCCTTGTGTTTCCTCTGGTCTGATCTCAACTTAGTTTAGTTGGTTGTTGCTGGAGCCCACTGATCTAGTGATCCATAACAGATATATGATAAAATCAATAAAAAAATGAGTAAAAAAAACATATAATGTAGGAGTGGGGGGTGGTGCATCCACCCCCACTGCTTGTTCCACCATGTAGACTCCCACTCCACCCTGTTCGTGTTCATTTGCATGCACGTGCATCTTGGACACATTTGACTTGGCCGTTGTTGGCATACGACGTGGTCATGGCCATCATGGTGGCAATTTTCGTTGTCGTTGTCATCGTCGTGGTGGTGGTGGTGATGGTGGTGGTGGTGCGTCATCCTGTAATCTGTTAATGCGTTAGTTAGGTTTGAATAAATAAAAATAAAAAATATATGTGGGCAGCAGGGAGTACCCCACTGCCTGTTTTGTTGACCTCAGCTGCTCCATCGTCCTCATTTGGCGTACATCGGGGGTGTTGGTTGTGGTGGTTGTGGTTGTGGTTGTGGTTGTGTTGGTGGTTATGTGTGTGGTGTTGCCTGTCGTTTTTGTTGTTAGAATCCAATATAATCAATATAATTAAGACTTACCTGGGCGGCTGGGTACTCTCAGCCGCCATTTCTGCTCTCCTTTGGTGGTCGATCCTTGTTCAGGGCATGTTTGAGGCCTTGTGGGTGGGTGATGAGCAAGTTTTGGGTTGCCGTCTGATGTTTATCGGTTCGGTTCAAACTCAGTTTGAACTGGGTTTGAACCGCAGCCAAATCCCCCAAACTGAGACCAAACGGTTCGGTCTCTGCTAGAAAAATCCCAAACAGAAACAGAAACTGCTGGTTTTGGTTTGGTCTAAACCGGGTTTGGGTCTGTCTGAGACCGAACTTTCCCAACACTAGCATATAAAAGGGCAATTGGAAATTTGGGCATAGGTTTGTGACTCATGCAGAGTCAATTACTGAGAATCATATGGTACTGTGGGAAAGGATGGGGCATAATTGGTCATGATGGTGTCATAATGGTGTCATAAGGTGGGGCTGCTGATTGATCAATGAGTCATCTGAGGGGAGATGAGTCACTGGCTGATCTTCTCTGAGATCTGGGGTGGTCTATGGTTCTCCAGGAATCATGGACCAAGGCTGGAACATGTAATTTCAAATTGGGCTTCTAGAATCAGTTCTTCAGGCTGTGCTTCCTTTTCCAATGTTCTAGAATAGGAGGCTGTGCTTCCTCTATCATTGTTCTTTGATGGAAGATAGAAGGCTGTGCTGTGCTTCTTTTCCAATGTTCTAGAATAGAAGAATCATGAAAGATAAGAAGGTGGCTGTGGAATGTGGCTGCTCTGATCTTGGATCTTGATATCTGATGTAAGGCTGTGGCTGCTGATCTTATCCTTTCCTTATTAGTAAAGTTAAGAATAAGTGAGCTATTATCTAATCTGTAATCTGTTAAGGCCTTGTCCCTTCATTACTGATGCTGTAAGCTGGGTTTGATGGTGGCTGGGCACCATCCCTTAGAACTTGGGGCTATATTCCTGATATTGTCCACTTGTTGTCCTGGCTCTTGAGAGAAGGGATACTCCAGCTGAAATTGCAATATTGCAGTGGAATGGAAAATTGTATAAATATCCTTTCTTCAATCTTGTACCATGTTTTTGATCCAAAACCATTTTGGATCATGACAACGTATGTGAGGCTGGTCATTGGTTGGAAGGGGATGTGTGCAAAGGTGTTGTTTCATTTGTGGGCAGAGATATTCCATTCTTCCAATCCTAACACTTAACAGCATCATTACATATGATGTTATTCCTGAATCAGTCACTTCTGTACAGTTTTTACAGTTTCTTCAAGAACTTGTGGTATGTTTCATTCTTGACCTTTGATATTAGAATAACTTAGAAGTAGCACAGATTCCCCTAACCAACCCATACCCTGGGCCTTGAAGCATCCTTATTTTAGACAATTGCAATATTCACCACTCTGAAGATGTGAGTGCACTTGTTGAAGATGAAGCATGTAAGTCTTCGTTCAACTTTCCGATATGTTACTCAATTGGTATTCTAGATTGTAAACTCATTTTCCTCCCTCTGTACTCACCCAACTTGAATCTGATAGAGCAAGCCTTCTTTGCCATCAAGAGTTACTTGAAGCGATATTCACAGGACTATTCCTTTTCTATAATTCATTGAGCATGTCAAAATATTACTTCTGACAAGGCTTGGGGTTTCTTTTGTGCTTCTGGATATGTTATGTAGTATCCTTTGCACAATATGAATCATCTGAGTTGAACATTTCAAATGATCATAACAATGTACATATCATTGACATACTGAAAACACAACATGACATGACATGGGGACAGTTTGGAAGGCTGAAAACAAGTATGACACATTCAAAAAGGTTGAATTGGAAGAAAACACAATGAAAAAAAAAAGAACAGGCCAATTTACAAATCATCACCATCAAGAACTGGAATGTAACCTATCAGAAGGGGCACCACATCACTTTGAGCTTCACAATAGTAGTACCAATCAAAATCATCAGGTTCACAAGTACCCTTCATCATCTTTGGCCCATAAAGTCGCATAGCACTGCAATCATGAAACTGCTTCTTGAACCAGACTTTCTTGCTAGGTGGTGTTGAAGGGGCAGGAGAAGAAACATGAGTATCCAGTTTGCACTTTGCAGCTGGGCTATTCCACCATTGCAATGAATTCTGTTTGAGGCAGATAACATCTCCTGGGTTGATCCCAATTTACTTGAGGGCAACATCATCAACAATGTGTAGAATATCAGGGCCGTACCCCATTCATTTGAGGCTCTGCTCATGTAAGGAAGCATTTGAAATTCCAAGGTGATTTTCAGCATATTTGAGAATTGTGGAAGTTTTGATGGAGTATTGGTGACTGGTGAAATTGCAGTAGACAAGGCGATGGGGTCCTGAGAATGAATTGGTGTAGTCAGAGGATTACCACTTGGTGCTTGAGTGATTGTTGCAACACTGGAAAGAATTTGCGAGATATGGGCTAATGCTGAATCACCAGATATGTTGACAGTGGAGGAGATCAATTTGGAATGGTGATGTGAAGTAATAGATGCTTTGTGATTAGCAGGATCAAATGTTGCTGTTGTTGGGGGACCCTTTACAGATGCTGTTCCATCATACTAGCTCATGGGTTAGTCACATGCAAGTTGTGGTTGACATAGGACTTACCATCACATGAGCCCATTCTTTCATCATGAAGGGTGTCAACAGCACAGACTCTGTGGTGATGGAATCAATATATGTATACCCAGCATCGTGATCATTTGCAAAATGCTTCTCAAGTAATTCTCTAAGGCAAGCCAACTCAGCATCAATCGTTGCAAGTCTGGTGGCATTCTAAAAAGGATGTTAGACAGTAAACAAATTGGCATTGTCAACTTACATCTATATCATCTTCATTATTATCATGTTCTCCATCAGAACTGTGCAATGCATTCTTCTGAAAGGTGAGATAGATATTTCTTGTATATATGTGGCCACTACATACCTTGCTTGCCATTTTCTCAATGTCATTTATGTCAACAAGGATCATAACTGCTCTGTTTGGTTTCTTCTGGGTGATCTTGTTGATGACATCCTGGTATTCTGTGAAGTTAACAACATCCCGTGCATTCCCTTTACTTCAGTTGAAATCTCAGTGCCTGGTGTAGCTTTGTCTACCAACATACTCACTTGGCTGGTGGTACCTGAATCTTGCAACAATAATGTCTGCGTTCCGAAACTTGAAACCTGTTGTTGATATGATGCTTTGCTAGTACCATGTTGAGAAGCTCAATGTAGTTGGATTTTGTAGCAAAGCAGTTATGGGTGAATTCCTTCATTTTCAGATTCTTCTTTGTTGATTTCTTCTTTCCCAAGTCTGTATCATGGTCAATTATCAACTGGCTGGGGTCCAGTACAAACAAGATCAAGGAGTATTTTTATTTTTGCAATCCTGTACACATGTGAAAAGTGCTGTAAAATACTGCAAAACATTTGCAATGACCATCTGAACAGTTGTCCAGGATATTTCATGCTTACTGTGCTCACCTGTGACTCTGTCACTACCATCATGCTACATGTGGCAGCTCCATCACTGCGCTCTAGTCACGTGCTCATTGTTTCCACATTAGGCCATAGCTGCATGGCCTTGTGTCCTCGTTGTTGACAATGGCAGGATTTTGGCTATTCAACTGTAGGGCACCCTGGGCGTGCAACTACCCATTCTACTGTACACAGTGACAGGGATCCAGCACAAGTGCCATGCAGAAAATTTTCATAGCAGACTGATTACATACAAAGAAAACATAGTAGCAGCAGTGGCAAAGCAGAGTGGCAAACAGGCAGAGAGGGTGGGTTGGAGTAAGAATGGCAGGGAGGGAATGTGGAAATTGAGATACAAGGGTATGAATGGAGAAGATATGGTGGGGATGGATAAAGGAAGGGGACAGGGCCCAATCATGATTATTTATCATCACTCTCGGTATCAGAAGTGAATGACACGGGTTTATCGCAGGTACACACTGCCAACCCGTACCTGCATCCGCATCTACCTGTACCTGTCACCCGCCGGGTTTTCGCTTCAAAACAAGCCCAGAATCATCCAAAACAGTTAAGAATTGACTGAGATATGATCAAATCATTGTTTTGAGCATATCTCTCTCAGTTCTTAACTGTTTTGGATGATCCTGGGCTTGCTTTAAAGCTGGCGGGTATGGGTTGAGATTCCCGTACCTGTACCCGCATTACCCATGGGCCCTGACCCATGCGGGTTTAAAAACCCGTGTCATTCACTAGGTATCAGATCTCTTAGCAGGTGGAAGCTGGGTCTTGCAGGCCTTGGCCATAGTCATGGGGTTGGACTTGGGCTTAGGCTTGGACTTGGTTTTGGGCTTGGGCTTCAGCTTTGGCGCCACCCTTTTTGTCTTCTTTGAGGGACCTGCAGCATCCTCATTGCTCTCCTTATCTTCACTCTCCTCGTTCTCATCGGCTAGTGATGCCAAAGTTCAGTTCAGTTCAGAAACAGGTTCAGGGCATATTTATGAAATATCTGAAGGAGAATAATGTGAGTCTGTCCAGCATTTTTTTGAGGGCTTCTTTAACATGTTTAATTATCTAGTATGAATTGTGCCTGAAGAAAATGTGAAAACTGAAATTTATAAAAATGCATCTCGCAGTTGCTGGATGTCATCCACTGTCCCTATCTCTGAGGGACTGACCAGGTGGCTGAACTGATTTCACCTGCAGGCGTGTGACAGCTTCCTCATAGTTAGTGTAGTTCATAGCAATTTGCTTGACTTTATAGGTGAATTCTGTTGGGCTGTGAGCTGGAAATTGTAGGTGACAGAGGGGTGCATACTCACTCAGGCTGGACAGGATAAGTTTTGTGCACTCAGCACACATTGATACAAGTGTGTCATGCTCATGAAGAGCTTTCTCTCTAAGTCAGGATTGGGTGAGCGCATGACAGAGGTTGTACTTACTTTTCAGCCTCACACAAGCCCACTGCTCAAACAATTGAGTCACATCCCAGGGGTTGAGACCAAGTGACTCCACAAAGAAGTCCATGGAATCTCCAGAAGCCCACTCCATCACAGTGTCATTGATATGACCATGGCTGAAAAAAGTGATGGAGTACATGCTAGTGCAGGACACAGGTATACCCGCAGGTTATGGGGCCTGGACTCATACCCATACCCGCCACGGGTATAAATTTGAGGCCACAGGTACAGGTTCCATGCAAGTTTTGTGCAAATCCTGCAAAAAACATGCAAAAAACGTGTTTTTGAGGTAGTATTCGATTTCTACGGGATTAAATACTAATCGGATTGTCTTGATGTAAACTGGAGAACTGTTTAAAACACATTAGAGAGCATCCCTGTATTTTTTAGGGAATTTTAAGAGCTTCCGGTCCCATGGTATATGCAAGAAACAGTGAAAAAACACCAAAAAACAGGTTTTTGAGGTAGTATTCGATTTCTACCGGATTAAATACTAATCGGATTGTCTTGATGTAAACTGGAGAACTGTTTAGAACACATTGGGGAGCATCCCTGCATTTTCTAGGGAATTTTAAGAGCTACTGGTCCCATGTTATATGCAAGAAATGGTGAAAAAACACCAAAAAATGAGGTTTTTGGTGTTCTTATCCTCCAAAAGAATACAGGCAGTACCCGTGAGGGTACTTCACGGGTACTGCGGGTATCTAGACCCTAGACTTGGACTTTACCCACACAGTACCCGTACCCTTAACCCTTAAGGGTACCTGATACCCCTGACCTGCACTAGTACATGCCAGTGCACTCAGACAGGTTCTCCAGCTAAGGGGTGGTCATATGGGCAATAGAAGTGGTACATGGTAAGAGATGTACCTCTCAGTTGATGTTCCATACTGTGCTTCGGAAGTCCTGCATTACAGCAAGATTTGATGGGTGTGCTCCAGATTTCTTCTGCGCACATTTCTCCATGAGCACATTCTTGAGTTCTACCTCCCACTCTGTAGATAAGTCTTGAAGTTCTGGGTCGTTGGCCATGAGTTCATGCAGTTCTTTCAGCTTGATGCATTCACAAGAGCCTTACCCTTATTCCTGGCATCAGGTCTTTAATATAGTGACAAGGGATATGAAAGCATACCTTTGTTCAGCTCTATAGCTTTGTGGTGAGCCAAAGCATTGTGCAACGTTGGTGTGCATGATTTTTTGTAGTGGGTTGAGGAGCTGATGAGGTCTTGAATATAAGCCAACTTCCGGTGATGCTTCACGGCAAGTGCTTTTATTTCAGCAGCATGAGAAGCATTGAGGGCATCAATGTTGGCAGCCAGCTCCATGTTCTTGATTTTTCTTGCAGCCTGCCCAAGCTTTCAAGTATTCTGCTCAGCTGTTGAAAATTTGTCCTGAACATGCAAAGGTTGCACATCAATGATTGGGTTGTGACTGGCCCAGGTTGTCTGGCAGTTGATATGGGCTTCTTCCAAGGCCTGGTCCACAGTGTCGGTGTTGGCCATCCAAAGTACTTGTTTAGTGGGCCAGTGCTTTGCATGGCATGAACAAGTTCTTCAAAAGTTCATATCTTTACTCTGAATTGATATTATAATCATCCTTTATTTTAATTATTGTATGCAAATTTGAACTACAATTAGAACACCCACCCACTCACACAAATACATTCAAACATATATTGCCAGCACAAGATTTTTGTTTCTGCATAGTCTAACTTCAACATCAGATATCTCATTAAGTATGCCTTCATATGAACAAGTATTGGCTGTAATCATACCATCATGGAACCAAACCTTCTTGTCTGCACATATAAGTTTTTCAACCTTATCACATGGGAAATCTTACCAATCATTCTTTGATATGTCGATTTGTTTTCTGGTTTGATCTTAGCTCTCTAAACACCACAAAAACGCCTTCTCCCATGCCTCTTTTGACAACACCTGAGTATACACATTGACCATCTTTTTTGTTATTTATTCCATTAAATAAGATACATTATTTGCACAAATATCATGTGATTTTCAAGAAAATTGAATAAAAAAACTCTGACAATTCCAGACAAGTCTAAAGAGAGGTCCAACGAAGTTCAGGTCTTGAGTCATTGAAGGGTCCAGGGAGACTATCTTTATTTTTAGTTTCACTAAGTGTGCCTCTGGACAAGTCTCAAGGGAGGTCCAAAAAAGTCCCAGTCTTGAGTCATTAAAGGGTCCAGAGAGACCACCATCAACAATACACCTCCAGAGGGTGGAAGTAAATGGTGCACAGACTGCACAATTATGACTTCCATGGTGCAGATTGCCCCCTCTGGTGATAATATTGGAGACTGGGGGAGGGCCATGCACAGACTGCACAACCATACCATCCATGGCCCAGACAGCCATCTCCCTTTGGTTAATTTTAGAAGGGTGGAAGAGGATCATGCACAGACTGTACAATCACAACCTCCATGGCTCTGATAACCACCCTCTATGATATTCTCAAGCATTGTGGGAGGATGGAGGAGAGCTATGCACCAACTGCACAATCTCTCTGGCCCAGACAGCCATTCCCCCAAGTCATGATTTAGCACATATTAGTCTCAACAGAGGTCCAGCAACAGCCTTTACTCAGGCTATCAATGGGTCCAGAGAGACTGCCTGTCAGGCCATGCAGCTGGATAGCCTACCTTCTGCTGATGCATCTCAGCAAAGATCTGACAAAGTCCTGGTCTCAAGTTATTGAAGAGTCTGGGGAGAAGACCAGCAGGGGCACGGATACAAATTTTGAGAGGATGGAGGTGAACCAAGTACAGACTGCACGATCACAATCCCTGTGGCCTGGATGGCAATCCTTCATGACATTTAGATTCAAGATTTTAGAAACTTAACCCCCTTACTCACTCCTCAACTGGTTTGGCTGTCAAACTTTGTGGGGTAGAGATCTGGTGTATTATACATGTAGGATGAGTATGTGACTGACTGTGACAATTTCCTTTTTGGGTCAAATTATGTAGCATACAATTTTTTTCTCTCATCTATTGGAGCAGTTTTTGATTTTTTGATTTCAAGATAAATCCTATATTCCTGAAAATATTTGAGGACAAATTTCAAAAATCTAGTTTATTCTTGAAATTTTTTGGGAAAAAAACGATCAAAAATGCAGAATTTGGCTCTAGGGTTGTTTTCAAACATTAATTAATTAATTACTGATGAACTGCCATATATCCTGGACTCATAGGAACAAGTCTTCCATAAATGGAAGAACATCTAATTATTATGATTATTATGGATGCTATTAATAATTGAATACTACAAATAAAAATTTCAAGGGATTCTGAGCCATTCTATATAGGATTCAAATTACACATGGACCATATAACCTATTTGATCACTGGGTCATGCCCTAACAAATGCAGTCACATGTCTCTGAAACAACCACAACCCACAGTCACAAGCACCAACAACAGTACATGCACCAACAAGGACAATGAGGACAATAATGATGGACAGTGAAATCATCACCCCCTCCATGGGTGACATGAAGATGATGAGGATGATCAATGAGGACACCCAGCATCAGAACAAGAGCGAGGATGAGGACAAAGATGAGATGACAAGGATGATGATGATGATAAGGACTATGGGGGCAATGAGAATGGGACAACAATGAGGACAGGGACAACAACAAGGACAGGGACAACAACAAGGACAATGGGGACAAGGATGACAAGAACAAGGATGATGGGGACAAGGACAATAATGAGAACAACAACCATGGCCACCACCACCTTGTCCTCCTCCCTCCTGTCTCCCTCTCCCCCCCTCTCCCTCTCCCCCTCATCACCCTCTCCCAATCTCCCCTTCCCCCTGCACATTTCTCTTTCCACCACCTCCCATTAAGGAATGCATCTGTACCCAATGGCCACCCTGGGTAACCTGCAGGTTTCGATGGGTATGGGTGCAGGTAGGCCAGGAAAACCCATGGGTTGTGCTATTCACTAATGACCATTACCACTCTCCCACCTCTCCCTCTCCCACTCTCTGCCTCCACCTCTCACAATCTCCCTGTCTCACAATCTCCTCATCTCTCCCTGCCCTCTTAATTTAATTAACTAGAATTAGAATTGATTATATAAGAATATATACATATCTTCCTTACCACCCATGGATATCCCATACCCATCATTGTGGGTCCAGGTACTTGGCAGGTCAGGTGCAGGTTGCCCAAGAAAATCCATGGGTTATCCATGCAGATTCCTAATTAATATGTATTATCACATTGGAAGTGGTATGATTCTCCTCATTGAGCCATGCTGACATCCTTCTCCTCATACTCCTATAGTCAGATCTTTACTCTTGGACATTGGATCATCAAATGGTGTGAGGAATCATCAGAAGCAATATATTGGAGTGTGTTTATCACAGCAGAGATGGTATGGTCCTGTTCCATTGTGCCAAGTTGACCTTCCTCTTCTCAACCATTATAGTGTCAGACCTCTACCAAGGATCAAATGGTGTGAGGAGCCATTAGAAGAAACCTATAAGAGTGTGCCTGTCACTTTGGAAGTGGTGCAATCCTCCCCACTGAGCCATGTTCACCTCCTCCTCCCCATACCCCTATATTGTCAGATCTCTGTACTCGGACATTGGTTCGTCAAATGGTGGGAGGAACCATTAGAAGAAATCTATTAGAGTGTGTCTATCACATCAGAAGTGGTACAGTCCTCTCTATTGTGCCAAGCTGACTCTCCTTCACAGTCTGAGGTAACCACACAAGGAAAATTACCAAATATTTAATTATTTTAATGATTTAATATTTGATTCTCAAACTACTAGCAAAATCGCCTCAATGCCCGAGGAGATTTTGCTACCCACTTTTTTCTTATTCAGCACTCAAGCACACTTCCTCCTGCTCCTATAATGTCAGATCTCTGCTCTCAGACATTGGATCATCAAATGGTGTGAGGAGCCATTAGAGGATATCTATTGGAGTATGTCTATAACATTGGAAGTGGTATGGTCCCCCCATTGAGCCATGCTGATTCCTTCCTCCTCATACCCTCCATACCCAGATCTCTACCCCCAGATTACAGGCCACAAAACGGCACAAGTAGCGGTTAGGGGGACCCAAATAGAGTGTAAGAATGGCCCCAGAAGTGGTATGATGTATCTCCTTGAGTCATGCTGACCCCCTCCACCTCATACCCCCACCCCACATCCAGATCTCTACCCCCAGACAATGAATGGCCAAATTGCAGGAGGAGCTATTTGGAGGGGAGCCATTGGACTGTAGATATTGCCCCAGAAATGGTACAATGTTCCCCCTTATGCCATACTGACCCCCCCTCCTCATACCCCCCCTCTCCATATCCAGATCTCTACCCCCAGACAACAGATGGCCCAACTGCATGGGGAACAGTCAGGGGGGACCCAATTGAGTGTAGGGATTCCCCCAAAAGTGGTACAATGTGTCCCCTCATGCCATACTTGTTTAGTGGGCCAGTGCTTCGCATGGCATGAACGAGTTCTTTTATCTCCATCTTAGAATGTTTAAATCACAAACAATAGGATTTTCTTGTTTAGCAGATTAATTAATGTTCATTCAATTTTCTCTAATTTAGTCAATGTCATTTCCCATCACTACTTCTTCTAACTAAGACAACAATACTTTCCCTAACTGTAGCATGACACTTCCACAACCAGCACATGAACGAGACACCTTGTGGGCTAATGAGCACTGACACATAGATGTCATTCATGAAATATCCAGC
The DNA here is from genome assembly GCA_963555575.2 of Hygrocybe coccinea. Taxonomy (NCBI): domain Eukaryota; kingdom Fungi; phylum Basidiomycota; class Agaricomycetes; order Agaricales; family Hygrophoraceae; genus Hygrocybe; species Hygrocybe coccinea. The sequence goes on from OY742000.1 coordinate 1,946,112, forward strand.
ACCAACGATGACGACTTTGCCACCAGCCATCTTGTGAACGCAGCCTGCACATCAATTGACATGTAGGCGTTCTTCACAAGGTATCCAGCACCAAGAGCACTGAGAATGGCGTACGGCTCATCTGAGTCCCTACCCCATACCTCGCTAAGGTAACAGACATGTCAATTAATGTGTGTCTGGCCTGAGGGAGGTGTTGGGATCTTGGCTTGCCACCAGTGACGCACTCATCATAGCATTCGGATTCATGGTACCCACATGGTTACACCGGTGATACGCTGTAGGTAGCTATGGAAGGGGAGATCCCCAAACAAACTACCTAATAGGTGATTGCAAAAATGCGAAGATGTCTACTACATGTATGAAGGGATAGGAAGGTGTGGAAACTACTACTAAGTTTTCGAACAATAAGAATGTACATGCAACAGTTGTGATCAACTGTGTGACTTCGCGAACACAGTCATGACGACAATATTGATATTAGAAGATGAAGACTGATGGACTCAAGACTAAAATTTGAGTGCTAGGTAAAAAGAGCTTTATAGCTCTTAAACTATAATTGAGAGGGAGGGAAAGTTGTATTTTCTCTGCTGGTAAAGCTACAATACATGAGCTTTTTTATACTATGACAATTGGAAGGTCGGAATGAAATGTCAGAGAATCGGAAAGGTTGGAAATAAAGGATGGAATAGGAGTAAACATCAGAAAGGTTTCTAGGATAAAGAAATATCGATAAGAGTTAGTAAAAGTGTGAAGAAAGGAATCAAAGATGACATTAGAACAATGAAGTATGAAAGGAAAAGATAGGAGAGCGATATAATATGTGAGATAAAAGGATATGTGATGGAGAAGTGATGTGAAAAGTGAAACGGAATGAAATGGCATGGTGTCTGATGGGAATGGTATTGGTTCAATGTAGGATGGCTTTGTTTTGAAGGTGCAACAAGTTCGGAATGGATCAATAGTTGTCGAGAGATATCGCAAAAGTTCACAGACATTCGTAAGATTGTTATGAATCGCTAGATCAGCAGGCTCCAGCAACAACCAACTAAACCAAGTTGAGCTCAGACCAGAGGAAACACAGGAGAGAAGGTGTATTCATGGTCTACTACTACTATACAGCAAGTAGCAGTCTGGGGAGAGGAGTGTAGGAAAGCGAACCAGGGGGTGGAAACCAGACTAAACATGAGGAAAGGGAAGGGAAAAAGAGGAACAGTTCAAAGATGAAGGTTTAAATACAAAAGAAATTTAGGGTAGGGGAAATGCCATGAAAGACAGACTACCGGGTCTGTATGTACAAACCGAGAGAGATGCAAGAACAATAAGGCTGTCCTGCAGGTACAGCATGTCCATCAGTGTTTCAAGTAGTGATTGCAAGGAAATGGTTCGGAGCAATCCAGGGTCCAGACCCTGCGCCTCATGGTTGCCTCATGGCAAGGAGGTGAAACAATCCATGAGTGGATGTGTCAGTGAACACATGGTAAACATGAGGCAGCCATGTGGATGTCATGTGGCTGAGTTCCTAGTTTGGGAATGATGAGATTGGTTCGTCTTCCTGATGGTTTGCATTGGCAGTGGATGCCTGGCCAATAGCAGCATACGACTATGAGTATGTGTATGCGGGATCGGGATGGAAAGGTGAACGTGATGCTTCATCATTGGAGGCAGGGGAGAAGGTGAATCACTGAATGGGGAAGAACCATGATGGGGACAATGCAATGAACACTGGTAATCATACACCAGCAACTGTGGTTCCTGCAGTACGATAAGCAAGGGTGCTTCATATAACCCTTCTTGGCTGCAGGGTACTGGATGACTGGGATGTCGACTAGGTGTGGATATTCTCGACCAGTGGACTGGTACACAAAGGTGATGAAACATGTTGGAATGCAAGTCTTTGTGGAGCATCAAGGGGACTTGTCGTATATGCGAGTTCGGGTTGTTAACTGAGCACCGGTGGTCAGCTGATGAGAAGAAAGGTGAATGAATGTGGAGGTGACGTGTGAAGAAGAACAAGATGTTCGGCCAAGATAGATCAAAGGAGTCATCGGTTGTCGGCAACTATGACGGATCCGATATCCGAGTCATTGTGGGGAGGTTGCATTATCCGAATATAGGTTGCATAGATATAGACGCCCACAAGGGTGGAGATGCCAATAGAACATATGACAATCGTGGCGATGAGCTGGGCATCAAAGGTAACCATGAGGATCGGGATGACCTGTCGGTCTTCTTCAAAATAGGAAAGTCAATCAGTCATCAGGCACAAGGCTATTCATTCGTCTGTGACAGGCACAAGGAACCATGTAGGTGAATTGTGAAAGAACAATAACAATGTCATGAGCATATGGGTGTGGACATATGATCGGTCGGCGGAGAACCAGAGTATTCCGATTGCTGGGTATGATCGGTGGTTGGGTCATGGAGTATTCTTGTCTCCAGGTATGCACACCGGTCATGGGTTGTGACAAGAATGGAATGGTCAAGTTCGGATTGTATTGTATTCAGGTTCCTTCAGCTCCTGGTTGTGCATGAATGGTTATGCACTGTCAAATCATCTAATGAGGACATGGGGTCAACCCGAGAGTTCGGTAACAAGGTATCGTCCAATCAGAGCGTGGGACTTGGCACATCTTCGTGGGAATGTATGGGTGTCACGTGCTGTCAAAGCAAAAGACAGGGGCAAAAAGGTGAAAATCGTAACAAAGATCGTGAGATATCAGGATATGGTCAATGGAGAGGTATAGTATATCTGATTCGTACATTCGGAGTAGTGTTGGGGAAGTTTGGTTTGGTCCAGTTTTTGGCCTTTTTGCCCCAAACTGAGACCAAACCATTTGGTTCCTGCCAAGATTTCCAGGAACCAGACCAAAACTGATCGAAACCGTTTCGATCAGTTTGGTTTGGTCCAAACTCGGTCTGAACCGAGACTGCGCAAGAGCTGCGCACCATTGACGTAGCCGGCACCTTCGCGAGGTGGGAGTGGGGGGTTGACCACGTTGGCCGTTTTTGGTGGACGCGTGATGGTGGTGGTGGTGGTGGTGGTGGTGGTGCCCCACGCGTCATACGCGTTGTGCACGTGATGACGGCCGGGTTGCAGCCGTTTTGGTTGTTTTCAGCGGATCCATGGTGGTGGTGGCATAGGAGCCTCTTCGCATGGGTGGCCGGATGTGTCATACGCGTTGTACACGCGACAATGGCCGCGTTGACCCCGCGTTGGCCTTTCTGTGATATACAAATAAAATGAGTAAAAAATTCAATAAAAATACGTACCACAAAGGAGCGGGGGTGGATGCACCACCCCCTGCTGCTCTTCCACATTGTTGACTCCACCCGATTCACGTTCGTTTGCGCGCGTGTGTTTTGAACGCGTTTGATGTGGCGCTGGGGGTGGGCAGTGGGCGTTGCTGTTGGCGCATCTGGCGTGGCGTTGACGGTGGTTGTAACCGTTGCCGTTGTCGTTGCCGTTGTCGTTATCGTTGTCGTTGTTGTGGTGGTGGTGGTGATGGCCGTGGTGGTGGCCATGGACCTCAAAATAATTGTCAGTGTCGAATAAAATAAAATAAAACAAAATAAAATAAAAACATACATGGGCGGCAGTACTCCCTGCCGCCCATTTTGCCGACCTCGGGTGCTCTAGCATCTTCGTTTCGCGTACATTGAGGGCTTTGTTGGTGGTTGAAGGGACTTTAGGTGACTTTGCAAGTTAGCCAAGTGGCTGACTCGCGACCATCGGTTTGCGGTTCAAACTCAGTTTGAAACTGTTTTGGCCTGCTGCCAAATCCACCAAACCGAAACCAAACGGTTCGGTCTCCACTATAAATTCCCAAACCAAAACCGAGACCGGCGGTTTCGGTTCAGTCTAAACTGGGTTTGGATCGGTCTGAGACCGAACTTCCCCAACACTAATTCGGAGCATAGGATCGTATGATGCATATTACTGGTAACTACTATACACATGTTTGATGGTGGGTAATGCAGATCTGTACCGCAGGTATGGATATGGTGTCAGGCTTAGAGATCCACTGGTCATCCATATTACACTCAACTTCATTATTTCCCTATATAGTTGGATTTGTCACATGTCACTGTTGCCATCACGATTTTTGTTAAATTTAGCCCATGTGGCTCAAAATTTCCTTATATGGTTAGACTAGTCACATGTGACTGTCACACTTGCTACATTAAACTATAATACCTACTACTCAAATTAGAGAATTGATACTAAAACTGACCCCACTTGCTTTAAATCACTAATATTTCCTTATATGGTTAGATCTGTGACATGTGACTGTCACCACTGTGATCAGCATAAAATTTCACACATTGTATCAAAAATTGCCTTATATGGTTAGACTGGTCACATGTGATGGTCACACATTGTCAGAAATGGCTAGACTAGTTGTCAGTAAAATTTTCAGCTGATTCCATCAACAATTGAAGCTGTTATGAATATTTTATTCAAAACTGAATATATTTCAACCATTGTTTACTCATTTGTACATTGAGCTATATTTGGATGCTTATGTAAGCTTGTCCAAACATGGCCCCAACTTTATGTTATTTTCCAATATAGAAACCAGAAGCACACCTTGTACTCAAAAAAAATTTCTCTATAGGAGATCAACTTCATTAATCAATCAATCAATTAATTAATTAATTACGAACCTACACTCAGCCTGGTCTGATAAAGAACGAGTCTTTTAATAAATTAAAAGAACTCGTAACTGATCCCCTTCTCCTCATACCCCCCATACACCAGATCTCTACCTCCAGAGGATGGACAGCCAAATGGTGGGAGGAGCAGTTAGGGGGGACCTCATGGACTGTAAGTATTCCTCCAGAAGTGATCTGATGCCTCCCTATGTTACTTGACTTATACTTTACTTGAGTGATATTATGAGTTGTTTCTTCCTTGTTAAGTTGTTATCAATTTCAATTTATTATTATTTAATCCAATTAATTTCATTAAAATGTCAAATTATTTACCACTATGGCTACAATGGGGGGTAATGGAGTATAAAGGACAGGAAAGAGAGGGGGAGTGATAGGAGAGTGAATGAGTGAATGAGAGTCATAGGACAGGACTGAAGGGGGGAATTGGATAGGGAGGTAAAAGACAGGCCAGGAGAAAGTGAAGAGGGTGAAAAATAGGTGCTGGGGCAACAGGGGGGCTGAAAGGAGGCTGGAAGAGTGCTGGACAGGGAGTGGGAGGGCTGGGAGGAGAGGGTGAGACCTGGGTGAGCACTCTATGGTCAGGTCACATCTAAAACAGTCAAAAAAAGGTAAAACTCACCTGGTACAACAGGAGGTGGATGCACCACATCCCCTGCTGCCCTCAGAAACCCTCCCTGGCACTTACAAGCAGCCGGAATGTGCCCATGTTGCTGGGGACACTGGTGGCACTGCTGCTGGACATGGAGGGCCTTTTGGGGGCCAAAAAGTTGCCTAGAGAAGGTTAGTAGCCAATAGAGGGAGATGGGAAAGTTGTGGGGCAGCAGGGGAAGCAGGGAGCTGGCAGCAGATCCCGGAATCTGGGGGATGGGATGTTGAGCAGCAGAAGGTTTTGGATAACTCCGCTTGAATTTCAGCCACAACTCCGGACCATCCTCATTCTGTAGACTCAAATACACTATTTGGCAACTACTTGTAGTGACAGAACATGTCTAGAATGAAATGTAGAACCCACTTTAAATTCCTCACATTTTATGGGTCCCTATTTCAACAGCTAGTTCCCATATACTGTGTGTGTTTACACAGATCACTTCCCAGGCAGCCCAACAATGCTCTGCTTGCTTCCAAATTTATTCAGGGCCTACAGCATCTCCATGCCATGCTCAATACCAATTATTAGAGCTGTCTCTGGCCTGTGGAGCCCACCCCACCCCTCTCAGTCAACCTCAGAAATCACTTTTGAGTCATGTGATCTAGCATGTGACCAATGACATCAGTGGAGGCGACACTTTGCCACTCAACTGGCCAAGTGTCGCCTATCCTGACGTCATATCACATCACATGATGTGCACATGACTTTTCTCTGGTTGGGGATTAAAGCATATGGGGAAGGGGTCAGTATGGCTCAAGGGGGTACATCATACCACTTCTGGAGCCATCCTTGCACCCCATTGGATCTTCCCTAGCTTATCCTCACATGGTTTTATGGTATGTGATCCGGGGGTAGAGATCTGGATATAGGGGGGTATGAGGAGAAGGATCAGTATGATCCAAGGGGAAGCATCATACCACCTCTGGGACCATTCCTACACTCCATTTGGTCCTCCCTAGCTTATTCTCACATGGTTTTGTCGTAGGTGATCTGGGGGTAGAGATCTGGATACAGGGGAGAATGAGGAGGGTGGTCTGTTTGACTCAAGGGAAAGTATTGTACCATTTCTGGGGCCATCCCTACACTCCATTGGGTCCTCCTGAGCTGCTTCTTATATGGTTTCATGGTCTGTGATCCAGGAGTAGAGATCTGAATATGAGAAGAAGGGGGTCAGTATGACTCAAGAAGAAACATCATCTCTGATGTGTTAGAGGACGGTGCTAGTCAATGATCTCATACTTGGGTTTTGATACTGATCATCATGGCTTGTGCTTCTGTGGCTCACTAATTCATTCTTCAGTCGTTATGTACTTATCAATTTATTGTTATTTATTTCAATTTAATCGATTTCATGAAATGTCAAATAATTTACAAGTTATTGCTTGCAATGAGAGCAATAGAGGACAGGAATCAGAGGAGGTGGTGATAAGTAACTGATAAGAGAGTCAATAAAAGTCAAACAACAGATTAGACAAGCATCATGCACAGGAGGATGAGAGAGGGGGCAGAACAGGCCAGAGAAGGTGGGGAAAGCAGTGGTGAGGGTGACAAATGGGTGCTGGGACTATAGAGGGACTGAAAGGAGACTTGAATAATGCTGGATAGTGAGTAGAAAGACTGGGAGGAGCAGGTGACATCTGGGTAAGCGCTCCATGGTCAATTCAGACCCAGGACAGCTAATAAACCAGAAAACTCACCTTGTATAGCAGGGAATGGGTGCACCACATCCACTGCTGCTCTCAGAAACCCTCCATGGTGCTCAGAAGCAGCCAGAATGCGTTCTTCTTGCTCTGGGTGTTGTTGACACTATTGCCAGATATTGGTGACCTTTTGGAGGTCAAAAAGCTGCCTGGAAGGAGTTAAAGGATAGTAGAGGGGCATGGGAAAGTTGTAGGGCAGTAGGTACAACAGGGAGCTGGCAGTAGAGTTCGAAATCAAGGAGGATGAGGCTGTTGAATAACAGAAGGTTTCAGATTCATCTGAGCTTGAATGTTCTCACTATGGATTTCAAACTCCACTCAAATTTTGGTCACGTCTCTGGACCACCCTCACTTGTTTGCACTCTAGAGACTCAAATACCACATTTCACAGCTGCTTTACAGCCATTAATTAATTGTTGGCAGTAACCCAGCTTTTGTCAATCAATTAAGAAATTTGGACTTAGTAGAAATTTGAGTGCTCAGTTTTGTATCTCATGAAATACTGCATGGATTGACATGGTTATAGAGGGAAAGTTGTACTATTTCTTAAGGGCTATCTACTCCTATTATTACATTTGGACAATATTTAGTGTATGCTGAGCTGTGGATGAAATAAAAGGTAAACCAGTGTTTTTTGACACTCAAAATGATATTGTCAAATTATGGCATCAAATGAGCTCCTATGAACAAGATTGTAGGGAGAAAGTTGTTCATTTTTTCAAGGGCTAGAAGTACATATACCGTGTTTTTCTTTACTTTTCTCCCTTTAGTGAATGTTACATCTGTACTATGTTTGTCTGCATTGGGACCAAAATATCACAAAAACCATAAATATTGGCTCAAGGCACAAAAATAAAGAAAAACACGGTATATGTACTTCTAGCCCTTGAAAAAATGAACAACTTTCTCCCTACAATCTTGTTCATAGGAGCTCATTTTTTCTTAATTGATTGACAAAAGCTGGGTTACTGCCAACAATTAATGTAATGGCTGTAAGTGGACAAAAGTGTGTCATACATACCATAGAATACAGCTAGAATTTACCACATTTGTATGTGCAGTATTATAACTGTCATTTTCCATACACTCACTACCCTTGCATGAAATGGCACACATTGAGCTCAAATAAGCCCAGATTGCCTCCATATTATTTTTCTATAAAGCTGGTATTCATCACAGTCCTCTTGGTAAGTTTTGTGAGAACCCATGAAGTGTGAAAGCTAATAGAGTCCCTGAATTCTGGAATGAAACCGATTAGAAGGGATTCCAAACTCAGTTGCTATATTGGGACACAATTTTCCCTCAGTCCCTGAGATGAATGAATCGCCTCAATGGCTGAAAACTGGGTTTATAAGAATGAGTTTTCCATAAATGAAAGAACTCGTAATAAGATGCGAACTTGGGGCAGGTGGTCCAAGGAGCTCATGCTTCTCCAGTACTATGCTTCCTCCATCTTTTTCTGGGCTTATCAGCACAATCAGTGAGTACTTAAGTACCACGCTTGCCTTGACCACAGTCCCATGACATATTCAGCTGACCGAGGCCCTGAGCAATGCTCCCCAGGAAAAGGTAAGATAAGACAATCACTTTGACCATCACACAATTATCTAACTCCTGAACAGAGAGCACGCTACATTGCTACCCTCCCCATCTTCTGATGACCTGTCTTTGATTATGTTCACCTCTATCTCACTCTCTCTCCAAGATCCCGAAGATAGTACATCCAAAGGAGATCCTTTCTCTTTGGCCTGATATGCTGCCAGTTGCAAACTCTATCACCACTCACACTGTCTTACTCAGAGGATTATTCATTCAAAGCTGAACCTTTCCCTTCTGCCCAAGCAGCTGCCAGCTGCCAAGCTCCACTGACACTCATGCCATCTACCCCATTGAAATGGTCAGGCAAATAGGTGGCATTTGTAGGATTTCATGTGTGCAAAATCGGAGTTTTCTATGATTGGTACAGCTCCTCAATCATCAGACCAACCCTTCACTAACACCCTACCACATTGTAGGGCATCATGCGACCACTCCATCAATGGCTTCTCAGGCAACCACTTTGCTGAATATTGCTCCATGGCAGAAGCTCAGACAGCTTGGGATGAGTCTCTATCTGCTGGAACCAATGGTCCTGCAGCCTCTCCATCTGCAATTATGCTGCCACTACATTTGCTCAATGACGGGCAGGTATATTGGGTGGTCTTCAAGGGGAGGGCCCCCAGGGTATATCACGGCAAGTCAGTTTTTTCATTTGTGTCACTAAAGGGATTCTCATATGAGGTACTACACAAGTATTGTGTTAGGTAAGGTGAAGTTGCCTGTCATTGAACTGGCTCTTGATGTTGTGGAAACAAACCACCATTTTGTCTTAAGATACATGGAGGGAGGGATTTCTGCAGTGTCTGACAACCTATAACTAAGTAGTGTAGTTGCTTGGGCTAGTCTGGCTTTGTGTACAGTCATAGCATTTGTGTTACAATTTCACTGGATGTTCACTTTGATTTAAAGTTGATGACTTCACAACTCCAGCTCTGGCCTGACTCCTGAACAACTTAGCAACTTAAATGACTTAAATGTTGACAGTATGACACTTGAGATATTCACAGCATTGAAATCTCCTGTAGACCTTTGTTGATGCCCTTAGTATTGATAAGTTGCAGTAGAGATGATTCACTTTTTGTCGTAAGATGATTCAGAGGGCTGACGCATTCATATACGAGTTCTTTTAATTTATTAAAAGACTCGTTCTTTATCAGACCAGGCTCAGTGCAGTTTCGTAATTAATTAATTAATTGATAAAGTTGATCTCTTATAGAGAAATTTTTTGTAAACATAAGGTGTGCTTTTGCTTTCTATATTGAAAAAAATATCAAGTCCAAGCCATGTTTGGACATGATTATATAAGCATCCAAATATGGGTTTATGCACAAATGTGCAAACAATAATCAAAATATATTCATAATAGCTTCAATTGTTGATGGAATCAGGTTAAATTTTTTCTGACAACTGGTCTAACTATTTCTAGCAATGTGTGATAGTCACATGTGACCGCTCTAACCATATAAGGCAATTTTTGGCACAATGTGTAAAATTTCATGCTGATTATAGTGGTGATAGTTATATGTTACAAATTTAACCATATATGGTAATTTTGCATTGTATGTTAATAAACTTCCTGTAATTTATAATATTATAATAAATACAAATATGTACAAATAGATATAAATAAAAACAAACAATAATCACACTGACACATTTATGTGTCAACTTATTTTACATAATGTATCACACTCTCACAAAACAAACAAATACAAACAAACAAACCCAAAATAATTAAATTGCCTTGTATTTCAATTTTGATGTTGGTCAAATTTGTTTACCTAATCATGATTATGTAATCATTCACCATTTGAACCCAGCCTTTGAAACTTATAATGTCTTTTGCTTCTTGAACCTGAACCACCACCTTCCTCATTTGTGTTACGATTTTTACCTTTTTGCTCATGTCTGTTGCTTTGACAGCATGTGATACCCATTGTCCTTTACATTCTCATGAAGATGTGCCAAGTCCCAGGCTTTGATTGGACGATACCTTGTTACCAAACTCTCGGGTTGACCCCACATTCTCATTGGATGATTCGACAGTGCATAATCATTCATGCACAACCAAGAGCTGAAGGAACCTAAAGACGATACAATCCGAACCTGACAATTCTGTTCTTGTCACAACCCATGACCAGTGTGCATACCCGGAGACAAGAATACTCCATGACCCAACCACCGATCATACCCAGCAATCGGAATACTCTGGTTCTCTGCCGACCGATCGTATGTCCACACCCATATGCTTATGACATTGTTATTGTTCTTGCACAATTCACCTACACGGTTCCTTGTGCCTGTCACAGATGAATGAATAGCCTGGTGCCAGATGACCGATCTACTTTCCTATTTCAAAGAAGACCGACACGTCATCCTGATCCTCATGGTTACCTTTGACACCCAGCTCATCGCCACAATTGTCATATGTTCTATTGGCATCTCCACCCTTGTAACCATAATTCAAAGACTCACAATCATTGGGGAGCATCATTGTACCAGGCAGTCATAGGAATGGGCCATGGTCATCATTGTGCACAGCATCTTCAGGAACTCTGCCAAGGGTTGCTGACCAAAAAGTATTGCCTGTCAACCCCTATGGGGACTGGAATGAGAGCCTCCTTGTCAAAAGAGGCATGGGAGGCAGTGTCTTTGTGGTGGTTAGAGAGCTAAGAGCAAACCAGAAAACAAATTGACACATCAAAGAATGATTAGTAAGATTTTCCCATGTGATAAGGTTGAAAAACTTATAAGTGCAGACAAGAAGGTTTGGTTTCATGATGGTATGATTACAGGCAATACTTGTTCATATGAAAGCATACTTAATAAAATATCTGATGCTGGAGCTAGACTATGCAGAGACAAAAGTCTTGTGCTGGCAATATGTGCTTGAATGTATTTATGTGGGTGGGTGGTCCAATTGTAGTTCAAATTGGCATCCAATAATTAAAATAAAGGGTGATTGGGTAGAGTAGATTTATAACAACTTTGGCACTATAAGTAGGAGTGGTGAGCTTAGTGTTACTCAATATGATTTATAATATCAATTCAGGGTAAAGATATGAACTTTTGAAGAACTCGTTCATGCCATGCGTAGCACTGGCCCACTATACAAGTGGGACATGGGTGCAGAGGCAGGGTTGTCTACTTGTAGTCAGCAGCTCTATAATAAACAATGAATACCTTTGCAGCAGGTGGTACATCAACCACCTGTTGCTTCTCTACTGTGCCTCCACTTGGGGTCATCAGATGCTGGCCATCTGCGTCTTTGTTGGCTAGTTACTGAGTGGTTTTTGGATGTGTGGATGGAGACATCATGGATCACGGGTTACCCATATCCATGGGTGTGATGAGTGTCACGCACTGCAGCAGGTGCTGCTAGCCCTAGGACCCCGAGGACTCTTAGATAGTCTTTCCCTTTCCTGTTAGTAGCTTAGTCAGCAATCCAGGGTTTCCCTAGTTTTCCCCTCCCCGCTGCGACTCCTTCTGAGTCCTCCCCCAAGAGCTCTTGGAGATTCCCTCTCCAGCCCGGCGCAGTGTGGGAGACTTTTGGCACGTGTCACAACTAGTAGTCGTGCTATCTGTTGTCGCTCAAAGGGTTGCACAATGTCGCAGATCGGAGGTCGGCCTGACGGCTGGGTGCTACAGGGTGAGGGTGACCAGATGGTTTTCCCGAGGATATGAGTGCTTATACGTGAGACTTGATCAAATGTTCGAGGCTTCAGGGATAAGGTTTGAGAATGAGAAGTGATAAGGGTTTCGATTTGAACTTCTATCGGTGTCGTTGTACAACTACTAGGAGATGGTACAGGAGGTCAAAGTTAGCATAAACTACTGGTACTTTGATGTCTTTTATATGTTTCCTCCCCCTCCGCAGTATCGATGAGTTGTAGTATGAATGACTCGCTTTTTGTTGTACAATGGGTCAGGGGGCTGACATGTTCATGTTGTTCTTGCCTCGTAATCACATTGCCCTTGGCATTGCTGCGATTTGTAATTGTGCCATTTTGGCTTGTGGACATGTCAGCGAATTCGTATGCTTCGTGGTGCGTGTTATCACGGCTTCCCCATTCATCATAAGGGTTATCATTGCCATGTGATGTGTTGTTGTTGATTGTGGGAGGTCAGCGGAATACGATGGTGGTTAGGGGGATTTTGGGGTTGGCAGTGTTGTAAGTCTGTCGTATTCCCCATAGTAATGAAGCCAGAACAAGGATAAGGATGAGAAAAAAGATAAGGATTGCGGTGGTTATTGGTTCGATCATGGTTAAGGGTCTGGGCGCTGTGTGATGGTGGTTTGATGGAGAAAGAGGCAGCGTGGGAGTTGGGGATTCCAACCTCCAGTCACATGGGTGAATCATGGGATTTAGGAGAGGAGAGTCAGATATGGGAAGGCATGCTGGTGGTATAAAGTCTCGTCATTCTTCAGTCTTCATCCTTCAGTATGCGATGTTTCCCCACTCTTCTCACCATCTTACGTTCTTCAAGATGTCTGCTCTATTCTCTCCAACCCCCCCTATCACGGTTAATTGTGTTATGCATCACTACGCCATCCCACTCACAGACACTGATCGGGATTTGTATTGGGCTACTGGTTGGTGTTTCACTTATGGGAAGGCGAAGCATCGCATGGAGTGTTGCCCACTTTTTGTACACAACAAGAGGCTTTTGTGTGAGCTACTGGAGGACCCATACAGTGAGTGTTTCATCTCTTTTGTTGTCGGTTATGTTCTGATGATCTTCAGTCTTCTTTCAGCATTGGATGATGCATTCCCCCCCTCTCCGGTACCGTCAGACTTGATGCTGTTGCTTGAGACGGTCTCATGGGCAGACTCCGAAGACAACCTCTGGCTGGGGTATCGTAAGTCCCAGCCTCACTATCGGTTTGGTCTTGCTGATCAGTTTACTTGGAATTGTCAGGCAGCGGTTGAGAAGGCGTTAGGGAACACTGTCCAGGGTTTGATCGATGAAGGTTCCCCCCTGGTCAATACGGGATGTGTCAGGGGGTCTAGAGTTGAGGTTGGAGGGTCCAAAGAGGACCCTTTTATCGTAGAGTAGTGTTCTCCTCTGGAGAACATATCTGTAGTTGTGCTACCCCCAGGGGAGTTGTAGTTGTAGGTCTGCCCCTCTCTAAGGGGGTGTAATTGTATCACATCACTCTGCTCTGCATGTCATGTGAAGAATAAGTCGTGAGTCTGGAAAACTGGAGAGGATTGTCATGAAAATATGGGAAAGTAAGGAAAAATGTATAGGGGGTGACATATTTTTATGACAGCACACTGCAAATTTAACTTTTAGCTGGCTCAGGTATGGGTGATATGGATAGTCCACATAACAGCAAAAAGCCGCAACCTTGGGGCTTGGCTCCAGCTTTTTGGATCTCAAGCTGGGCAAAAAGCTGTCCCAGACTGTGACTTTGGCCTGGCTTGGCCTGGCCTATTTGGGATCAGCTTGGCCAGGCCAGGCATGCCACTAAAGGAGATTGTGTAGAAATATGTTGGGAATTTTGATTTTAACCATGAGGATTATGTAGGTTAGAATACTGTTAATGGAGAGATGTATGAACAAAATTTTGAGAGTGTCACTGACCTGGCCCTGACCCAGCCCTATTGACCCAGGGTCAAGCAAGGCCAGGGCACCTGGCCCCAGAGGGTCAGGGTCAGGACCAGTCAAAAACAGGCTGGCCCTGGCCTGGGGGCAGTGTACAAGCCTTTGCTCACCTATTTGACTGGCTTTGAATCAGCTCTACAGTTGCAGACAACCAAACACAACAAAAACAAAGACCAAATTTTGTAGTGTGCCACAAACATGATATAAGGCTAAATATTGTTAAAACAGCTTATTTAGAAAAGATCTTACAAGCAGATTTTTCTTAGTATCTGTTTTTAGATTTTTGACCCCCAAAAATTGGCCGGAACCCAAATAAAATCGCAAAAATCATTAGAAAATGTGCAATTGACTCCTTTTTTAAACTGGGTTTGATGCACATAAAGAAATCTTATGGTTTGCACATGGAACAACAGGCCAAATTGGGTAATTCTTGTTTGGCTGAGCTTGTTAGGACCTCAATTGGGCAATAGGTCACACATTGTCACGACAACACCTGTCACTTCCATTGTGACAAAGGCATTGCCATGCAGCATATCTGGCAGACTAAAAATCCACAAGACACGATTAGTCAATTTAGTGAGCACAAGTTCACATAAATACTGGTCTTTAAGGAAACATTTGGTAGCCAAATGATACAATGACAATATTTCACATAGAATCAGCATCAGACATGGGCTGAATGTCTATTCCAGCACCCTGAACTAGTATATACACACTAAATATTTCAGTCGTTGACTCCAAAAAATTGGCCACTTCCAAAATGTCATGGGAAAATTAAAATGTGTGTGTTCTTGGATGTTTCTTGATGCCCTGAGTCTGAATCTGGCCTCAGTTTAGCCCAGAGAATTCTGGTTCAGGGGCTATCAAAATTGTTGTGTTTGGTTTTCCGCAACTGTAGTTCAGACCAGGTTGAACCTGAACTGAACTGAACTGAACCCTACCATTACTGTGACTAATTATTTACTGCTTATGGTCTGTGGTGAATGGAATGGTCTGACATGGTACTTTTTGTCTGGCAGCCTGATAGTCTGAGTGGGTACAGCCCAGACCTTCCAGGCAATCTGCTGATTTGCTGATAATGTTGACAACCAGTCCACAATATTCATAAGAAATTACATGTAAGAAGCAACTTAACTTAATCTGAGAAAGCAGCAACCATTGGGTTTGATAAAATGAGAGAAGGTGTATGCATGAATGATGCATCAAATTACTTCCTGCCTAATACCGTTGACCCGGATTAATGCTACATCAGCCTTTTGTAGATCACCTTCACTGAGACTTTTAAAAGAACCACCACCTGGAGTACTGGCTCCTGACATAACAGATCCAGCTCGTGACCGTACCTTCATCACTAGAGGGCTTCAAAAGGTTGCCAAATCAGTATAAGGTCAGTTATAAACACAAAATGACTTTACAAAGGGTAACCATCGTCCTCGTCATCATTGGAAACTGGCCAGAGGTGACCTCGATAGTCGGTTGTTGCAAGAGATTGCATCTAAGCCGCATTAGCTTGTTAACTAAGTGAGACTCAATGGTCACCATATTTACCTCTTCGGTAAGGGTACCAAGATCTCCCGGGGTTGCCACGCCCCTCAGCTTCGGACTTGCCGGCATGGATGTAGGAATCATGCGTTCGATCCCACCACCAAAATCAGACTCCTCGTCGCCACCTTCCCCACTACCATGGAACGCATCTGGGTATGCTCGTCGAAGAGCCAATTGTCGGGACTTCGAATATTCAATCCCCAAATTCTTCCAATCAAGGAGGGGACTCATTCGCTCCACACGATTCCTTTGATTGATCCTTTGTCGCCTTGTCTTCCCGCAAAACGTGAACATATACTCTGTGAGTTGATTCACGGAGTCTTCGACTGATTGCATCCGTCGATCGACAATGTAACATCCTTCGTCTTGAGGGCGTTCGATTAAGTCTTGCATGAAGCAGCCAAAACCTGATAGATTGGTGGTTACTGAAGGAATGCCCATCTGCAGTGATTTTCAGCAAAATAAATAAATAAAGTTCTGTCTAATTGCCTACCACCGTGCACTCAGCAGGGGTGTATCCCCATGGCTCATAGTAGCTCGGAAATACACCTAGATGGCATCCTCTAACAAATTCCTCATAATCAAGACCCAAGATAGGGTTGTTGGAGTTCAAAAAATCAGGATGAAAAATAATTTTGACACGATCAGAAGATGCATTGAAGAGTTTCACGCGCCGAATCTGATTTAAAATCGGATCTCCAGCGTCATCGGCCATATTGTGCGTCGTGATCGGTGGTAGTGAGTTACGTTTCAGGGCAAATATTCGCCGCTTAAGTAACACTTGATCTTCATCTGAGAGAAGAGTGTCCGGAGCAGGTATCGCTTGTTGCTCGCTTCCAGAAAAAGTGAGTTAACCGAACTTGCCTGATTAAGGAGCAACGATCTACCATACCAGTAAAACCTGGCAGCATGGTCAAATAATCTCGCCCCAATTCTGTTTTGAATATCCGTGACGGTATCACGAAGTTGCTTGGTAACGGCTTGTCCTTTGAGAGCCTCGATGGTGTAAGAATGAGTTGCGGCAGGCATGATTATGAAGGCAACAACAGTAGTGGTCGAATCAGCCTTTTTCAGTCGATAGTTAAGTCCTGCAGAGTTGGATTGGCACAAGGATTTGATAACGATGGTAAAACTTACGCGCGAGAGATTCGATAAACATGTCAACTCCCTTATTCCGATATTCATACCTCCCAGCAGTAAACATCTGTTAATATTGGCATTAAGGGGAAAGACAAGATTTCAGGGTGTACAAACATATAGAGTGTTATCCAGGTCAAAGTCATAGTGCCCGTAAAAGTGGCCTCTGATGAACTCGTGTATTTTGGCCTTTGAAGTAGAATGAAGATTCTGGAATTCATGCATGGCTTGGAACTTGACCACGTTGAGTCCATTCGGTAAGACCCCATCGGGTTTGCGCTTCAGCAAGTGCTCAGACTCGTAGGCAGTAATATGAGAGACCGTGGTGAATACATCAGCGCAATGAGCGGCAGAGCGCTCGATACAATAACGGTGATATATGCCTCGTTTGCCTGCCTCGTGATCGACATCAAAATATTGAAGGTTATTGTAAAAATCAACACTCCCGGCGCAAAGATAACGTCCGAGGAGAGTTGCATGGGTGGTAAAGACTGTCGTGACGTCGATGTGTCGCTTCCGACACAACGGAATAGCAATTCCTGCCTGCCACTCGTGAAAATGGGCAACTACCGCAGTATGAAGTTGCCGTGAGACAAACTAAATTCCGACGGGTGATGTGCGTAACTGATTGGAGCGCGTGCGAAAGCGAAGAAACTCACGTCTCCGAGAAACCATGCAACCAGGTATCCGAATATAATCGCCTCATTTGTTTCTTGGTCACTGGGTGGCGAAGGAATGCGGGCCAAATTCCATAGGTCGCCTTTCCACTCATCCAATCGCGAGTATTGGCTACTTGTGTCGAAGAGTAAAACGTGGGGAGCACCTTCAATAAGCCAGCGACCGTATAGGGCCTTGACCCCGTGTTCACGCATGGACTCCAAGGAAGCAGAAAGGTCTGGGTTTTTCGGCTCTTCTGCTTCGACTTCCATCGGCGCAGTTTTGTAGCTGAGAGGACCGATAAGACAATATCTATCGCCATATTCTGCGACGGTGACAGGTACTTTAGTCTTTATGACTGTATAGATACCTCCGACTTTATTGGCAACTTCCCAAGCACATTCAAAGAGGAGGGCATCACGAACACTGCGTCTTTCTTCAGACATGAAGACGAGGGAAATCGAACGATATGGACGTGTGGAGACTGTACACTGTCGAGGCGTCGACGACGGCGTTGGTCAGAGGCGGTCAAATTTTTACTAAATGACGTCATACAAATTTTTCGTAAACTCACAAATATGTTGAAAATATGATTCAAAAACTAAATTTGGACATAACAGAAATGTGTAATATCTACCTTTTAGGGAATAGACTACCAGCACATTGGGTGACTTCCTGTAGCGATTAGTTTATGTTTTGCAATAAACGCGGTGCCAGTCGGAGTTGGAACCCCGTGCTGAGTCAGCTCTTCAACATTTATCAACAAGTAATGTCAAACGTTAGATTGTGATGGACAATAGCTAAAAGAGTGAGGGGCAGGCACAATCGGGCGAATTTGGGTGGGTGGGATCTCAGCAAGCATTAAGAAATATGTCTTTAGAGGATTAAATCTATCGAGGGGGGCCTGCACCCCACCTCTAGAATGTGTGTTTATTCACGCGTTTCATGACATCGGAGTTCAAAGAAATTTTCCAGGGTCTTAGCGGCAACCCATATTGGGTGTTTATTGTCGAAATCTATGATAGTCAGCCTCATAAAGGCCTACGGGAAGTCACCCATTGAATAAATATTGTATTTGAATGTTTATGTGGGAAAGACTTTTTGTTTACTCCAAATTAGTGTTGCAACAGCATGGTCCAAAACCATTTGCCGTTGGACTGGTAATTAGCCAAGCTGAGCCGTTCACTCGGCTAACAGCTAAACCTCAACTAGCTTTTTTTAGCTGTTATAAATTTTCCAAATTAGGAAATTTAGTTGTTCAAGGACTTCAAGCCTCTTAGCCTCCCTTCAAGGCAATTAGAAATGTTGGTGTAGAAGAGTATGGATCATATTGCATTGCCCACATGGAAAGAACAATTTTGAAGGGTAACCTTCCACTGCCCAGGTTTAGCAGGGCTAGTGAGGTTACCAAATTGAGTGAGATACATATAATAAGTTATGGACAGCTACTACTACAGCGTTAACAACCAGGCTATCTATGGCATGACCTTCTAGCTGCTGTTGCGATGCAGTCAATTGAGTATTATCCAAAATATAACAAGGTCAGTTGCAAGTTCAGGTGGTGAGACTGCAGGGAACCATCCACGATCCTCTCTGAATAAACCATCCCACCCTGATTCCAATTGAGAGAGGAGCCCATGAAATGACAACGAAGAAGCATCATTGATCTGGTAGTCATAGAGTGCACAATGGAAGGAGGTTGCAAGATATTGGATAGGAATTTGTGGCTGGCTTGCAACGTTGGTCAAGTTAGTCATTAAACTGAAGTGGGTGTCCTCCATAGATGGGCAGTGTTGCTATTGTAGGTCACATGCCCTTGTGGGCAGGAGAGTAGGCTAGTCCTATCAAAATTAGACAAATTCTCACAATTCATTGCTGTTCAACGGACTCACTTTGGAAGAACTATGGCCGAGGGTGGATATCCAAGGTAGTTCTGAAACCCTCGAGATAACGCGAAGGTAACAAGAGAAACTAAAGACAGGAGAAGACACCAGTGCATGGGGGATAGGACAAGCCAACAAGAAGTTCGCCAGCACACAGCACTAGCAAAACAAAAAGACAGGATAAAGAATACATCAACAAAGGATGGGAAGACACAAAGATGATGGGATAAGAGTTTGCTGGTGCTTGGCACTGGCAAATGAGACAGAACTTTGAAGGTCGAGACAGTGAAAGACACAGACACGATGGGGATAAGACTTTGCTGGTGCTTGGCACTGGCAAAGACATTGAAGGTGAAGTAACTGAGATGGAATTTTAAAGGATAAAGAACTCACGGTCACGTGATTGTATTTCTATAGTGGGCCCAAGGTGCCATGTCTTTCCTCATCTCCCCATGATTGAGTCATAGGGAGATTTCTTGGTTCTGGCCCTAGAAGCTTGTCTGCCTGCAATTGAGTCATTGGGAGATGCTCCTGGCCCTAGAAACTTGTCTCCCCACAACTGAGTCATCGGGAGATGCTCCTGGCTAGAAACTTGTCTCCCCTGGTTTGGTTCTGTGTTTTCTCCTGCTGCTGACCTCTTGGCCATCTTACCAGCTGGGCATGTGTATCCTAATGCCCCTCCACATGGGTGTGTACAATGTCTTCATGCCATTTACTAGCCTGTTAGGATCCACCTGTTCGATACCACCAACACACTGTTAAAATGTTGTCATGTCCTCATGTCACTGCATCCAGTACTGCATATATCTATACCATTTTTTATTTTCCTTAACTGATGCCCCTGTTTCATGTGCATTTCATGTGTCTGCTGTCAGCCTTCCTGTTCACCATGTTGTACAAAGGTGCATATAACATTAGATTGTGTGATCTCTGGCAGAATGAGGTTATACATACACATACATTGATTCTCACACATCCCCATGAGGAGACTCTTTTGCAAATATAGTAGTGCTAAATGCGTCTCGAGGCTTGTTGACTCGAAAATGAGGACTCTGACGTCATGAGAAATAAATACATGCATGAACCACTGCCAGTCATCAATCAGTTATTTCATTTCTTTGACTATTTAGAGTTAAACTCTGTAACTCTTTAGACCAACATGCCTCAACATGCACCAAAAAAGTCTAAGACAACCATTTTTGCGAATGGTGCCATTCAATCATCCTTTTGAATTCAAGGTATATCATTTATTTTTAAACTCACTACTTTTATGGTGCTGATGCTTGCTTACATATCCAGAATACGTACCACAACCATCCACTCCCACTCCTGTCCAAAGCCATGGAAACAAGGGAAAGGGAAAGGGCAAGGCCATTGAGGTAGATGTTGAAAGGGATGTTGATGACGCCATTGGCCCAGACTTTCTGTTATATAACACCTCTCAAACTGTTGAAAGGGTGCACCACGGTAATGCAAAGGGAATAATAACACCTACTCTACCACAGTGCTGTATGGGTTCTGAGGGGTTCAATCTCAATCCTAATGGTAAAAGGGGGGAGATACTAGCTACAAATGTGCGAAACAATATAGGAAACAATTCCAAAGTGTGCGAAATAAGAATAAAGTAGTGCAATCTTGCAATGAAGTATGGCAAGTGTGCGATAGTTGCGATGTGACATGTGCGATAACAGCGAAGTAGGAAGAAGCACAGAGCGAAAGCGCAGCAATCAGAGACGAAGGGAGAATCTGAGATGCACTCGGAAAGGAGCTGGGACAAAGGGGGTGGTATTCTTCTCCTGGTATGCTAAGTACAGGGAGTATTTATATGATAGGGGTTGCTATGGTGTAGCTATTATGAAAATAAGAAAACACAAGCTAGCTACATGTGAAATGAAGGCGAAGCAATGGTGCAATAGGGTCAACAAGTGAGGTGAGATGAGTAGCATATAAAGAATTTGAAAGATAGAGTATTTGGAAAAATACCCCTAACAGTGCGAAACAGTGCGATAAATCTGTTATTTGACGACCGGTTAAAGCACAGCCATGCGAAGGGTCTACACAGGTTCGGGTGATGTCAGAGATGAGCTGAGTTGAGCGGTCAAACATTTGAATAAGGTAGAAAACCAGTGCAATGTTCGTCGGAGCGGTGCGATGTGCGGGCGATGATAACGAGAGAAACATGAAGTTGTACAGTGAAGCGCAGTGCGGCGACGAGTGTAGGGCATAGGTAGGATGCATAGAAGTGTGTCTGAAGTGTTTCGAAGTCAGAATAGGTCAAATTCAATATTTACGAGGTCAGAGCATGCAGCTGCGTATCACTGTTACACCAATTCAACAAGCAGAGCATATGATATTGAACTATTCTTGGCGAAGAGTCATTTCTGCAAGAGCTAATGACCCAGACAATGCAGCAACAGCAGTTGACCTACTACTTACACCGTCTCCTTGTTCACACTGCAATTGCCATCAGCAAAGAAAAATGTCTACCACGTCTTCTAACTCCAATGAACCTGACCCATCTACTCCTGCAAGCCCAATCATACTGATCAGGCATATTACATTTCAGTAGCCATCAAGACCCCTGGTGGTCATCTCTTCACCCCGCTTCCATCTCCACTACTCTCGATGTCACTGCAACCCACCTATGACTCCCATCTAACCTCTCTAATTAGAGGGAGGCAACAGATCTCAGCCTCCCTCTAACTAGAGGTGTTCCGAGTTTTTCAGGGCCTCTTTCAATATATAAGCTGATATATTTTGAACTATATCTTAGATGTTTGACTTAGACATATTTAGAGATTACCATAGATGCCCACCTCTAACTAGAGGTGTTTCAATGTTTTCATGCCTCCTGCTATATCTCAGATGTTTGACTTAGATATATTTTGAGATTACCTTAATTGTCTACCTCTAACTAGAGGTGTTTCAATGTTTTCAGGCCTTCTGCTATATCTGGCTGGTTTGACTTGGGTATATTTTGGGATTAGCTTAGTTGCTTACCTCTAATTAGTGGTGTTTTGATGTTTGTCAGGC
Source organism: Hygrocybe coccinea (assembly GCA_963555575.2). Classification (NCBI taxonomy): domain Eukaryota; kingdom Fungi; phylum Basidiomycota; class Agaricomycetes; order Agaricales; family Hygrophoraceae; genus Hygrocybe; species Hygrocybe coccinea. The sequence continues at coordinate 1,968,599 of OY742000.1, forward strand.
TTTCTGCTATATCATTGGTTTGACTTTGATATATTATAATATTAGATTACTTGCCTACCTCTAACTAGAGGTATTTTGGTGTTTTCACCTGCTATAGTATATCATTGGTTCACCTTTGATATATTGCAATGTAAATTTACTTCCTTCTCTTCAACAAGAGGTCCTTTGATGTTTTTCAAGCCTTATCAGTCTACTAGTTACATAATTACAGTATACTAAACCCAGTACTAGCTGGGAGGTTGAGTTAACTGTTAGCCCAGTTACTACTGGTGACTTGATTATATTATAGGAAGCTATTGCCATGAGCATAGTGATACTACAGCCAGATATTGCTATAGACTTAGCTATACCACAGTCAGCTATTGCTATGGTCTCAGTTATATTATGAGCAGCTATTGCTATAAGCTAAAAATATGTCTACACAAGAAAACATGTCCACCAAGAAAATATATTCACCAAGAAAACATGTTCATGCAACAAAACATGTCCATACAACAAAACATATTCACTTACAATAAAACATGTCCACCAAGAACACATATCCACACAACAAAACATGTCCACACAACAAAACATGTCCACACATAGTGTTGCCACGGCTATAGCTGATGTTTTTTTAAAAATTGCCTTTTTAGACTAGTAAAATTAGGCAAAATTATGAAAATATTTGAGGAGATGGGCAAAGCCAAAAGCTGGGGGGTCACTTAAGGGTGCTAAGAATTTGGTGCCCAATCTTCAGAGTTATTCAACCATAGCTGTTGAGCCTAGCCAGCTACCATCTAACAGCTATCCCTAAAGAACCCTGAGAATTGAGCCCCAAATGCTACCGTCTAACAGCTATCCCTAAAGAACCCTCAGAATTGGGCACCAAATTCTTAGCAACTAAGCTAATCCCAAAATATACCCAAGTCAAACCAGCCAGATATAGCAGGAGGCCTGAAAACATTGAAACACCTCTAGTTAGAGGTAGACAATTAAGGTAATCTCAAAATATATCTAAGTCAAACATCTGAGATATAGCAGGAGGCATGAAAACATTGAAACACCTCTAGTTAGAGGTGGGCATCTATGGTAATCTCTAAATATGTCTAAGTCAAACATCTAAGATATAGTTCAAAATATATCAGCTTATATATTGAAAGAGGCCCTGAAAAACTCGGAACACCTCTAGTTAGAGGGAGGCTGAGATCTGTTGCCTCCCTCTAATTAGAAGGGTTAGACGGGAGTTATAGGTGCTGCAACCAGCTTCCCTCCCACTCTTTGACCTAGAAAATGTGACACCTCCACCAATGTCACCAGGATCAGAATCCAGTTCCAGGTCCAATTCTGGGCTACAATCTGGCCAAGGGCTACTTGCAGCGAACCCAACCACACATTCATCATGAACTGATGGTCTCACAGGCAACAAATCTTGTCATGTCGCCTTGGATGTGTGGACTTTCTTCGAAAAGAGGCAAAACCAGCAATGTTGCCTGTTCTGTGGTGTTGTGTGAATGAATGTTTTCACCAAGGCTTGTGGAATTGACATTTTTCAGACAGAGGCCTTGTTGTTCTGAGGCTAACTAAATTTGTTAAAGTTAGTGTCAAGGTTCAACACACCTTTATACAAGTATTGATAGAATAACAATGAACAGGGAGCAAGCTATAATGAACAGGGAGCAAGCTGTATTGAACAGTGAGCAGGCTATAATGAACAGTGAGCAAGCAAGCAGTGATGAACAGTGAGCAAGCAAGTGGTGAGCAGTGAGTAGTGAACAGTGAACAGATGAACAGTGAGGTCTCTCCTGATATAGGACTGAGACTTTAAGTGAGCAAGCACACAATAGACAGTGAGCAAGCAATCAAGGAGCAGTGAACAATGAGCAGTGAAAGTGAGGTCTCTCCTTAGATGGGACTGAGACTTTGAGTAAGCAAGCAAGCAATGGGCAGTAAATGATAAGCAGCCACTATAGATGAACTAGCAATGATGACAGACTAGCAATGATAATGGACTATACTAATGACTACTGACAGACTTGAATGAACTGATAACAACGCTAAACAACAAGGGTATCTTCTGGATATTGAATTATCTACTTAGTCTGAAGCTTCAAACGCACATTGGCTACTAGTTCAGGGCTATACTTTAATACCTTTCCAATACTCTGTTGAATAGAAGTAACCTTAACCCTATAACTACTGAATATAAATGCTGACTAAGACAGGCTAAGTGAATAGCTGACTAAGCAAGCACACAAATGGACTGGCAGACTGAGAATGCACCTATTGAGTGATCAAAGATAGATTCACAGACTCAACAAGAATGATGATAGACAAATATGAACTACCAAATATGAGTGCTGACTAACTGAATAGCTGACTAAGCACAGCAAACTGACAGACTGAAATGCACCTATTGAGTGATCAAAGCTAGATCCACAGACTCAAGAAGCAAGAATGATAAACTGATAGTGAACTGCTATAAGGATATTAGCTACTAACACTGAGTACTACCAGCACTAACTTAATAACCTAACCATAAGACTGAAGGGGTGAACACTAAGGAAAAGATACAAATTGGGGGGAGAGAAGTGTTACTGACTACTGGGCAATTTGGGGCTCTATATATACTGTTTTGAGAACAATGGGGGACTGAGAACAATGGGGAATAGACAACAATAGGGCTGAGTCAGGAGGAACAATGGAGGGAGTGCTCTAGGGCTGTGTTAACTCCATTAGGATAGATCAGCATCAGATCTGCTGCAATATCAAATAACCCTGCTATGTTATCCCCATTTAGGATGTGGGTACAAAACAATTGATCCTTTAATCCAATTCCATATCTTATCTTATCCCTCTCTGTCTTATCTCTTCTCCCCTTATCTGTTTGGTCTGCTGAGTGGCAACAAGACTAACAACAATCAACAAAGTCCAACATGATTTGTCATCTTCCTTCCAACAATAATAATGCACAACATATCCTTGTTATGCCTGTTCCCTTGCACACAGATCATAGAAAAATAGGAAATAAATTTAAATGAGTGTGGATAATGTCTATGCATGCTAGCAATAAGTGGTTAAGTCTGGGCCAAAGTAGGGACACCATAATAAAATACTCAAAGCAAATGCTAAGCTGTAAGGGTATACTTTACTATGCCTATTGACTTGCGTACATGTTATAGAAAAATATGGAATAAATACTAATGAATGTGGGGTGTGCTTATGTATACTAGGTATGAGTGGTTATCTCTGTACTCTACTAGTGAAACCATGACATTACACCTAAAGTCATTTAGGGTCATGACAGCAGGTAGATATTCTGGTGTCCTGATTAATGTTTGATGATTTATCAATTCAATGGAATATTTGTGTGACAAACCCGATGCACAAGGTTGCGACATTTGGTACCAAAACAGCAACCGGCACTCTTCACCACCATTTGATGGAGGATCACATGGGTGTCTGGGTGTCAGGCTGTGATGACTTGGGTATCCGGATAAAGGCAAAGAGTGCCCAGGCTGCCCTTGATGAATATCAGAAAAGTAAAGGGCAATCAACTGGACCTAGTGCACAAGAGCGAAAGACATACTCGAGGGAAGCTTTGGTGGATGGAATCGTTGAATTCATTGTGGGGGATGATCAGGCATGTATCAGTTTCTTGTTTTGTGCTGCTATATTAACGATATATCATTTTAGTCAATAAATGTTATTGAATCACCGCACCTATGTGGAATTTTCCTGATGCTTTGATGTTACAATTTTCACCTTTTTGCCCCTGTCTTTTGCTTTGACAGCACGTGACACCACTACATTCCCACGAAGATGTGCCAAGTCCCACGCTCGAATTGGATGATACTCTGTCATTGACCATGATGACTTGATGACGCATAACCATTGATGCACAACCAGAAGCTGAAGGAACCTGACAACGATACAATCCAAACCTGGCCATTCAGTTCTTGTTGCAACCTATGACCAGTGTGCCTACCTGGAGACAAGAATACTCCATGATCCAACCACTGATCATGCCCAACGATCGGAATACTCTGGTTCTCCACCGACTGATCATATGTCCATATGCTTATGACATTGTTATTGTTCTTTCACAATTCACATACACTGTTCCTTGTGCCTGTCACAGATGGATGAATAGTCTTGTGCCTGATGACCGATTGACTTTCCTATTTCGAAGAAGACTGACACATCATCCTGATCCTCATGGTTATCTTTGACACCCAGCTCATTGCCATGATTGTCATATGTTCTATTGGCATCTCCACCCTTGTGGGCATCTATATCTATGCAACCTATATTCAGATAATGCAACCTCCCCACAATGACTCAGATATCGGATCCATCATAGTTGCCAACAACCAATGACTCCTTTGATCTATCTTGGCTGACCATCTTGTTCTTCTTCACACGTCACCTCCACATTCATTCGCCTTTCTTCTCATCAGCTGACCACCGGTGCTCAGCTAACAACCCAAACTCACATGTACAACAAGTCCCCTTGATGCTCCACAAAGACTTGCATTCCGACATGTTTCATCACCTTTGTGTGCCAGTCCACTGGTCAAGAATATCCATACCTAGTCAACATTATGAGTCCCAATAAGGGAATCATTTTGTATCTGCTCATTTTCTCACTTCAGGGTCACAGTCTAATTTGCCAAGCCATGAGAACAATTTTGAAGCCCGGGAGTAATTATGAAGCCATGTGACTGCTGAATTTGTAACTGTGAGAATTTCTTGTCCCAATCAGCAAGAACAATAAGGCAGCCAGATCACAGCTGCCAAAATTGGCACTGTGAGAATGTTGAATCAGCATTACCAATTTCAGTAGGAGCTTTTGTATGTCAGCAGTCACGTTCTTTGAGTGACCAAAAGTGCTATTGAAATGATACAAGAATGAAGGACTGTGGAGTTCATACAATAGCATTACATATAGGAGGTTGATACCACAGATACTGATGCAATGTTTGGCATTTATAAAACATGTTGAAACACTCCAGTGAGTCCCTTGACAAGTCTGGTAATTCTTTGATGTGGTCTTAGAAATCCAGAGGCCAGTAGAAATGTTGCAAAAATGAGTTGTCATATGTTGTGGATGTTTGATATATTTGTATTGATTTTCATACTCACTGGCTCCAAGACAATTCATATTCAACACATAGGCATGATGTTGGTTGTAATTGATTCACTTACCTACTGGCCACAACAAAATTCTAATGCTGTTTGACAGTTGTTGACAACTTTTGATATGCTTCTTTATTTTCTAATGACCATCAAAGCCTTCTCAAACAGGCCAAACAGGTGTTTGGCCTGCCCAACAAGGGTTCCAGAGCTGTTACATATTTTTCTTGTATCTCTTTTCCTACCAAGTAGTCATGAGATAGTTGTGTAACCATCTACACCATGTTGCATAACATTGGTTGCATTAATTCTCCCACCCACTGGCCACAAGAAAATTCCACAACCAAATACAGTGTATTTGATGAATTCTGACGGTGTCTCATCTATTTATTTAATTTTTAATGACCAGATAATGCTTGTCATACAGGCCAAACAGGTGTTTGGCCTGTTCAACAAGGGTTTGGGAGCTGTCATAAATTTCACTTGTATTTCTTTTCTTACCAGTTGGTCAGAAAAGTATTGCACATGCAGGTACAGGCTAATTTGATCATGTCAGTTGTGTTTATTTTTAAACCAAGTGGCTACATAGGTACAACCAGTGCTCTGACCATTTGTCAAGTCAACTACACTTTGTTGGACAACATCTGTATGGACAATTGGGTAGTAAATAAATACAAGTTATAGCCAGTTGGTAGAAAATCAAATACTAGTAAAGTTGTAACATCTCCCACACCCTTCTTGAACTGTTGAACGGTTCCAGCCTGTTCAGCAACTGTTCAACAAGGCTTTCCCAGTCATTAACACTTTAATCAATACAAGGCTGTACAGGTTGTGTAATATTTTTATGGTCAGTTCATAGGAGAGTAAATACAGAGATCTCATGACACTTTGTCACATCCATTGTAGATGGTTGTACTACCTCTTTATAACCTGCCTTTCACATGTCTTTTCTTTATTAAATAGGATTATTGTGCTCATTGGTGCCAATGGCCCAGTGCCATACCAGTGATTTTCACTTTCATAAGGCAAGTCTGAATCAATGGGAGCAAGAGAATGTATCAAATACCTATCACAACTTTAACAAAACTTCATCACATGGCCTGTACAGAGATGTACACCATTTCTAGGGACAGTTGGTAAGCAAATCAATGCTGGAAACATGTGGAACACTTGGAACACCCTGGCTGAATGATGATTGACATATGTTCAGTGGTCACTTTTCTGGGGTTAAATAAATACTATAACCATTGTAGAGGATACACTCTCTGTGGCCTCCAAATTGCCCTGATCTGACACTTTTTATCCCTACTTGCCTTTGCCCAACATGGTTCTGTCTCCCCTAACCAACCCTGACATGTAACAATCAGACCCCTCTTTGTATGACAACCAGTCTCAAAAATACTGGCTTTATCCTCACTGCCTTCTAACCCCTAAATACAGCACCCATTTTGTAGACAGCGCTCATCTAGTAAATAGCACATGTAAAGCAGGCATCATATATAAAGGCTCCCAAATGTACTTGTACACTAGAGAAATACACCCCTGCTTAACCCTACTTACACCTGCTTACCTCCACTGCTAGTCAGCACTTCCTGCCTCCTTTGTCATTTTCTCATCCTCATGTTTTATCACCAACTCAAACCAGACTCCTAACTTGATGTCAGATTACATTGGATTAAAGCAGAAACCAATTATTTCTTTCCATTTACCTTGGAGTTCTGTTATTTACTAACTAAGCTTCACTGACAAATCCTCAGTCACTACTCAGCTGACACCACCCTTCCAGCATCCATTTTGGATTCAGGCCCAAACTTGGCATTACACCAGTCTGAACATATGTCAACTCAATTATGCCAGATTTGTATGGCTCTTTGAAAACAAATTCAAGCAATACCATACAGTTATAAAACTGATTAGTGAGTGTTTCAATATTTTCACAAGTGTCAGGCATTGTAATGGTATCTGGGTTATCAATCTACCAAGTGTACTGCCATTCTATTTTTGTTATTATTATCTAGTCCTCAGTTTCTTTCACTCAATTAATATGATGACTTGCAATAGTGGAGCTCATTCCAACTAGGACAGAGCTCTATTGTTGTGACTGATTTGGACAAAACTTTCACAACTATATGGTAGATGCTCAAGTCCTTTGTTACCATGCTAAATGAAAATAATTTGTAGAAGAGAAACCACACCTTTGACAAATAATGTTCAGACAATTTACAGAACTGTTCAGAATGCTTACATCAGCAGTGGATATGAAATAAATACAAGAATGTTGTGAAAATATATCAACAAATCTGTGCATGGTTGTACAACTTTTAATAGCCATTTTTTAACAAAATAAATGCCAGTATAGGGTGGAACACTTTGATAAACTTGCTGAACACCATCTAACAACCACCTCATGAAGTTTGCAGATATTGGATATTAAAGAAATACAATAAGTGTTGACATGTTGGAAGTTGGTGATATGCACCATACGATCCTGGCCTCTGATTCGATATATCTCATGATTCTATGCAATTCACATCAATCCAACACTCTTCAACCTTGCGGCCAAGTTGTGACTATTGCGATCATCTGTGACTTTGGAGATCTTTAGTTATCACATTTCAAAGTATTTCCTTTGTTTTCTTTGTTATACTTTCTTATGCATCCTCCCCTATACTCTTCCTTTATGATACATACACCCTCTCTCTTATATCCCCATATAGTATACTCCTTTCATCCCTCTTCCTTTGTCCTTACAGCTTATATACCTGCTTGTATGAGCCACTAGAGGGAACCAAGAGATCCCCCAGAGAACCCCTAGACAATCCAGATACACCGTTCTTCCCCCTTCGTCTCAGAGCCTATCCTTAGTCCTAGACATAGTCTCTTTGCTTTATATTGCCCTCTCTCTCACCATCCGACTCCTCCATTTGTCTGTGACTTTCTTATTTTTATCGCCCTCTTCGATTTTTATCGCAACTCTCTTATTTTTATCGCACCACTTCAATTTCTATCACAGCATTTATATTGAGTGTCTCACACCTGTCTATTTCTTCTCTTTCCTTTTCTATCCTAGAGTATGTCACGACTAGTAGCCGCGCTATCTGGTGTCGCTCAATGGGTTGCACGATGTCGGAGGTTGGGGATCAGCCTGACAGCTGGGTGCTGCAGGGTAAGGGCGATCGGATGTTGTTGGGGGTATGAGCGCTTATGTGTGAGACTCGATCAAATGTTCGAGGCCTCAGGGATAAGGTTTGAGAATGAAGAGTGATAAGGGTTTTGATTTGAACTTCTATCGGCGTCATTGTACAACTATGAGGAGATGGTACAGGAGGTCAAAGTTAAAGTAAACTACTGGTACTTCGATGTCTTTTATACGTTTCCTCCCCCTCCGCAGTATCAATGAGTCGCAATAAGAATGACTCGCTTCTTGTCGTACGATGGGTTGGAGGGCTGACGCGTTCGTGTTGTTCCTGCCTCGTAATCGCATTGCCCTCGGCATTGTCACGATTTGTAATCGTGCCGTCCCGGCCTGCGGACGTGTCAGTGGATACGTATGCTTCGTGGTACGCGTCATCACGGTTTCCCCATTCGTCATAAGGGTTATCATTGCCATGTGACGCGTCGTCATTGATCGTGGAAGGTCAGTGGAATATGACAGTGGTTAGGGGGATCTCGGGGTCAGCGATGTTGTAAGTTTGTCATATTCCCCATAGTAATGAAGCCAGAATAAGGATAAGGATGAGAAAAAAGATGAGGATCACAGTGGTCATTGGTTCAATCATGGTTAAGGGTCTGGGTGTTGTGTGATGGTGGTTTGATGGAGAAAGAGACAGCGTGAGAGTCAGGGATTTCAATCTCCGGTCATGTGGATGAATCATGGGATTTCATGAGAGGAAGGTCGAATATGCGAAGGCATGTTGGCAGTATAAAGTCTCATTGTTCTTCAGTCTTCGTTCTTCAGCATGCAATGTTTCCCCACTCTTCTCACCGTCTTACGTTCTTCCAGACGTCCGCTCTGTTCTCTCCAACCCCCCCTATCACGGTTAATTGTATTACGCATCACTTCGCCCTCTCGCTCTCAGACGCTGATCGGGATTTGTATTGGGCTACTGGTCGGTGTTTCGCTTGCGGGAAGGTGAAGCATCGCATGGAGTGTTGCCCACTTTCTGTATGCAACAAGAGGCTTCTGTGCAAGTTACTGGAGAACCCGTACGGTGAGTGTTCCATCCCTCTGGTTGTTCATCATGTCTTGATGATCTTTGGTTCTAGCATTGGACGATGCATTCCCCCCCTCTCTGGTACCATCAGACTCGATGCCGTCGCTCAAGATGGTCTCATGGGCAGACTCCGAAGACAACCTCTGGCTGGGATACCGTAAGTCCCAGCCTCGTTATCGATTCGGTCTTGCTGATCGGTTTACTCGGAATTGTTGGGCAGTGGTCGAGAAGGCGTTAGAGAATGCTGTTCAGGGTATGATTGATGAAGGTTCTCTTCTGGTCGACACGGGGTGTGCCAGGGGGTCCGGAGTTGGGGTTGGAGGATCCAAAGAGGATCTGTTTATCGTAGAGTAGTGTTCCCCTTCGGGGAACATATCCGTAGTCGTACTCCCTCTAGGGGAGTTGTAGTTGTAACTTGTCTGCTGTGTTCTGCCCCCTTCGAGGGGATGTAAATGTATTGCTTCGCCCCACTCCACATGCCATGTGAAGAATAAGTTGTGAGCCTGAGAGCTGGAGAGGATCGTCATGAAAATATGGGAAAGTAAGGAAAAATGTATAGGGGGTGACGTATTTTCATGACAGAGTAGGCTTTCTGAAACTTCCTCACACCTTTCTTAGCAGTTATATAGTTAGATTCCCTTCTTACTACCCCCACCTGCACATCATCGGTTGCATGGATACGAGCGATAAGACTCTGACAACTAAGCTAATGTGTCTGGGAACCCACAACACAGTAGCTAAGCAAAATGGATAGAGGGGAGTCTGGTGTATTGCTGGTGTATCAATGCATTTTTGACTAATCAGAACATGGTACACTAATTATATACATGTAGTAATGGAACAAACCAAATAGAATGGTATGGAATACTACAAACAACTGACTAAACAGTCCGGACCACTGACAAAGAGTAGACTACTAAGTCCAACAAATAAAGACATACGATGTCGAGATTATCACAACCCAACAGAACAATATTTCAGATGCTTGGGCAAGTGTTTTTGATAAGAAAATAAATACAATAAAAATGTGGAAACTTTTACTGCACAGTGTATCGCCTTTTCAACAATTGTTTTTCTATTTATCAAATATCATATAAATGCAACAAATGTTGTGAATATTTATCAAAGAGACTGTAGATGATTTTGCAATTTTTTTAATGGCTACTTTGGTGACAAGATTAATGCAGGAAAAATATGCACCACCTGCACACCCATGTCATACGTTTTGTAAATAATTATGCAAGTTATTTTGGTAACAGAATAAATACAATAAACGTGGGGAAACACTACACATACCATTTGTAGTTTTGCTTCAAGTTGCTAGGGTACAGCATGGATAACCTGCAGGTTTTTGATCCTGCAATTCATTTTGAAGTTTATAGGCTTAATTTATATGTATTCACTTTGCAGAATAGGGAGAAAATGTCTGTTTTATGTCAAATAAGATGGCTGCAAAGTGTTGGATACAATTGTGCAATATGAAAAGCACTATTGTGCACACAATGTGACAGGTTTAATGGGTTTAAACCGACAAATATAATGTATACAAAAATGTGGACATAACAAAGGATGAATTTCTCATTTCAATCTATATATGATATTTTATGGGTTTTATCTTTACAGTGTGGATAATGAAGGAAATGATGGACACAGGTTTGCCAAGAACATTTAAGACCCATCACCAGCTCAAACTCCAAGCAATTCTAACAATATAGATATTTCATTCCATATGTAAATGCCCATACCTGTGCTATACCCTAGCTTCAACTATTTGTAGTCAGTTTTTCAACTATTAGAAAACAAAGTCTTACCTGGGACAACAGGCTAAACTACTGCTATCAGAACAGACAAAGATGTTCTGAGACAATAGACCAGATCAACATTGAAGAATCAAATGCAGAGGTTTACCCACAATGTATGATGGATTTGATTTGGCATTTTCTTTTATGAAATAAATTCTCAAAAAAATGCCAATATTTTTACATGATCAAGTGTATAATATATCTATATGGTTGCACAACAAGGATCTAAAATATATATCTGTAATCATGTTTAATTCTGCTTCTACAGACCAGGAGTACAAAATACCCCCAAACTCCAGGTTTTTGACATGGACTCTTGGCTTCTAAATGCAGAATGAAACATGATTACAGACTTATATTCTAGACCTTCAATGTGCAAACAAGTAGGTATATCATATTGATGAGGAAGGAAAATGGCTGGTAGTTAGTAGGGAAACAAGCAGAAAAAAGGATATGTGGTCACCTATGTCATCAGAGCCCCTCATAGCCCTCTCTGAAATCCATTGTTAATAAAAACAATAGGAACACCATTTATAATGTAGCAACTTTGAAAAGTCTATGGTGAACAAAGAATGTAGTTTGAAGGGTCTTTGCATGCAAAAACTGATATATGGTTGTAGAAATGTTGACCACATTCCAGTCTGCCACATCAGAAGATAATATTAAGAATTGCTGGACAAGAGTGTATACCCAGAAAGAAATTTTTTATTCTAAATATAACTTGCAAATTCATTTATAAGCTTGATGATTTTATGATAATATATAAATAAGATTATTTTGTGGTAATGAAGAACATCTTGATGACTTTGCAAATATTAGCCTATTATCATGCATTGGTAATAATGCTGCAGTGTGCATATATGCTCTTGAGAAATGTGATGTTCTCATGGCCAAAAAGAGATGAGTAACTTGCCATGTGAAGCAATGGCCCACACCCCATTAGTCCCAGTCATCCAGTACCCTGCAGCCAAGAAGGGTTATATGAAGCACTCTTGCTCATCATACTGCAAGAACCACAGTTGCTGGTGTATGATTACTGGTGTTCATTGCATTGCTCCCATTATGGTTCTTTCCCATTTAGTGATTCACCTTCTCCCCTGCTTCCAATGACTTGGGAGAGTGAGCCATTGCAAGCATGGCATGATCGAGTTCTTCTGGATTCCATTCCATCATTTAATGTACTTTATTCATTCTAGACAATCCATTGATCAAGTATAGTTCTACTGCTATTGGGCAAAGATATTTACATTTCTTAATGCCATACTTGTCTACAGATTGTCAATGTTGTAGTAGACTGAATGTTAGTTATACGACAGTTTACTCAGGCTTTCACCATCACCACTGTTATGATTATTTATCACTGTTCTACCAACAAGTAACAATGAGAGTTTTACATAATATGATATATTTTACTTCTAAAAATTCTATATTTAATGTTCCACTTTCTTATCCAGAAGATATCCTTAGAACTTGATATCCAATATGAATTTGCATTATAAGGAATGTATTAGTGTCATTTATATGTATTGGTTTTCAAACCTACATGGATCTGAACCCTCAGATTCTGCAGGATGGGTAAAGGTTACCAATTCAAACCTGCAGCTAAACTGTAGGTATAATAGGTTGCTGGTGGGTATGTTATTTTGTAATATAATATTGTTAGTACTATTTATTAATTAAATATTATGACATAAAATTTTTAAAAAGATCAACAGGGGATTTTGAGCCACTTATATAGTATTTAAATGTCATATTGACCATGTGACTTATTTGATTACTGGATCACACTGCAGTCACCTGTCTTTGAAACAAAATCCACATGTCACCACCAACAACCATCACCAGCATTAACAACAACACTAGGTGCACCAATGAGGATGAAGGGAACAATAATGATGGGCAGCAAAATTATCACCCCATCCATGGACAATGTAAAGACAATGAGGACAAGAACAATCAATGAAGATGGCCTTCACCACCATAATAACAACAACAAGGACAAGAATGATGACTTGGAATAGTAGGCCATCGCAAGTGTGGCATGAACGACACTGGATGCGGGGCATAATATTTCCATTAAAAATATCTTGAAGTTGTATGAAAATTCATCCTTATTATTTCATTACATTAGAAAGCCAAAAAAGTCAGAAATATAATGTGCATATCTATTATGTTTTGCCAAAAGTTATGATCTGGAAACAAAATAAATTTGAAGCAAGGATATGAAATATCAGTTTTACTTAAGTTTTCTGTATATTTAATAACAATACTTTGATGTTTTACAAAATATTAGTTGAATAACTTGTTCTCAAATTGCTTAATAGTATATAACATATATCATGTACAAAAGTAAAAGTATTGAACACTTGAAACATTGTAAATTTCCATGTTATAATTTAGCAAAATATGTAATACATAATAAAAATTTTCATGTAGATTCTTATTCACTAAATTTAGGATTTTCAGAATTCAGAATCAAGGTATATTGTACATATAATGGATTACTGTGAGAGGAAATATGATGAAATTTTATTGCATAGTCACAACTGAAATTCTAACATAATTTGAATATAGTTTTCTGTCTAATTCACTTGTAAATTCAATAAACAAATATAAAATATCATGGTGGGAATTTTGAGAGAAATATGAAAAGATTGCTGTATGAAATTTGAGTAGGAATTTTTTGAATACTGTTTGTGTATTTTAACAATATCTTTTAACAGGAATTTGTGATATGTGTGACACAATAATGTTAAAGGAATTATAACATATCTTTTGTGAAAATGTTCACAATGAACTATGGGTGATGGAGTCAATGGAGGTAATAGATGTAGTGGAGGCAATGGACATAATGGAGGCAACAGAAGTAATGGATGCAATGTGTATAGTAATGGCAACAGCTTGAGTGGCTCTATGGATTGTAATGGATGTAATGGATGTAATGGACGTGATGGACACAGTGGCTTGATTGGCTCTATGGATTGTAATGAACATAATGGACATAATGGACGGAATGGCATGAGTGACTCTATGGATTGTAATGGACGTAATGGATGTAATGGACGTAGTGGACGCAATGGCTTGAGTGGCTCTACGGGTTTCAATGGACATTGTAGTAGTGGATAGGAGGGAGATCATGTGATAGGATCCCACGCTTCATTGGATTACTAGTAGACTACTTTGTGTTGTAGAGACTTAGTTTATCACACCACGATGCACCCATGACACCCTCAGTGGACACCTCCTGCCCACTTTAACGTTGTAAAGGCGTGTTCAGGGTGGCTTCAGAATAAAGATCCTAAGCCTGTGGGTGTCAGCGTGAAAGTGACTAGGGTAATCAGTGTAAGGAATAGTGGTAAAATAATAATAAGGAATGTGGAAGGTAAAGCCGCCATGTAAAACTACGAAAATGGATAAATAACGATGAAAACGGCATAAAGACTTAGAAAATGGATGAAGCTGATAAAGGATGGACAAATAAAGGCAAAGCCAATGACAAACTATGAAAACCGATGAATAATAATGAAGCTGACGTTGTCGGGTACGGTGGGTTGGGTCAGGTATGATGAACAAATCATAGAAATTAAGGCAAAGACAACGAGGTTAATACGAAAGTCTAAGGGGCTACAAGGACAAGCATATAAAAGCAGTAAACAGGGATTCTGATTGCAAGGAAATGGGGGCTAATTCCCATTACATCCATTAGGTCCATTACAATCCATAGAGCCACTCATGCCATTCCGTCCATTATGTCCATTATGTTCATTACAATCCATAGAGCCAATCAAGCCACTGTGTCCATCACGTCCATTACATCCATTACATCCATTACAATCCATAGAGCCACTCAAGCTGTTGCCATTACTATACACATTGCATCCATTACTTCTGTTGCCTCCATTATGTCCATTGCCTCCACTACATCTATTACCTCCATTGACTCCATCACCCATAGTTCATTGTGAACATTTTCACAAAAGATATGTTATAATTCCTTTAACATTATTGTGTCACACATATCACAAATTCCTGTTAAAAGATATTGTTAAAATACACAAACAGTATTCAAAAAATTCCTACTCAAATTTCATACAGCAATCTTTTCATATTTCTCTCAAAATTCCCACCATGATATTTTATATTTGTTTATTGAATTTACAAGTGAATTAGACAGAAAACTATATTCAAATTATGTTAGAATTTCAGTTGTGACTATGCAATAAAATTTCATCATATTTCCTCTCACAGTAATCCATTATATGTACAATATACCTTGATTCTGAATTCTGAAAATCCTAAATTTAGTGAATAAGAATCTACATGAAAATTTTTATTATGTATTACATATTTTGCTAAATTATAACATGGAAATTTACAATGTTTCAAGTGTTCAATACTTTTACTTTTGTACATGATATATGTTATATACTATTAAGCAATTTGAGAACAAGTTATTCAACTAATATTTTGTAAAACATCAAAGTATTGTTATTAAATATACAGAAAACTTAAGTAAAACTGATATTTCATATCCTTGCTTCAAATTTATTTTGTTTCCAGATCATAACTTTTGGCAAAACATAATAGATATGCACATTATATTTCTGACTTTTTTGGCTTTCTAATGTAATGAAATAATAAGGATGAATTTTCATACAACTTCAAGATATTTTTAATGGAAATATTATGCCCCGCATCCAGTGCGAGTTCTTCTTGGTTCTATTCACTCATTTCATGTACTTTATTTCTTCTAGAATTTTTTGATCAAGTATTCCTACTGCTATTGAGCAATGTTATTTACACTTCATAATGCTATACCTGTCTTTAACTGGACAATGGACATTGTAGTACACTGAATGTCAGTTATACAACAGTTTAATCTGGCTTTCAATATCACCACTGCTATCATTATTTGTCAGTGCTATATCAACAATTTAATTTTCAATAAAAACTGTAGTGTATGACATGATATAATTTATTTCTAACAATTCTATATCTAATGGCCCACCCAGAAGATATCCCTGAGAGTTTCATATTCAAAATGAATTTACAAATTTGAATGTCCCACTTTCCCACCCAATGAATAACTTTTTAATCATATAAATTATTATTATGTTTGTGTATAAATTGCCAGTACAAGTATTTTATTGTCATATCTTCTAAGATAATCATCTGACATCATACCCATATGACCATTGTACTTACATGTTGCTTCAGTTGTCATACCATCATGATACCAAATTGTCCCAGCTTTTGATGTAAATTGAGATGTAAAATGATATCCTCCAGCATATACAATACCTCTTAGATACAAATTTACTGACTTTTCATGTACATTACAGTTATTTGATGGCTGGTAATCATGTTTATGTTGGGGTATTCCAATACTAGCAAATCAGGTGTCTTTGTATAGTATATGGTACGCATCATTGAACCATTGCATTGTGGACATTTATTTCTAACATTGTGTGCAATAGTTTGCACCCAATCAGATGTTGAACCAGAAACAGATGGATCAGCATGTAATAGGTAGGCAAGGTTGTCATCTTTTTCTTGTCCTTCATAGTTACAGTGAGAGCAAATGAGCTTTGAAGATGCAATACAAGCTTGTGGTATCAACATTTCCATACATAGTGTAGCAACACTGGTACCATTAGCACCCATGGGGAATTGCAGTGGATTCTTTGCATGGAGTTTCATTCTTATTGCATTTCTTACATCTCAAAGCTCAATTGTTGATCCATCATATGAAATCCTTGTACAAGCATTGACAGATAAATGTTTCCAATTGCCTGAAATCTGGTTGTCCAAATTGCAGAATGTTCTGCCCACATATTGTGCAAAATAACAAAGATTGAATCATATGCACAACTCCAGTTGATTTTATCCCAACATAAGCCATGGGGTGCAAAGATAGTGGAACTGCTGTCATGAGGGATATTTCTCTTTTTCCTGCTCAAGGATTGTGGCTCATCATGTTCATTGTAAGTATGTTTCAAAGATTGCTTTACTGGTGAGTTCCCTTTTGCAGTCACAAAACCAAGACTGGCTTGTTGAAGTGAATTTTGCTTACTTCTTGCATTCATAGATTTGCCAATGAGCTGCCATGAACTGTCAACAACCACAGGAAGCATAGATAATGGATCTCTGGCAGACCATTTTAATGCTGCATCTACCTTGGCAGGGACATAATCAGTGCCTTTCCATATTGACAAATCAATGGATTGCAGAGTTGTCCATTCAAGTGGTCAGGTAGTTGTTCTTCATATCGCAGTTTTGTGATATCATTCAATATTTCCTGTTCTCTGAATTCTTGTCTGAGATAGCCACTGCAACCTGTTGTAATCACATTGGGATCAAAGCCTTGGATAATAATTGTGCCTGCTGCACTTGCACTTCTGGACAGAGCTGTATAATAGGACATGTGTGAAAAGCAGCCGTTTAAATGTACCACATTATAAGGGCAGGTTTTTTCCTGAGATGCATGAACTTGTCATAGCAAAGTTGGGCAGGACCCACACCTGTTGTCTTTCAACAGATTCTTTGAGATCACTTGGGAACAGACATTGAATCGTCTTTGTATTTTTCACAATGGGAACAACATTATCTGGTAGACCTGGTATTTGAATCAACTGTGGTGGGTTATCCAATTCCACAAAAGGTGTATCTAGAACAAGCTTATCATACATATTGGGCCTTTCATTCATTGCCAGCCAACAACAATGCCTTCTTGGCCTTTAGTGATACATAATTCTGTTGCATCATTGTTTCTGATCATAACAGGCATACCATGGCACAATGAAAGCTTGCCAGGAAAATGTTCAGTTGCACCATGGTTGAGTTTCCAAATCTCAAGTTGCTCATCAAAATCAATCTGATTTGACTTGTGTATAGTCTTTGAAGCTGCTTTGGATTTCCCCCATTTAGTTTTCTTTGCTGGGTCACTTTCTTTACTCCATTTGTCCGTTGAGTAGAAGTTGGTCAACTTTTGATTTGTATCTTCTGCAAAATGCTCACATCCAAGCTGGTTGATTCTGTCTTTCTGAGAGTGCACTCCACATATAATAGCAAGATTTCTGAAAGTTTTTGCAGCTACATTTGGCTGATCTGGACGTTTGCCAGTAATTCTCTTTCTCAAAAATCTGAAGTCTTCAGGAGTGCATGCTCCATACCACATATTCACCAGGGCAGTTCACAATGATACATCTTCAGGTGTTTGTGTTTTTTGATGCATGTTTTCTCTCAAAATCACAACAGTGGTTATCTGATGCCACAGTGTCTTGCCAATAGCTGCTTTTTGATGATGTGGTTTCAGGCCTGAGTCTACTTGTGTTCCTACTGATCCACTATACAATGATGCACCTCTTACTGGTGGCAATTGTGCAAAGTCTCCAGCAAGAATCATATTGATGCCTCCAAATGGCATGTCAAATACATTAAGAGCCTTTGCAAGCTGTGAACTGATTTTGTATAATTCATGGCATGAGAGCATAGATACTTCATTGATGAAAATATAATCAATTCTCTCCAATCTTGCTTTTACTTGTGCAATTGTTACACTTTGATTACCAGTCTCACTATTCATGTGGATTCCCAAGAATGAATGATAAGTAGAACCACCCAATAATGCTGCTGATGTGCCAGTTGGACTCAGCATGACAAGACGATGTAATTCATGTCTTTGTTGAAACAAATCCTTGAGTGCTTTAATCACTTGACTTTTGCCAGTTCCACCCATGCCACCTAAATACATTTTTAGCTGATCTGAATTTAAAATCACAGTATGATTGGCAACAATTCTAAATGCTCTTTGTTGTTTTGTATTTTGGTTGAAAAGATCAACTGTGTTATTTATCAAATCCTAAGTTGCTTGCCTCTTTGCTTTGAAATTGTGTCTCAAATATGATTGGTCAACAATTTTGACTTCATTTTCAACAACACCAGAAACATAAGTTGTTTTAGTATGTTCAGCATCAGCAACACATGCATTTCTATCAGCAATGATTTTATGTCTTTTATCTTGAATGGCTGTTTTCCATTTACCACCAGGCTGTACAATTGGAGGTGTGAGTGGAGTAGTATCAATTGTATTAATGCCATCAGGACTAGTCTCTAGCCAGCCAGCATTTCTTACACTATCCTCAGTAGCATCCATTTGAGTTTTGATTAATTGTCCTTTTGAACCAAGGGTGGAGTATTTATTTAATCCATAATCCTCATTGTCAATGCCTTCATCATCACCAAAATCATCACCAGAGCTATTCTCATTTTCATCCATGTCATTTATTTCATCTGATGTCATCCAAGAATGAAATATGCCAGAATTACAAACAATAGGATTTTCTTATTTAGCAGATTAATGTTCATTCAATTCTTTCCAATTTATTCAATGTCATTTCCCATCACTACTTCTTCTAACTAAAACAACAATACTTTCCCTAACCATAGCATGATAATTCCACAACCAGCACATGAACGAAACACCTGCACAACCTGTAAGACCTGCACAACTCACATATGTACAGCTTTCAATCTTGTTGATTTATATGAAACTTTGTGCATACTCAAACTTTGCATCACAATTTTGTGATAACCCCTCACATCATGCAATCCAACCTTATCATAATGAAACATCACAATTACCATATTCTGTGCATTTGAATATTAAGTTCGATACAAGAGATGTAATTCACTCAGTCTTTTCTTTTTCTTTTACCTATTTACATGTGGTTCTCACCTGTTATTTGAAATCTTTCACTGTCTGCATCATACTGAAGCCGGTCCACCTTTTTTTCATGCAACATTGTGATATTTCTATTTCACTCACTTACTCTTTAACTCCAATTTCAATATAGTATAAAATCTGTCTTGTAGTAGCAAAATCACAAGAACCCAGTTCTTCTCTCTCCAGCAGTTGTGTTTTAGCTTTAAAAACAATCATTCTCACTCAGTTTGCATCTCTCCTCATTGCATACCTGCTGCTATTACAAAATAAGTCTTAGCGGTCTCACCACTGTTTTATTGTATAACTCCTGTATAGTGCATCATCATCTAGGACAATAAGCTAAGCTCTAGATTGTGTCTCATTGTGTTTCAACTTTTTGTCACTCTGTGAACTTTCACGTCTGTGTGTTTTATTGTGCATTTTATTTACTACATTCTATTGCATCAGTATCAAGAGTATCCCAAGTCCTATTTTCACCTTTGCAATGTTTTTATCTTTTATTATCTCTTTATATGGTTTTATAAACATAAAAACCAAATCATTGTTATACATGATTAGAGAATAGCACAGGTACAAGTAAACCTGCAGGTTTTGGGCTGCAGGTTGATCGGGTATGGGTATGGTTTCCAAATTAGACAACCCATGCACAACTGTGTACCTTCACTATGGGGTCAATGGGTCTCAACAGTGTAATAGGGGTCCCTGGTCAGTCATGTGACCAGATTTCCATGGTTGGATCTATTCAGTAGCCACTCCTGTTTGTTGTAGATAGATTATTCTATATCATTGTGAGCAATCTGCCCATTCCATACCCATGACAAGTACAGTGTCTGTGGGTATGGATATGGTGTCAGGTCTAGAGACTTGCTAGAGTGGGTCCAAAGGAACTCACGGAATTGGAGAGGGAATTGATTGGAAAGGTGTTGATGGCTGGAATGATGAACTCTCTACCACATTAGGAACTGATACTGACTAACGATCTGGTCATATGATAGCACAACCACTACACTGCCGATCATCCATCTACCTTCTATACATAATTAGTCTAATCAAATAAAAAAATTTGCAATATATGGCAAAATTTACAATTATTGTAATAATCAAAATGACAGATAGTGGTTAATATTTGAATTGGTTAAATTGAATTTCAACTTCATTATTTTTCTATATAGTTAGACTTGTCACATGTGACTGTTACCATCATGATCCTTGTTAAATTTAGCCTATATGGCTCAAAATTTCCTTATATGGTTAGACTAGTCACATGTGACAGTTACACTTGCCTTATTAAACTATGATGCCTATTACTCAAATCAGATAATTGATATTAAAACTGAGCCCATTTGCTTTATATCATTAATATTTTCTTATATGGTTAGATCTGTGACATGTGACTGTCACTACTGTGATCAACATGAAATTTTGTACATTGTATCAAAAATTGCCTTATATGATTAGACTGGTCACATGTCACTAGCACATCATGCCTGAAATGGTTAGACCAATTGTCAGTAAAATTTTCACCTGATTCTATTAACAATTGAAGCTGCTATGAATATTTTATTCAAAGCTGAATATATTTTGACCATTGATATGCATTTGTACATCAACCCATATTTGGATGCTTATGTAAGCTTGTCCAAACATGACCCCAACTTTATGTTATTTTCCAATACAGAAACCAGAAGCACACCTTGTACTCAAAAAAAAAATCTCTATAGGAGATCAACTTCATCAATTAATTAATCAATTAATTAATTAATTAATTAATTACGAACCTGCACTGAGCCTGGTCTGATAAAGAACGAGTCTTTTAATAAATTAAAAGAACTCATAATGAGTGTTCATACTTCTGAATATTGTTGACCACTCTGTGTGATTGTCTTTCCAAAGGTTGAACAGAATCACCAACAATGAGTCATAAGCAGAACTGTTACGAGTTCTTCCATTTATGGAAAACTTGTTTGGTTTTCAGCCATTGAAGCGATTCATTCATCTCAGAAACTGAGGGAAAATTGTGTCCCAATATAGCAACTGAGTTTGAAATCCCTTCTGACTTGTTTTATTCCAGAATTCAGAGATTCTTTTAGCCTTCATACTGCATGGATTCTTATAAAAATTACCAACGAAACTGTGAGGGATACTATCTACATAATTAAAATATGGTGGCAATCTGGTCCGATTAGGATTGCCTGTGTGCCATTTCATGCAAGGGTAATGAGTATATGGAATATAACAAGTGTAATATTGCAATTAAAAATATGGTGAATTTTAAATATATTCTATCATATGAATGACACAATTTTGTCCACTCATGGTAGCCATGAAATGTGGTATCTGAGTCTCTAGAATGCAAACAAGTGAGGATGGTCCGGAGTTGTGGTGGAAATTCCAGTGGAGTTTGAAATCCATAGTGAGAGTGTTCGAGCTCAGATTAATCCATAACCTTCTGTTACTCAACAGCCCCATCCCCCTCGTTTTGAAACTCTACTGCCAGCTTCCTGCTATTCCTACTGCTCTCCAACTTTCCCATCCCCCTCTACTGTTCTCTAACCCTCTCCAGGACAGATTTTGACCTCCAAAAGGTCCCCAATGTCTGGCAATAGTGTCACCAGCACCCCTAGCAGAAAGGGTGCATTCTGGCTGCTCTTGAGTGCCATGGAGGGTTTCTGAGGGCAGCAGGGAATGTGGTGCACCCACCTTCTGCTATACCAGATGAGTTGTCTGTTTTATTAGCTGTCCTGAATCTGAATTACCCATGGAGTGCTCACTCAAGTTTCACCTGCTCCTCCCAGCCTCCTTTCAGTCCTTTTGTAGTCCCAGCATCCATTTGTCACCCTCACCACTGCTTTCCCTACGTCTTGTGGCCTGTTCTGCCCCCTTTGTCACCCTCTTGCTCATGATCCCCCCTCTAATCTTTTGTTTGGCTTCATTGACTCTGATGTCATTCACTTATCACCAGCTGCTGTCATGCCGGAAACAGGCCAGGATTGTAGTAAATCCCTCTTCAGTATAAGGTGAGTGCTAGATTAAATATTAAATGTTTTGAAGGCCCATGATCAATGGTTCAATTTTGTCAACTCCCAGCATGCCATGTTGGTCCACCACTGACCATGTGCCTGCTTATTACCTCTCCTCCATTGTCTGCACCATCTCTTTGGACCACCTACAGCTGCTATGGACCCCCCCTGCACCCCAAAAGGCGGTTTTGAGCTGAGAGAAGTCATGTGCACATCATGTGATCATGTGACTCGTGCTGCCTCTGCTGCTGGCAGCATCACAGCAGCAAGGGAGGGTGCAAGACATGCCCTCCCACCCCGTTTTCAACGACCCCCGGCCAGTACAGACCCCCCGCACCTCGTTGCCATAGTAAACGATGATACGCATCATACGATCCTATGCTCCGAATACACAAATTGGATGTACTATACCTCTTCATCGACCACATCCCGATATCTTACGATCTTACGAACGTCTGCAAACTCTTCCGACACCTCTCGACAACTTCGATCGCTTCCGAACTTGTCGCATCCACAGAACAAAGCCATCTCGTATCGGACCGATCCCACCTTTATCGGAGGTTCATCCCCCCTATCCCATCCACCTCCTACCTCACTTTCGATCATTTTGGACGTATTTTCATATTAGTTTCTCTTTCTTATTCAATTTACCTTTCATCTTCCTTTGTTCTTTGTTCTTCATCTTATGTTTCACCTTCTGATTCCTTTATCCCCTTCCCCTTTTAGTATCATTACTACTCCTTTCTATCAATCTTTATACCGTTCCGATCTTCCGATCGAAGTAGTATAAAAAGAGATGTAGTTTAGATACATATAGAGAGAGAGAGACCCCTCCTTCTCAGACAGAGAGAAATCTACGACTTCCCTCCCCTTCGATCTTAGTCTCAGAGCTATAGAGCTCCCCTTTAGCTTCGAACTCAAGTTATAGTCTTGAGTTTGTCTATCCTCGTCACCCGATATCGATATCTTCGTCGCGACCGTGTTCGCGAAGTCGCACAGTTGATCGCAACTGTCGCACGTACGTTCGCATCGTTTGGAAACTTTATAGTAGTTTCTATCTCTCTCTATACCTTTCTATGTGTAGTAGACATCTTCGCATCCTCGCATTCACCTAATAGGTAGTTTGTTTGGGGATCTCCCCCTTTACAGCTTCCTATAGCGTACCAACGAGAGGCCGGGGGGTCCAACACCCTCGCGTTCCCACCTTGTGCCCAACCAGCCCCCCCCACTTTTTTCAGCCACCAGGACAACCCCTCCCGCCCTGTTTTCGACCACCCCCAGCCAGTACACACTCCCTGCGCCTCGTTGCCATAGAAAACGAGAGGCTGGGGGGTCCTACACCCTCAGGTTCCTGCCTTCTGCCCAGCCAGCCCCCCCTTATGTTTTTTGTATCTAGCAATATATTTCAATAAGTAGATACTCTCAATATATTAGTTTAGAAAATGCATCTATGCAGTGAAATGTTTCCAATTATAAGAAATCTTGGCCACCAAAGTGTTCATCTCAATAGGGGCTGGTCACTGCTTGACCAGTAACATCCACCTTCCACTACTACATCTGAGCTGCTCTTTTGTTTCCTGGGACATTGAAAGCTGATTTGGACAGCCTAGTTGGGTGTGAAGCTAAACTGCTTGGCCTTAGTTCGCTTTAGCACACTTGCCTCTCACACTCCATGGTACTTGCACTTTCAGTTGCTTTTATTAGCTTTCCAGCTTCTATCAGCTTTCCTGCATCCTCAAGTGTCACTTCCACCTGCCTGGCAGAAAAGGGGTGTACACCTGAGACCTCAAAAGTGTAGGGAGAAATCCCCTTGTACTGTCTTGCAATGTATAGTTGTTTTGCAACAGCTATTTCATGTTCAGTTGGTTTGATTTTAAAGGGGCTGCAAGGAGTGTCTGGATCTCTGGCAACAACAACTGGCAACTCTCTACTATACATCTTATTCGACTAGGCAACATTGTACACACTAAGAGACCTGAACATATATTGTGGTGGTAACATTGAGTTCGACCATCACAAGTGCATCATACAGGGGTTGGTGACAACCCAGGCTAGCCAAGATTACTAGCTTGCTCATGCAAACATGTGTGCAATTATATTGTGGGCTCTCTCTCATACACTTCAAACACACTTGAACATGTGCCGCTGGACACGTCACTTCTCATACACACTCTGACCATGTGTCCACTTGGAACGTGTGCTTATACATCATTGCCAACCCATTCACTTTGTAAGCATTGTAGTTTTCTTTATTATCTTATAATATAACAAGGCTAAGTTTGTATTCCAGATTCCTCTTCCATGCAAACTGAGACTATTCCTGGGTGTGAGCCCATTCAAGAGGTGATCCAGGCTATTGACCATGCTCACCGTTCTCAGCCTATTGATGCTGACATTGCTATTACGAGTTCTTCCATTTATGGAAGACTCTTTCTTATGAGTCCAGGACATATGGCAGTTCATCAGTAATTAATTAATGTTTGAAATCAACCATAGAGCCAAATTCTGCATTTCTGACCCTTTTATTTTGAGAAAAATCATGGATAAACCAGTTTTTTCAAATTTTGTTCTCAAATATTCTCAGGAATATAGGATTTATCTTGAGATTGTAAAAAATCGAGAACCACTCTAATGGATGCAAAAAAGAATTTATATGATGCAGAATTTGAGCCAAAAAGGAAAGCGTCACGGGCAGTCACACAGACAACCTGCTCAACAGCAAGGTCTTCGGGGCATTGGTGTACAGCGATGTAAGTGTCTAGATCTATTTTCTTTGGTCTAGTACTGATGTTTGCTCCCCCTGCACCTCATCGACATTGAAAACAAGGTGTCGGGGCGTTTCGAACCATCGCGTTCCTGCTGTCTGCCCAACCACCACGACCCCCCTTGTTTCCTCCACCAAGACACCCCCTCCCGGCTCGGTTTAGACCACCCCCGGCCAGTCTACACCCCCCGTACCTCGTTCGCGTTGAAAACAAGGAGTCAGGGGGTCTCAGACCCTCGCATTCTGGCTGTCTGCCCAATCACCCCCCCCTTTTTTCAGCCACCAAGCCAGTCCCTCCTGGCCCGTTTTCGACCACCCCCATCTACTCTACACCCCCCGCACCTCGTTCAAGTGGAAAACGAGGGGTCGGGGGGTCTCCAACCCTCGCATTCTGGCTGTCTGCCAAATCACCACCCCCCACTTTTTTCAGCCACCAAGACAGTCCCTCCCAGCCCATTTTCGACCACCCCCGGCCAGTGTACACCCCCCGCACCTCGTTCGTGTTGAAAACGAGGGGTCGGGGGTTCTCGAACCCTTGCATTCCAGCCATCTGCCCAACCACCACCACCACCCCTTTTTCAAGCACCAGGACACCCCATCCCATTCAATTTTCGACCAGCCCCAGCTAGTAAATGCCCCCCATGCCTTGTTCGTGTAGCAAATGAGCTGTCGGGGGTCCCAGCCCAATTTGTTTCCACCCCCTGACTTCTTTACACCCAGGACATGCCACCCCCAGCTGTATTTGACCGTCCACAGCTTGTGTATGCCCCCTGCACCTTGTTCATGGAGAAAACGAGGCGTTGGGGGGTTCCAGTCCCACCCATTTCCACCTGGTGACCCCCACACCCTATCTCCACCCCCCAAGCTTGTGCACTTCTGCTGACTTTTTCACAACCAGAGGTCAGTTCTGACATGTAGTTTCATTAGTTTTCTTGGTTTCCCTAGCTGTGTAGCATAGAAGGGTGGCCGTCTGGGCCATGGAAGGTGTGATTGTGCAGTCTGTGCATGATCCTCTTCCACCCTGCTACAATCAACTGAGGAGGATGGCTGTCTGGGCCGTGGAGGGTGTGGTTGTGCAGTCTGTGCATGGCCCTCCTCCAATCCCCAATATTATTCACCAGAGGGGGCGATCTGTGCCATGGGAGTTGTAATGGTGCAGTCTGTGCACCATTCACCCCCACCCTCTGGATATGTGCTGTTAAGGACAGTCTCTCTGGACCCTTCAATGACTTGAGACCGGGACTTTGTCGAACCCTCCTTGAGACTTGTCTAGAGGGGCACTGAGTAAAATTAAGAATAAGAATAATATTTATTTCAAAAGACATGTCATAGATACAATAAAAGAGATAGGGACTGTGTCTACTATCTAGGTGTTGTCAAAGAGGGCATGGGAGGGGTGTCTTTGTGGTGTTTAGAGAGCTAAGAGCAAACCAGAAAACAAGTCGACACGTCAAACAATGATTAGTAATATTTTCCCACAGTTCAAAAAGATTGAAAAACTTTTTTCTCAACTCGAACCACATCTCAATGACTTTCAAACACCTCATCCTACTGCTACTTCTGTCACTCATAATTCTACTACACCTGAATAGCCCAAAGGTTCTATTTGTATTGTCAACGCATTTAATTTACTAAATTGATTTATGTTAGTGGTCATCCATCGAAGCTCACATCAATGGCAAAACCTGTAACAATGTTTATAGAGTTAGCCAATTGCTTTGGGAGGATTTTGGTCAGTAAATCCAACTACCTTTATATCTACTGAATCTACTAAATCACCTGGTCCAGCAGAATGGTTTCATATTACTTGTCAGGTGTATTTGACCAGAATCTGCCGGCCCAATCAGTTGGGTGTATTGTTCTCCCTGCCCAGACAGTTGGGTGTATTGTCTTCTCTACCCAGACAGCTTAGACAGCTGGGTGTATTGTCCTCCCTGCTCAGACAGTTGAATGTATTGTCCTCTCTGCCTGGTCAATACAAAGCAATAATATGTTCATTGGCATACCAGTCAATGTATTTTACATCAACTATATTATTCTTGCAGTACAATAAATGTTCCTATGCCACATTATGTGTTGGTATAGGTATCACAGCCTGGCATTTTGCTACTTTGATATTATGGCTGAGCAAAGCAGTGAAGTTATGTAATTCTGATAATACAGCTATATCATCTCAAAATATTGATGAAAACAATCATATATCCAGGACATATGTAGGTGGTGGCAAAAACCCTATTTTTACCATGTCTGAACTTGGATTAAAATTATCTCCACTTGGTCAAGGCAAAGAGGGAACCCATACATTTTAAATCATACATATCTAAACAGAGCCTGACTCTTCAGGATTTTCCCAATGGTTCCCTTATACCATTAGACATTCCACTAGCAATGTTAGTCAGCAAATTAACCATTGCAAATCTCAAATTAATTGCTGCATATCATTCCATCTATTTGACAATAAAAATGAAGCATGCAGATATTCAAACTAAAATTGTAAATCACACATGCATTGACTGTTCTTCTTATGTTTCGGTGTTTGAGTTTACAGATGAGCTAGAGGTAGCAAGTCAAAAGAGTACAGCAAACATTGAAGCTGTCAAACGATCACACAATAAAAACATTGACAAATATCACCAGCAGAATATTTATGCCGTTCAGAAATACAATAACAAAAACATTGAAAAGCATCAGCAACAACATCTTGCAGCTGTTCAAAGATATAACCTGGAACATCCCGAGAAGCATCAGCAACAAAATAATGCAGCTGTTCAAAGATATAAGTCAGAACATCCTGATAAATACCAGCAACAGAATCTTGTAGCAGTTCAAAAATATTCCTTAGAACATCCAGAGAGACATCAGCAAAAAAACCTTGCAGCTGTGCAAAGAGCATCATCTGAGGATTCAGAGAAACATAAACTTTTTAATCAAAAGGCTGTTGAAACTTTTCGTAACATCAAATTTGACAGATGCAAACAGCAAAATCAAATTGCAGCCCAGTCATACAGAGATAAAGTAGAATTTCCTCCTTTACCTCCATCTCAATTCTTACAACACACTATTATATCAAATTTTGGTGGAGAAAGTAGCCCTAACAAATTTACAGAAGCAGGTTGTGCAGTTTGTGGACAATTGACAGCTGTTCATCAATTAACAAGACTTTCTTCGCTTGATTTAAATTTGAATTTGTTAACACAAGCTTCAGCTACTCAACAAGAAATATTTTCAGTCAATGATCCAATGCAGTGCATTGATAAGCCCATCTTGATTGATAATTTAAATAATATATGCAAATCATGTCACAAGTCATTGAAGAAGGGGAAACAACCTCTTCATGCACTTGCAAATGGGCTGTGGATTGGTGATGTGCCAGCAGCTTTACAAAACTTATCATATGCTGAACAGCTGATAATTGCAAGGGTCAGACACAATAGATGCATTGTCAGAGTCTCTTCAGGCATGCACAAGATGAGAGCCAATGTAATTACATTTGCAAATCCAGTTCCCAAACTATATGATATCTTGCCACCTCTGGCTGATGAATTAGATGAAGTTCTGGCCTTTATATACACTGGTCCATGCAAACCAACCAAGTCTGACTTTGAAAGAACACCTCTGCTTGTTAGGAGAAACAAAGTAGCAAATGCTTTGAATTGGCTAAAGTTAAACCACTGTGATTACTTTGACTTGGAAATATTTCAAGAGAATTTAAATCAATATCCTGAAAATGATATACCAGTAGTTGTTGATTACCGCCAGTCATTCACCAACAAAAGTCCAGAATCAACTGCAGTTCATGATATGGAAACTGAAGCAGGGACAGAAACTGGCAAATGTCCATTTGTTGTTCATGGCTTGACTGGTGAGGAATATTCAACCAAAAGTGTCAAAGCATTAAAGGCTATTGCTTTGAAACATTTGAAGAACAACCGCATGATGCTTGCTATTGGACATGACAAAGATCCACAGTCAATCTATGGCAATCCACAGTTATTTCCACAAATGATGCCTTGGCTGTTTCCATATGGACTTGGTGGTGTTGGAAATAATATAAAGCAAGGATCTCTATCTGATATTGCACATAAAAGACATTTGTTAATGTATTATGACAAGCACTTTCAGAGAGATCCACACTTTCCATTGATTGCATTTAATCATGAACAAATCAAGCAGGCAACTACTGGTGGCTACTTATTGGCCAAGAAAGCAAAGTTTGATCAGATATCCCAGAGATTAATGAATGTTGATGTTGGTGTTCTGAATTACATTTCCAGAAAGATGGAAGAAGGTGAACAAGTCAAACCTGATACTGATGAAGAAAAACTTTGTTTGCAACTGATCAAAGACATTGACCATGTTGGTAGTCATGTACAAGGATCATTGACAAATAAGAAATATATGAGAAATGAAATCTGGTCACTGATGTCATTCTGTGGGGCCCCATCTTGGTTTATCACCTTTTCACCTGCAGATATTATGCATCCCATATGTTTATATTTTGCTGACACCAAAGAAGAGTTTTCTCCAAGCTTGCGAGAATACGATGAGAGATACAGACTGATTGCACAAAATCTAGTAGCTGGTGCAAGATTCTTACATTTTATGGTCAAGTTGTTTATCCAACATGTGCTTGGAGTTGGTTCAAATCACTCTGGATTTTATGGAGACACAAATGCATATTATGGTACTGTTGAACAGCAAGAACGGTTAACTCTTCATATGCATATGATGTTATGGCTCAAAGCAAGCTTGTCACCACAAGAGATCAGAGATAGAATCATGGATCCTAATTCAAACTTCCAAAAAAAGTTTGTAGAATATCTTGAAAGTATTCACATTGGAGAATTTATGACTGGTACAATGGATGAAGTGAAAGCCAAAGTCAATGCTCAATCAGTCAAAAAAGATTACAAGGATCCAACTCAAACCTTGCCTGAAATGCCACCTCCTCTGTGCAATGACAAACATAAAGACATGAATGATCAAGCTGAATGCATTGAATGCAAGAATGTTGAATCATGGTGGGACCGATTCAAAAACACTGTGGATGATTTGATACTTCACTCCAATGTTCATAATTGTGGTAGATATAAGTCTAATGCTGAGAAAGTCAACAGAAAAGACAGACCCACTTGCATGAACAAACATGGAAAATGCAAAGCTAGATTTCCAAGACCATTGTTTGAATCCACTCAAGTTGATCCAAAGACTGGTGCACTGAATGTGAAAAAAGATGAAGCATGGATCAAAACATTGACCCCACTTGTAACATTTTTATTACGCTGCAACTCTGATATCACAAGTCTTCTATCTGGCACTGCAATCAAAGTCATTGTGGCATATATATCTGACTATATAACCAAACCAGGGCTGAAAACTTATAGCATATTTGATACTATCAGAAGTGTATTTGACCGAAATTCTGAAATGCTTGGTGGTTCAATGCAGAGAAAAGACAAAGCTAGAAAATTAATCACCCAAATCATCAATTCACTAACAGCCAAACTGGAAATTGGTGGACCTATGTCAGCTCTATATTTGCTAGGCAATCCTGATCATTACACCAGCCACAAGTTTATTCTTGTGTATTGGAAAAATTATGTTAGAGAAGTTTTGAATGCTTGGAGAACAGATGGAAATATAGAAATGTCAAGTGAGCCAGAAAGAGTAGTACTTCAAAATCAGCAAGGCACATTTGTTGGAACATCAATGGTGCATGATTACATTTACAGACCAGAAATATTTGAGGATGTCAATCTGTATGAATGGATTCAATGTGCCACAAAAGTTAAAATCCAGACAAAACATGATGAAATTCACAGTGAAGATGAATTACTTCTGGAGCCAGCATTACAAGATGCAGCTAATGCTTGTGGTTCCAGATAATCAGCTACTAGTCATGGTGAATCTGATGTTGATTCCGATGATCTCAACATTGGTGATGATATCACAGTATTTGATCATGATATTGATGATTATGCAGATGAGACAGACAGTGTACATTCTGAAAATCTAGAACACATATTGTTCTTACAAGATCATCCTCTTTACGAAACATATTGCATTGACTTCAATGAAAAATATCATTTGGTTCCAAATTTCATTGGGGGTTCACTTCCTAGACGTGACAGAGGAGATAGAGAATATTATTGCACAACCATGTTAACTTTGTTCAAACCATGAAGATCTGGTCATGATTTGAAAATAGAGAACCAATTATAGGATGAAGTATTTGAGGCTCATGAATTTACAAAAAGACAAATAGAAATCATGGACCATTTCAATTTGAGATATGAATGCAATGATGCCAGAGATGATTTTTCAGCTCAACTTAAAAAGGGTGAAATGTTACCAGATGGTACCTGCCCACAGTTTATGACTGGAGACATGATATCACATCTTGATGATGACTACAGTCAAAATGGTGAAGACATAGATTATGTAGCAGATGATCAAGATGGTCAGAATGGAGAATATCATTTAAACAAATACATTGAACTTGGAAGTCATGGCAGATTGATCAAAGCACAAATGGAATCTACAGAAAATGTTGTTCGAAATGTGGGTTGGTTAGATGACTGTCCAGAAGACAATGTAGCAGTGAATATAAATCCACTTGACATAGAAGTGCATCAGTCAGCATCTCAATGGAAATCTGCAGTTCAAGACAAAAGACAATAAATTCTTGAGGAACGTAACCAGAATATCCCTCCAAAGTCACATAAACACAGCAAACAATATTCAGACCCTAATGAAAATAATGTAATGGTTGTTGACCAGTCATATTTTATGCACAATTTCAAAGCAGAGAATGCACAAAGACAGCAGTTGATTGACACTACTGTTCAAAAATTCCACTTGAATACAGAACAAGATAGGGCATTCAGAATTATTGCAAACCATGCTTCATCTTGTAGTGAACAATTGAAAATGTATATTGGAGGCATGGCTGGCACTGGCAAATCACAAGCGATCAAAGCTGTTGTTGACTTCTTTAAAGCTGCAAATGAGTCTTACAGGTTTGTTATCTTGGGTCCAACTGGAACATCTGCTGCATTACAGAATGGTTCCACATATCATTACTTCTTAGGCATTAATCCAAATTCTTCTGGCAAAAACGAAGCCACCAACATTGCTCAGCTCAAGGCCAGATTAGAAGGAGTTGACTATATATTCATTGATGAGGTTTCAATGATATCTTGCCATGATTTGTATAAAATCAGTGCAAAACTTGCTAAAGCAACAAATATTCATGACCTGCCATTTGGTGGAATTCACATGATATTTGCTGGAGACTTTGCACAATTGCCTCCAGTTGGAGGATCAGCATTATATAGTTACGAGTTCTTCCATTTATGGAAAACTCGTTCTTATAGACCCGGTTTTCAGCCATTGAGGTGATTCATCTCAGGGACTGAGGGAAAATTGTGTCCCAATATAGCAACTGAGTTTGAAATCCCTTCTAACTGGTTTCATTCCAGAATTCCAAAACTCTATTAACTTTTACACATCATGGATTCTCCCAAAACTTGCCAACAAGACTCTGATGAATACTAGCTTTATAGAAAAAAAATATGCAGGCATTCTGGTCTTCTTTGAGCTTACTGTGTGTCATTTCATGCAAGGGTATTGAGTATAGGGAGAATGACAGTTTGAATACTGAACATACAAATGTGGTAAATTCAAGCTGTATTCTATGGTATGTATGGCACACTTTTGTCCACTTAAAGCAGCTGTGAAATGTGGTATTTGAGTCTCCAGAGTGCAAACAAGTGAGGGTGGTCCAGAGTGGTGGCTGAGATTCAAGTGGAGTTTGATGAATTCAAGCACTTGCTGCTTAAATAAGCGAAATCCTCTCGGGCATTGAGGAGATCATTAGGTCACTTTCACCCCCTAATATAGACCAAACTAAACTAAACATTATCCAGTGTACTAATTAATTAATTCCTTCAAAGGTTATTTTTCTCAAGTACATATACAAGTCCATCCAAGTCACAGCCTGTGTGGCTTCTGAATAAATTTGAGGGCAAGCAGAGCATTGTTGAGCTGCTTGGGGAGTGATCTGGGGCAATACAAACAGTATATGAGAACTGGCTGTAGAAATAGGGACTCATAAAATCTGAGGAATTTAGAGTGTGTTCTACAACTGATTCTAGACATTTTCTGTCACTACAAGTAGTGGCCAAGTGGTGTGTTTGAGGCTACAGAATGGGAATAAGTGGGGATGGTCCGGAGTTGTGGCTGAAATTGAAGCGGAGTTTGAAATACACAGTGAGAGCGTTCGAGCTCAGATGAATCCAAAACCTTCTGCTGCTCAACATCCCATCCCCCAGATTCCGGGATCTGCTGCCAGCTCCCTGGTTCCCCTGCTGCCCCACAACTTTCCCATCTCCCTCTATTGGTTACTAACCTTCTCTAGGCAACTTTTTGGCCCCCAAAAGGCCCCTCATGTCCAGCAGCAGTGCCACCATTGTCCCCAGCAACATGGGCACATTCCGGCTGCTTGTGAGTGCCAGAAAGGGTTTCTGAGGGCAGCAGGGGATGTGGTGCACCCACCTCCTGTTGTACCAGGCGAGTTTTGCCTTTTTTTAGCTGTTCTAGATGTGACCTGACCATAGAGTGCTCACCCAGGTCTCACCCTCTCCTCCCAGCCCTCCCACTCCCTGTCCAGCACTCTTCCAGCCTCCTTTCAGCCCCCCTGTTGCCCCAGCACCTATTTTTCACCCTCTTCACTTTCTCCTGGCCTGTCTTTGACCTCCCTATCCAATTCCCCCCTTCAGTCCTGTCCTATGACTCTCATTCACTCATTCACTCTCCTATCACTCCCCCTCTCTTTCCTGTCCTTTATACTCCATTACCCCCCATTGTAGCCATAGTGGTAAATAATTTGACATTTTAATGAAATTAATTGGATTAAATAATAATAAATTGAAATTGATAACAACTTAACAAGAAAGAGACAACTCATGTTATCACTCAAGTAAAGTATAACTCAAGTAACATAGGGAGGCATCAGATCACTTTTGGGGGAATACTTACAGTCCATGAGGTTCCCCCTAACTGCTCCTCCCACCATTTGGCTGTCCATCCTCTGGGGGTAGAGATCTGGTGTGTGGGGGGTATAAGGAGAAGGGGATCAGTATGGCATGAGGGGCCACATTGTACCACTTTTGGGGGGATCCCTACACATCATACCACTTCTGGGACCATTCTTACACTTCCCCAAACTGCTCCTCATGCCATTTTGTGGCCTGTAATCCAGGGGTAGAGATCTGGGTATAGGGGATATGAGGAGAAAGGGATCAGCATGGCTCAATGAGGGGGATCATACCACTTCCAATGTTATAGACATACTCTAATATATATCCTCTAATGGCTCCTCACACCATTTGATCCTCCAACATACAATCTGACACTGAAGATCAACTTGGCACAATGGAACAAGACTATACCACCTTTGCTGTGATAAACATACTCCAATATACTCTTCTAATGGTTCCTCATACCATTGGATGATCCAATGTCCAAGAATAAAGATCTGACACTATAGGAGTGTGAGGAGGAGGATGTCAGTATGGTTCAATGAGGGGAATCATACCACTTCCAATGTGATAATACATGTAAGAATCTGCATTAGTGCAGGTCAGGGGTACCTGGTACCCTTAAGGGTTTAGGGTACAGGTACTGTGCGGGTAAAGTCCAAGTCCAGGGTCTAGATACCTGCAGTACCCGTGAAGTACCCTCACGGGTACTGCCTGTATTTTTTTGGAGGATAAAAACACCAAAAACCTCATTTTTTGGTGTTTTTTTCACTGTTTCTTGCATATTACATGGGACTGGAAGCTCTTAAAATTCCCTAAAAAATGCAGGGATGCTCTCCAATGTGTTCTAAACAGTTCTCCAGTTTACATCAAGACAATCCAATCAGTATCTAATCCGGTAGAAATCAAATACTACCTTAAAAACCTGTTTTTTGCATGTTTTTTATGGGATTTGCACAAAACTTGCATGGAACCCGTACCCATGGCCTCAAATCCATACCTGTGGCGGGTACGGGTATGAGTCCAGACCCCATAACCTGCGGGTATACCGGTGTCCTGCACTAGATAGAATACATGAAGAATCAACAATATGCACTCAGAGAGATGTTGAACCTCTACAATGGTCCATGTGCCATTTGAACCCTATATAAAATAGCTCAGAATTCCTCAAGACTTTTATTTAGTAGTATTCAATTATTAATAGTATTACATAATAGTATATTATATTACAAAGTAACATACCCACTGACCTGCAATGGTGGGAACAGGTTAGCTGCAAGTTGGATTTTTATAACCCATACATACCTGTACCCATGGAACCTGGGGTACAGGTTATCCATACTTGTGCTATTCACTAGTGGTCATGGCCAGGACTGTCCTCATCGTTGTCCTCCTCATTGTTACCCATGAACTTATTGTTCTCATCATTCTTGGCTCTGTTATCCTTGTCATCCTTGTCATTGTTCCTGTCATCTTAGTCATCCTGGTCATCTATTCTTGTTCTTGTTGTTGTTGTGATGGTGGTGGCCATCTTGAAAAATTGGTCATTGGGTGGGAAAGTGGGACATTTAAATTTGTAAATTCATATTGGATATCAAGCTCTAAGGATATCTTCTGAATAGAGAAGTGGGCCATTAAACATAGAATTTTTAGAAATAAATTATATAATGTTATATGTAAGATTCATTTTCTTACTTGTTGGTAAAGCACTAACAAATAATAATAACAGTGATAGTGAAAACCAGAGTAAACTGTTGTATAATTGACATTCAGTCCACTACAATGTTGACTATTTGCAGACAAGTATGGTATTAAGAAGTGTAAATAACCTTGTTCAATAGCAGTAGGACTATATTTGATCAGTGGAACCCAGAAGAACTCGTTCATGCCATGCTTGCAATGGCCCACTCCCCCAAGTGGAACAGTTGGCACACAAGCACATTCTGGATTAACACCATATGCTCAAGAAACTGCTGTTGGCAAAGCGCTTTGGCATCAAGTAACCACTGTTGTAATTCTCAGAGAAAACATGAGACAGAAAATCCAAACTGCTGAAGATGCAAAGTTCAGAACTGCTTTGGTGAATATATGATATGGAAAGTGTACTCCAAATGATATAGTGTTTTTGAGAAGCAGAATTGCAGGGAAAAGGCCTGATCAACCTAATGTTGCTTCAAAGAATTTCAGAAATGTGCCAATCATCTGTGGTATTCACTCACAAAAAGATCAGATCAATTTGCTTGGCTGTGAAAGATTTGCCAAAGACACAAACCAGAAATTAATCAACTTTTATTCCATTGACAGATGGGGAAAAGAAAAGGATCCTTCTATAAAAAACAAATCAAAAGGCAAATCAAAGGCACTTCATGAATCTAGTGAGATAGACTTTGATACTCAAAGAAAAATATGGAAGGTGCACCATGGTGGAACAGAAAACTTTGCTAGTAAATTGCACTTCAGTCACCTCCTGCCACACTGCATCCAGCTTGATTAATTTACTGTACGGAATCAAGCTGGATGCTATGGCATTTGTGGTAGCTGCTACCAAAGCACCTATGTTGATGTCACAGAGTATCAGGGGTACTACTTTCTTTTCTTCTTTTTGTGATTTTCACTTTTATTTCTTGACAATGTCAGAGCAATTCAGCACATATCATATCAA
The DNA here is from genome assembly GCA_963555575.2 of Hygrocybe coccinea. Classification (NCBI taxonomy): domain Eukaryota; kingdom Fungi; phylum Basidiomycota; class Agaricomycetes; order Agaricales; family Hygrophoraceae; genus Hygrocybe; species Hygrocybe coccinea. The sequence goes on from OY742000.1 coordinate 2,005,942, forward strand.
TTCAGCATTGTTTCACTTGTATCCTTTGCATTTTCAAAATATCAATAATTCACATGCACACATTCATGTTTTTCAAATTATTATTAATTCTCTACACTCATGTAAGCAAATTCTTCACTTCAATACCAGTATAATGCAAAAATAGCCAACATGATATATTACTATAATGTTGTATAATGTATATTGGGAGTGTCTATTTGACTCTCCGGGGAGCCGCTTAGTCATCTGACACCCCTTTCCTTATATAGTTATAGCTAAGTGGCTTGATCAAGATAAATGAATTATTATCTTTGCAATACCATTGGCAAAAATATAGTAAAATTAGATTTGAGTAATTTATAAGTGTATATTACTGAGAAAAAATAATTGTCATCTTTGATGTAGTGGAATTTTAGGAACCTTAAGTATAGATACGCAGTTGATTTATTTTTCACCAACTACTCTACCAAACCTTATAATTATTTATTCTGAAGGTCCAACAATATTGAACATTTCATTGCTTAATTCTCTTGAATTTGTTTTCAAGTAATGGACAAGCAAGAATTGATTTATCTTAATCAGGCCAGTTAGCTATAACCATATAAGGAAAGGGGCGTTGGATGACTAAGCGGCTCCCTGGGGAGCCAAATAGATAAATCCAAAGTTAATAATCCTTTTCATTATAAATACTAGCATTTAACTATTATAAAGCTTCTGATATTTTATAGTTTGCTTTATTTCCCTTCTCATTTTCCCCTATCTCTGATACATCCAAATCTTCATTAAAGTGCTACTCAGACATTTGAACTTGTGTAGCATCACCAATATCCCAACTTGATGAAAACTCATTTATATATAATCAACTTAACTTAATCCCATGACTCAGGCATTGCATAGAAACAGATATATTCTAAAGTTCTGAACTTTGCCTTACTAGACAATGCAAAGTTGACAGAAATGGACAACTTGCTATTTGAACTAATAAAAATCATATCTGACAACTGCCATGCTATACTTGGCATCTGCCACATCACACTTGGCAGCTGCCACATCACACTTGGCATCTGCCACATCACACTTGGCATCTGCCATGCTACACTTAATATCAGAACAAAGTGCATAACATTTCGTAATTGCAAGAAAACTAGTTTGTTTTCTGCTTGAATTTGCCAAGCTATTACTATGGTTTCAGTTATATTATGAGCAGCTATTGCTATAAGCTAAAAATATGTCTACACAAGAAAACATGTTCAGGCAACAAAACATGTCCATACAACAAAATGTATTCACTTACAATAAAACATGTCTACACAACAAAACATATTCACTTACAATAAAACATGTCTATCAAGAACACATGTCCACACAACAAAACATATTCACTTTCAACAAAATATGTCCACACAAGAAAACATGTCTATTCACAATAAAACATGTCCAGTTTTACTCAAAACATGCTCAATGACACCAATACACATCCAGTCACACCTCAAACACATTTATTCATGTCTTAAAACATGCTCGGTCACGTTGAAATATGTCCAGTCATATCTCAAACACATTTAATCATGTTGAAACATGTCTAGTCACATCTAAAACATGTCCAATCACACCTAAAACACATCCAATCATGTCCAGTCACATTAAAACATATTCAGTTATGCCTAAAACATGTCCAGTCACGTCCAGTCACGTTAAAACACATTCAGTCATGCCTAAAACATGTTCAGTCACATCCAGTCACATTAAAACAAGTCCAGTCATGCCTAAAACACGTCCAGTCACGTCCAGTCACATTAAAACACATCCAGTCATGTCTAAAACACGTCCAATCACGTTAAAACACGTCTAGTCACATTAAAAACACATCCAGTCATACTCAAAACACATCCTCAAAAACACGTCCAGTCATGCTCAAAACATATCCAGTTATATCTAAACACATCTAGTCATTGTCAAAACTTGTTAGGTTTCACCCCAACACATCCAGTTATCACTTGCATTTCAACTCATTCAATTATATTATAGTGGTATAAGGGTATGTGAGTATGGTTTCAGAACTAAGCTTCAGATCATAGTATAATGGCTTGACACATTTGTTATAAAATTTGAAGCAAAACATCGGACTAAACAGTTGCTAGTGTTTGAAGTGTTATTATAACCAAGCCGGCGGGCATTGAAATCCTGTAATTGGGGAGAGGATCTTCAAAAGTTACATTCAAGACCCATGTCTGACTCGCTAGGAGGGGCTGGAGGGATGTGAACATCCCGGCAAGAATTGGGGGAAAAGTATTGTTGACCATTGATGATCACAACTCACCCAGTAGGCACATCTGACTATTAGATGAAATTTAGTTGGGTTGATGACAGTTTATGGAGAAATACTCACTACCAGGGCTGGAGAATTGAATGACATAGGGAGGAATGTGAGAAGATTGCCTTGGCTAAACCAATGGCAACAAGCAGTCAGGAGCAGGAGCTGTTTGATGTATGGTGTCAGTTAGACACTACTGTGCCTGAGACTATGGATTGCCTTGGCTAAACCAATGGCAACAAGTCTAGTCACTGTTCAAAGTATGGGGCCTGACACTGTGGATTGCCTTGGCTAAACCAATGGCAATGCAAATACGTTGTTGTCAAACGATGATCAAGTCTGAGTTGTGATTGCCTTATTTAATTCACACTTTAACAAGAAAGCCAGACCATTGTATTTATTATGCATGTACTACCTCCCTAACAGACCTAGATTCTCACTTCTGCCACTTATGCTCACCTCAACACCCCCATGATGCCCTAGAGTGAAATTGAGTGCCCCGCAATCTAAAATGGCACAGGGGGGTGTCCTACTAAAGTGGAGATTGGAGGACGGGGGGAATGTGTACTGGGAGGGGGTGGTTGAAAATGGGACAGGGGGACTGGTCCTGGTGATCAAAGAAACTGGGGGGGGGCTGATGAGGCAGAAGGCGGACACACAATGGATTACGACCCCCTGTCCTCTGGTTTTCTACAGCAACAAGGCGCGGGGGTCATGTACTGGCCGGGGGTGATCAAAAATGGGGCGGGAGGGTCGTCCTGGTGGTCAAAAAGTACAGGGGGGGTTAGGACTGGGGCAGAAGGTGGACATGCGATGGATTAAGACCCCCGTCCTCTCGTTTTCTACTGCAACGAGGCACGGGGGGTCTGTACTGGCCGGGGGTGGTTGAAAACGGGGTGGGAAAGGTTGTCCTGGTGGCTGAAAAAAGTGGGGGGGGCTGGTTGGGCACAAGGTGGGAAAGTGAGGGCCTAGGACCCCCCAGCCTCTTGCTTTCTATGGCAACGAGGTGCGGGGGGCATGTACTGGCCGGGGCTGGTCGTAAATGGGGCGGGAGGATCATCCTGCTGGTCAAAAAAGTGGGGAGGGGAGGGCTGGGGCAGAAGGCGCGCACGCAGGGGCACCAAACCCCCCGTCCTCTCGTTTTTTACGGCAACGAGGCGGGGGGGTATGTACTGGCTGGGGGTGGTTGAAAATGGGGCAGGAGGGTCCGTCCTGGTGGTCAACAAAAGTAGGGGGGTCTTGAGCAGATGGTGGGAATCTGAGGTCCTGAGACCCCCCAACTCCTCATTTTCAGCGGAAACGAGGTCCAGGGGATGTAGACTGACCCAGGGTGGTTGAAAACGGGGCCGGAAGCGGCATGCTGTCCTGCCAAAGTGGAGGTTGGAGGCTGAATTCAGCTGGGGACAACTTGAGACACGACGCACCTCGATCCCTCAAAACAAAACCTCTATCCCACTCAAAACAAAGCCCCCGTCATGCACTGCAGTCCACTCGAGTGCCCCGCAGTCCAAAATGGCGCGGGGGGCTGCCTGCCTAAGTAGAGGATGTACTTCGCCTTTGTTTGGTCGGATAAGTCCTTCCTGGTCCGTGCGCATCCTAAAATCACATATAAACCCCCGAATCAACGGTTTTCCCCCCAGTAATATGTAAAATAAATTATTATGTATATAAATAATAAAGAGTCCATGGTGCTCTTGCCTATACGAGGCAATCCCGACGCTACCATATCGGGACTTCAAACTGACTACCAAAAAATCGCCTGGATGATCGAGGCGATTTTCTGGTAGTCACTCTGACTATATTCTCACAATATTTAATTATTAATATTTGGCATTGTTCAAATATAGAAGTTTGACTTTTCATACCGGACTTCCAGCCTCCAAAGTCATATAGCAGTGACTGTTGCTTCTCACCACAGGTAGGTTAAGCTTTATACTTTGCAATACTGATTGTACTGAACTGTCTTGAATGTTACCTGTGACAGTGTCTTTCAATATTGCATCTTGGCGCTATTACTTGGCATTGCCCCGCTCATCTTGCATCTGACCCTGGGTAAGTACTATAGTGTTATGCTTCATGCCACTGATTGACAGAACTGTACTGAGTGTTGATTGTGTTTCAGTATTAAACTTAACCCTCCACCTCAGCTTTTCACTGCCATTGTTGCGTCTGACCCTGGGTAAGTATTATGGTGGATTGTAAAGTGATTTGAGTGGGTGTTGACTGTCTTTCAGTATTACCCTTGGCCCTCTCTAGCTTAGCCTATTACTACCTCTGTTGCCTCTGACCTCAGGTGAGCACATCCTGTCAAGCTTTATCGTACTGATTGTACTAAACCATACTGAATAATGCCTTTGTTTTAGTATTACCCCTTGGTCCTCTCATTATCTCAGATTACTATTATTGTATTGGTTTATCCAGACAATATAAACAATCACTTGAGATTTCTTATTGTACTGGTTTATCCAGACAATATAGACGATTCCTTTGCAAGTTCTTATTGTATTGGTTTATCCAGACAATATAGACTTCAGACTGTGATTTCTTCTAAGGCTCTGGACTCTTTAGGCCAAATAAGTTGCAAAACTCCCTCCAGTTATACCAATATGGTTGGTTGTTTTGATATTGCCAGAATAAAGTATTTATTTCTGTATTTATTTCTAGGATGTCTCTGGCAATTCCAGCTTTCCACTGCATTTGCAATCAGTCATTGCAGATTCTCCTACATCTGGTCCCTCTACATCTAGTCCTTCAAGAGGGTTGGATACTGAACAGACGATCATGGATACTACTGCTATCCTTTCAAGAAATCAGGGGAATATTTTATGTTAGTTTTGATCAGAAATTTCTCTTATTTTATGTTTTTTTATTTAATAGTTTTCTTATAGGGAACTATAATCCAGATGATCCTGTACAATTTGGCATTAGAGACATATCCAACATTTTACCTTTGGATCCATATACAACACTACCTTTTCCATATTTTTGGCCAGAAGATCAGATATCCAAGAACCCTGTGTCATCACCAGATACTTTAGTTTCACCTTCCCCCATCAATCCACCTACAGGTTCTGGTTTTGTTTATCCCATTGCGCCAATATACAAGTTGGTTAAGGATAACCGTTTCCACAGAGGCTATATATATGTGGCTGATTTCCAAACTGCCAAGAAAGCCAAAATTATGGATGCCCTACTCCATACTATAGTCCCTCCTGATGTTGGGCCAGCTTTAGTTAATGGACATCTTGAACATGTCCCTGTCCCTGGCATGATTCTTATGCCTGTTGGCATACCTTTTGTCAATTCTATAAATGGACCAGACAAACGCATCATCACAGTTGCCTGTATTCAAACTGTTTCTTCTATGCAACAGTATCCATGTGGTCCTGAAATTGAAAGATTAGCAAACCAAATACTCAAGATTGCTTTTGGAAAACCAGCTACCTCTAATGGCCAGCCTGCTATTCCTGCAATATATGACCTAGGCCTTAAACACAATGACCGATCCACTAGAGATACTGGTGATCCCTGGAACAGATCCTCCAGTTTAGCCACCACAAAGATTGAGGGAGATGGACAAGGAACAGTTGCACCTGCAGTTCAAGTTCAGCATCCACAAATATGTCAACTTCTTCATGTTTGTCATCGCCTCTTTAGACTCATTATGCCCACATGCATCTCCAAGTTTGAATGGGACATGTTTGAGTGGATTTTCAAGGAGAATAATGTTCCTGGTTTTGGTGGTTCTTCACTCAACAACACTGGACTCCAAGTCAATGTGTCATCTGATATAGGTGATCTGGCTTCTATGATTGGTCAATTCCAGAGTCGATTGCATACTGATGGAAATGATTTCCATCCTGGGTTCACACTCTTCATTTTGGCTTTGCGTTTACCTCCAGGTATATTTGTAAATGTACAAAATATCTCAAACCTTTGTTTATGAAAATTTTATTTGATTTAAAGGAAGTGATTCTGGTCCATTCTTTTTTCCAAGGCCTGCTTTGTATTTCAGAGCAATTGGTATTGCTTTGTTTTTTGCAGTCTTCAAAGGAAAGGATCTTTATGGTAGTGAAAAGCCAACTTTAAACCCATTTACTGCAGAAGAGTGGCTTTCAGAAACTGGCCTTAGTTCACTTTCCAACTTAGTTGGCATACAAAATCGGGTTGGATTGGTTGTCTATCCTAATAATGCTGCATTCACACGCTCTACCCCATTTCTTGTCACACCATTAACTGGATTTGGAAACATGGGATCTCACTCCCATTTTGGCCGCGGCTATCCTACATTTGCCAATGATGGCCTGTGCATTTTTGGAGATATCAGAACTCACCAAAATTTCCTTGCAAGAGACCTTGTTTTTAATTACTGGAATACTGCTCTTTTGTCCAAAATAAAATCACCTATGCATCCCTCCACCATGATATCCATTATGACTTATGTCAATGAAAGTGGTGATGTTTGTCACATGGATCCTCTTCCATATGATCCTGTAGAAGACCAAGCTATGGTCAGACAGATGAGGAGGAATTATTCTTGGTATGTGCAGAAGATATGTGACCAACATCATATTTCTATTCCGAAGAGGACCTATGGAAATATTCAAAGGAAATTGCGAGATGCTTACAAAAAATTGTCAGAACCCTCCTTTCAACTCCTTGCACCTCATAATGTTCGCCTTCCCATCAAACCTTGTCCTGTAGTTGTTGAGAATCCTCACTCAACTCTACCTGCTCTGGCATCATCTACATTTGTTTCACCAACTCCCCAAGTTGTTACTTTTGATTCCACAACTTCAACTCCTTTGTCTTCCCCTCCCAGATCTGTAATTGATATGCAAGAAGACAATATTATGCAGTCCAGTAGTTCTAAAAAGTCTCACTCAAAAAGAAAAGCCTCTTTGTCTTTGACTGAAGTGTCTGATGATAGTGGAGAGTATGAGATTGAATCAATTCAGGAGGTAGCTATAATTGATGTGAGTATCATTTTACTCATTTTCAGGGGAAATGTTTTGAGACTTAGACTTTTTTGTTATTTGTATAGGGTATTACCCAATGGCGTGTAAGATTCAAGGGCTATGAAGAATCTGATGATTTGTGGTATGAGTATGAGGCTATCTTGTATGAGTTTATTTGATTATCATTGGGATATCATGTTTATTAGATTGTTTTTAGACAATCTGCTCCATATCTTTTTTATCAGTTCCAATCAGATCTTCATAACAATATTTGTCCTTCTCATGAACCGAATTCACGGGATGGCTCAGTTGATTATGAAGAGGAAACCTCAAATGAAGAGTGGACAGATGATGATGAATCCTCAGCACCAGTCATTCAACCCACAGTATCAGATGATTCTCTTATGATCACCATGCCTACAATTTCACACCATTCAGGTCCCACTCCAACTACTTCCTTTAAAATGATCAATATACTTCTTGATGTCACAAGACTCCAAGAGGAAGCTGTGGCATTAAATGCTGGTCGGCCAATCATAGGTACACCAATGGACTCCAATACTCTCTCCTCCTCCGTCTCAACATACCAGATCTCTACCCCTGGATCATGGACTACAAAAGCAAGCCAGGAGTAGTCAGGTGGAATCCAATGTACTGTAAGTATGCCCCCAGAAGTGGTTCAATGCTTCCCATTGAGTTTTACTGACCCTCTCCTCCTCATGCCCCATACACCAGATTTCTACCCCCTGCAGTCGGACGGCCAATCCACACACGGAGTAATCAGGAGGGACTTAATGGAGTGTAGGGAACACCCCAAAAGTGGTACGATGTTTCCCCTTTCGCCATACTGACCCCCTCCTCCTCATACCCCCCACATCCCAGATCTCTACTCCCAGATGACGGACTGCCAAACCGCATGGGGAGCAGTTAGGGGTGACCCAATGGAGTGTAGGGATCACCCCAAAAGTGGTACGATGTTTCCTGTTGAGTCATACTGACCCCCTCCTCCTCATACCCTCTCACACACCAGATCTCTACCCCCAGATGACGGACCGCTAAATCGCACAGGGAGCAGTTAGGGGGGACCCAATGGACTGTAAGTATGGCCCCAGAAGTGGTTCAATGCTTGCCATTGAGTTGTACTGACCCTCTCCTTCTCATACCCCCCTGCCGCCCCCCATCCCCCCACCTTGGACCCCCAAATCACTTCTTCTGACAAAAATCATGAATGAACTAGTTTTTGTAGAGCATGTCCTCAAATATTTCCATAAATACATAATTTATGAGTTCAAACACTGCTCAGGCGGACAAGAAAAAAAAATTGTATAGTCTAGAAATAAGTCAGTACAAAAACTCATGAAAATTGAATAACGGTGAGCTATAAATTTTAATCCACATTGGAGGCCTTGTCAGCCTCATCCTCATCATCAGTAAATGCTACACCTCTTTTCCGAATTTTTGATGACACTTTAACCTGAAGACGCTGGGATTTCAAAAGTGTCTTTGAAGCCTCCTTTATAAAATAAGTTATAATGAGAAACTATAACAAGAGTAGTCCACACACCTCTGCGAATTTGTTGTCAATGAGAGCCATTGACTGAAGTACCAAACCGAGCTTGAAAGTCTTATCTTCCTTGGGACAAAATGCACGAAATGAGAGCCAAAGGTCCACTATCACACCAGGAACAAAGCTGGTTGGTGTGGTATGTTCGTACCTACATGTTTCCTTGAGTTTGCATTGCAGAGAAAGTTGTGTACTCACTTGTATTTTTTGTCAGTGGTCACAAGCCTGGAAAAATATCCGACGTCATCGGCAGTGGTGTGAAAGTATCGACTTTGATCTACAGATGCCAAAACACCATGGGGATCAATGAGAGGACCAAAGGGAACAATGTCAGAGTGAATAGCAAGTTTTGCACTTGTAAAGTATCTTTTGTGCGCTTCAACCGTCGCATATCCCGAAAATGTACCAGGTGTCCAAGGTTGGAGTTTGAAGGGACTGATACCCTTGGCAAATATGGCGTGGATGGTCTGGATATTCTCCATAGCCAAGTTGAATCCAGGTGAATTTAGCCCTGTTAAAGTAACATGTTGTCGTAGAAATTTGACCCTGGCTTCAGAACTATCAAAGACTTGCAAGTCAGGTCTCCAAGATTTTGATATAGCCAGGTAGCGCTCACCTTGGAAGTCGGCTGACTGGGGGTAAGTCACACTCAGCAATGATTCCAGTAAGCCGAAGTATGATTTCCTCCATCTCTTTTCCGTCTAATTCCTGTACAAGTTCGTATTGTGCCATGGCTTGATTGTACTGGGTTTTGGCTTTCAAGTGTAAGCCATTCTCCTAATACACGGTTCAAAACATCATAGGCTATATGGGACAGAACACATGCCTTGTTGAACGCACTCAAATACCTCTGGCAGTGCTTTCCTTCGTATGCCAACGTTGAGAAAGACTCAAGGGATTCGGCTGTCATTTAGGAATTTATAAGACTTGATGAATATAGTTGACAACAATGGTTCTCTCTCACCAGCTGCTTTGTGGTCGTAGAATTGATTCATGGCTGTTGAGTTCAGGCAGAAACTTACTGAGGACTACTTCAATGCAGTAATTACACCTGGTGCTTGCCTATTTCTAATCGAAATTCCTGGAATTTTAAACTATATTTAGATATGCAAAGCTCAGGTTCCATGATCTCATGTAAAGAAGACCAAGGCCAAGGCCCTGGTGCTTTTCTGAAGTACTTATTAAAATGACATGGCTCTTTTCGAAAAGACATGTTGTTGTGCCTGTCGGTGGAACTTTGTAATTGGTAACCTTGTTAATGGCATCGCATAGATAAAAATGAGTCTATTACATTCAGCCTTCTATCATGAATTCAATTATATTGGATCCTGTCGTAAGGCACAACACCCATTTGTACGGTACCCGTCTGTTCTATAGAGCCAGTGAAATTTATTTTTTTGATCAACAAAGCACCAGTATTTTCTGCATTTGGTATTGTCAAAGAATTAAAGGGCTATAGAGAGGCACCACAAGGCACCATGGGGCATGGAGAGGAAGTGATGGAATTTTCTTTTTCGAAAATACATCAGAAGGTTGTTGAATTTGAACTGAACAAGTATGTATCTTTATAAGTACAAATTATCTTCTACATCTGGTATTTTCAAAGACATCGGAGAGAAAATGTAGAGGACTACTCCTGTATGATATGCATGTCGGCTGTGCTTGCCTATTTCTGATGGAAATACCTGGAATTCCAACTACATTTAGGCAGGCTGAGCTGTTGAACAGTTGAAACTGGGCTGTTCAGTTCTGAGGGAGAAATCAGAGGGAGTTTTCTCTAGAATGTATCAGTTTTTTGTGCCTGTTTCATTCCGCTACAATTTAGAATCAGAGTCCTATTTTGTTTGACAGGGCTGGTGAGATCGACAGGGCATGGAATTTTCTTTAGAATATATCAGAAGAACATTTCGTGCCTATTTCGTTCCACTATGATTTATTTAGTCTTGGAGTCCTTGGACACTGGCAGGGTTCTTTGTCACACTCGTCGTTCTCATCTCCCATCCATATGCCTCCGAAAAAGCTTTCCAGCACTGGGTCCTCTCCGGCTGCACTGTAACATTTTTTTATCCTCTTCTGTGATACTTTATTTACTTACCACCATCTCCGATTAGCAGGCAAAGCAGCAAGCGTGGTTACAAAGGCAAGCCAGTTTATGTTCACAGTGATATTGAGGAGATGTAAGTGCTGGTTACTTGAACGGTAACTGTTTCTGACCAATCTCTTCCAGCAGCGATGGTGAAAGTAAAGAGACCACTGAGTAGGTGTGGTTTTGTGCCCCGTTCCATTTGGTTGATTATTTTACTAGAGATGAGAATACACCCTCGCCAAAGCCCAAGAAAGGAAAACCAGGAAAACAGTGTGTCAACTATTATGGTTATTTAGTATACCTTATGAACTATCTGATCAACGGAAGTGTTGCAACGGCCAGCAATACTTCTCGCTCTGCCAAGAAAGCCCGAGTTGAATCATCCCCTGATCATTCGGAACAAGAAGTCACCACGCCGTATGTAACTTTGCTTCAATCCATTGGTCGTCTAATGATGTTATGTTTACCTCAACAGTCCTTTGATTTCTCAATCCAAGTAAGTACTAGTATTTGCCAGTTCTTCACCTACTTCGTCTATGTCTCCTACCTCCATTTGACTTTCAGGTCTCCTCAAAAGAAGTCTCCTCAAAAGACATCCTCTCAAAGGACATCCCCTCAAAAGGCATCTTCTCAACAGGTCTCCCGTACGAGGGTTGATTCACCTGAAGAGGACGTCTTTCGGTAGGCTATCGTTCTGATTGTAAATGCATACTAATTCAGCTGGTACTATGCCTACTAGTTCGTCCTCATCCAAGAAACAAAAGGAAGACCTGGTATACATGGAAGATTTTCCAGAATCGTAAGTACTTGCTTGCTTGCTTTGTTACCATAAACAAGCTACATATTACTCCGGTAGGAAAAGCTTTGTCAAGTCTCATGGTGGTCTGGTCGAATGTGAGGTTCTCTTGGAAGAACTGATGGATCCGATGTTGGTTGACACCTACGATAACCTTCCCCCTCTTCGGTGAGCAACTGGCTATATTTTCTAGGTAACAACTTATATGGTTGATTGTTTCTAATTTAGAAAAGGAACTCTGGTCACTTCGAATGCCGGCATCGATCCCATCGAACCATTTTCACTTAGCAATGTCCCAGACATACTTCCGTCCACAAACATGAAGTATGTCTCTCAGTGACCTGTATTTCGAGTCATGATTGAAACTAGATTTGTACTTAGGCGTCTTGTGGAGGCCATCACATTTACAAGATCTGGAGTCTTCATGAATCCGTCTAGAGTGTCACCAAACTTAGTCAAGACCAACCCCATGTCAGAAAGTGCACGATCTGTGGAGTACGCTACCCAGGCTGTCTCCTACAGCTTCAATCCCTATGTCGTCTTTACTTCTGTGTTGGCTGTGACTGGTTCCAATTTGTCTACAGAGCCTGTTGGGATTTTCCAACAGATTAGTGGGCTGATGTGCACGCAGGAGTGGGAGAGGTTCTGTGCATTTTTCTGCATGGTATTCAAGGTTCCTGAGTTAAGGGCACAAATATTCGAGGGTTCTGTTGTGATCAGCACTCGTGCTAAACAGAAGGATAAGGATGAAGGTAAGTATCATTCATATTTTATATACATCACAACATGTTCTAATACAATATATTTCTCAGGTGGATCGTCGGGAAGTAGCTTTGCCAAACTACTGGCTAGGAAGAAGTCCCTCACGGCTCTGTCTCCTGTCAAGGCCATGTCGTCGGGTGGTACGACAGTGAAAGGTGCACTGAATTTCGAAGACCATGGTGAGTATACATCAGTCAGTCAGGTTTTGGTGTTGTCTTACCCATTCGCCAGTTCCCATATATGATGGCGTGGGTGGGAAGTTGAATTTTACCCAGCTCCATCACCTCGCGTCTGACTTGAAGGTGTGGGAAGGTGACTTGGTGGGAATGATATGTCTGGGGGGCTACACGGCGAACAGTTGGATCCCCAAGGATGTTTCGAGCAAGCAACTTTCCCTGAACATCCAGTGGGTCATTATGAGTTCTTTTAATTTATTAAAAGACTCATTCTTTATCAGACCAGGCTCAGTGCAGGTTCGTAATTAATTAATTGATAAAGCTGATCTCCTATAGAGATTTTTTTTTTCAGTACAAGGTGTGCTTCTGGTTTCTGTATTGGAAAATAACATAAACTTGGGGCCATGATTGGAAGGGCTTACATAAGCATCCAAATATAGGTCAATGTACAAATGTGTAAACAATGGTCAAAATATATTCAGTTTTGAATAAAATATTCATAGCAGCTTCAATTGTTGATGGAATTAGCTGAAAATTTTACTGACAATTGGTCTAACCATTTCAGGCATGATGTGCTAGTGACATGTGACCAGTCTAACCATATAAGGCAATTTTTGATACAGTGTGCAAAATTTCATGCTGATCGCAGTGGTGACAGTCACATGTGACAGATCTAACCATATAAGGAAATATTAATGATTTAAAGCAAATGGATTTAGTTTTGATATCAATCATCAGATTTGAGTAGTAGCAAATGTGACCATCACATGTAACTAGTCTAACCATATAAGAAAATTTTAAGCCATATGGACTAAATTTAACAAGGATCATGATGGTGACAGTCATATGTGACAAGTCTAACTATATAAGAAAATAATGAAGTTGAAATTTAATTTAACCAATTCAAATATTAACCACTATCTGTCATTTTGATTATTACAATAATGGTAAATTTTGCCATATATTGCAAATTTTTTTATTTGATTAGACTAATTATGTATAGAAGGTAGATGGATGATCGGCAGTGTAGTGGTTGTGCTATCATATGACCAGATCATTAGTCAGTATCAGTTCCTAATGTGGTAGAGAGTTCATCATTCCAGCTATCAACACCTTTCCGACTGATTTCCCATCCGATTCCGTGAGCTCCTTTGAACCCACTCCAGCAAGTTTCTAGACCTGACACCGTATCTGTACCCACAGACACTGTACTTGTCATGGGTATGGAATGGGCGGATCGCTCACAACGACATAGGATAATCTATCTACAACAAACAGGAGTGGCTACTGAGTAGATCCAACCATGGAAATCTGGTCACATGGCTGACCAGGGACCCCTACTAGTGCTGCCAAAGTTCAGTTCAGTCCAGTTCAGACTCTTTTTTTGTGAACCCTGAACTGAATTGCATAATTCAGTTCTGTTCAGTTCAGCCTAGGCTATGAACCCTGAACTCTTACTATATAAGGCAATTGGTTCAGTTCAGACATGAATTTGACTGAACTGAACTCTTTAAGTGGTTCAGTTCAGGGTTCGAACTGAGTTCGGATCAGTTCAGAACTGAACTTTGGCAGCACTACCTACTACACTATTGAGATCCGTTGACCCCATAGTGAGGGTACACAGTTGTGCATGGGTTGTCTAATTTGGAAACCATACCCATACCTGATCAACCTGCAGCCCAAAACCCGCAGATTTACCTGTACTTGTGCTATTCTCTAATTATGTATAATAATGATTTGGTTTTTATGTCTATAAAACCATATGAAGAGACAATAAAAGATAAAAACATTGCAAAGGTGAAAATGGGACTTGGAACACTCTTGATACTGATGCAATAGAATGTAGTAAATAAAATGCACAATAAAACACACAGACGTGAAAGTTCACAGAGTGACGAAAAGTTGAAATACAATGAGACACAATCTAGAACTTAGCTTAATGTCCTAGATGATGATGCACTATACAGGAGTTATACAATAAAACAGTGGTGAGACCGCTAAGACTTATTTTGTAATAGCAGCAGGTATGCAATGAGGAGAGATGCAAACTGAGTGAGAATGATTGTTTTTAAAGCTAAAACACAACTGCTGGAGAGAGAAGAACTGGGTTCTTGTGATTTTGCTACTACAAGACAGATTTTATACTATATTGAAATTGGAGTTAAAGAGTAAGTGAGTGAAATAGAAATATCACAATGTTGCATGAAAAAAAGGTGGACCGGCTTCAGTATGATGCAGACAGTGAAAGATTTCAAATAACAGGTGAGAACCACATGTAAATAGGTAAAAGAAAAAGAAAAGACTGAGTGAATTACATCTCTTGTATCGAACTTAATATCCAAATGCACAGAATATGGTAATTGTGATGTTTCATTATGATAAGGTTGGATTGCATGATGTGAGGGGTTATCACAAAATTGTGATGCAAAGTTTGAGTATGCACAAAGTTTCATATAAATCAACAAGATTGAAAGCTGTACATATGTGAGTTGCGCAGGTTTTGCAGGTTGTGCAGGTGTTTTGTTCATGTGCTGGTTGTGGAATTATCATATCACAGTTAGGGAAAGTATTGTTGTTTTAGTTAGAAGAAGTAGTGATGGGAAATGACATTGAATAAATTAGAGAAAATTGAATGAACATTAATCTGCTAAACAAGAAAATCATATTGTTTGTGATTTAAACGTTCTAAGATGGAGATAAAAGAACTCATTCATGCCATGCAAAGCACTGGCCCACTAAACAAGTAGTCTTAGCCAATGAGTAGATGTTCATGGCCCAGGCTGGTGAAAATTTTTTTTTAACATGTTACTTTTAAATCTGTGGTGTTCTAAGCATCAAATATACCATCGTTGTTCTCTACCTGTGTGCCGATTACTTGTTGGTCATAGTCTTAGCCAACGAATGGACGTTCACAGCCCCTCAGTTACTGGTGAAAAACTTTTTTTGGCATGATTAATTTCGAACCTGTTGTGTCTTAACCACCAAAATATACCATTTGCTTTCAAAATTGTTTTCCACTTGTGTGCCGACTACTTGTTTCCAAAAGTGCTCTTGATACTAAGTCTACTAACCCAGAAGTTCTGCTATGTTGCTAAATAGTCCAAGTCCTAACTTCCATCTAGCTGGTCTCTCAGCTTCTAAGTCTGCCTTTCTCTCTTTGTCAGTAAAAAGCAGATCACGAACACTCTGAAAGCCATAATCCACCCATCTAAACAAACCCCCTGCCGTATACTGTGTGAATGACATTCTGGTTTCTGCCTCTTGGATTGAGGTGTTGGAGTGTCGGAGAACAGCAGAAGGAATGAGGGCTGTTGTTCCAGCAGGGAATTCGATGACCTTCTTCAAGTCCCATAGAATGAGATGGCCCCCAAGTTTGGCATTGAAGTTCCCCAGTGCAGTAATGGAACATATTTCAAATGTGAGGTTCTTGAAGTCAATGTGGTCGAAGCACACAGTCTTGGGTCCAAAATTGAAGGAACTTGCAGACCATATGCTGTTGCCAAAGGTACGTTCCAGCTGTGGATACTTCTTGTATAGTTCTCCCATCTTTTGCTGATAGTACGCATACAGTTTTGGCATCCAAGTGGCGAATGTGGCTGAGGCCAAACCGGCAATTCGCTGCATGGCAGGGTGCTTTCTGAGGGATTCCAGAGCTTTGGAATCCTTTGCACTATTGCAAAGGTTTCCAGGAAACTATGGAGCAAGTCAGTCAACTAATCAGCAAGGTAAGAAGAAGTATGGTGCTCACCGGCTGACCTCCCCCATAGGATATTCCATGACTTAGAACTCTGAACTCACCACGTCTATGGTTTTCATCAGTAGCCGAGAAGGCAGCCTCCGTCGCAGCCAATGCCATGGCTTCCGCAGCATCCCTGTGTGTTGTCTGACCAAGCTCACCATCTGGTTGACTGACCATGACTGCTACAAGGACACCTTGTTGATTTTCGATGGCAAGGGAGTCCCCAAAAATAAATGATTAACTTTGAGTCAAGCATTGGGAATGTAGCTTACTTTCCATCCCAGGTTTCTAGTGAAAACTGGAACTCAGAGTCTGGACCAACCATTTCCCCTAAAGTAAAGGTCCTCCCATACCCCTCTGAGTTGACAGCAGTGTATCCAACCTTGGTAACTGGAGCATCCTTGAAATTGAGCTGGCCACTGACTTTATGGGTGCTTTGGATGTGTTTTCGAATTACAGAAGGACGGATGGTGTAATCTCCGAAGGAACCGTTGTTACGGTCTTGTTGTCTTTTGATTCGACGTCTTTTCTTGCCACCTAGTTTCTGATGCTTGACTACAGACTTAGCAGTTCGTTTATGAGAGATATGGGTGGATGTGGAAGGTGTTGGGGAGTCATTTTTAGTAGAGGTGATGTCTAAGTCAGACCCATGATCAAGGGCATTGGTTTTTGCAGGTGGAAACAATGGCTGGAATGGATATCCCTCAGTGTCATCATGAGTTCTGTTCTCAGTTTGAATAGCCTTTGCCAGTAAAAGTTCGAAGTTGAACGTGTTATCGGCCATAATGGCACGTGTCTGAGGATTCAAACTTAGTAAATAGCCACACATAAGAGAGGAATGTGCTAAAATACCATGGACCGCGTCTGCATTGTGTGAGCAAAGTCAAATGCGTCAAAAAGGTTTTTTCCGGACAAATCACGTGATCATTCCTAACCGGACATGTTTAATATAATTATTGTTTCTGAGGTGACTATATAGACATGTTTAATTGTAGTCTCAGCATGGAGAGGCATACACTAAGAGGGTGGAGGTGAACTGCACTCAGATTGCACAATCACAACCTCCTGTGACCCAGATGGCCACCCTCGTTGGCAGGAGCCACTACAATCTCAACGGAGGTCCACCAACAGCCCAGGCTTGGGCTATGGATGGGTCCAGAGAGACTGTTGACTGGGTAGCCTACTCACTGCTGACATATCTCACCGGAGAACCAACGAAGTCCCAGTCTCGAGTCATCGAAGGGACCGGGGAGACAGCCAGCAGCGGCATGCACACACGGAGAGGGTGGAGGTGAACCACGCACAGACTGCACAATCATGACCTCCTGTGGCCCAGATGGCTGCCCTCTTTGGCATCCAGGTTCAAGTTTCAGAGGGTGGGGATGAATCGTGCACAGACCACACGACCACAACCCCCGTGGCCCCGATGGCCCCCTCCATGCTATCCTCAAGCGTTGTGGGAGGACTGAGGAGAACCATGCACAGACTGCATGGCCACAACCTCCACGGCCCAGACGGCTGTCCCACCACTTCATCTAAATTTACAACATCGATCGCCCCCTGCCGAATGCAGTCGGGGACTGGAGGAGGGCCGTGCACAGACTGCACGACCACGCCCTCTGTGGCCCAGTTGGCCATCCCCCTCAGTCGATTTCAGAAGGGAGGAAGGGGCCCATGCACAGACTGCACGGTCACGCCTTCCATGGCCCAGATGGCCACCCTTCCATGCTAGACACCTAAGGAAGGCAGTCAGTCACTATAAGGAAATGAACAACACCTCAACTACAAATACAGACCTTTAAAGAGCTAAGAGCAAGTTAGCAAAACGTGTCGACGCGTCAAACAGTCATTAATAAGACTTTCCCACGGTTCAAAACAAAAAAACACACCTTCCATGTGTGCTCCAGCAGCCATGGGTCATCCAAAATATGTAGTCAGTCAGAGCATTATAAAACAGATGAGTCTCCATGCTATACCAGTACTAACCTCTTGTGGTGGTTGAAGAGCCAAGAGGAAAGAGCTTAGCAACAGAAAATGCACTTGGGGGAGTGGGCCATTGCAAGCATGGCATGAACGAGTTCTTCTGGGTTCCACTGATCAAATATAGTCCTACTGCTATTGAACAAGGTTATTTACACTTCTTAATACCATACTTGTCTGCAAATAGTCAACATTCTAGTGGACTGAATGTCAATTATACAACAGTTTACTCTGGTTTTCACTATCACCACTGTTATTATTATTTGTTAGTGCTTTACCAACAAGTAAGAAAATGAATCTTACATATAACATTATATAATTTATTTCTAAAAATTCTATGTTTAATGGCCCACTTCTCTATTCAGAAGATATCCTTAGAGCTTGATATCCAATATGAATTTACAAATTTAAATGTCCCACTTTCCCACCCAATGACCAATTTTTCAAGATGGCCACCACCATCACAACAACAACAAGAACAAGAATAGATGACCAGGATGACTAAGATGACAGGAACAATGACAAGGATGACAAGGATAACAGAGCCAAGAATGATGAGAACAATAAGTTCATGGGTAACAATGAGGAGGACAACGATGAGGACAGTCCTGGCCATGACCACTAGTGAATAGCACAAGTATGGATAACCTGTACCCCAGGTTCCATGGGTACAGGTATGTATGGGTTATAAAAATCCAACTTGCAGCTAACCTGTTCCCACCATTGCAGGTCAGTGGGTATGTTACTTTGTAATATAATATACTATTATGTAATACTATTAATAATTGAATACTACTAAATAAAAGTCTTGAGGAATTCTGAGCTATTTTATATAGGGTTCAAATGGCACATGGACCATTGTAGAGGTTCAACATCTCTCTGAGTGCATATTGTTGATTCTTCATGTATTCTATCTAGTGCAGGACACCGGTATACCCGCAGGTTATGGGGCCTGGACTCATACCCGTACCCGCCACAGGTATGGATTTGAGGCCATGGGTACGGGTTCCATGCAAGTTTTGTGCAAATCCCATAAAAAACATGCAAAAAACAGGTTTTTAAGGTAGTATTTGATTTCTACCGGATTAGATACTGATTGGATTGTCTTGATGTAAACTGGAGAACTGTTTAGAACACATTGGAGAGCATCCCTGCATTTTTTAGGGAATTTTAAGAGCTTCCAGTCCCATGTAATATGCAAGAAACAGTGAAAAAAACACCAAAAAATGAGGTTTTTGGTGTTTTTATCCTCCAAAAAAATACAGGCAGTACCCGTGAGGGTACTTCACGGGTACTGCAGGTATCTAGACCCTGGACTTGGACTTTACCCGCACAGTACCTGTACCCTAAACCCTTAAGGGTACCAGGTACCCCTGACCTGCACTAATGCAGATTCTTACATGTATTATCACATTGGAAGTGGTATGATTCCCCTCATTGAACCATACTGACATCCTCCTCCTCACACTCCTATAGTGTCAGATCTTTATTCTTGGACATTGGATCATCCAATGGTATGAGGAACCATTAGAAGAGTATATTGGAGTATGTTTATCACAGCAAAGGTGGTATAGTCTTGTTCCATTGTGCCAAGTTGATCTTCAGTGTCAGATTGTATGTTGGAGGATCAAATGGTGTGAGGAGCCATTAGAGGATATATATTAGAGTATGTCTATAACATTGGAAGTGGTATGATCCCCCTCATTGAGCCATGCTGATCCCTTTCTCCTCATATCCCCTATACCCAGATCTCTACCCCTGGATTACAGGCCACAAAATGGCATGAGGAGCAGTTTGGGGAAGTGTAAGAATGGTCCCAGAAGTGGTATGATGTGTAGGGATCCCCCCAAAAGTGGTACAATGTGGCCCCTCATGCCATACTGATCCCCTTCTCCTCATACCCCCCACACACCAGATCTCTACCCCCAGAGGATGGACAGCCAAATGGTGGGAGGAGCAGTTAGGGGGAACCTCATGGACTGTAAGTATTCCCCCAAAAGTGATCTGATGCCTCCCTATGTTACTTGAGTTATACTTTACTTGAGTGATAACATGAGTTGTCTCTTTCTTGTTAAGTTGTTATCAATTTCAATTTATTATTATTTAATCCAATTAATTTCATTAAAATGTCAAATTATTTACCACTATGGCTACAATGGGGGGTAATGGAGTATAAAGGACAGGAAAGAGAGGGGGAGTGATAGGAGAGTGAATGAGTGAATGAGAGTCATAGGACAGGACTGAAGGGGGGAATTGGATAGGGAGGTCAAAGACAGGCCAGGAGAAAGTGAAGAGGGTGAAAAATAGGTGCTGGGGCAACAGGGGGGCTGAAAGGAGGCTGGAAGAGTGCTGGACAGGGAGTGGGAGGGCTGGGAGGAGAGGGTGAGACCTGGGTGAGCACTCTATGGTCAGGTCACATCTAGATCAGCCATAAAAAAGCAAAACTCACCTGGTACAACAGGAGGTGGGTGCACCACATCCCCTGCTGCCCTCAGAAACCCTTTCTGGCACTCACAAGCAGCCAGAATGTGCCCATGTTGCTGGGGACAATGGTGGCATTGCTGCTGGACATGAGGGGCCTTTTGGGGGCCAAAAAGTTGCCTAGAGAAGGTTAGTAGCCAATAGAGGGGGATGGGAAAGTTGTGGGGCAGCAGGGGAACCAGGGAACTGGCAGCAGATCCCGGAATCTGGGGGATGGGATGTTGAGCAGCAGAAGGTTTTGGATTCATCTGAGCTCGAACGCTCTCACTGTATATTTCAAACTCCGCTTCAATTTCAGCCACAACTCCGGACCATCCCCACTTATTCCCATTCTGTAGCCTCAAACACACCACTTGGCCACTACTTGTAGTGACAGAAAATGTCTAGAATCAGTTGTAGAACACACTCTAAATTCCTCAGATTTTATGGGTCCCTATTTCTACAGCCAGTTCTCATATACTGTCTGTATTGCCCCAGATCACTGCTCAACAATGCTCTGCTTGCCCTCAAATTTATTCAGAAGCCACACAGGCTGTGACTTGGATGGACTTGTATATGTACTTGAGAAAAACAACCTTTGAATGAATTAATTAATTAGTACACTAGATAATGTTTAGTTTAGTTTGGTCTATATTAGAGGGTGAAAGTGACCTAACGATCTCCTCAATGCCCGAGAGGATTTCGCTTATTTAAGCAGCCTTGAATCTCAGCCACCACTCTGGACCACCCTCACTTGTTTGCACTCTGAAGACTCAAATACCACATTTCACAGCTGCTTTAAGTGGACAAAAGTGTGCCATACATACCATAGAATACAGCTTGAATTTACCACATTTGTATGTTCAGTATTCAAACTGTCATTCTCCCTATACTCAATACCCTTGCATGAAATGACACACAGTAAGCTCAAAGAAGACCAGAATGCCTGCATATTTTTTTTCTGTAAAGCTAGTATTCATCAGAGTCTTGTTGGCAAGTTTTGGGAGAATCTATGATGTGTAAAAGTTAATAGAGTCTTGGAATTCTGGAATGAAACCAGTTAGAAGGGATTTCAAACTCAGTTGCTATATTGGGACACAATTTTCCCTCAGTCCCTGAGATGAATCACCTCAATGGCTGAAAACCGGGTCTATAAGAACGAGTTTTCCATAAATGGAAGAACTCGTAATTTTGACGCGTCAAACAACAATTAGTAATACTTTCCCACGGTTCAAAAACTTTTTTCGAGGCACGAGTTTTCCAAAATGAGTGGTGGGGGTTGGAGCGTGGCATTTGATATGGGGATTTTAATCAGTGGGTACCCAACGGGTTATGGATATGGCATGCTGCATATGCTGTGGGATAGGAGTGCCGGTAAAATTCTAATGAATTCACATTTATATAATTTAAATAATATTTATGAACTTGAGGGTTTGATAAGCTTTCTTCAACCTCAGACCACACCGTTCAACGATGCCCCACACGAAGCAAACATTGAGGAAGTCAGTAGGTGGTGTTGCTCCCCGAAAAGCTGACCGATCTGCACCAGCTTCAATCCCGGCTGTGCGTCTCGTCCTGTCCTCTGATTCGGCGACTCCGTTGCCCCCCCCACCCTCTGATGGCAAGAATGACGTCCGTGCTTACCTTTGCAAATGATTTTTACTCATAACTGACCTTCTCAAAGTTTTGCTACATTTGTCTGAACGGTGGACTGCTCATGGTCTGTGAGTACTGTCCACGGTCAGTCTGCGAATCATGTGTGTCCATCCACGCCCATCCGGCTTTGAAATCAGCCATTTTCATCTGCCCGGCATGCCATGAATCCAGCTTTAAAGGCCCCCATCGTGAACCCTACCATGTGAGTCTATGAGTAATATTTTACCATTTTAATCGCAACCAACACACGTTGTCAACTTAAGCACTCTACACCTTGAATGGTCCTGCCTATGTCAACAACTCTCTCGATCCCACCGCTCATATCCCTGCGACCACATCTCCCATCCAAATTACCAGTGGGTTTCAAATGCACGCCCACTCCCAGGTGTCCCATGACAGTCTTTTGATCGTGCACTTTGTGCTGTCCGGGACCTCTCATGCTGGTACGCCTGCTAATGTCCTTGCCTCGTACATGTCAGGTTTTCTTGCGGAGTCAGCTCTCCGGTTTGCTGAGGTGGAGTTTGATCTTGCTGATGATTCGAGTGTCGAACCGCACGCAAGGCGAGTCGCACAAATCTGCAGCCAATACCAGTAGGTTTATTCTTACCGCATAATTTGCTGTTTGATTTACCTATAGTAATTAGACACTGTTCATCTCGGATCGTCATTTTCATCACCACGCATTCTCATGATGAAACCGGGGATTTATTCATCGGTCCAAATTTGTGTGCCTCTGTGACAGATGTGAGTTTTTGTTTTTCATAGCTTCATTTATTCTGATCGCCTGTATTACATGTCAGTTTTTTGACCTCCTGATCCCCCGAAGGGTTGCAAACTTTCTTCGGGAGAAGGATGTGACCCTTTGGGTCATGTCCTGTGGTGCACTGGTCAAGATGCCTCAAAGCTACGGGGACTTGGCTGGGGTGGTCAAGCAGTAAGATTTTTTTCTTTTGTTTGTCTGAACTGATCTACATACTTTGTCCTAAGTTTTAAATTCAACAATTTGGTTGCATTCACCGCAACTAAATTTCAACCCATTCTCACCACCAACTTCATCCTCAGCATGGCACAACGAAGCCTCGTCGAACGATTTCCATTTGATCTCGCGATCCAGGACACAGTCCCCACCCTTTTTTCAATTGGTCGCCACACAGACATCGTGTACGTCCAACGTTCAATCGACATTGTCAAGGGCACACGTTATACTTGGTGCCACCCCCAAATTCGCCCCTGGGGACAAGAAGTCCCCCTCCAATGCCCCGGTTGTCACCGGATTCGAACGTGGTCTTTGTCTCGAAAACGGTCGGATGTAGTGGCAACCTGCAGTAGGTGTCAACATCAGTTGACCTTCAGTAAGTTCGATGGTGAGCTTCACTGGTTGGGTGGTGAGTTCTTCGGTGGACGCTGGTTGATCCATGACTGCCCGTTGTAAATTTGTTTATTTTTGCCATGAAATATATGTCTGAATTTCGTCTGTTGTCTTTTGTAATGTATCCAACTAAGTAAGTCATCCAGTGACCCTTGCAGGTAAAGCCTAGTGTTACTTGTATATAACAATTTATTACTTACATAGCATACAATGAATGTTATCTAATCGTGTAGACTATCATTATGTCATCACATGATAAGTTCAGAAAACTTTTTTCTCAACTCGAACCACATCCCTATGACCTTCAAAAGCCTTATCCTACTGCTACTTGTGCTACTGACCATTCTATTACAACTGAATCACCCACAGGTCTTATTTGTATTGGCATTCAACACATTTAAATCACTAATTTGATTTATGTTAGTGCTTGTCTGCCGAAGCTCACATCAACGAAAAAACCTGTAAAAATGTTTATGGAGTTGGCCAATTGCTTTGGGGGAGTTTCAGTTAGTAAATCCGACTACCTTTGATCTCCTGAGTCTACTAAAACACCGATGCAACAGAATGGTTTAGTATTACTTGTCAGACATATTCAACCAGAATATGCCTGCTCAAACCATGGGGTGTATTGTCTTCTCAGCCCAGACAGTTGGGTGTATTGTTCCTCTGCCCAGAGCGGGTGTATTGTTTTCTTCGCCCAGACAGTTGGGTGTGTTGTTTTCTTTGCCCAGACAGTTGGGTGTATTGTTTTACCTGTTCAAACAATTGAATGCATTGTTGTCTGGTCAATGCAAAGCAATATTATGGTTCAGTATTGGGATCATAGCCTTGGGTTTTGCTACTTTGATATTGCTGAGCCACACAGCAAAGTCATTTAATTTCCATAATACAACCATATTATCATCTCAAAATATTGATGACAACAATCATATATACACTGCTGACACCGCACTATTTTGCAGGATGCAAAATGATTGCAAAATGGTTGGAAGCTTGTCAAAGTTTTGCGTATGATTTTAAACCGTGCAAAATCCAATTTAAATTTCACACATAATAACTGGTGAAATTCTATTTAAACCCAAAGATTTGTGGCAATTTATCTTGTCACAAATTTAATCAAATTCAAAAGCATTGTTTTACGTGAAAATGTAGACAAAAGTGAAGGTTTTCCCATACCTTGTCAGCAGTCAAAATAGTTGCAAAAAATAACAAATTCAATCAAATTTGCAAGACGTCAAAATCTTGTCAATTCAACTTGACCAAATGCAGAATTTTGACAAAGGATTTTGCAAGTCACAACATTTTATATTTCACAATAAGATTTAGCCTTTGCAAAATATTTCAGAAATAAAGCATTTTGCATGGCCTACAATGCTTCGCACACTCAAGTGTGTCACTCATTGCTCACTCAGCACACACTTAGAGAGCACTTGAGGCAAAGAAAATGAAATAATAGACTACACGACTGATACAAAAAATGATGACATCACCGCCCCTGGGCCTGAAGGAAAGCATCAGAAAACTTCGACGTGGCCTTCTTGAACCTTCGAGATTTGTGGAACCCCCTCATCCGATCTCGCCATTGATTTTGAGGAAGCGGCGGTTCCCCCCGATCAATTCTGGCCAGCCACGTTTGGTAACACTCTTCGGCCAGCTCAGTCCAACGCCCATAGTTTTCTCCGCTCCAGTCATATGTCGAGGGTAGGGGGAACCAAGACACTAAGGCGGTCTGGTCGCCATGGCCTAATAGGATACAGATCAGACGCGGTAAAGTTGTAGAAATGTATGTACCTGTATAGCAGATATAGGTGCCACAAAGTATCTGAATCTCATCCTCATTCAAGTCATCATCCCACAGATGACTGGCTGACAGTTGATCTTCCACTGAAAACCCATCCCTATGCAGGAGTACTGAGGATGATGGACCTCGCAAAACGGCATCGAAGCTGGTCTCCTGGACGGCCAGCCGCCACAGGATTCCCCCCCGGAGCAGCGCTGCTCGACCCCCACGGCCACCCAAGACCACCGCCCGCTGGTGCAGATAGGTATCATAATCATTTTTCGAGAATTTGTACCCTGAGAGTTGAAAGGGAACCATCAAGGGCTCGGAAGGCCGTGAATGAGGAATGTCCCTTAGGGGATGAAGGGTTCGAAATGGGATTCCTCTCTGTAGGAGGTTTCGAGTGATATCAAGTTCATGATACCCAGCATCCAACCTACAGATGTAAAGCACATCTGCAGATTTTGGGACGGCAATCTTCCAAGGGACCGTGGCAGCACCTCCAAAGTCGAAGATGTAAAGACCAGATGGAAGACGGCGAAGGTGTTTGATGCGACCCGTGAGGGCCAGAGGCTGGCGGCTGTCCCGGTCCAAGTCCCACAAAGATCGTGTTGGTTGCCGACCAGAAGCAAGCACTTGAACGAAATTGAAGGCCACCGCACCAACGTCGGTGGTGAAGATGGGATCTTCCTTTCGCCTCAATCCAATCACACGCAGGACGTCCTGCACGTCCTGGGGTTCCATGTGGTCGGTGTGGCTGGGAACTGGCACAGGTAGGACCAATCCGTGATGCATGGATAGCAAGTGCACGATTTCGTACATGTCAGGCGACTCGCTTGCCGACTGCACGTCGTCCGCAATTGGAGGTGGCGATGGCGACCTCTGAATTCGGATTGGGGGGTCATTATCCGGATCCGGTTGAATGCACTCCTCTTGACGAGGTCCCCAGAAATCCTCGTCATGGCCGTCAACCTCGTCGTCATCCCTGTCCTCCGGCCCAAACTCCTCACAACAGTCCCATTCGTTCCAGAAAGCGTCATACCGTCGCTGGTTCGCACAGTAGTTCTCCAAAGTTTCTGCTCTCGCTCGCTGAAGGACGGCCTTGCGTATGAGCTGCGAGGGAATCTCGTCGCTTGGGACCCATTCAAACACTTTGGCGCTGACAGTGGGCGGGTTTCGTTCCCGATTCAACCGAGTCTGACGGGCCGAGGGAGTTTCCTTCCCCAGCTTCTGAGCGTTCAACTTGTTGCGCTCAGCAAAGAATTCCTTCCAGGTCGGGTGGACCTTGGCGGGATGGGCGTGGGACATATCCGGCGTTGCATTGTCCGGCGAAGAAACTGAGGGCGTCCGGGTGATAAAGGTAGTGGCCTCTTGTAATTTATGAGGCGGGGGAGCTAAACTAGCTAGCGAGGACTTCCGGTGGGAAGCTTGTACCTCATCTGCTCCCCAAGGATACCAAACGGGGATGTAGTAGCGACAGAACCATTCTACAGCTGGTTGCATTTTTTCCGGATCCAATATATCCAGGAAGACCCCCACGCGGGGGACGAACAGTGAAAAGGTGCGCACAGAAGACGTGGCCACCCCAGCAAGCCAAGACTGATCAAAGCCAGCCTCTGCCAACCGGGTAAACCAGTCTGGGATGGGAGCACCGCAGA
The DNA here is from genome assembly GCA_963555575.2 of Hygrocybe coccinea. NCBI lineage: Eukaryota > Fungi > Basidiomycota > Agaricomycetes > Agaricales > Hygrophoraceae > Hygrocybe > Hygrocybe coccinea. The sequence continues at coordinate 2,033,219 of OY742000.1, forward strand.
TCTGTGACTCTCCTACTGCAATCAGAAAGGAGAGGCCGGTCATGAAGATGACGAACCAATCCCTCGATATGATGGCGCGCTGTCGTGCGATGTAATGACTGCGTTGCCGTTGCCCATATCCCCAAGCGGAGGGGCACCAAGGTAGTAAGATTGCAGCAGGATATTTCTTCGCCAACACGCAGATCGCGTACCTCAACTTTTGTTGGAGCCGGAGCCAACTGCTGGCGAGGGAGGCACTGACGTAGAATCCCCCCTCATCCTTCTCGAGGGGCGGTATGTGGGCGAGGCGGTCGAATGGATAGCCGACGAATGAGGGTTGAATGGGCAAGAAACTCAAATACCCGTACACCCCAGACCACCACTGGGGGTGTTGGTAATCCTCCAGGCGACGGGGTGATCGGACATCGAAGATGCTGCTGGTAAGGCCATGGGGCTGTTTGGGTGGAGGTGGAGATATGCTGCGGGAGGAATTGGGGGAGTAGTAAAGCACCCCGTTGAGGAGGTGCGCCCGTCCTTCGGAGTGGTCCAGCGGCCGTGGTGCAGACATAACGTCCAGCTGACTGAAACGCGTGTCGAGGCAGTGGATGGCGGGGAAGGTAAACGAGGAGATTCAAGGAACCGGGTGACGTGTCTGGGAACCCAAAACACGTTAGGGTGTGTGTCTGGAAACGAAGATCGTGAGCTCAGGAGCGGGACTTCAGCCTAGTAGCCGCTGCGTCTCGAAGCTCGCAGTCCACTCGGTCCCAGGGTTGATCCCTGAGTGGCCCAGCGAGCGGTGAGAGGCCAGCAAGAAAAAAAGGACTCATGCAGGAATGGAGCGAGAAGACCAGTCCTAGGACGCCGAGGCCGCGTAGGGAGGAATCCGGGGTTGCTGACGCGTCTGGAAGCCCAAGAGATGCTTGAAGACCAGTCCTAGGACGCCGAAGCTGCGTAGGGAGGAATCCGGGGGCGCTGACGTGTCTGGGAGCCCAAAACACGCTTGAAGACCAATCGTAGGACGCCGAAGCCACGTAACGAGGGATCCGGGAGGAGCACTGGGGGGTACAGGAAGTGAACAACGTGTCTGGGAACCCAAAACACGTTAGGTAGACGACGGAGGAGGCAGCGGGCGCGTGTCTGGGAACCCAAAACACGCTGAGGAGGAGGACAAAAAAAAAAGGCCCAATAAGGCGAGCCCACCCAAATAAAGACAAATAACCAAAAAAAGGTCACAACACCTCGCCCGCTAAGTCTTCTTCATCAGCGTCTTATGGGTTCCCAGAGACGCTGAGCCTACCACTCATTCCCTCGTCTTTTGGGTTCCCAGAGACATTCACCGTTCACTCCCGTTGAATTGCCGATGCCGCTGGTCTTACGCCCTCGCTCACCAGGTCTTCGGCGTCTCATGGGTTCCTGAGCCTACCGCTCATTCCCTCGTCCTTCGGATTGCCCGGGAACGTTCACCATTTGCTCCCGTCGAATCAGTGTAACCGCTGGCCTTACATCCTCGCTCACCGAGTCTTCAGCGTCTTTTGGGTTCCCAGAGACGCTGAGCCGACGACCCTCATTCCTTCGTTCCCCCATCAAATTGCGTGTCCTCGTTCACTCGGTGTCTTATGGGTTCCATTCCCTCGTCCGTCATTACCCGTCGAATCAGTGTAACCGCTGGCCTTACGTCCTCGCTCACCGAGTCTTCAGCCTCATATGGGTCCCAGAGACGCTGAGTTGGCTCCTCACTCCCTCATCTCACGTTTCCCGGGAACGTTCACCATTTGCCCCCGTCGGATCACTCGAACCGCTGGCCTTGCATCCTTGCTTACCAAGTCTTCAGCGTCTTTTGGGTTCCCAGAGACGCTGAGCCGACCACTCATTCCCTTGTTCTTTTCGCTCACTAAGCCTTTTCCTCATTCCCTCGTCTTCAAGTTGCCCGGGAATGTTCGCCATTCACCCTGTTGAATCACTCAAACCGCCGGCCTTACATCCTCGCTCACCAAGTCTTCAGCGTCTGATGGGTTCCCAGAGACGCTGAGTTGGCTCCTCACTCCCTCATCTGTCGCGTTGCCCGGGAACGTTCGCCATTCACCCCAAGTGAATCGCTCAAACCGCTCTCCTTACGTCCCTCTTTTGCCTCAGTCATGCAAGTGCTTCATCTTCATGTCATGCACTTTAGTACAACTCGTTCTATGTCTCCACGATCTCTGGTGTTTCAATCCCCTCCTTCAATAATCACCTTTCTCAGTCCCAAGAGTTGCCTAAGTTTGTCTTCGTCCATGTCGGTGAACGGCCTCCATGGGTCTTCGAGTTTCTTCTCGAAAACGGGGATTTTGTGCAATTCGAGGCTCTCCTGAATGACAGCGGCGATCGATCCCGCACCCTACCCACGCTATCAGATCAAGAAAAAGCAAGACGGATCAAATTTACCTGCACCAATGATGGCGTCCAAAAATTTGACGTCAGGTATAGAATCAAGAACAAAATCAACCCATTTAGCATGACCAACCGGTCTGAGAGCATATCGTCCGCCTTCTTACGTTTATTGGTGGCCTGCTTAGTCTGAGACAGTGAGTACTGAGCACACATAGGTATACATGGATACTTACTGGTTTCTCCCAGATGCATATGTCGAAACAATTTTCTGACGAGCCGGAGGCAATGAGATGACGCTCAGGAGAGGAGACAGCCTGAATCCAATCAAATGAAGAGACTTAAATTGACTTCTTATTGGTTTACGTACCTCAACTGTCTGCACCAACACCTGGCCTGAATTTATCTCCATTCATTATTGCTGTGCAGTTTGACCGATGAACAACTCACCTCTGTCGTGACGCAAGGTCTGAACAACCCCTTCCGAATTCGTGTTGAAGAGGTAGACTTTACCGTGATCACTTCCACATGCAATCACATTGGCCTGCTCGGCGAAAACCCCCTTCTTCACGTATCTTCGAGTGACTGCCACGCTGAAGGATCGCACAGGAGAAGTCCGAGTTATGTTATATAAATCAAATCCCGTGCTCAAGTTATCAACGAGGATGAATTTTTCTGACGGGCAGACACTTGCATTCCCTCTACGAAATTCACCTCAGTTTGCTGGACGTTTTTCACATTAGATCACTCACATGCCAGACTTTAACACCTTGGACCATTTCTTGACGGACGTCTCTGCATCTCGACAGGAACTAGCCACACGAGGATCAGCAGCACGCCGTGGCTAGTATATATGTACACTCACACTTCTCCTGACTCCAAACTGAATACCAATAGGTTCTGATAGCCGCTCGTGAAGTGGATAGCGCGAGGGATGGTCACGTCCAGCAAGTGCTTATTCCATAGGCTAGTGAGAGTGCCTATATTTATCTCAGCATTATTTCGAAATTTCCTTTACTCAGAACTCACCGTTCTTTTCCAGGCAATAAACCTGAACCTGACCGTAGTGACTCGACATTGTGAGTCGGCTGCGGGTTGGATCAAATGCCAGGGCCTCGACACTGTCGCTAACAGCAAATGCGCGGGTGTTTGACAACTCCAAGAACTTGCCCTGACCTTCATCAGTGCCACGGTTGAATGAAATGAAGGGTATACTCACCCCAAACCTGCTTTGGCGATATACTGACGCCATTCCTCTTCCAGTTCCGAAGCAAAGTGTTTCGCCCGCGACTCCAGCTTCAGAAGCTAGCCACTTTATACAGGTGATTTGCCCCCACTTTCCTCCATTGTCATGGATCACCTGGATGCATTTGTATTTTTCTAAGATCCAAACCCGAACGGCTTCGTCGTCTCCTACATCAAACGTCATCAGCGTTTTGTTCCCAAGTCACTGATCTCCTTACCTCCACTTGCAAGTTGTTCACCATCGTGAGCGAAGGCAAAGCAGTTGACAGCTGCAGTGTGGCCAGCAAGCCGTCTAGCTAGTCGATATTGCTGTCTGGAAATAAGGCAATGAATAAGCTCGGAGGAACCAGACGTACATCTTTTGGCGCAAAAATTTGATCCCAAATTTCTTGAACGGTTGACGGCATGAAAGAGTATTAGGATTTTCTGCACTGAGGGAGTATTCAGTATATATACTCAAAATATATAATTGTGTTCTCCATCCTTTTGTGAAGACGAACAATATCATTCTGTTGTGATGTCATGTTGGCACGCTTATGAGAACATAACAAGGACACAAATAGTTCACCATTTGGATACATAGAACAACTCAAAGGGGAACAAGGACCATAAATAATAAATAGACTCCACAAAAGTGCACCTCAGAAATAATGCAGACTGCTGGTATTATTTGCCGACATCTACCACTCATCACAGGACGTATTATATTCACAACCCAGGGACTTCCTGACCCACCAATGATCACCCCACGGATCGATTTTTACGCAGAAGAACGAGACTTGACCTCCTTGGCAAAGGAACAAAGTGAATGCAGCGACGAAGCCATGTCGGAATTATCCGCTCTAGAAAGCGACGAGGAACCCATCAGTCACAAAATCCCTAAACCACCAGGTGAGGCAGGCCGCCCAGGCAGTGGCGGTTACAACTTGAAGGATGTACTGGGATGGGCCAAGGCAGAATTTGACCAAGTGCAGGTAGCATGAATATTGCACGATGAATTGAAAAAAAGGAGTTGACTTCTAGTCATAGAAATATGTCCGCTCCCAAGCCAACGAGAAGCTGAACCGGGATAAAAGCTACGCACATCAAAAAGACAGCGTGATATGTGCCATTTGTCTTCAAGTAAGCAACTAACCTCAGCTAAACTTGCCCTCAGGAGCTCACACACGGCACAGGCTTCCAAAAAGTATCCGATTTTAGACCAATACGTCGGCCATTGGCCAGTCCGGTCTATGCTCAAACTTCACCTCAAGTACACCTCAGAGACGGCTCGACGCACGAAGGAGAAGGCCATCACCAGGAAAGTGGAGCAAGTCGTTGGAAAGGCGGTCGCCGCGAGAAAGGCCCTTCCCAAAAGGAAAGGAGCAGTGGCAGAGATAGACCAGGAGGACGAGGATGACGATGACGATGGCGACGGCGACGACGGCAAGGAGATGGCTTAATTTCTAGAGATCATCGTGTGAATTTCTACAATCAGAACTGGTATAGAGAACTGATGGACCAAGAGAAGAAAGAGCTTGGAGCAAAGAAAGAGGGCGAAATACCAGACGTTGTAGAGGTGTAGGTCCGTTTCCGAACTAAGTCGAATGAAAATGAAACGTTTGTGGGACTGAGGCAAAGGAGGGATGCAAGGCCAGCGTTCAGAGTGATCCGACGAGGGCGAATGGCGAACGTTCCTGGGCAATCCAAAGGACGAGGGAATGAATGGTAGGCTCAGCGTCTCTGGGACCCATATGAGGCTGAAGACTCGGTGAGCGAGGACGTAAGGCCAGCGGTTACACTGATTCGACGGGTAATGACGGACGAGGGAATGGAACCCATAAGACGCCGAGTGAACGAGGACACGCAATTTGACGGGGAACGAAGGAATGAGGGTCATCGGCTCAGCGTCTCTGGGAACCCAAAAGACGCTCAAGACTCGGTGAGCGAGGATGTAAGGCCAGCGGTTACACTGATTCGACGGGTAATGACGGACGAGGGAATGGAACCCATAAGACACCGAGTGAACGAGGACACGCAATTTGATGGGGGAACGAAGGAATGAGGGTCGTCGGCTCAGCGTCTCTGGGAACCCAAAAGACGCTGAAGACTCGGTGAGCGAGGATGTAAGGCCAGCGGTTACACTGATTCGACGGGAGCAAATGGTGAACGTTCCCGGGCAATCCGAAGGACGAGGGAATGAGCGGTAGGCTCAGGAACCCATGAGACGCCGAAGACCTGGTGAGCGAGGGCGTAAGACCAGCGGCATCGGCAATTCAACGGGAGTGAACGGTGAATGTCTCTGGGAACCCAAAAGACGAGGGAATGAGTGGTAGGCTCAGCGTCTCTGGGAACCCATAAGACGCTGATGAAGAAGACTTAGCGGGCGAGGTGTTGTGACCTTTTTTTGGTTATTTGTCTTTATTTGGGTGGGCTCGCCTTATTGGGCCTTTTTTTTTTGTCCTCCTCCTCAGCGTGTTTTGGGTTCCCAGACACGCGCCCGCTGCCTCCTCCGTCGTCTACCTAACGTGTTTTGGGTTCCCAGACACGTTGTTCACTTCCTGTACCCCCCAGTGCTCCTCCCGGATCCCTCGTTACGTGGCTTCGGCGTCCTACGATTGGTCTTCAAGCGTGTTTTGGGCTCCCAGACACGTCAGCGCCCCCGGATTCCTCCCTACGCAGCTTCGGCGTCCTAGGACTGGTCTTCAAGCATCTCTTGGGCTTCCAGACGCGTCAGCAACCCCGGATTCCTCCCTACGCGGCCTCGGCGTCCTAGGACTGGTCTTCTCGCTCCATTCCTGCGTGAGTCCTTTTTTTCTTGCCGGCCTCTCACCGCTCGCTGGGCCACTCAGGGATCAACCCTGGGACCGAGTGGACTGCGAGCTTCGAGACGCAGCGGCTACTAGGCTGAAGTCCCGCTCCTGAGCTCACGATCTTCATTTCCAGACACACACCCTAACGTGTTTTGGGTTCCCAGACACGTCACCCGATCCCTTTTACCCGCTTCCTTTACCTGCAGTGCCCCCCTCCCCGATCCCTCCCTACCTGGATTTGGCGTCCCAGGACGGGTCTTTCTCCTCAGTTTCCCAACCTTGTTTTTGGGCTCCCAGACGCGCCCTCTTTCTTCGCCCCGATTTCGCCAAGCTCATTGGTTTCCCCGTTTAATTTCCCCCATCGTGAGTCCCCTTTTCTGCCGGCCTCTCGCCGCTCGTTGGGCCACTCAGGGATCAACCCTGGGACCGAGTGGACCGGCGAGCTTTGAGACGCAGCAGATATTCAGCCGAAGTCCTGCTCTTGAGCTCACAATTGTTGTCTCTAGATGCTGTGGTTTCCCCGAGCTCGACTGGTAAGCCTGCCACCCTTGGGGAAACCCCAGCTGATGTTTCCAGCAGACCCGCTCGGGCAGGCCTTTCTCTCCGTATGGCGTTTCCCCCCTTCCCTGCCCAGATTCCGTTGATTTCGGCCGCCTTTTGGAGGAGGCTACTTTGCGCGACTTTGAAGAATTGGAGGAAGAAGGCGCCGAGTTCGATGCAATCACAGTCACGGCAAAACGGCCCCCCTCTCCCCAAAGGCTTGAAGCGCCCGAGGCGAAACGAGTTCGACAGGACGACGCGTGAGTGCCAGCGGTCTCCACCTCTCGGCAACACGCGAAACGCCGCCGCCAGCAGGAGGCAGCCCGCCAGCTCAATGGACATGTACCGCGAGCCAAGACCCTAAAAGCACACGTGCAACCTGCCACCCCTGTCTTCACTGCCCTGGCAACGGAGAGCCTTCCTGCGACCTCTTGCGGCTACCAGGCGGTCCCAAAGGGGTTCTCAGACGCACAGAAAGTCTACACGCTGCCGGAATTGATGGGCTTGGGGCTTCGCTTGATTCACTGGGATGGCTAGTGAGTACTTGACCTTCTTGACCTGTCATAGGAGGCTGATTGCACTGCAGTGAGTCGTGGCCAATCTACGATTTGCAGAAGCGAATCATTGCATGCCTGGTGGGGCAGCCGCGTGATTCGACCTATGCAGATGCTGTAGAGGCAGTCTATTTGTTCTTCAAACTTGTAGCTGAGAATGCCCAGCTCAAGCCTTCCATGCATGCTCGTGGGCTATTTGCTGTCCTCAATGTGGGGATTACCCATAGCCTGGGCACAACAAGGCCGGTCAGGGTGAACAATCGTGAGCACACTTGGGTGGTTGAGCAGCTGTTGGGCAATCCGCACCTCCAGCGACTGGCAAGCTTCGCCAGCGGTGAGTCCCAGGGACTGTCACCCTAGGGAACTGCCTTTTGACCCCATACTCCAGCCTCTTTTGCCCTGTGGGCACCAAAAATTTACCAGTACTACCGAAGTCACTTGGATCAACTTTACTCTCGGATGCCTCATCTCCGCCGGAACTTCAATGGCAGCATCTTCCCAAGTGCGGCCTTCAACTTTGGGCCCAACGTCTGGACATTTAAGCACCGGGACAGCATGAACTGTCCATTTGGATGGTGTGCTATCCAGGCCTTGGGTCACTTCGATCCCAAAACAGGAGGCCATCTAATTCTGTGGGATCTAGGGTTGGTCATCGAATTTCCCCCAGGTGCTCTGATCCTCATCCCGTCTGCCACCCTCACACACTCGAACGTCCCAGTACAGCCTGGTGATACCCGGGGATCTTTCACTCAGTATTGTGCAGGTGGTCTGTTTCGCTATGTTGACAACGGCTTCCGAACAGAGGCCCAATTGCGTGATGAGGATCCTGATGTCCTGGCTCAGATGCTAGAAATGAAGAAAACTCGCTGGGAAATGGGCCTTGGGCTTTTCAGCACTCTGGATGAATTATTGGCTCATGTAGATTAGGTAAGTGAACTCCAAAGGTCGTATTTTGTCATTATTGACTCTGATTACGGTAGATTTGGTGTGATTAATTAGAATTTTTCCATGCTATTTATGAGATCAATTTTGTGAAATTAGAAGCTGATCAATATCGTTTTGAATGCTGGATAAATCTCTTTCTGAAGACCAACCCCCTCGGAAACTGGAAGGGGCATTTCTGCTGAACACATTCCACAAAACTGAGGTGAAGAGGTAAGCAGATGCAAAGTGGCAAGGAGAGGGTGGTTCACCTTTTGACGGCAAAATCCGCCAAGGCAGCATCTCCGCCGCGCATGTTGACTACCTTCTGAGCTTTTCCCAGTCGCATGACTACAATGTCGCCTCTCCAGGGGAAGCCAGGTGCAATTCCTGCCACGACCTTGTTGATGGGTAGAAGTCGATGATTCTTGCAAAATACTTGGAAAGTATGGGCACAGTCTGCTTCATAAACGGTGAGCAGACAGTCATGGATGAATGGCTGGGTGTGTAAGTGGGCTAATGCCCCTTCGAGCAGAGGAAACCGTTGTGTGCCGCTTTCATGGGTCGGAATCTTGGTGTAGATTGGACGGCGTGACGATGATGCGTACCGACATGCCCGTATTTGGACATAACGATCCTATGCTTTACAGTTTATTGACAGGCTTAACTAGTGGCATCAGCGACTTACTTTAATGGAGGGTGACATGGGTGTGCGGAATGAAGGCATTTTAATTGGAGATGACGACCGGCAGACTGATTATCATGGCCCTATAAGCTCGAAATTAACAATTATTACTATGCCCACAGGTTGCTATTGTCAATTCCTGAAAAAAATCTCCTTACAATTAACCGGCACCGGTGAAAATTTCGTATCACAATTAACCCACAACACAATAAGTCAGCTGTAGAAAAAGGTGATTTTTACAAGGGGATCATCCTCCGCCCACGATGTTTAACTTGTTGAGATTTTCAGCTACTGCTACTGCTGCTGCTGCTACACCGGTACTGACTACGGGAGCAAGTTCTGAGCCTAATGCCACCATCCCGGTGAAAACCACTGAATCCACTGGAAATCTGACGTTTCTAACCCATCTTCATACCTGCAGCCACCGCCCAACGACCCCATTGAGGTAGGTGCCAGTCGTAAGCAGGACCAGCCAGGGATTAATCGGCCACCAGGCCATGCAGACAGATCTAATCAACGGTGGACCCAGCAGTGGGACTGCAACACCAGCAGCTGGGCCACAACTTCGACACCCTAGCCCAGCAGGGAGAGAATCCAACGGCAGTGGCCGACGACATGGTCAGGTGAGACCGGTCTTTCTGGTTCATTTGTCAGTGCTCAAGGTGGTGGGAAGGGTTCTGCACAGAAGGTTATGCTGGTTGAACGAGATTGTTTACAAACCAGGAATCGGTTGGCAGAACATGAGGCCACGATTGAGCAGCTGCGTTTCGAGGTGAGCTGTGATCCAGTGTTCGAGACGGCAACTAATCAAGGCACCCCAGCTAAAAAAACGTCAAAGCACCATACAAGATATCCCGGCGTTCGTCGATGCACTGGAAGAACGATTGAGAGCTGCAGAAAACACAGCTCAACTGGCCGAAAAACGAGCGCAGCAGGCAGAACAGCTACTTCAGAATGCTCAGCAGGCCAGGAACATCCATCGCGGCACAGAAATGCCGCAGAATATTGGTGACGGCGACGACGTGGTTATGAAAGAGGCTGCACAGGGTGGGGGGGAGTCTCAGGTGGAGTCTGATGGTGACGATCATATGGTGAGAACCAAGAAATAACGCTAGCTCACGACTTATTGTCGACCCCAGGGAGCTCAGAATGATGATTCAGCACAAAATGTGCCGCCACCGATGCGGTTCTCAAGGCCACGGGCAGGAGCAGGACCTACCCTCAAGGCCACATTCAAGCCAAAGCCACTGTTTCACCCCTCAGCTTCCCCTGAGCCGAATACGTCGCCGCAGAAACAGGTAGGCACCAGGTCTTCAAATCAATCCCTGCTGATGAACTAGCCATTAGCCCGAAACGTTAGAGCAGAAGATGGACTGGTTGCTCGCCAGTGTTCAAGAGCTGAAGTTTGGATGGCCTCAGCCAGGTGCCCCTAGGCCTCGAACAACCCGAAGACTGCCGGCCCGCCGATTTAAGCCAGCACCGATGAGGAACCGCAGCCCCTTAAGAACCGGAAAACTGGTGAGTTGCTTCACACTGCAGGCGATGAAATGCCAAACCAGAACTTGCAGAAAGACGTTCGAACCGCCATGAACAAGTTGTTGGGCATTGAACGCGACAAAGATGCATTGCGCATCCTTCCACCACCACAGGACGACCTTGACTGGTATGAAGATGACAGGGGTGGACCAGGGCCCTCCATATGCCCCATGACGCCTGACTGGGGTGATCTCCGTGGAGAATGGAACTACCGACTATATGAATTGTTCATTGCTTATCTTGAAGCGCCAGCTCCTGACGGCTGTGGATATACCTTGAATGAGGAAAATTGCATCGAAATCCACGAGATGTTCTTTGGGCGCCTGTATCGCCTCAAGCGGGAGATCCAGGCTGCATCCCCCAAACCTGGTGAGCGAGAACATCAAGTCAAGGAATGGCTCGCCCGGTCCAAGAAGTCTGCCTTGGGACGGCAAAGGCCCAACACGAGACGTAAACAGGTGAGCAAAATCCCAGCATATGGCATCAAATACATGCCAATCAATGTGACAGCTGTTCGACACCAGGCTCGAAATCACCATGAGCAATAGAACGACACCCTCTGGAGAGATCGACCCAGCTTGGAATTGCATGTATGAGGTTGTTGACCAACTTGATGCCCAGGGCATGAGCTCAGATGAAAGCGATAACGACGAAGCAGGCAGAGGAGTCTACATCGCAAGAAAGAAAGCTTGGCGTGATAAGGAAATTACAAGACTCCTGAGGTTGGTCGTTCGCGATTACAACACAAAAAATTGCTACGGCAACACCAGGGCTGGGAATCCCCCCCGCCATCGTATTGTTCGGGGAGGAAAGGAGAGCAGGCGCGAAGCGCCTCCTGGCTTGCCATTGAATTTCTACGATCGGAACTGGTATGCAGAGCTGACGAACCGAGAGAAGAAAGAGCTGGGGGCGAAGAAAGAGGTCGAAATACCAGACATCGTAGAGGCGTAGGTCCATTTCCAAATAGTGTGTACTGAATCGTATGAAAATGAAGCATTTGTGGGACTGAGGCAACGCGACAGACAAGGGAATGAGGAGCTGACTCAGCGTCTCTGGGAACCCATGAGACGCAGATGACTCGGTGAGCAAGGAAGTAAGGCCAGTGGCTACAGTGATTCAACAGGTGAACGGCGAAGGTTTCCGGGCAACACGACGCACGAGGAATGAGGAGACTCAGCGTCTCTGGGAACCCATAAGACGCTGATGACTCGGTGAGCGAGGACGTAAATGCCATTGGTGAATGGCGAATGCTCCCAGGCAACGCGACGGACGAGGGAGTGAAGGGTCGGCTCAGCGTCTCTGGGAACCCATAAGACGCTGATGAAGAACTTGGCAGGCAAGGTGGCGTTGTGACCCTTTTCGGATTGTTTGTCTTTGTTTGGGTGGGCTCACCTTATTGGGGCTTTGTTTTTTTTGTCCTTCTCCTCAGCGTGTTTTGGGTTCCCAGACACGCGCCCGCTTCCTCCATCCCCAACCTGACGTGTTTTGGGCTCCCAGACACGTCGCCCGCTTCCCTTACCTCCAGTGCTCGCCCTCGATCCCTCGCTATGCGGCTTTGGTGTCCCAGGACGGTCTTTCTGGCTGAGTTTACCAGCGCCAGTACCATTCACTGGGCCACTCAGGAATCAACCCTGGGGCCGAGTGGACCAGTGAACTTCAAGACGCAGGTGCTTTCTTCGCCAAAGCCCCACTCGTGGGCTGGTACTCCGGTTTCCCCGAGCTCCACTGGTATGCCACCAGCTGTTTGCAAACTCGAGCTAACATCCCCAGCGCATTTACTCAGGCATGAACTCCCCACCTTTCAAGGCGCCGGCCGCTTTCCGCCGGTGAATTGGATCCATTGGCCCGGCGGAGTTTCCTGGATGCTCGCCTCCCTTCCCTTGTGATGCTTCAGGATAAGCAGTCCTTGTCTCCACCCAACCGGACCAGGAGCAGCTTGGTTGCCTGGAAACCAGGTGGGTTTCATTATCCCCTGGCAGAAGAAGGGATCTGACCCCCTTATAGCTCCCCACAGATCCGCCTGCCCCGCATCCTCCTAAAAGCTCCTGTCGCTGCATGCGCTGTGGAGGTCTCTCGTCTGAGTTGCCCAAGAACCACCACCTTCGCCTCATTAGCTCCACATGCCGACCTGCTTCTGTGCCTCCTTTGGGTGTGCCACGAAGGGAGGCCTCGACCCCACGACGAATTCTCCACGAGGAGTGCCGGTGGACCACCGCACCTTCAAATCTCACCAGCTCCAAGACCGCGCCGCGATTGCTCGCGATGCCACAAGGCGTGTGATAGATGCCCGCAATGCCGACATCGCCCAATACATGGCCTCCATGACCCTCACAGACCAAGTTTCTGGGGCGCTTTCCCAACCAGGTGGACGGCTTTGGTCCAAATCCGACCCAACTTCACGAGGTTCGGTGATGACGTCGCAGAATTTATCACTCGATTCGCCGGAACCCTCCGTCGCAGCAGAACGCCCCAGTGTTCACCCCCATGCTCCGAAAGTGCCCAGCCCCTCCAGTCCCCAACCCTCTCAACGCCGCAGAGTGGATTCCCACATCCGTCGCCTGGTCGGGATCGAGGCGTCCGTGAAGGACTTGGCTCAGAAGGTCTCTCTGGCACTCATGGAGCTACGACGTGGTCCTGGGGAGCTGCCTCCACCTCCTCCTTTGAATCCGTTGTTTTCCACCTGCATTGAGCTCCGAAATCAACTGGACGCCGTCAAAGGGAAGCAAGCTGCGGTGGTTGAAACCAAGAGGTCCATTGGCGAGCGACTGGATGAAGTCCAGCGTCTGCTGGACCGAGGCAAACAGGAGTGGAAGCAGAAATTGGCACTGCACGGCAGGGAGGAGGACCACGAACTGAAAACCGACCATCACTTTACACCCTTCCTTCAGCACGTCGACCCCATCCTTCAAGTTTCCCTTTTTTTGGTAGTTGCCTGCCAGGTGGTGCTGAACGTTGGGCATCGTGGATGCCATTTCGTGCTTTCAATGCTGCAGTACGTGGTTCAGCTCACCCTGATGAGGACCATGCCCCGCCTTTCACCTCGAGAACAAAAGCTCATGTCAGACTTTCCGGTCGACCCTCGCTCCGCTGTGGACCACTTTCATCTGGACGGGAAGAGTGTCATTTATGCGGTCTGCCCAAATCCGAAATGTCACCGCACATACAAGCCAACTTTCGAAGGCGACTCACCCATTGCACAATACCCCAAACACTGCACTCACAGGGAGTTTCGTGGCGGTCCACGTTGCAAGGAACACTTGACCAAGCCCCAGGTGATCATGGGTGAGGAGATCCAGGTCCCCATCAAGACGTTTGTTTCCTTCGACTTCAAGGACTGGGTAGCCGGATTGACTTCTCGACCTGGGTTGGAGGATTGCATGGATTCTGCCTGGAAGAAGACGGCTGCCGGCAGTATGGATGAAATGCATGACATTTTCGACGGCACATTCCTTCGCGAATTCCAAGGCCCTGACAAGCAGCATTTCAGTGTTGGGGGTGACGAAGGCCGCTATGTATTTAGTCTTTGCGTCGACTTCTTCAACCCATATTCCAATAAACAGGCTGGAAAGAAAGCCTCCATCGGCCTCATATCCCTGGTGTGCCTCAACCTTCCCCCCGAATTACGCTACAAGCCAGAGAACATGTTTTTGGCCGGGATCATCCCCGGCTCCCGAGAACCTCCACTCACTGCAATCAACCATTACCTGACCCCACTCATCGATGACTTCTTGGACTTTTGGGTGACTGGGGTCAGATTCTCGCGCACTCACCGCCATCCTGGTGGCCGACTGGTGCGCTGTGCACTGGTCGCTGTGATCTGTGACCTCCCCGCTGCGAGAAAAGTGGGGGGATTTGCTGCTTTCTCTCACGATCACTTCTGCTCAATCTGTCATTGCACTCGAGCCACGCATGGCTATGGAAACACCGACTATGATTCTTGGATCCGACGCTCCAACGCCGACTGCCGGGCTTGCGCCGAACAGTACCGTAGTGCAGGTGATGAGAAGGCGAGACAGGCACTTTTCGACAAGTCGGGTGTTCGTTGGTCAGAACTACTTCGATTGCCTTATTTTGACATCGCCCGCTGCGTGGTGGTTGATGGCATGCATAACCTCTTTCTAGGCTTGATCAAAGAGCATTTTGAAGGGATTCTCGGCATTCGCCTGAAAAAAGCTGAGGAACTACCCGTGGTGCCAATTGAATTTTCTTCTGCTTGGCAGGAATTCTCTCCCAATGAGCAGAAGAGCGTCAAAAGGCTTCAGAAATACCTACAAGGTCCCATGACAGCTGAACTGGCAGCCGACCGTCCGAAGATTGCCCAAAAGTTCATGAGATGCCATGTGCGTGCCCTCAAATTTGTCTGCGCTGAGCTCAAGTGCCCAGCAGCGCATCTGGACCCACGTCGAAAGGCTTCAAAAATTGACTGGGTTGATGCCATCCTTGCCTGGGTAGGGTGCCCTTCCTAACTACCTGAACAGCTTACTTATTTTCACTCCACAGCGTCGGGTTCAATCAGAAAAGCGAGAGACAGGTGCCAACACATCAACCACCCACGGCCATGTGTTGACAACGGAGGAGATGGAGGAGATCTGGTCTGACATCCAGAATATGGTGACGCCAAGTTGGGCGACGTCGGTTCCCCAGGATTTGGGCTCTCCTGCTCATGGAAAGGTGAAGGCAGATCAATGGCGGGTGCTGGGAACCACTTATTTACCGGTATCACTTGTTCGCCTTTGGGCCAAAGTCCACGGTGGGAACGAGCGGTCAGAACGATGCAGCAAGATTCTTTCGGTCACCGTATCCCTTCTTTCCGCTGTAGTCATTGTCTCTTCTCGAGTAACCTCCCACCGCCACGCCAACCTGTACCTGCAGCATCTGCAGTCATATCTTCATGGGATCCGGGAGTTGTTCCCTGAATACCGATTCCACCCAAATCATCACATGGCGTTGCATTTACAAGAGTACCTGTTACTCTATGGCCCTCTCCACGCTTGGTGGACATTTCCTTTTGAGCGGATTATTGGTACACTTCAGCAAATTCCTACCAGCAGCAAAATGGGTGAGCGGCACTGCAGTAACCTGTAGGCCCCAAATGTTCTGATCAACTCCTAGGTGAATTAGAGGAGACCATTTCCAGGTCATATACCCGGTCTGCGAACCTACGTGGCGTCTTATGCAAAGCCCAGTGCCCACAAGCCCTGCGACATTGCCAAGCAATGTTTGAGAAACTCGTGAACCCCCAGGTCCGCGACTCACTCGTCACCGACATGCTCGCCACATCCTTGGGCTGGGACATGACCCATGAAGAAGCTGGGACTTGGAATGAAAACACAGCCAGTTCTATGCCTGCGGGCCTCCGTCATGCTCTGGCTGTGTCCTTGGGCTCCGACCCTCCAAAGAAGGCACAGCTTCTCTCCCATCTGAACGTCCATGGCATCACCTACACCGTGTCATCAAAACACGAGGGTAATTCCTGCATTCTGGTACAGATGGAGGTAGAAAGTGATCCAGTTCCGGCTCGCATTGAATACGTCGTGCAACTGCCCACCCCACAAGGCATTGCTACCCATGTCGCCATCCGACGCCTTAGGCCTGCACCGGCAGTGGATGATCCATTTGAGGCCTTTCCCATACTCCGTGCTCGAATGTGGGGTGTGCAACTGGCTGATCTAGAAATCATCTCCGTAGATCACATCCATGCCCACTTCGCCTACCTGTCATCAAACTGGGAGGGACAGGATGTCATGGTTGTTATATCAATGTCTCGTGTAAGCCGTCATATCCTGTCTCGTTGAACGGTGCTCTGATCAAACTTCAGGTGTATTGATCTGCCAGTACCGGTTTTGAGGTGCAATCAAGCGGTCGTACAGTAGGTTGGAGGTAGCATGAAATATTTAGGGGTCATCCACGCATGAATGTCATCATTTCGTCACTTAAGTGCCCTCTAAGTGTGTGCTGAGTGTGTGATCAGTGACACACTTGAGTGTGTGAAGCATTGTGGGCTGTGCAAAATGCTTCGTTTCCAAGATATTTCGCAACAGCTAAATCTTATTGTGAAATATGGAATGTTGCGACTTGCAAAATCCTTTGTCAAAATTCTCAGTATTTTACCCTTTACCACGTATTCCCAGTGGGACAATGTGGAGTCCACATGGACAATGTGAACAATCCGGACAATGTGGACTCCACATGGACTCCACATGGAATCCACATAAAAAGTCGAAATGCACCAGGTTTTTTTGACTTTTTTGACTTTTTCTCCTTCAATATCAATGCTATTGCAAATATACAACTATATCCAGCATTTGAAACTTATATGGCTTAGTTCAAGACTAATAGAAGGTTTTATTTCTGGTGGGATTCCACATGGACTCTACATGGACTCCACATAAAAAGTCGAAATACACTGACTTTTTTTGACTTTTTTGACTTTTTCTCCTTCAATATCAATCCTAATGCTAATATAACTCTATATCTAGCACTCTAAACTCATAGGGCTTGCTTGAAGACTAATAGACCATTTTATTCCCAGTGGGATTCCACATGGAATCCCACCAAATTCCCACCCAAAAGTCAATATTTTCCATTGTTTTGCTTATTTCTTACTTAATACAACTGTTGTTAAGAACACAAAGTTGTTATTAGAGTCTACTATGGAACTCTCTCAGATATTACTCATAAAGCAAGATCCCACTATGTGGTTCAACACAAATTCATAATATTCTCACATTTGTATATGTCTTGACTTGGTTTGAATACTACTGTAGGTGACTATTGAAGTTAACTATCATTTTCTCAGTTCTATACTGCAACAATGATTCCAAGTATTCTGATTGGAATCCTTTATTTTGTTAATAGTCTTTGGAATGCTTATACACAAGCATGTTCAGCAAATGTCACCTTCAGTTAATCATTATGTTTTTAGTAATTCACATCAATCTCATAGTCACTTTCATCTTCCCTTCATCTCCACCTTCATCTCCACCTTCATCTCCACCTTCACCTCCATCTTCACCTCCATCTTCACCTTCCTCTCTATCAATCCAATACTCACTTATAGTTACCAACTCCTTGTCCATATTAATCCCATAATTATCTTCACCTTCACATTCACCCTAACCTCCACCTTCATCTCCAATGAACACATGAACTGACACTAGCACTGGGGCAGAATTCCAGAGTTCTGAGTATATTCATGAATATGTCTACCAACACATTTTTAAACACCTTCTTCCCACTATGTCCAACAGCAATATCCAACAGCAACAGCAACAGCAACAGCAACAGCAACAGCAACAGCAACAACAGCAACAACAGCAACAACAGCAGCAGCAATGGCAACAACAGCAACAGCAACATGGTTCATCAGTGTCTTTGGCATCCATCTCAACTTTACTTTTCCCACCTTTGATAGAGTTGATTTCTATGTTAGCAATAGACATATGGACTTGCACTGGAAAAGGAGTCACCTATTACAGTCTGAGTACATTCACCAATACATTCACCAACACATTTTCCTTTACCTGTTTTTTGAGATCTTATTCTGTTTGCCAACACAACATGGTGTGCATGAACTATTCCAAGTTGCTAATGGTCATTCTTTTGAGAATCAACTCAAATCCTTCCAACCATGCCTTCAGCCACTGACACATCTTGAACACAAGTTGTTTAATATCTTTGAATCCCACATATGAAGACAAATTATCTGAGTATTGAATGCTTGCTTGTAGTGTGGCCTTCCATTTCTATTATTCTCCACCACCACTGAGTTTGATGCAGACCCTCATATAGTAGCCCAACACATCCTCACATTGTTTTACTTTCCTCATCTGACTATGAAAAAGCCCATTTGTGCAGTAAACAGGTTCATTGTTTTAGCACAGGTATTAAAAGGAGTTGCAGGTAACCCTATAACCCCTGTGTATTTTAATAATACTAGTACATGTTTAAAATTAAATAAAGAACAGGTCACTTTAAGTGCACCACCCAGTAGACAAGACAAGAAGAAGAACTCACTGATGCAGTGAGGGACCAGCTCCCCACTGCTTTCATTGTTTCTGCATCTCCTCCTGGTCACCATTGGTGCCCTGGATCAGGCCCACCATATCCTTTGTGTTGGCCTGCTGCTGTTCACACTCTTACCTCAGTTGGTCATGGCTCCATCCTGCCAGTGCTAGATGATGGTGGTGTTGGATGTGGAAAGTGAGAAAAAATTCAAGGTGGCACAACTCCGCCCCACACCATTAGGCTCTGGAGTTTCAAACCTATCCAGTCATGTGTGGATTGTTGACATATAAGGAAAATATATGACTGGTTACTATGCATTATCTCATGAAATACTGAATGATTCATGACTGTAAAGAGTTAATTGTCCAAGGGTAAAATCTATGATACTGAGATGTTGTTGCCTATTTACCTGTAATTTTCAGGAAATAGTGAACATTTACTCCAACCAGGCATAAACCAATTACAAAAATGCAACAAGGCAATTAAGAAAACAGGCTTCAATTAAGGGCTGGGCAAGAAAACTATCAAACATGGTTTTTGGCTTGTGCTCATCAGACACAAATTTGTAAATCCAGACTTTTCACTAGTGTGCTTAAGGACTAAACTCAGATGACCTCAAAACTGTCTTCATCTTCAAAATGTGATAACAAATATAATAAAAGATGCTATCTACATGTAATAACTACATTACTGTAATACAGAGGTAGAGTGGAAAGGGGGGGTAGAGGGGAAAGGGGGAGGGGAAAGGAGTGAAAATGGAAGGGCATAAATGAAAGGAAAGGGGGAAGGGGACAGGGCAAAGGGAAGGGGGGAAAGGAGGAAAGAAAGGGAGAAGGGGAGGGGGGAAAGGGGGGAAAGAGGGAGGGAAAGAGGGGGGGGAAAGAGGGGGGGAAGGTGGGGAGGTGGGAGAAGATGAGGAAAGGGGGGGAAAGAAAGGGGGAGGAAGAGGGGGTTAGAGGGAAGGTGGAAAGGGGAGGGGAAGAGGGGGGAAGAGAGGGCGAAGGGGAGGGGGAATGGAAGGGGAAGGGGGAGGGAGGGACTCACCATCGCCATTGCTGCCGTTGCCGCTGTTGCCGCTGCTGTTGCCGTTCCGCTGTTGCCGCTGCCGCTGCCGTTGTCGCCGTTGTTGCTGCTGCTGTCGCCGTTGCCGCTGCTGCTTCTGCTGTCCGTCGTTGTCGTCCTTCTGTCCCCGTTGTGGCCCTACCGCCTTCGTCGCCTTCTAGTCTGTTGCTGTTGGCGTTGTCGTTGCCGCCCGCCTCCCCGGCCCTAACCTATGTGAGGGTGAGGGAAATGGCGACGGGGAGCGAGGGTAGTCAGTGAATAAAAAACTCACAGAAGGGCGTGGGTGAACCACCCACGCCCGCCCATCTGCTCCGTCTTCCCTCGCATCGCTGTCGTCTGCGTCGGCCACCGTCTGAGGCGGCACATTGAGGTGGGCGTGGATGTGGCCCCGCGCATGCGTGTACTGCCTTAGTTAGTGAGTAAACAAAAAAATGGGAAAAAATCTAAATGACGTACCGATGCACCCACCCCCGCTGCTTCCGTTGTCGCTGGACTGGTCGTCTCCTTCGCCGTTGGCATCCCGCATCACCGTGGCGGCTTTGGCCCTTGTTCGTGGTGGGCGTGGACGTTGGGTTGACCTGTATCAGCGTAGTCAGTCACAGCATATAAAAAAACAAAGAAAAAACCTAATGTAGCGGGGAGCGTACTAGCCCCCGCTGCTCTCGTCATTGCTGGATTCGTCCGGCGTCGATCCGGGGCGTTGGGCGTTGGGCGTTGAGCGTTTGGCGTTGGGGTTGGTGATGTTTGGTTGACGCGTCTTGTTGACTGTCATGTGACGTTCACGCGTTCCCAAATTGGTCCGTGCACCAAACAGCCGTATATAAGGTGCCAAAACCTCACATATTTACTTCGGGGTACTCCCCCTTTAGTAAATAACAACAATTGATTATTATGATATAGTGATAAGCTAAATAGGATATTAAAACAGTTATTAACAATGATTTTTGTGTGATTCCACATGGAATCTATGTGGACAAATTCCATGTGGAATCCACATGGAATCCACATGGACTCCACATGTCCATGTGGAATCCACATGGAATTGACCTGGAGTGGGAGTGAATTTTTGAGTGGTAAAATGTTAATTTGGCTGGCATAAAATTCATGTGGAATTCACCTGGACTCCACATTGTCCCACTGGGAATACGTGGTAAAGGGTAAAGAGCTCAAAATTCTGCATGTGGTCAAGTTGAATTGACAAGATTTTGACGTCTTGCAAATTTGATTGAATTTGTTATTTTTTGCAACTATTTTGACTGCTGACAAGGTATGGGAAAACCTTCACTTTTGTCTACATTTTCACGTAAAACAATGCTTTTGAATTTGATTAAATTTGTGACAAGATAAATTGCCACAAATCTTTGGGTTTAAATAGAATTTCACCAGTTATTATGTGTGAAATTTAAATTGGATTTTGCACGGTTTAAAATCATATGCAAAACTTTGACAAGCTTCCAACCATTTTGCAATCATTTTGCATCCTGCAAAATAGTGCGGTGTCAGCAGTGATATAGGACATATGTGGGTGGTGGCAAAAAACCTGTTTTTACCACATCTGAACTTGGATTGAAATCTTCTCCACCTCATCAAGGCAAAACAGGAAGCTATAAATTTAAATCATACATATCTATGCAGAACATGACTCCTCAAGATTTTTACAATGATTCTTTTATAGTGTTAGACATTCCACTAGCAATGTTGGTCAGCAAATTAACCATTTCAAATCTCAAATTAATTGCTGCATATCATTCCATCTATTTGCCAGTAAAAATGAAGCATGCCGATATTCAAACTGAAATTATCAACCATAAGTGCATTGGTTGTTCTTCTTATGCTTCAGTGTTTGAGTTTACAGATGAGCTAGAGATAGCAAGTAAAAAGAGTATAGCTAATATTGAAGCTGTAAAACGATCACATAATAAGAATATTAACAAATATCACCAACAGAATCTTTGTGCAGTTCAAAGATATAACTCAAAACATCCTGAAAAACATCAGCAACAAAATATAGCAGCTGTACAAAGATATAAAATAAAACATCCAAATGAATACCAACAACAGAATCTTGCAGCAGTTCAAAAATATCAGTTAGATCATCCAGAAAAACATCAGCAAAAAAACCTAGCAGCTGTTGAAAGATCTTCATCTGAAGATTCTGAAAAACATAAATTTTTTAATCATAAAGCAGTTCAAAAATTTCGTGGCAACAATTCTGACAGATGCAAACAGCAAAATAAAATTGCAGCTCAGTCATATAGAGACAAGCAGGATTTGCCTCCTTTGCCTCCATCTCAATCCTTGCAACACACTATTATATCAAACTTTTGTAGAGAAAGTAGCTCTAATCAATTTACAGAAGCAAGTTGTGCAGTTTGTGGACGATTGACAGCTGTTCATCAATTAACAGGACTTTCTCCACTTGATTTAGATTTGAATTTGTTAACACAAGCTTCAGCTACTCAACAAGAAAGATTTTCAGTCAATGATCCAGTGCAATGCATTGATAAGCCCATCTTGATTGATAATTTAAATAATATATGCAAATCATGTCACAAGTCATTGAAGAAGGGGAAACAACATCTTCATGCACTTGCAAATGGTCTGTGGATTGGTGATGTGCCAGCAGCTTTACAAAACCTATCATATGCTGAACAGTTGATAATTGCAAGGGTCAGACACAATAGATGCATTGTCAGAGTCTCTTCAGGCATGCACAAGATGAGAGCCAATGTAATTACATTTGCAAATCCAGTTCCCAAACTATATGATATCTTGCCACCTCCAGCTGATGAATTAGATGAAGTTCTGGCCTTCATATACACTGGTCCATGCAAACCAACCAAGTCTGACTTTGAAAGAACACCTCTGCTTGTCAGGAGAAACAAAGTAGCAAATGCATTGAATTGGTTAAAGTTAAACCACTGTGATTACTTTGACTTGGAAATATCTCAAGAGAATTTAAATCAATATCCTGAAAATGATATACCAGTGGTTGTTGATTACCGCCAGTCATTCACCAACAAAAGTCCAGAATCAACTGCAGTTCATGATATGGAAACTGAAGAAGGGACAGAAACTGGCAAATGTCCATTTGTTGTTCATGGCTTGACTGGTGAGGAATATTCAACCAAGAGTGTCAAAGCATTAAAGGCTATTGCTTTGAAACATTTGATGAACAACTGCATGGTGCTTGCTATTGGACATGACAAAGATCCACAGTCAATCTATGGCAATCCACAGTTATTTCCACAAATGATGCCTTGGCTGTTTCCATATGGACTTGGTGGTGTTGGAAATAATATAAAGCAAGGATCTCTATCTGACATTGCACATAAAAGACATTTGTTAATGTATTATGACAAGCGATTTCAAAGAGATCCACACTTTCCATTGATTGCATTTAATCATGAACAAATCAAGCAGGCAACTACTGGTGGCTACTTATTGGCCGAGAAAGCAAAGTTTGATCAGATATCCCAGAGATTAATGGATGTTGATGTTGGTGTTCTGAATTACATTTCCAGAAAGATGGAAGAAGGTGAACAAGTAAAACCTGACACCGATGAAGAAAAGCTTTGTTTTCAACTGATCAAAGACATTGACCATGTTGGTAGTCATGTACAAGGATCATTGACAAATAAGAAATATATGAGAAATGAAATCTGGTCACTAATGTCATTCTGTGGGGCCCCATCTTGGTTTAACACTTTTTCACTTGCAGATATTATGCATCCAATATGTTTATATTTTGCTGACACCAAAGAAGAGTTTTCTCCAAACTTGCGAGAATATGATGAGAGATACAGACTGATTGCACAAAATCCAGTAGCTGGTGCAAGATTCTTTCATTTTATGGTCAAATTGTTTATCAAACATGTGCTTGGAGTTGGCTCCAATCACTCTGGATTTTATGGAGATACAAATGCATATTATGGTACTGTTGAACAGCAAGGACGGTTAACCCTTCACATGCATATGATGCTATGGCTCAAAGCAAGCTTGTCACCACAAGAGATCAGAGATAGAATCATGGATCCTAATTCAAACTTCCAAAAAAAGTTTGTAGAATATCTTGAAAGTATTCACATTGGAGAATTTATGACTGGTACAATGGATGAAGTGATAGCCAAAGTCAATGCTCAATCAGTCAAAAAAGATTACAAGGATCCAACTCAAACCTTGCCTGAAATGCCACCTCCTCTGTGCAATGACAAACATAAAGACATGAATGATCAAGCTGAATGCATTGAATGCAAGAATGTTGAATCATGGTGGGACCGATTCAAAAACACTGTGGATGATTTGATACTTCACTCCAATGTTCATAATTGTGGTAGATATAAGTCTAATGCTGAGAAAGTCAACAGAAAAGACAGACCCACTTGCATGAACAAACATGGAAAATGCAAAGCTAGATTTCCAAGACCATTGTTTGAATCCACTCAAGTTGATCCAAAGACTGGTGCGCTGAATGTGAAAAAAGATGAAGCATGGATCAAAACATTGACCCCACTTGTAACATTTTTATTACGCTGCAACTCTGATATCACAAGTCTTCTATCTGGCACTGCAATCAAAGTCATTGTGGCATATATATCTGACTATATAACCAAACCAGGGCTGAAAACTTATAGCATATTTGATACTATCAGAAGTGTATTTGACCGAAATTCTGAAATGCTTGGTGGTTCAATGCAGAGAAAAGACAAAGCTAGAAAATTAATCACCCAAATCATCAATTCACTAACAGCCAAACTGGAAATTGGTGGACCTATGTCAGCTCTATATTTGCTAGGCAATCCTGATCATTACACCAGCCACAAGTTTATTCCTGTGTATTGGAAAAATTATGTTAGAGAAGTTTTGAATGCTTGGAGAACAGATGGAAATATAGAAATGTCAAGTGAGCCAGAAAGAGTAGTACTTTGAAATCAGCAAGGCACATTTGTTGGAACATCAATGGTGCATGATTACATTTACAGACCAGAAATATTTGAGGATGTCAATCTGTATGAATGGATTCAATGTGCCACAAAAGTTAAAATCCAGACAAAACATGATGAAATTCACAGTGAAGATGAATTACTTCTGGAGCCAGCATTACAAGATGCAGCTAATGCTTGTGGTTCCAGATAATCAGCTACTAGTCATGGTGAATCTGATGTTGATTCCGATGATCTCAACATTGGTGATGATATCACAGTATTTGATCATGATATTGATGATTATGCAGATGAGACAGACAGTGTACATTCTGAAAATCTAGAACACATATTGTTCTTACAAGATCATCCTCTTTACGAAACACATTGCATTGACTTCAATGAAAAATATCATTTGGTTCCAAATTTCATTGGGGGTTCACTTCCTAGACGTGACAGAGGAGATAGAGAATATTATTGCACAACCATGTTAACTTTGTTCAAACCATGGAGATCTGGTCATGATTTGAAAATAGAGAACCAATTATAGGATGAAGCATTTGAGGCTCATGAATTTACAAAAAGACAAATAGAAATCATGGACCATTTCAATTTGAGATATGAATGCAATGATGCCAGAGATGATTTTTCAGCTCAACTTAAAAAGGGTGAAATGTTACCAGATGGTACCTGCCCACAGTTTATGACTGGAGACATGATATCACATCTTGATGATGACTACAGTCAAAATGGTGAAGACATAGATTATGTAGCAGATGATCAAGATGGTCAGAATGGAGAATATCATTTAAACAAATACATTGAACTTGGAAGTCATGGCAGATTGATCAAAGCACAAATGGAATCTACAGAAAATGTTGTTCGAAATGTGGGTTGGTTAGATGACTGTCCAGAAGACAATGTAGCAGTGAATATAAATCCACTTGGCATGGAAGTGCATCAGTCAGCATCTCAATGGAAATCTGCAGTTCAAGACAAAAGACAACAAATTCTTGAGGAACGTAACCAGAATATCCCTCCAAAGTCACATAAACACAGCAAACAATATTCAGACTCTAATGAAAATAATGTAATGGTTGTTGACCAGTCATATTTTATGCACAATTTCAAAGCAGAGAATGCACAAAGACAGCAGTTGATTGACACTACTGTTCAAAAATTCCACTTGAATACAGAACAAGATAGGGCATTCAGAATTATTGCAAACCATGCTTCATCTTGTAGTGAACAATTGAAAATGTATATTGGAGGCATGGCTGGCACTGGCAAATCACAAGCGATCAAAGCTGTTGTTGACTTCTTTAAAGCTGCAAATGAGTCTTACAGGTTTGTTATCTTGGGTCCAACTGGAACATCTGCTGCATTACAGAATGGTTCCACATATCATTACTTCTTAGGCATTAATCCAAATTCTTCTGGCAAAAACGAAGCCACCAACATTGCTCAGCTCAAGGCCAGATTAGAAGGAGTTGACTATATATTCATTGATGAGGTTTCAATGATATCTTGCCATGACTTGTATAAAATCAGTGCAAAACTTGCTAAAGCAACAAATATTCATGACCTGCCATTTGGTGGAATTCACATGATATTTGCTGGAGACTTTGCACAATTGACTCCAGTTGGAGGATCAGCATTATATAGTGGAACAGTTGGCACACAAGCACATTCTGGATTAACACCATGTGCTCAAGAAACTGCTGTTGGCAAAGCGCTTTGGCATCAAGTAACCACTGTTGTAATTCTCAGAGAAAACATGAGACAAAAAACCCAAACTGCTGAAGATGCAAAGTTCAGAACTGCTTTGGTGAATATGCGATATGGAAAGTGTACTCCAAATGATATCGTATTTTTGAGAAGCAGAATTGCAAGGAAAAGGCCTGATCAACCTAATGTTGCTTCAAAGAATTTCAGAAATGTGCCAATCATCTGTGGTATTCACTCACAAAAAGATCAGATCAATTTGCTTGGCTGTGAAAGATTTGCCAAAGACACAAACCAGAAATTAATCAACTTTTATTCCATTGATAGATGGGGAAAAGAAAAGGATCCCTTTATAAAAAACAAATCAAAAGGCAAATCAAAGGCACTTTATGAATCCAGTGAGATAGACTTTGATACTCAAAGAGAAATATGGAAGGTGCACCATGGTGGAACAGAAAACTTTGCTGGTAAATTGTCACTGTGTATTGGAATGCCAGTCATGCTTAGAAACAATGATGCAACTGAACTTTGCATCACAAAAGGACAAGAAGGATTTGTTGTTGGTTGGCAGTCATCAAAGGCAGATCATGGAAAATGTGTACTGGACACATTGTTTGTGGAGCTTCAGGAGCCACCAAAGCTTGTGCAAATTCCTTCACTGCCAGACAATGTTGTTCCAATTGTAAAAAACACCAAGACAGTTCAGTCCCAGTGATTTAAAAGAAAGAATAGAAAGACAACAGGTTTGGGTTTTGCCAAACTTTGCTATGACTGCACATGCTGCTCAAGCAAAGACAAGACCATACAATGTTGTGCACCTGAACAGTTGCTTTTCACACATGGCATATTATTCATCATTGTCAAGAAGTGCTACTGCAGCTGGCACTGTAATCATACAAGGATTTGACAACAAAATGATCACCAGAGGATGCTCAGGATATCTCAGACAAGAGTTCAGGGAACAAGAACTCCTTGATGATATTACAAGAATGAGATATGAAGGCATACTACCAGAACATATTGCACAAGATGTCCGGTCCTCAATGATTCAAAAGTTTCAACAATGGAAAGGCATTGCATATCTTCCTTCTAAAACAGATGCAGCTTTGAAGTGGTCAGACAGTGATCCCTTGGTTATTGCTCCATTGGATGTCAGTCCATGGCACATCATTGAGAAAAACAAGAATAAGCAAAAATTAATGTCCACTCCTACTCCTTTTGTCCCAGCAAAAGGATCTGTTCCACTTTTATCCAGAAAAGATTTTATTGAGACTAGTGAACTACCACCAGCTAAAAGACAAAGACAGGGAACAAATTTGTTGGCTTCTCCAACAGGTCTGCCATGGGATGACAATAATTACAGTTGTGCATATGATTCTATCCTGGTTGTATTGTTTGAAATCTGGAAGGGAAATCCTATGGCATGGTCTGAAGTGTTTCATGATATGAATAATTATCTGGCCATTTTATCTGATGGTTTCTCAGATATATTGAAAGGCAACATGACATTTGTTCAACTCAGAAATAAATTAAGAGCTGTATTGCATGATGAACATCCTGAGAAATATCTAATAGGACCTGTTGGAATTAGTGTTGCCACTCTAGCCAAGGATCTTTTACATGTAGATACCACAGTTGCATCTTCTCAACATCAATGTACTAGGTGTAACTTTGCTGAAACACCAGTGGATGATCAACTTGGTTATGTTTTACATGGAGAAACTTCAGTTCAAAGGTCTACTATGAATTCGATTGAAACATTGTCCCAACAAACACACAGAAGGTGTTCCAAGTGTCAATCTGATATGCAACAATCTTATTCTACAATACAGTGCCATCTGTGCTTGTGCTTGAATATCCATTCATGGACATTGAAACCAGTCATACACTTGAGTTTGAGACTGACAAAGGCATCAAGTCATTGCATTTGAAAGGGATTGTGTATCATGGACAATATCATTTCACTAGTAGAATTATTGGTGCAGACAAGAAGGTTTGGTTTCATGATGGTATGACTACAGGAAATACTTGTTCATATGAAGGCATGCTTGATCAACTATCTGATGCTGATCTTAGACTATGTAGGGGCAAAAATCTTGTGTTGGCAATATATGCTTGAATGCATCTGTGTGGGTGGGTGGGTGGTCTAAGTGTAGTTCAAATTTGCATACAACAATTAAAATAAAGGATGATTGTGTTGAGTAATACCTTTGGCACTATGGGTGGGATTGGTGGGCTTAGTATTACTCAATAGTATTTATAACAGACCAGTGAATCAATTCAGGGTAAAGACATGACCTTTGGAAGAACTCGTTCATGCCATGTGAAGCACAAACAAGTGGTAACTGAGCAAAATCTCCAGCAAATATCATGTTGATTCCACCAAATGGCATGTTATGATTGTTCAGAGCTTTGGCAAGTCTGGCACTGATCTTGTACAAATCATGGCAGGACAGCATAGACACTTCATCAATAAAGATATAATCAACTCCTTCTAGTCTACCTTTGAGCTGAGCAATGCCAATTGCTT
Source organism: Hygrocybe coccinea (assembly GCA_963555575.2). Classification (NCBI taxonomy): domain Eukaryota; kingdom Fungi; phylum Basidiomycota; class Agaricomycetes; order Agaricales; family Hygrophoraceae; genus Hygrocybe; species Hygrocybe coccinea. The sequence continues at coordinate 2,062,081 of OY742000.1, forward strand.
CATTTCTGTTTGATGTGTTTAGATTGATACCCAGGAGGAAGTGATAAGTTGAACCATTTTGCAGAGCTGCAGATGTACCAGTAGGACCAAGAATCACAAATCTATAAGACTCATTTGCAGTATTGAAGAAATCAACAACAGCTTTGATTACTTGAGATTTCCCAGTGCCTGCCATTCCAGCAATGTACATTTTCAATTGCTCACTACCAAAAGCTGAAGCATGATTGGCAATAATTCTAAAGGCTCTTTCTTGATCACTGTTCAAGCTGAATTTTCTCACTGTGGTATCAATCAATTGCTGTCTCTGTGCATTCTCAGCTCTGAAATTTTGCATCAAGTATGATTGGTCAACAATCATGACATCATTCTCATTTGAATCTGTGTATGCTTTATGTGAACCAGACTTTGAGTTTTTGGGAATAAATTGATTGCGTTCATCCAGTATTGCTTGTCTCTCTTCTTGAACTGGCTGTTTCCATTGGGTGCCAGATTGATTCATCTCAACATCAAGTGGAGAGGTATTCACTTCAATTGAACCATCTGGACATGGATTAAGCCAACCAATGTTTCTAACAATATTTTGTGTGGCAACCATTTGAGCTTTGATCGGTCTACCATGTTCACCAAGTTCAGAGTATTTGCTGGGACCATATTTTGTGTCATCTTTGTCTTGTTCACCATGATCATCTCCAAAGTCATCACCATTTTGATTGTTGTTATCATCCAAATGTGATATCATGTCTGAAGTCATAAATTGAGGACAAGTGCCATCCAACACTGCTCCTTGTTATGAGTTCTTTTAATTTATTAAAAGACTCGTTCTTTATCAGACCAGGCTCAGTACAAGTTCGTAATTAATTAATTAATTAATTAATTAATTGATAAAGTTGATCGCCTATAGAGAAAATTTTTTGGGACAAGAGATATGATTATACTTTGTACACTGGAAAATAACATAAAGTTGGGGCCATGTTTGGACAAGCTTACATAAGCATCCAAATATAGCTCAATGTACAAATGAGTAAACAATGGTTGAAATATATTCAGTTATGAATAAAATATTCATAACAGCTTCAATTGTTGATGGAATCAGCTGAAAATTTTACTGACAACTAGTCTAGCCATTTCTGACAATGTGTGACCATCACATGTGACCAGTCTAACCATATAAGGCAATTTTTGATATAATGTGCAGAATTTCATGCTGATCACATTGGTGACAGTCACATGTCACAGATCTAACCATATAAGGAAATATTAGTGATTTAAAGCAAGTGGGGTCAGTTTTAGTATCAATTATCTGATTTGAACAGTAGGCATTATAGTTTAATGTGGCAAGTGTGACAGTCACATGTGACTAGTCTAACCATATAAGGAAATTTTGAGCCATATGGGCTAAATTTAACAAGAATCATGATGGTGACAGTCACATGTGACAAATCTAACTATATGGGGAAATAATGAAGTTGAGTGTAATATGGATAACCAGTGGGTCTCTAAGCCTGACACCATATCCATACCTGCGGTACAGGTCTGCATTACCCACCATCAAACATGTGTATAGCAGTTACCGGTGATACGCATCATATGATCCTATGCTCCGAATATACGAATCAGATATACTATACCTCTCCATTGACCATATCCTGATATCTCACAATCTTACGAATGTTTGCGAACTTTTCCGATATCTCTCGACAACTATTGATCCATTCCGAACTTGTTGCACCTTCAAAACAAAGCCATCCTACATTGAACCAATACCATTCCCATCAGACACCATGCCATTTCATTCCGTTTCACTTTTCACATCACTTCTCCATCACATATCCTTTTATGTCACATATTATATTGCTCTCCTATCTTTTCCTTTCATACTTCATTGTTCTAATGTCATCTTTGATTCCTTTCTTCACACTTTTACTAACTCTTATCGATATTTCTTTATCCTAGAAACCTTTCTGATGTTTACTCCTATTCCATCCTTTATTTCCAATCTTTCCAATTCTCTGACATTTCGTTCCGACCTTCCAATTGTCATAGTATAAAAAAGCTCATGTATTGTAGCTTTACCAGCAGAGAAAATACAACTTTCCCTCCCTCTCAATTATAGTTTAAGAGCTATAAAGCTCTTTTTAGCTAGCACTCAAATTTTAGTCCTGAGTCCATCAGTCTTCATCTTCTAATATCAATATTGTCGTTACGACTGTGTTAGCAAAGTTGCACAGTTGATCACAACTGTTGCATGTACATTCTTATTGTTCGAAAACTTAGTAGTAGTTTCCACACCTTCCTATCCCTTCATACATGTAGTAGACATCTTCGCATTTTTGCAATCACCTATTAGGTAGTTTGTTTGGGGATCTCCCCTTCTATAGCTACCTACATATCACCAGTGTAACCGTGCGGGTACCATGAATCCGAGCGCTATGATGAGTGTGTCACTGGTGGCAAGCCAAGATCCCAACACCTCCCTCAGGCCAGACACACATTAATTGACATGTCTGTTACCTTAGCGAGGTATGGGGTGGGGACTCAGATGAGCCATACGCCATTCTTGGTGCTCTTGGTGCTGGATACCTTGTGAAGAATGCCTACATGTCAATTGATGTGCAGGCTATGTTCACAAGATGGCTGGTGGCAAAGTCGTCATTGTTGGTGCTGGATATTTCATGAATAACATCTATGTGTCAGTGCTCATTAGCCCATAAGGTGTCTCGTTCATGTGCTGGTTGTGGAAGTATCATGCTACAGTTAGGGAAAGTATTGTTGTCTTAGTTAGAAGAAGTAGTGATGGGAAATGACATTGAATAAATTAGAGAAAATTGAATGAACATTAATTAATCTGCTAAACAGGAAAATCCTATTGTTTGTGATTTAAACATTCTAAGATGGAGATAAAAGAACTCGTTCATGCCATGCGAAGCACTGGCCCACTAAACCCCTCTAAGCTGAGCAGAATAGTCATCTCTAGCATCAAGACATTCATATCTAGGATTGAAATAGTTTACTATTTCCAATTGTCTGTCAGTGAATTCATGATTAGTAAATGTTTCATCCCATGATTCCAGTTCACTTTTGAGGTCATGACCAGATCTCTATGGTTTAAACAAAGTCAACATTGTGGTGCAATAATATTCTCTATCTCCTCTGTCACGTCTAAGCAATGAACCACCAACAAAATTTGGAACAACACTTTTTGTCTTTTTACTGACACACCGGGAGTTTCAATATTTAACCCCCAATTAAAGTCATTTCTAAAGTGAAATACAAAAGATTTCATTTCACTAACTATTTAAAGTGTCATTAAATATTGAATTTAACTTGTTACTAAATACTGTTCAAAATATTGAATTTAAGAAAGCCTTTATATCTCCTGAAATTTTAACTTTTGTCATCCACAAAAGAAATGGCAAAAGTCAGTATTTTTCCAACAATTTAGTCAAATGTTCTATTTGGTATTTGTTGAAACTTTAAAGGGTAAATAAAATCCAAACTTTCTGGCAGTGTTAAAATAACAGGCTAAATGTAAAATTTAAAAATCCACCTAAATGATATTTAAAATTCAAAATTTAGTGCCGAGTTTAAAGTGATTGGGCGATCATCGCCCACTCATTGCCCACTCATCACCCACTCATTGCCCACTCATTGCCCACTCACTGCTCACTGGTCGCCCACTTGGCCCACTTGTTGCCCGATCACTACTACAATACAGGTTAGCCCACGCTTGGTTCCCTTCTGGTCCTGTTCCGGTCCTGTTCCTGCCCCATTTATGCCCTGCTTCCATCCCATGTCCATTCCATTCCCCATCTCTGTAGTGTATCGAAAAGAAACCTGAGTTGGTGCATGAATCAGGTCTGTTCATTGATCGTAGTTGTTTTCCCATGCTTCTGTAGATAGCCAATCCAAGTTAGCACCCTCTCGGTCTCCATATAACACGTACCATGGCTTTAGCTAGGGTGCCGTAGTGCTGCAAAGACTGTGCTGTGAATGTCATACAAAATACAATCACATTCACCTACCTTCTGTTTGTCGTTGGTGAAATAGTTCATGAAGTCGTTCTTTAGACCATCTGGGTTCATCTTAAGCCATTCGCGCATGCACATATTTCTAGAATGATAAACAGCGTCATGTCGCGGAAGCTACACAAAGACATGAAATCCTCACCTAGCCGTGTTTGCAGGTCCTGGAACGGCATACGCAGATTTGGGTAAATTGTTGCGATTCTTGAAGCCTTCAGCTGGCTTTGGTGCAAAGAAAGACGAATCAGGCACGGACAAAGACAAGGCAAGTAGTGACGAAGAGGAATCAGGTGGAGTCGGCGCAGATGAAGCCGAATCAAGTGCTGAAAAAAATGAATCAGGTGCCAGGGCTGATGAAGACAAGGCAGGTTTGGGCGAAGTGGGTGGTGCCGGTGCAGACGAAGATGAGGCAGATTTGGGCAGGGGTGAAGCACGTGGTTCCACGAAATTCATTTCGTTGTTTTGATCGAGTTTTGTATCTATATTGTCACTAGAAAAAAGTCAGCATATATCACAGTAAAGTGTAATCCGCTTACAGAGGATTTGCGCACTTGAACTTTGACTATGGGCATCATCAGAAACAATTCAACACTTGAACACGAAGGTAACATACCAATACTGGCTTTTTGTGGGCCGGTCCAGCGACGGCATTAAGTTTGCAGTCATCGAGAGCGTCATCATTTTTGAATCAGGTTTGCATCATCTAAAACTGGAAGCATAGTGGGGTTGGGTGCAAGGTCGTCAGTTTCAAGCTTTGCCTTTTTATTTAACTTTTCTTTGCTCGGGACGGCTTTTGTCTTGACATGGTTTTTAAACCAGGAGGGATAGTTTAGCGTAGCCCGGTGATCGAGCTTCCAAGATCCTTCGCAAAGCTGGAATTCAGGAAATTCATGAAGCATCTCTGACTTGAAGAAGTCGTAGGCATCGGTTTCAATTTTCGAGCAGGTAGGGGGTGCTAGGAGTGCTTTTGTAGTGAGAACCAGCACTGTCGCACTTTGACCGAGATTTGCCATTGGCGTTTGGTAGTGACTGGAATGTCGTTCTCGTCCTCAAGGTAAATATGTCTCCGTTCATCCGTTTCATCGTCGGTATTGTCGTTGTCGCATTGTTTCGGTCGACCCCGTTTCTTTTTTGTTGTTGCAAGAGCATTAGTGTCTCCAATTGTTTCTTGACGCACCTTCCTGAAAAGCTTTTTCGTCCAAAACTTGACATGTGGAAAATTGGTCTTGTCAAGTGGAAGTATGAAGCCCTTGCATGGTGGTAGACCATTTGTGTGGCATTCAGATACAGTCGAAGGAAGTTTTTGGAAGAATTCGCTTGAAGTACTGGCCCAATTGGGATGGTATTAAACTGCCGTTGTGGAACTCGTGCTCCATTTTGAGCGATGCGAACGGGATCATAGCGGGGTTCGGAACAGATGGGGCAGGTGTCGAGGTCACTGAAACGACCAGTGAAAGCAGCGCAGCTGTTCATGCACATGTCATGCACAATAGGAACTATCCCAGAAATTTGCTCCACCCGCCGTTTGACTTGATCATATGAAAGAAAAGGATTTTCGGGATAGCAATTTAATGTAGCTGCTCGAAACGAGTTGTAGGTATCTTCTGGTGCATTCGTGACTGCAAAAAATGACCTAAGGGAAAAGAGAAAGGATTGATCTTCGACGTTGAAAGGAAAATCACGAGGGGCTTCGCGAAGCCGCTCGATATCCCGGAGGTTCATGTTGCTGTTTTCGAGCATAGCTGTTTTGATCCCACTGATAAATCCTGCCGTGGTCCTAAGTTCCTCAATTTGGGATGCTGCACCAAGCTCTTCAGGATGCGGGTCGGGGGCATCACGGACATGCTCGTTTTGATAGTCCAATGGGATGTGTTCTGGCCCCTCATGTAAAGGGCTAGGAGGGTGATCAAATGGGTTATCAGGTGGAGCATTTTCGTTATCAGGGAGCGGTACGTTGTGGGCAGCTGCATCCTGATGAAGATGTGATGGTTAGAATTGCAAGTACTTAAATCAATGAATGGCTCACAATGATATTCTGCATAATCAAGTCATCATCTACACGCCTGCGAACCCTTCGGTTGCCTTCCTCAGAGTCTTCATGTTCAGTAAGATGAACACCAGTTGCGAAAGGACCAGATTGCAGGCCAGATCGTGCTGCACTTCCTGTACCAGTGGTCGGCGTCTCCAAGGGAATGACACGATTGCGAGGAGCAAGAAAAGTAGCAAGTGCTGCATCCCGGGTGCTGCGATAGTACTTGCGCAGCGTTGGCCTAGATACATTTGTTGGAGGTCGTGGAGGCATGAAAAAACATTGAGTCGATTATTTGATAGATACAAGCAGTGTTTAATCGAAACAAACTACAGTAATCAAATATAATTTACCCTAAATTACAGACTTTTGACTGGGCCTCAGCACTCGCTGTTCCACCCGGCCCCAGGGTTGATTCCTGGGCAGTTGGATTATGGACAGACTGAAAATTGATCAGAAGGCCACACCTATGTGCCCTCCGACGCACATCTATTGCTTGGTCAACCTCCTCATAAATCTTGTCGGCTTCTTCCTCATATGTTGTCCCTGGAAAGAGTCCATATTCATTATCTAGGTGGATCAACTTCGGCAGGCTTGTGCCTCTCTGGTAAAAGAAGGGGGACATAAGGTCGGCCATCCATCGACAGAGAGATTGATGTGATGCACGCAATTACTTCTGCTGATGGTCCCTCTCGACCTCCTCATAGCTTCATGACCGACATTGGCGTGCGTTCGCGAGGTTCCAGGACGGCCAAACACGTTACTTTTGATGTGTTTGGTGCAGTATGAAAAGTAAGGCTGCAGAGGTCTTCCGAACAGGTCAGAGGCGGTGCAGAGGACAAACGTTTCAGATAGCCCATTGCTTCACAGAGGCGTAGGTTAATGGTGAAGACTACCGGAATCAAGATTGCGAGTTACAACCTAATTGACCTCTTCCCTGCCAAATGGAATGCTTCAAAAGTCGAAGTGATTCCATTAAGTCGGGTGAAATGCGATTCCGTCGCGCTGTCATAGTTTCCTTGCTTGATGAGAAGACTCTTTCGCAAGGGACTGCCGATGCTTGTATTGGTAATATATCCATGGCGAGCGGAAAGATTCTTCGATAGTGAAGTTGATTTTCCTTGTTGAACCATATTAAACATGAAAAAGAATACACTTGCAACTAATGTTACATACCTGCCAGTATATTAGACCCTTTGTTGCCGGCTGGGCATCACGAAGGTACGCTGCAACTTTGACTTCGACGGCATCTTGGGGCTGCAGGTAGCCCTTGGCCAGATTCTAGCGATTTGAGGACGTCTTTGACCCAGGCAGGATCGTCGTCGCATGAATTACTGCTTGCGTGGAAGAAGGCGAGGCCAAGAGAGCACATTGCCATTAATGGCGCAAAGGCATCACGAGCTCTCATGGCAGACTTTCGCGCAAAGGCCTCGGTGCGGTGAGTGCGGAGATAACTGTAGTGTGTGGGGTGGGGGAAATCATGCTTCATGGGAACCAACTTTTAGGTAAAATTTAGCCGCTGCAGTAGGGGGTGATCCCATCGTGGAGGTGAGAGTACAAAGGCGAGCTGTCGATATTCGGACATAGCCCAATTCAAAGAAAACGTATGTCGGGGGTCTGGGTCGTCATTACGCAACAATACAGGCCCTGGGAAGGTCGACAACGGTGCAACATTCGGAGAGTGACGACGTAGCCATCCAGGATAAGCGTGGTGACATCGACAGTTTTCTGTCTCTTGAACGTGGACGTGGACGTGGACATGGTGATTGAGCGTCAAGACAAGGGCAGAAGGGTGAGGGAAGACGGCGTAGGAACCGAGAATTCGTGCGTGTGAGGTTTCTTGAAATAAGTCGGGACGACCTTGCTAGTACTTTGTACGGGCGAGACGGCGTAGGACATAGAATCCGCGCGAGAAAGGGAGGACGGGACAATCTTGCTGGTACTTCGTACAGGCAAGAGACGGCGTAGGGAGCGGGAAATCCACGCGTGCAAGGTTTCTTCAGAGTGGTCCGGGCGACGCAGTCCCACTGGTACTTTGTACGGGTGAGATGGACGGAGAATCTTCATGAGTACTCGGTACGTGCAAAGTTGGAGGAAAGAGGAATTCACGGCTCATGATGAGAATCAGGAGGAGACGGACATAGGAGAAATCGCCAGAGATAATGAGGGAATTCGGCTCTCTATGACTCAGTCGCAGAGAGCAAGGGACTGCCAGGTAGGTCCATGAAAGCCGACAGGAGGAAACGCATCTCTACGACTCAGTCGCGGAGAGAATGGGAGCGTTAAATTCAAGTTGTGGCGGGCAGTTTTCGTCCCGAAATTCGTGGGAAATAAATCATGTGATCCGACGAAATACCGTCGGAGTTCGATGGGCCATCAACTTCTAACATTCACCCATCGTCAGTGCTGAGCACCGACGAAATTCCGGCCTCTCCGCCCACTCCACAGTCCCCAGTTCGCATTCACCGGTTTTTCAGTACATTCCGACGCATTTTTGCATTCCCCGTGACGCCGTTCGACTCCCCTGTGCCCTGGGTCGACGCGTATTTCGGTATAGAAGCATCCTCGCACCAGCACCGCCCGGCGCTTTCAGAGCTTTTTGCACGGTAAGTCTGCCATTTCCAGCCCACCTCTGCCACCTGCTGGACCACCCAGGAATCAAACCTGGGGCCAGGTGGACCACTGAGTGCTGAGGCGCAGGCTGCCCCTGTCCTGAATTGCTACACCGGCCCTCACACGAATTACCTCTAGATGCTTTGGTTTCCCTGAACTCGACAGGTACATCACCCAATGCGTCGTCAAACCCCACCTGATTTTCAAGTTCCAGACACACATGGGCGGGGCACTCTCTCCTGGCCAGATTTCACCCCTTCAATGCCCACATTCCTTGGATTTTGGACCCCTCCTGGAGGCTGCCTCTGCTATGGAATCTGGACCAGAAGACAAAGAAGAGGACCAGGGACCGATGAGATGCTCCCCTATCCCTGAAGCCCTGTCAGCAAAACGTGCTCGTTCTGACTTAGCCAAGAAGCCTGACTTGATGAAGCCCATTCCCCGAAGGCATGCAAAACGCCGGCGACAACGGGAGGCAGCCTGCCAAATCAATGGGCATCTACCATGAGCCAAGACCGTCAAAATGCATGTACAGCCTGCCACTCCACTCCTCAGCAACCTGGAAACAGAAAACCTTCCTGCTACTTCCTGTGGGTATCAAGCTGTTCCAGGGAGCACCTCAGATGCTCGCAAGGTCTATGGACTGGAGTTGTTGTTGAAAATGGGGTTTCTTCTCATCCCTTGGGATGGCTAGTAAGCTTTTGTTCTGTGCTTCATGACAGGAATTGACTTCGTAGGGAAAGTGAATCGCGACCCATTTATGATGTCCAAAAACGAATCATTGCATGTCTGGTGGGACAACCTCGTGACTCAACCTATGCCGCATCTGTAGCAGCTAGCTTTCATTTAATCACATTGCTAGCAAGACAGGCCCAACTAAAAAAATCAGTACATGCACGTGGATGCTTCCCTGTTCTCAATGTAGGGATTACACATGGTGTAGGAACTACAATGCCAATAACACGGGATAATAAAGAGCATAAGCCAGTAGCTGAGAGTCTTTTGGGTAACGCACACATTCGGTGACTTGCAGGCTTTGCTAGTGGTAGGTTTTGTGCCACACTTTTCTGTCCAATTCTCACTTGGTTTCCTAGCTGCATTTGCCTTATGGGCTCCAAAAATCTACCAATATTACCGAACTCATTTGGAGCCGCTCTACTTGAAGATGCCACAGCTCCGTCGGAATTTTGATGTCAGCATTTTTCCAGCAGCTGCCTTCAATTTTGGACCCCATGTCTGGACCTTCAAACATAGGGATACTATGAATTGTCCCTTTGGTTGGTGTGCAATCCAGGCACTGGGTGATTTCAACCCCAAAGCTGGAGGTCACCTCATCCTCTGGGACCTCAAAATGGTCATTGAGTTTCCTCCTGGCGCCCTCATTCTTATCCCGTCTGCTACAATTACCCATTCCAATGTCCCAGTACAGCCAGGTGATACTAGGGCATCATTTACTCAATATTGTGCTGGAGAACTTTTTCGTTATGTGGACAATGGTTTTCGAACAGAAGGTCAGCTGAGTGAAGAGGAACTTGCTCATGCAAAGGAAATGAAGAAAACTAGATGGCAGATGGGCTTAGGACTTTTCAGTACTTTGGAGGAATTATTGGGAACCACAAAACTAGGAGAAGGGTCTGTCTGACACATGGGCAGAGGCAACAGAGGAGGGGCAGTGCTGGGTAGACATACTATCTCATCTCACAATCAGTGGCTTCCTCAATAGCTACTCCTGTAATGATACCCTAAAAATCATTGGTTCTAAAAGAGTTACAGATGAAACAGTGACCCTCAACCATCCAAATCTATTCAGTGAATAATTCCAGTGCTATCACAACATTTCTTGACAATTCAATAGGCAACAAACATCATCATATATTTTACCCACCAATTAACTCCTTACAATTGTGCTAACCCAAGCTCTTGTTGTGGAATTATTCACTGGATGACTGAAGGTCACTGTTTCATCTGTAAGTTAGTAAGTTAGCTTTTAGAACCAAGGATATCATTACAGGAGTAGCTATTTCTCATTAAATAGATAAGCTTTCTCTCTACACTAATTCAAATCCCTTCATTATCCCAAGAGATAATTGCATACAGTACTACTAAGAGACCGCTACTACTGCACGGATTTCTACCAAGAACTGGAAATTGTGTGCTGCAATCTCTGCAACTCATTGACCGATAAGTTTGTAAGTTGGACCCAGTGGACAAAACCAGTCGAAAATGGACGTTCGTCCGAGGAAGCGATTGGTCAGCGTTAAGGTCTGGTGTGTGCCAGTGAGTACAGAGAGTAAAAGTGGGTGGGGTTGCCATCCTAGGGCTCACCACTTTGGAATCCTCCCCGAAAGCTACTTGCTTTGGGAGTTTTCGGCTCGGTGCACCAGTTGGGAAGTTGCGTTTCCATCCCCCATTGTCGAATTGGCACTAGTCAAATCCCGTCGTGACACTATCGACCACGAATTGATTGCGCGAGGAATTCACCGCAGCACTGCCACTGCTCTGCATCAGCACGTTTCATTCTACCTCCCGCCATAAACCCTAGTACTCACATCATCCGCCAATTTCCCAGGTCGACAACGTCGTTCCATCATCCCCTCGAAGGGTATGCCTGACAGAATGTGTGATCTTCAGCCAGTGTTGAGAGAAGTGCAGTGAGTCGATGAACACACAGTTGACCGTTGAATAAACCGAATATGTATACGTCTTTGGCGGGTCATGACCTGCCTAAATGACCAGCCATGTTCCCAGTTTCTCATTCTTATACATGTCCCTGAGCAGAACCAGGCCATATATTTGGTGAATCATTCTGAGTGACTCGTAAAGATTTGGTAACAAATGACTCAACTTCGTCATTCTGAAATGTGTGCAGTTGATGTACTTATAAGGCGGAGCATTGTTGATCCAATTTCTGTATGTCGAAAGCCATTGCACCTTTCTTTGAGCCCAGCACTCCCCCTCCTCCATTGCCTCTGCTCACACGTCAGACCGACCTTACCTACTTGCCCCTTCCCTCCCCTACTATTACTGCGAATCTAGAGTTACTTCCCCGCAATGAAGTGGCCCGATGCAAAGGGGCAAAATCCCAGGGTGGTTCCCGCATCACAAGCCGTGCCCGTTCCGCTTCACGCGCCCGCTCCTCTACACCATCTTTCAGACGGCCAGCATCAGCGAAAAAGACATTTTCCACCTCAACAACTTTCCCCACCACTTTCCTCGACACTGGTCGGTCCGTGTCCCCCTCTAGCTCTGAGCTGTCGGATATTACTGAGTCGTCCTCTGGCTCCGAGTTGCCACGAGATGAAGGAGAACCTGGCCGTCCGAGCCGTGGCGGTTACAATATCCAGCATGCTCTTGGGTGGGACTCGAAGAGTTTCCGGAATTTGCAGGTGCGATCTTCATGTCTGACGAACGCCACTGGGATCTGATTTCCTAATAAAAAAATACGTGAACAAATTAATAGTGGATCATCTGGATATCAGGAGGAGTTATCTGTCTCAGAACGAGAATATCCGCCAACACGTTCGTGCTGAGGTAAAATCTCCACCTGATACGATCTAGTTTCAGGTTAATTCCCCTGGAATGATGCCGTGATTGATGTACTGGTAAAAAGGCTAGGGAAAGCATGCAAGAATTCACAAATTCACAACGGAAGGTGCCCCAGAGGTCACGAGCATATCTGGTAGATCTTATCCGGAGCAGATACGCCCGGATTAGGAAGTGCGGTCAGGCAAGGATGACAGACGAGGCCATGCCCGAAACTCCTGCACAGGTGGAGGCTCGCCTACTGACGAGCAAGGACCGCCAGCTCAAACAAGCCAGGCCGAGGGAACGACGAGGGAACGACAATTTCTATCAAGAATGATGTAGGTTAAAAATAAAGGTCTCTTAGTTGAATGATGACACTTGCCAGCAGCACACTATTATCCTTGTGTTCAAACATCTGATCTTCGATTTGCGGGCCTGCTCCCTCGAGTGAAGGTGAGTAGGGATCTTTCCTCCCAACCGTTCTCAATGAGTTGGTACAGAAACATCATCGTCGGTTGGCAATGTTAAACAACGCCATTAACTTTAAGGAACAGGAGGCCATTGACATGGATAATTGGAAACAGTTAATGGGGGTGCTTAAAGGAAGACGGGATGAGTTCGGAAGAGAGTGACAACGACGGCGAGATTGAGATCGTGTATTTTACAAAGGAGCCCGTCACCGGATTGCCGCTTCTACAACGAAAATTGGTTGGCGAAGAAATCGGACCTATATGTCGATCGGACGCTCAAGTTGTCCAAGAAAAGGTTCGAATGGAAATTTATCGTAGCGCGAAACTAAGGAATATTGTACTACAGCAGCGGACTTCCAGCAATAAACCAGGGGCATTCTACGTATTTTGTGAGGACGTTGTGAGCAATGAGGTGAAGAGGCTGAGAAGCGAGGTAGGTGGAGTAAAACGTCTCGGCGCCGTCCAATGAACGAAGAATGGCAGCATAGAGGAGCTTGAGGGAAAGCTCTCTACGAATGCAAGGAAGGGACTGCCAGGTAGATCCATGAAATTGCGACCAGCCGAAAGGAGGAGACGCCTCTCTGCGACTCAGTCGCGGAGAGGATACGAGTGTTAAGTAAACATTTGTTGCGGGCATTTTCGTCCCGAAATTCGTGGGAAATAAATCATGTGACCCAATGACAAGTCGGAGTGCACAACTGGAATTCATCACAAGCCCCAAACTAGCGAAGATTCTCCATCCATCTCACCCGTACAAAGTACCAGTGAGACTGCGTCGCCCAGACCACTCTGAAGAAACCTTGCACGCGTGGATTTCCCGCTCCCTACGCCGTCTCTTGCCCATACGAAGTACCAGCAAGATTGTCCCGTCCTCCCTTGCTCGCACGGATTCTACGTCCTACGCCGTCTCGCCCGTACAAAGTAATAGCAAGATCGTCCTGGTCTATTTCAAGAAACCTCGCACGCGCGAATTCTCAGTTCCTACGCCGTCTTCCCTCACCCTTCTGCCCTTGTCTTGACGCTCAATCACCATGTCCATGTCCACGTCCACGTTCAAGAGACAGAAAACTGTCGATGTCACCACACTTATCCTGGATGGCTACGTCGTCACTCTCCGAATGTTGCACCGTTGTCGACCTTCCCAGGGCCTGTATTGTTGCGTAATGACGACCCAGACCCCCGACATACGTTTTCTTTGAATTGGGCTACGTCCGAATATCGACAGCTCGCCTTTGTACTCTCACCTCCACGATGGGATCACCCCCTACTGCAGCGGCTAAATTTTACCTACAAGTCGGTTCCCATGAAGCATGATTTCCCCCACCCCACACACTACAGTTATCTCCGCACTCACCGCACCGAGGCCTTTGCGCAAAAGTCTGCCATGAGAGCTCCTGATGCTGTGGCTATCGAGCTGACTAGCCGGTACCATCCTCATCATATTCTTTGTACCTACTCAATTTAAATGATATATATCTACGTAGGATCTACATAGGAATGCGATTTTGTGCTGGGTAATTTTGGAACTGAGTTTAAATCCTGTGCCGGCTGGGATTGATTGCCTTTGAATTGATTGCCTTTGAATTGACTTTGAACTGACTGCCTTTGACTGTCTTTGAGTGCACGAACAAGCTTAAACGCCCAATCCCATCCCTATCTCCCACCATCCACCGTCCCACCTCCCACCATCCTATCACCCACCTTTCATGGGTCCCACAAGAACCGCAGGAATTGGATCAACAGATGGCGCGCCACAAGACAACGACAACCAGCCAACGATGATCATGGATGCAAATAAACACAGTGGGTGACCCCTGCAGTCAGGTGTATCCTTTTTTCTCTTGCAATTTCAGATTGACTGTCGAAGTCAATAACGAAAACAATGATGTTGCCCACCCAGCCATCAAATAATGCCAGTTCCAAGCCAACAACAACATCAACAACTGCAGGGGCGGTAGCGTGGGGCAACGGTGCTCCCATCCCCCGGTCACAGGTACATCAATTGCCACCGCTATTAACAAGCCTGAAAACACTTACCGTGCATTCAGGACACCGCTGCGAGAACCAGGACGATATCCACCACCGCCGGATGGCAATAAGGATGCCAAAATCAGGGAAGACCGCAAGCATGGGGACGGTGAGAATGGCAGTGATTGGACGACAAGACGACAAGGGGGACCGGACATGCGAAATCATTAGTAACAGTCTCCATCCACTTCATGCCTGTGCGTGCATGCCAATTGACATGCATGTGTACGCATCCTATTTCCATTACTAATGGCCCATGTCTTATGTCTGTAGGGAATTCAAGAATTCAAGTTTGGTTTCAAAGGCGGCATATGTATCAATATTACTGTGCGTATCTATGGCGCAGGCGCTGACCTTTTTAATCAATCCAGTTGTGAGTTCCATACACACACAGTTCATTTTTTTTGTGGGCGCATTATGTATGGGCAACTCCGACCTGCGCACTCACTACTCACTGTTACAACAAACACAGGTTCGACAACAACTGCTATCATAACATCAATAGTGGCCAGGGGGATGCCGGAAGGGTTGGAGGTGTGGTACGCCCACACACCGGCCCAGGTACGTTCTTTTCATCGCTCTGGCCAACTGTCACAACAACAGCACACAGGTTTGACAATGACCGCGATCATAACAACGACGATGGCTGGGGATGGCGAGCAGGGCCGGAGGTGTGGTGCGCCCACACTCCGGCCCAGGTACGTTCTTTT
This sequence comes from Hygrocybe coccinea, assembly GCA_963555575.2. Lineage (NCBI taxonomy): Eukaryota > Fungi > Basidiomycota > Agaricomycetes > Agaricales > Hygrophoraceae > Hygrocybe > Hygrocybe coccinea. Next base: position 2,077,478 of record OY742000.1, read on the forward strand.
TTCATCGCCCTAGCCAACCTACTTACTCCACTTTCTACTAGTTTGTAGTTACCTCATGAGCAGGGGCACACGTCGAATGGCATGTGCCCTGTGATCTCGAGGTAGAGGGCAAAAAAGGCGACGACGGTAACTCCAATGACAACTACAATGACTGGAACCGCGAGGTGCCCCAGTGAATACCACCACGTCACGAAGCCATGGGTGAGGACACCCATGGTTTTGGCATGACACCATGCCTGAGATGGGATGGGTTGTCCAGGACCCAGCGTGGGAGCGGTGTTGGCTTTGCTTGACCCCCACCCCTCCTCAAGCACTCTTTATTAAATTATGAGCCACTACTTAATAGAAATGCCAATGAGTGTTCATTGTTCGAAATGGTGAAAAGAATGGGTGCGGGACTCTGGACATTCCTGCAACATGAAGACTGACATCAATTCTCGGAAGGGGAGGTGGGATTTCAGTAGGGGCCATAGCTATTAGATAACGATCAGATTATACAACTCAAGGCTTCACACGTTCTAAGTGAGCATATGTCCGAATTTGGACATAAGCCCCCTACAGGCAGGCCAGACATACGACATGGGCCAACCAGGCTGGATACAGCCTGTCAGACTGGTAAGGCCTGGATGATGGGTTCATATCCGTTGACAGAACGTTAACCCACGACCTCAGGTGTGTGAACATGCTGGCTATTATATTGTGCAAGGTGAGAATACTGTCTTCCAAGTTCCAACTGCCACAATGGGCCATCGAAATACTCGCCCACGACGGTCATCTCCACCTCCAACCTCTCCAGAGGAGTCTTCTGAGGGCTCACAGGTTGGCCATCGTGCAGCTTGCCAACCCAGGGATCGCCAGCCAAACTCTCAGACAGCTCCTGCTATACGCCCTCAGACCAGCAGCAACTCTCAGCCTGTTCGAACTCCTGCATCATCTCGGGGTGGCTCACGTCCACAAACTTCTCACAATGTCAATCATTTTTTTCGGAAGACAAAGGGCGCACCAACTATTTGCACATTTTGCGAGTAAGTTAATGTTCTGTCTTCCAGTCCTCCCACTTATTGCTTTCAGGCGTAAACACACACAGTTGACCCTAACTCCATGACATGCAACTGGTCTTTTTCAGCAAACACAGGCAACACCAGTCTCCGAGTCCATCTGGAAAGTGTCCACAAGATTGAATACCTCCAATTGTGCGAAGCAAATGGATGGGTTATAATGCTTCCGAGGATGAGGAAAGAGGCTGCGTCCATCATTGACGACGACAATCCTGGTGCATCCCAGGCCCGTGTACCCTTCTCGCAGAGTCGCTTAGTGAGCGCAATTGTGAATTTTGTTGTTGCCGACGATCAAGTATGTCGTGTACTACATCGATATTTTACCACTAACCATCTTACATTTTCAGTCCATCAATGTTGTCGAGTGTCACGAATTCCGTGAACTCCTCCTACTGCTTTGAGAAAACTTGCAAGACAAGGATATCCCTCACCGCACCAAAATCCGTGAGGCTATTGTTACTGCATGGAAGTCATGGTTTATTGGCCTAAAGAAAGAGCTTGCGGTAAGTGTGTCTATGTAGTTGTGAAATACCATATGACAGAGCTTATTTTTAGGAAGCTCCTGGCAAAATCAGCTGCACTGCTGATGTTTGGTCTGATAGTAACCGTCGTGGATACTTTGCTATAACGGGTCACTGGATTGCACGGGATAAGACCACTCGACGGCTAGAACTCAAGCAAGCACTGCTTGCTTTCCATCGCCTCCGTGGCAGCCATGATGGGAAGGCAATGGCGATTGCTGCCCTTTCTCTTATGGATCACGCTGGCATCACAGCACAGGTACATGTTTCGTTCTATAGCTATCTGCAATGGAGATACTGATAAGGGTCGGCAGATGGGCCACTGGACTCTTGATTACGCATCAAACAACGCCACATTCATGCAGGAGTTTGCAATTCTCCTTCAAATTCGTGACATTGACTTTGATGCGATTGACTGCCGGATTATGTGCTTCCTGCATATTGTTGACACATGTTGCCGTCATGTCATCGACAGTTTGACTGATATCGACTTGACTGAATCTGCTGAAGTGTCTGCTGGGCCGCTGCCCCCTAGTCGGCCTGACCAGCAAACATTCGAAGATGCTGTAAAACGGGACCCTGTGGCACTGGGACGCAATATCGTGCACGTACTTCGAAGCTCTGGCCAAAGGCGTGATTTATTCGACGACATCATTTGCGACGGTAATGCCAAGGGTTGGTTCCAGGATGACAGCGACCCCCCTCAGGCCTATGCACTGCCATCGGTGCAGCTGCTGCGTGACATGGTTGTAAGATGGGACACCGTCTATTATATGATCAGGCGTCTGCGAGAAATGCACCCTGTAGGTCAATTAATTTCTGCTTTGATTCCGCTGACATGATTTAATTGATAGGCAATCGACCACTTTCTCTGTCTCCCAATCAACAGGGACTTGATGAAGCACAAGATGACCGAGATGGAATGGTCAGTGCTCGCCGATGTTGAGGTCATCCTAGAGGTAAGAGGCGGTTTAAAAATATTTGGCTTAGCCTAACAAAAGATTAGATCCCCCATCAAGTTCAACAAGTCATGTCCAGCGATGGGAATCCTATTCTCTCAGGTGCAATCCCTGCCTTTGAGATGTTCATGACTGCATAGGAGAGGCTTGGCGAGCGCCATCCAAGACTTAAACCCCGGATCGATGTTGGTCTCAAGTGGGCAACCACCTACTATTCTCGAATGGATCTCACGACGGCCTACATCATCGCAATGGGTAAGTGACAAATGACTTCTGCATTGTTTGTTTTGATTGACAAGACTAGCCCTCAATCCATGTATCCGCATGAGTTGGATTCAACAGCATTGGGATGAGAATTATGTGGCAAAGGCTGAACAAATTGTCAAGGAAACGGTAAGCTGTGGACAACGTTCCCTTAGCTTGTTACTAATGCAGTCATGGCTTAGATGACCAAATACCGCCAACGAGCCAAACCTAGAGCTCCCCCATCTACAATTGTGATACCAGCCAAACCAACTGCGGCTCCTGCATATACGCATCTGGCACAGAAGTACGGCTTAGCTGACATGCAAGTGGGAGCTTTGCGGGATGCTGAAGGCCAGACACTGGAACAGGAGTATCACTCATACGTTACTGCACCACTGTCCATCGAAGGGACTGATATTCTCAGGTTCTGGGAGGTATGTAATCTATCTAATTAGTAGATATTACTTACTGATATACGCCCCCATGCAATAGTTCAGCGAGTCAACACTACCGACATTTTACGCAATGTCTCTTGATTTTCTACCTATTCAAGCATCATCGGTACCTTCTGAACGTGTGTTCTCATCAAGCGCTGAGACAGATACAAAGAAGCGAAACCGCATCAGCCCAGTACTCATGGAGGCCTTACAGATGTTAAAGTTCACTCTCAAGCGATCACGTCTCCACTTCACCGAGCATTGGCTCACGCCGGAGTCAATGTTGCAAGAACAGGAATCCGAGCTTGGTAGAGATCTCCTTGCTGATCTGCTTAGGCTGGACACGGAGGACGTTATCGATCAAATCATTCAGGAGACAGGTGACAATGATACGGCCTGAACAGTCCTGGATCCCCAATCATTACTCGTGCTTTTTGTACTATGTTCACCGTGTTCTCAACGCTCATGTAATTTTGTTTGCTCTGTAATCTACTGCCTTGTGGTTCTAGAATTCTGTGTTCACCGTCAGTACGAGTACTCACGTCAGTGGCCACAGCCACTTTTCCCACAACCCAACCTCAACTTCAAACACCTCAACGCCTCAAAGGCCTCAACGTTCGTTCAACTTGTACCAAAGTTTTTTTTTCAATACATATCAGGTTTTTGTACACTGTGTGCCCCTTATCATAGATAGCATGAAAAACCTGACTGACCATCTAATTGTGTCGTCCACAGGTATCACCACACTCTAGTCTGACGATGCCATTTACTACACGGCCATCTACTACACGGCCACGAAATGCGCTAGATTGTGTAGGAGGTCAATCACGGCAGGGAGTGAACATTGTTAGGGTTGGCGGCAGATTCAGAATAAAGGAGCGATTAGGCTCAGGGTCCTTTGGTTCGTATTGCTCTACTGTCGTCAATGACTCACTAGATTTCATTTCAGGAATTGTCTACCTTGGAATCAACATCATAACCAAAGAGGAAGTTGCTATCAAGCTTGAGTCTGCTGATGTAACGCTACCTCAACTCCAACATGAATTCGAGGTGTACCAGAATCTCATCAGCAGCAGCATCCCCTCTGTTCATTGGTTTGGAACGGAATGTGACTACAATGCTCTTGTCCTTACTCGACTCGGTCCATCACTTGAAGATCTTTTCAATCACTGCAACCGCAAGTTTAGCTTGAAGACAGTCCTACTTTTGGCAGACCAGATGGTATCTATCGTTACTGAGCTAAGTTAGGGTCATACTGCTAATTCTGCAATTTCATAGATCCCATGCATAGAGCATGTCCACTCTTCCCACCTCATTCACCGTGACATCAAGCCTACCAACTTTTTGGTTGGCACAGGTGCAAATTGCAGTCGAGCCTACATCATCGATTTCAGTCTTGCCAAAAGGTATAGAGACGCTGGGACTCACATTCATATCCCATTTCGAGCGGACCATCGTACCCTCACAGGCACCACCCCATTCGCCTCACTCAACAGCCATTTAGGTGTGGAGCAGTCTCGCCGTGATGATCTAGAATCCCTTGCCTACATTCTTATCTATTTTCTTTGTGGCTCTCTTCCTTGGTATGATGCCAAGGCCTCAACCCGTGACCAGCGCAACAAGATCATGAAGATGAAGGTCGATACAATTCCCGACCTTCTGACAGGAATTCCAAACGAATTCAGAATTTTTCTAGACTATACTCGTGCATTGGACTTCGAAGGCAAACCCAACTATGCGTATCTGCGCAAGCTCTTCCATGATCTTCACATACACGAAGGACATGAAGACGATGACATTTTTCATTGGTGCCTGCCGATGATAAGTGCAGATGATCAGAATCCCAACAATCACATGAGGATCAATGGGAAGACGCACTCCAGGGCGCATGATACGGATGCTGTCAGCAGCACGAGAGTGTTTGTCCATTTTTTTAATCTTCGAGTTATGTCTAATTGTGACTTGGACAGGCTGCGCTCTCACACTCGTCAGTCCCCATTGGGGGCTTCTGTCTTGTGACAACTCATTATCGCGCAGTGCCAGTCTGCCCATCATGCAACGTTGCAGTCACGATACGTCTCGAAATACGGTTCATTCCTGGCTTTATACCCCTCTGATATCTCATACTTTATGGACCATTTTCATGTAAACGACTGTCGACTAGTGTAATGGATCTTATGGCCGTTTTTTGTAGTGTTGTAGTTTTTTTTTTTTTCCCCCATAATTACAGCTATGGCCGGCCATGAACTTTGGTTATAGCCGAAGCCATGGCTACAGTCTGTAGCCACAATATACAAATTAGCTGGTCTTGTATAACCAGCTCGCGGTTAACCGGGCCGTGGCAACACTATGCCAGGATGCATCTATACCGAAATACGCGTCGACCCGGGGCGTAAGGGAGTCGAACGGCGTAGAGGTGGTGCTTACGCTCTTCGTCCCAAAGGGGGTGGTGCCTGTTGAAGTCGCCGCACCAGAGCATGTGGTCGATTTCACGTTGATGTAGGGTTGCTTTGTTGTTTCTAGCATGCAGTCGGAGGGTGTTGTGCTGTCTCCGGTTCAAGCTTGTGGTCGAGATCGACTTCTATCTGTTGGTTGGCCGCATGTCGTGAGGCTCTGGTTTCAGGTGGCATTGAGGTTGAGGCTTGAGCGTTCTTGCCCCGCTTATTTTTGGCTCCTTCGTTGGAGGTCGCCCACTGTCGTAGGCTCATTTTGTGCTTAGATACGTTTTGGGATGGGTTTTAAGTGTTATAAGAAAAGGAGTTGGGGAAGGGCCTATGTCCATTGCTGAGACTCCGCGACTGAGTCCTAGTAGAGAGCTTTCCCTCACTTCTCAGCCTCTTCACCTCATCACTCACACCACATAGAATGCCCCCTGTTTATTGCTGGTAGTCTTACAATATTTTTTAATATGATTTGTCTCGCGCTACCGATAAATCCTTCCATTCGAACCTCTTCTTGGACAACTTCAGCGTTCGCTCGATGTATAGGTCCGATTTCTTCGCCAACCAATTTTCGTCGTAGAAGTCTGGTGATGGGCTTGCTGGTGCTGATGTCATTGCCAACGTGACGTTTCCGGAGAAATTGGTTTTGCACCCCTCGCAATCTCGTTCTCGCAATCCTGCGGTGTTCATCGTCAATGACTTGAAGCCCCTTGTCCATGTTCCGCCGCTACACTGAAGCCTTCACACAGTACACGATCTTGATCTTGCTGTCATTGTCAATCTCTTCTGAACTCATCCTATCTTCCCCAAGCTTTTTAAGCACCTTCGTCAACCATTTCCAATTATCCACGTCAATGGCGGCTTCCTCTCGTTCCTTACAGTCGATGGCGTTGTTTACTGCTGCTTGGTATTTTCGTAACTCAATGAGAGCATTCAGGAGGAAGGACTCTTACTCACCACTTGATAAGGTGTCAGTTACCGCTCTCCTTTCTTCATTTTGCCCTCAGCGACTGGGACTGCGGGAACGATTTTGATGTGGAGATCGACTGAGGTGATGTGAACAGCTGTAAGAATGACCGGTGTTGTTCGTGAGAAAAGTTTATATGAAAAAACTAATCTGCACCAAGGGTTTCCGGAGTGCGACTTTGATCGGGAAATTACCTTGTTGTTCTTCAGGGGATGGTAAGCAACTGTTAAACACCTAAGGTCTGTGCTCAACAACTGTGTTGTCTGGGAATTGTCCTAAACAAAGGTTAGTGTAGTCAAGATAACAGTGAACAGCTACCTTGAGTAAGTTTAAGTCAAGCTATATGACTTAGAGGATGGGTGAACAGTGAGGTCTTTCCTACACAAGGTAAAGACTTTGAGGATATACACAAGCAAGAGTGACAAGTGTTGTGTATGATGAACAAGGATGGGATGAGCAAGAGATAGTGGAAGTCAAACAAGTGTGTGTGACAAAACTATCTAACAGAATGTGACAATAATGAAAGTATGAGACAATAAAACAGTCAAGAAGTATTGATGATCAAGGTATCTGACAATATTCCGAAGCTTCAAACGCACATTGGCTACTGGTTCAGAATATGTACTGGGATATCTTGGTGAAGACCAATATATCTTGAGATAAATGACAATAGTAACGGCACTATGTCACAGAATATTTCCCAAACTAGTAATAAAAGAGTATCAATATATCAGATATTGATAGATCAATTAAGACTATCTGATTTGAGAAGGAATAGCAAGCAAGAATAAGACTGGAACTGTAACTGAATTGGTATACTAGCTACTACAGAAGTAGTTAGATACTAAAGGGGTGAATCAAAGGATGATTGGAATGGGGGATCAAGTTTGACTTGGGAGGGATCAACTTTTGACTGATGTCTCCTGCAGAAACTGGGCCCTATTTATACCTTTTCAACTACAGGAGTCATTCAGAGTCATAGGATGGAATATGAAATGAGTGTACAGGTTAGTGAGTCATAACTGGTCATAGTAGAGTAATATGAAATGAGGGGGCATAGGGTGAGTAAGCATTGGAAATAGGGGCATAGGTTTGTGAGTCAAGAGGAATCACAAGGGAGTAATTTGAAATGGGGCATAGGGTGTGCAAGCACATAAAAGGCAAATGGAAATTGGGGCATAGGTTTGTGGGCATATAAAAGGGCAATTGGAAATTGGGGCATAGGTTTGTGACTCATGCAGAGTCAATTACTGAGAATCATATGGTACTGTGAGAAAGGATGGGGGCATAATTGGTCATGATGGTGTCATAATGGTGTCATAAGGTGTCATAATGGGGTCATAAGGTGGGGCTGCTGATTGATCAATGAGTTATCTGAGGGGAGATGAGCCACTGGCTGATCTTCTCTAAGATCTGGGGTGGTCTATGGTTCTCCAGGAATCATGGACCAAGGCTGGAACATGTAATTTCAAATTGGGCTTCTAGAATCAGTTCTTCAGGCTGTGCTTCCTTTTCCAATGTTCTAGAATAGAAGGCTGTGCTTCCTCTGTCAATGTTCTTTGATGGAAGATAGAAGGCTGTGCTGTGCTTCTTTTCCAATGTTCTAGAATAGAAGATAGAAGGCTATGCTTCTTATCTTATCTGTTATCATGAAAGATAAGAAGGTGGCTGTGGAATGTGGCTGCTGTGATCTTGGATCTTGATGTCTGATGTAAGGCTGTGGCTGTTGATCTTATCCTTTCCTTATTAGTAAAGATAAGGATAAGTCAGCTATTATCTAATCCTGTAATCTGATAAGGCCTTGTCCCTTCATTACTGATACTGTAAGCTGGGTTTGATGGTGGCAGGGCACCATCCCTTAGTGCTTGGGGCTATATTCCTGATATTATTCACTTGTTGTCCTGGCTATTGAGAGAAGGGATACTCCAGCTGAAATTGCAATATTGCAGCTGAATGGAAAATTGCATAAATATCCTTTCTCTAAACTTGTACCATGTTTTTGATCCAAAACCATTTTGGATCATGACATTCGCGCACAACAAGAAAAATCAACTGTCCCCAGTTGCTCTTCCCTCTCCAATAATTCTTTCTCCTTCAGAAGTCTGCCTTGCACTGCTTTCACAAATACTGTCTTGTCAGCGGTATTTTGTATGGTCAAGCAATGCTGGCACCTGAAACGGTTTCTGGCTAAGTCCTTCTTCAACATGTTTTCCAACAGGACTAGTGTGAACCTGTCTTCTAGTTCTGCAGGAAACGTCATAGCAAAACGAAATTGTTGTGAAGGGAGAATGCGGTCATGGAATGCAGAGTAGCGTTGGTGGGGGAGTATATCCTGAATGCTAGCAGGGCGCTGAGGCTGAGGGTTGGTGGGTACGATAAACATGATTTTGGCCGTAGATATAAACTTGAAAGTGTCAAAGGAGTGTTGATGCTTATTTGCAAGGCATGACGGAGATGTCGATAGTGCATATATATAAAAACGGTGCTATAAAAAAAAATGATAACAGTGCTATAAAAAAACGGCGGTGGTGCTGGTATGTTCTACAGGCCACAAAGATATTTCTTGAAGTAGCTTCCCCAGCTACATGCCTGTTCCTCTTCCTCTGTCAACCATCGCTCAGGGACTGCTACGAGAAAACGTTCCCTGAATATAGTCCTGCAAAGAAAGATGGCATAGCCATTTCGCACAGTCCACAACCGTTCCACATCTCCTGCCCCCAATCGTCCAGTGATGTGCATGCCAGCGCAGATTGGCTTTGGCGGAGGGCAGCGAATGAGCCAAACGTCAACTCCAGGAAGAAGTGGCGTCTGAATCTTGTTGAGTAGGGCGACATTAACGAAAGTAGTCTCCCGATTGGGCACAAAATGACGCAAGTAGCCTTCTGCAAGAGGGGCGCGGAGTTGAGGAGTGGGCGCGTAGATGCGATCAGGGATGGTTATGGGCATCAGCGGAACAGTATAGTACCCGAAGGTGGGAGTGGAGGTGCTGGTGGTACTGGCCATGCTATTGTGGGCTGAAATGTGCGAGAGCTGGGTGATTGATGTGCTGGTAGAGTCAAACGAGCAGCGCATTACTAAAAAAGAATGTGTGTGGAGCACTACTTGTAGTGTCTAAAAAATGAAAAAAGATCGACGTTGAATTGGATAGGCGTATCCAAATTAATGGTTCAAGGGTACCTAATTAGGTAGTCATGTGCCTGTGGCAGTAAAGTCTGGGCCGGGTGATTGAATTTTCTCCAACTTTGGCAATCTGTACCTATTTCCAAATTTGGTTTGTTTGCAATAACGTGGTGCTTCGGCTTTCTCCATGGCATTTGCTTGGTAATGATTAAAATGTAGGGTGCATATTACTAAGATATGTGCACGTGTGAATTCCAACCAATCATAATGCAGGGATCTAGAAAAAAAGGGTGTGCAGCGGGATGTCACATGAGTGGCTCACGTGACTGCCACATGTTCAGAGGGTATAAACGAGTGATTCGGATTGTTCAAGCTTTTTCCCCAGCTTAGTCACTGCGCCTTCGTGCGCCAGCTCCTTTTCCATGGGTCATTCCCGGGAATCGTAACCATCCAAGGCTATGAATTTCTCCTTCTTTCAAACCTAGACTGGCTTTGGCTCCACAGCCAATGGTTAATTCAGGTGAGCGTTGTTCCTTGATGCAACTGAGTGCGCTGACATCTGGGTTGCGCTTTCTCACTTAGGCTGCGTCTGTTCTTCCAGTCTAACGGTTTCGTCTTCATCCGGCTTATGGATCTGGCTTCCGGGGGCGATTCTGTTGGGTTGTGACGGCTGGGTTCTGTTTCTTTTCATTTATCACTTCCTTCTTCCTTTTTCCTTCATTCCACATCTGTCTTGGACATTCGTACACATTGCGCGATATCTCTAGTTCTCTCCTTATGTATTAATTCTGGTGGTGTGATGTATCTGTATCATATTCAATTAGATCGCTGTCCGGTGGGGTAATTTCTGTGCTTGAATCTGAGTCAATTGAACTTCCTTGGTCTGCATTACCTTGAAGGAATGAATGGGACCGACTAATGTAGGGCAATATCCTAAAGGCTGCATAGCGGTCAGCATGTTCTGCTCCGTCTAGTTCCTTTAGAACATATGTTCCTCTCTCAGTCCTTCTGACTACTTCAAAGGGTCCAAGGTAACGTGGCTCAGTCTTGAATTTCCCAACTGTGGATTCCAATCTGCTGTTTCTGACAAGGACTAATTCACCAGCTTCATAATTACGCTTCTGCAGGCATTTACGGAATCTTCGTTCAAACTGCGATTTTGACCTAAAACGTGCTTGTTCTAATGTAGAAGCTGCTTTGTCTATGTCCTCTTGATGCCTTTCTAGTTGTCTGATGCGAAGTGTCAACAATTCTGATGTGGAGAGGCCTGATCGGAAGCCTTCCACCAAAAAGGTTGCTTCAGACAAATCAAATGGCAAGAGTGGGTGCATTCCATGTAGCAGGTAGTATGGTGAATAACCAGTCACACTGCTGACTGTGATGCGATCTGCAAACATAGCTGCTTCAACATGCTTGTGCCAATTTCGAATTCCTCCAAATTTATCCTTGTCACTGGACTTGACAATGGCCTCTCTTAACGTAAAGTGGCCACGTTCCACTACTCCATTTGCATGTTTGTTATAAGGGGTGATGCGAACTTGAGGGACTCCCATGCGGCGGAGTAGAATCTCAAATGCGCCTTTGACTTCACTTCCATTGTCTGTCACTACATGTCCAATTGCTCCATAGCGACAGTAGATCTGTTCCCAGAAGAATTTGGCTAAGCTTTGGGAATTGTTGGAGCGAATGGCACGAACTTCAGATGTTCCTGACAGATCATCACGAGCAGCAGCAATGAAATTGAATCCACCTGATGGTGGCATAGACATCACATCGATGTACACTTTCTGGAATAGAGTGGTGGGAGTGGATATGGTGGGGGAAATTTCCATCTTCTTTAGGGTCCTGATTTGACATTCATGGCAAGATGAAACATGATGGCGCACATCTGTTCTGAGATGTGGCCAGTAAAAACGAGTTCGTACCAATTCAAAGACAGATTTTTCTCCTTTATGTCCTAGATTCTCATGAGCCTGAGTCAGAATGGCTATTCTTTTCTTAGGGTTCATGATTACTAGGAGGGGTGATCGTCTTCCATTTCTTTTGAACATCCTTCCTTCCTTAAGGTAAAATTCAGAAGCCTTCTTTAAGAATCTTTTCCTGGCTTGGTTGGATTCTGTGGGAGGTGGCTCCAGTGTGGATAGGAAGTGATGAACATCTTGAAGAATCTTGTCTTGTCTGGATGTATGAGCATTGGATGATGGTAATGATGCTGCCTTGTAAGGGAGCTTGGTGGCAGTGGTAAAACAGAAATTCAGGACTTGTAGAGGGTCTGGGACATGGATGAGCAATGCAATGTCATCTAGCCAGGAATCATCATGGTCAATGATCTCTTCATCTGATGCTAGCTCTCTCCTGGAGAGGGCATCTGGTCCTTTGAATTGCTTGGCTGGGATATGGATTAATTTAAAATCAAACAGAAGGATTCCTTGGATCCACCTGTTGATTGCGGCATTTGGTTGGAGGTCAGGCTCATTAAGCATGCCTTTGATGTATTTAGCATCAACTTCAACATGCAAGTTCTTGACTCCAATCAAGTGAATTCGCCAATGACGTAGTGCGCAATAGAGTCCATACAATTCTAATTTTGGCTGTGAATATCTGGATTCTCTCTCATTCATTGGTAATGATCCATAACGTGCGGGGCGGCGTTTTCCATTTTCATCAACCTGGGATAATATGAATCCTGTTGCAATAGCACTGCTGTCAACAGACAGGATTACTGGATTGTCTGAGGAATAGTCAATAGGATTTAGTGCTGGTGCTGAGGATACCTTTTGCTTGAGGGTGTCAAAAGCTTCTTGCCTTCTTTCATCCCATATGAACTCTGCACCTTTGTGGACTAGTTCTGTAAGAGGTCTTGCTAGCTGGGAGTAATTTTCAATCCAAACTCTGACTGTGCCACAGAGTCCCAAAAATCCTCTGACATCCTTGGGAGTCTTGAGTGATGGCCAGTTGAGAACTTTGGCTACTTTGTCTTCTTCTGGAATACGTCCTTCTGGGGTACATTTCTGTCCAACAATAATGGCTTCTTGTCTACAGATTTGAGTCTTCTTGGCTGAAAAAGTAGCTCCTGCACGTTTAATCCTATGCATTATGCGATGTACATCACAGGCATGTTCCCAGATGAATCTTCTAATTCCTGGGTTGTCTGCAAGTACTTCTGGATTTCCTTTGAGGTCTAGGTAAGTGGATGCAGGTCCTTTGATAGAACAATCATCAATGAAGATATTGGCTACCACAGGGATTTCATCTTGAAGGATGAAAACCATGCATCTTTGGAATTCGGCGGGGGAATTAGTGAATCCTGTGGGGAGTGAGGTAAGACGTAGAAGTCCAAGGGGTGACCAAAATGCAGTCATATCACGTGATTCTGGGTGGACTTTTCTTGCATCAAACCCCCACATTAAATCAAAGACTGTGTAGCATTGCCTTCCAGCAAATGGCTCCACAAAGTCATCAATAATGGGGAGAAGTCCAGCATCTCTGATTGTTACTCTGTTCAGTGGCTGCAGGTCATGTACGATTCTGAGCTTTCCGTCCTTCTTCAAAACGCAAAACCATCGGGACCTGTATGAAGATTGACTGGCTTCATACACATTGGCTTCTACTTTTAGCCTTAGGACTTCAATGACTTTGTCTCTAATTCCAGGGGGAATGGGAATATTCCTGTATACCCATGGGGTATGGGGGATTACTGGCATGATGTATGGGGAAAAGTAAGAGTCTTTGAGGGTTCCTCTTTCCTTGTCTTCAAAAGCAATTGCTTCCTGGTTAAGCAACATGACATGTGCAAACAATTTCTCTTCTTCAGGCCATAGAAATCCTGCATGATTAATGTTAAGAAACTCCAAGCGTTCTCTTGAGAGCTTCTGGGATGGTATAAATTCAGGTGGGTGTGTTGGTAATTGAGGGAGATTGACCAGGGGGTCATGAGGAAATTGCCTTGAAACTCTGGCAGTCTCAGGAAATGTTCCTTGTACTGGATGGACCTTCTGATCAACTCTCTTATAAGCTGTCATCACTTTGGGATGACCCTGTGCATCATAGTCTAATGCAGGAATTATGATGATATCATCTTCACTGTATGGTAGAGTCTCTTCTTCTCCTCCAAGGGTATAGTAGTAGTCTGCTTCTGCCTTAATTTCTCCAGCTGAGTTTGAAGAATCCACTAGGAATGGCACAATTCCAGGAGCTTCTGACACATCTGACTCTGAGTCTGAAACATCTTCAAGAGAAGGTAAGCTTTCATTCTCTGAACTACTGGATGTGGGATCTTCAATTTCTTGCTGGACTGTGACAGAACCATACAGAACAAAGAGTGCATGCTCATTGTCAGAGGCATTCTGTACTAAACTAAGTTCTTCTGAAGGAGAAGGATTCCTAAATCTGAAAAGGATGAACAAATACAACATAAAGGATCTGGGGAAGTCTGGGATTAAGTGGAAGTGTCCTGCTATAATAAGGAATAGGCATAGTGAGAAATTTCTGAAAGGGTAAGAGGCATAAAAGGCTGATACAGTCAACAACAAGCAAAGAAAAAATACTAGTACAATCAATAATATAGTAAATTCATTCTTCATGAGAACTTGATTAATTGCCAAAGGCCCTCCTGTGAGGTCTGGCAAAACTAGGGGCATCAAAATACCCTTCTTCAAACAATGCAGATATTGCTTCAGAGCGACGAAAGCGCATGTCAAGGACAGCATTAATGGCATCTGCAAGCAGAAATCTGCGGTTGGAGCGGAAAATGGTAGATGAATTGCGAAGAAATTCAACTTCTTCTGGAGCCAACAGAGGATTGGATCCCAGAAAGCGAATTGGCCTGATATCAGCTGTAGGGCTAGAAGGAGGGGGTAACCTATTTTCCTTGTCCAAGTAGCGAAACAAATAGCAGTGGTGATAGAAGTACAATCTGATAGGGTCATTGGGAGGCCTTTGATCAATGCGGTATTTCCAGGTTTGAGTGGCAAGCCTCATTCCTATGCGACGAATTCCTTCCACTATAGCATTGCGTATGGCACTAAGCATTCCCATGTGAACATCTTGTGTGGTATTGAAATCAGGTTCTGCTGCAAGGATCCTAGCTGCAGCTATGTCACGTGGCTGAGGATCTGATTGAACTTCCTTTCCCTGTTGGAAGCTTTCATCAACCCTCCTGGGATATTGTTTGCCATGCTTATGATCCCATTCAAGCCTTCTCCGATGCTCTGCCTTCCTTTCCTCTTCAGTGGGTAACCTCAGTTCAGCATTCCGATCCCATTCTTGGCGCCGATTGAGTTCATCCATGTAAGTTGTGGTTGGCAATGATGATAGATGAGACTGGTCTGGGGCTGCAATAGCAAACACATGCACAGGAACTGGAGGTGGCTCCTGTGGAATTTCTGCTTCCAATTGACATAAGAGGTTGGTCTCTGGGTATACAGACCTAATCTTCTTCATAGGAATGGGTGAGGAAGGGGGTAATGGTATGGGGGACTTCTTGAATTGAGCTGCAGTTTCTTCCAAGGAATTTAAGGAGTTGGCCCTGTCAAAGGGGATCCTTACTTCTTCATCTGAAAGGGAACTAATCTCTTCTCCATCTGGAAGTGACCAAGTGTCATCTGGAACAGAGTTGGATAGCAATGAAACAAAGGGTGTTGCATTGGCATTCAAGGGTGGGGTGGAGGAACTGGCTCCTGGGGATTTACTGGTGATTGGAATATTCTGTCCAGGTCCAGGTGCTACTTTAGCCAGTACTTCCTCCTCCAGTTCTTCATCATCATCAGCAAGCATGTCTAGTTCATCCTCTGAGTCTGTTTCAAATTCCATTGAAGAGTCACTATCTTCATCCTCAGAAGATCCAAAGATTGACTCTGGGGAAATCCATTTCCTCTTGGGTGGGGTATCCAAGGGCTCTTCAAGACTATGCTCTTTCTCCTCTAGTTTTGGACTAATAGGAGCCTGGGTGGCAGTGAAACTCTTCCCAAGGAGGGTATTACATGATTCCTCTTCCTCCTTAGGGTCCATGTACAAGGAATCCCAAGTCTCATTGTCAGTCTCAGGGTTGTACACAGGAGATCCTACAGAAGGCATAGTAAAGGGAGTTATGGGTTCAGGCATAGGCTCAAGTTCAGGATCCAAAGTGAAGCTGGATAAAGGATCATCAAAGGGGTTGGATAGAGGTACAAAGGGGATGAAAAGAGGAGTATCTAAAGGGGATATGATGGGGGAAGGAGTAGCTAGAGGGTGGCGAAAATATGTTGGAGTCTGAGATAAGGGGGACTGGAATGGGGAGCGGAGGTCCCCGGGGAACCACGGTCCATTCATGTGGGGCCTCGGTTCTTCCCCATTGAAGGGGTAAACAAGAGCTGGGGGCGACGGGGAGGTATCGAGATAAAGATTCGTGTTTGAGGGAGCAGGGCTGACTGGGTTCCCATTGAGAGGGAATAAGGGTCGAGTAGGTGTCGGCATGTACTGCGAATGGTTCAGGGGATCAGCGGCCGATGCGCGAAGCCGATGCGCGTCACATACCAATGATATGGGCATTCGCGTGCCCACGTCTTCCTCCTTGCGTAGGTCATTATCGCGAGCCGGGGGCCTAACGGTGATGCGTGGGAGCATCTGGGCGACAGCGTTTGGGACGACGGAGGGCGTTGGGTATGGCTGATAGCGCGGGCGGGCGCTGTTACGGCGATTCTCGCGGCTTGGGGGCGAATCCGGGGCTAAAAAGGTATTCGCGGCGGTCTGTACTGTTATTAGAGCCGAAAATGGGGCCTCGTCTGTCAATTCGCTCGCCACCGGGGCGGCGTATTCATCCATGAGGACATGGGGGTCTAGCTGCGTGGCGGGCAGGTCAGTGTTGGGGGTATTGGGCATACAGCGGCTTACCCATCCCTCAGTCCATTCCCAGCCCTCAATTGGGGCATCGGGATCTCCTCCCACTCCTCCGGGGATGCCGTTGTCGCTGCCGTAGACGGACAAGGCAGGCGAGCAAGGGGGCGTTGAGAGGGTGCGCGAGGAGGCACGGGTTGAGGTGGCGCATGGGAAGCGGGTTGAGGCGGCCGACGGCAACACGGGTGCCGTTGGGACTGGGAAAATCGACGGGATTCGAGGGGATGGGTCGAGTGTGGACCGTACAGTCGATACGACATCCTCCTGGGATGCTGCCGGGTCAGAAATGAATGAGAGCGGGGGAGGCGTTACTGGATAAAACTTAAAGAACAGATGCCCCATCCGTAACGACGGAGGGGCTCTGGATGAAGCTACGGCGGCCAGCGTCGTGTTGAGGAGGACTCCATGTTCGAATGGAGTCCCATATCGATCCCGCTGGGGGGGGAATCGATATCCGAGGGGCGAAACGAACAAGTAACGCGCGGCCAAGGGCCAGTCTTCTGTTTGGTCGGCAAGTGCCGAGATGATCGTCCGTGCCGCATTTGGGTTTAAGTCATCAGTTACCCAATCAACAGCAGTGGGCAGAGGAATATCATTGATTAAAAATTGCGGGGAATTATCCTCCATCCCAGAGGGTTCACTGGCATCCTCCTCTGAGGCTCCAGTTATATCTGGGACTTGGCCATTGTTCTCCAAAATTGAATCCACTGTATCCTTCTTTGGAGTGTAAGAATCACCTGCTATTGAGGACAATGCTACTTCTATGGAAGCCTTAAATTCTTTAATTCCAGTGGGAATATCAGTTGAGGCATCAGCTGAGGTATCAGCTCCTGGTGCAATACTGTGGGAACTGTCCAAATTGGGGTTGTCTGACCCAATTAATTTTGTTGCCAAGGATTGCATAGGTCCAATTTCTTGATTATCTTCCTGAGAGGCTTGTAAAATATTAGTTAACCCAGAGGTTGAGTCCTCACATGGTGCAGGCTCATCTGGGGCTGGCAATTTAAGTCCGAAGAATTTTACCTCATTATTGTATGCTTGATTAGAAATTAATTCCTCATTAATTCCAAAGGGGTCTATATCAGGATCTTCAAGGCTTGATTCAGCTGATTCTAGCAGTGGTAAGGATGCATACTTTCTGAGCCTAGGAGGTACTATGCTTGTTCTTTCCATAAGAGTGGTACAATCATCAGCAAGATTGTCTTCAGAGGGAGTGACTTCAGAGGCAGTGATGGATAGGACTTGTTCATGTCTCCTAAATGGAGGGAAACGTTCAGTGGCTACCATCATTTCATATTTAGCTCCAGGGTCTGTGGGATCCTTGAAGACTAAGTATGTGCCTTCAGACCTTTCATCAATGGTGACAAAATTGCCTCTCTGCCAGGGTCTTCCAAGTAGTAGATCAAAGGGGACTGACTCTCCTATGAACAAATCTGCATAGGTCAAGACACCTTCACAGGTTAAGGGAACATTTGGCACTAAACCTGTAAGAGTTCCTACTCCTCCATTGGCATCATTCATAGTTAATTTCTTGGCCACATCAACTGGTCTGCGAATGCTGGCTTTCCAAATTTCCTTGTTAACCACATTCAATTGAGATCCTGTGTCAATGATGGCTGTGATGGGACGTTCATCACACTCCATACGAAGCTTGATCAACAGTCCCCATTCACTGGGCCTGAATGCATTTGCCACAATAGGATTCCTAGGGTTCTTCCTTTTGACCATGTCAATGAGTTGTTCTGTTAACTCCTTGGATGAGGCTAGCACTTCTCTAAAGCGAAGGGTGACTGGTGTATCCAGTATCTGATTGACCACTTGTGTGTTACCAATAGTGGTTGAGATTTCAGACTGTCTCACCGGTGCCTTTGGGCGAGGTGCAGTCTTCTCAGGGCTGGCTTTAGCATTCTTGGATTTGTTGGTGATATCCTGCATTTCGATGTCCTCATTGATAGGTACCATTCTAGGTACTCTAGCATCAAAAGGGATTGGCTGCATTTGGCGTATTTCTTCAATGCGAGTAGGTGCATTTCCTTTGGGAGCATTGGCTGCTGTGGGGGCTTTGCCTTGGTTGAGTCCCTGCATTGAGTCTGGATGCTGCAGAGAAGCAGGCTTAGCAGTAGTTGCTGCCTTGGGCCTCACATTCTCTTTGTCTTTATCCCTGTTTCTTTGTCTTGCAGGTGGATAAACTCCATCAAATGCATCCTTTCTGGCTGCAGTGATCTTGTGCTGCCCTCTGTCTGCAGCCATTATCTGTATGTCTTCTCTCATATTAGGTTCATTTATAGTGGCAGGGGAATAAAACATATCCAATTCATCTTCTTCAGCATCTGACTGATAATAGTCAGAGAAAGTTTCTTGGAGAGCATAAAAATTGGCTTGCAGAGATTCTGGTGAGAGGTGTTCCAAAGCCTGTATAAATGTCTCCCCCATTCTACGACGAATGGGGGAACCATCACTGTTGAGTAGCTTTCCAAGAGGATCTCTTATTAGAGTTCCTGACTTTAATAGCTCCAGGATTCTTGGGCAAGTCTGCATTCCATGGCCTTTCATCCCACAACCATAGCAGGTCATGGGCTCACGCACACCCATTTCAGAGTTGAGTGTGGTGTTAGCAGTTGCTGGTCTTGCAGTGGTGACTTGAGGTCTGGGAAGAGGTCTGGGTTGTGAGTGCAAGGCAGGTGCCTTGACACACTGTGCTACATCTGGGTCAAGCTTGATTGCCTTGTAGTAGGCCATACTATAGCGATGGTCTTCCAGTGAGAGGTTCCCCATCTGCTTGATCAGGGCTTCAACCTCATCCTGGACAGTCTTGCCTTTCTTCTCTGGTCCTTTCTTTGCCTTGTTCCTGTCCAAATCCTTCTTGTTAAGCTTCTTTGGGGCTTCTTCATCAGTGTCTGCTTTACTCCTGTGCTTCTTCCTCTGGTCTTCCAATTTCTTCTTCCAATACTTGATGCCATAATCAGAGTTACTTTCTTCCTCTGAAGATTCATCACTGGATGAGTCTGAATCATAATCCCTCCTTCTTTCAGGGATCTCATCATCAGAGTCTGCCAGATTGATGTCAAAGCGGTTTCTTTCAAATAGAATTTCTGCAACCTTAGTGACTTTGTCAATTGGGAATGGTTGAGTTACATCCAGAGGTGTGGAACCAGTAATGAGCCTAAGCTCAATGCGATGGCGCAGGTTCTTATTGATTCCAGCCCAGAAATATGCAGCTTTGTCTTCTGCAGAAATCTTCTTCTTGGCTTCAAGCCATCCTGCAATAGTGACAAACTTGCGTACATATCTCTTCCACCTGGTGAGTGTGTTTATTTCTTTGTGTTTCCAACTGCGGGTCAGAGTCAACAGGTCTCTGGTGATGTAATGGGTTTCTTTGAAAGCAGCATCAAAGTACTTCATGAAGTCTGCTTCCAGCTGGGTCCAGTCTGGTGTTGTGAAGCTTTCCAGAGCTTCAACTAACTTGACAACCTTTCTAGAGCAATAGTCTATAACGCGGTCACATTTCTCAGCTTCTGAGAGACCATAGGTCTTACAGACCTGATTATAATGTCTGAGGAAGCGTTTGATGTCTTCATGGCTTCCAGAGAATTTATAGGGTGCCCCTTTTTGCCCCAAGAGAGGCATCATATCTGGGGTAAGTGATGTAACCATTGTGATGGTTGAATGGGAATGTAAATGTGGTTGTTGAGAATTGGATTATTAAGAGGTGTTTAATGATGAACCAACCCCTCGCAGTGGGCTCCAATTATGTTGTTCGTGAGAAAAGTTTATATGAAAAAACTAATCTGCACCAAGGGTTTCCGGAGTGCGACTTTGATCGGGAAATTACCTTGTTGTTCTTCAGGGGATGGTAAGCAACTGTTAAACACCTAAGGTCTGTGCTCAACAACTGTGTTGTCTGGGAATTGTCCTAAACAAAGGTTAGTGTAGTCAAGATAACAGTGAACAGCTACCTTGAGTAAGTTTAAGTCAAGCTATATGACTTAGAGGATGGGTGAACAGTGAGGTCTTTCCTACACAAGGTAAAGACTTTGAGGATATACACAAGCAAGAGTGACAAGTGTTGTGTATGATGAACAAGGATGGGATGAGCAAGAGATAGTGGAAGTCAAACAAGTGTGTGTGACAAAACTATCTAACAGAATGTGACAATAATGAAAGTATGAGACAATAAAACAGTCAAGAAGTATTGATGATCAAGGTATCTGACAATATTCCGAAGCTTCAAACGCACATTGGCTACTGGTTCAGAATATGTACTGGGATATCTTGGTGAAGACCAATATATCTTGAGATAAATGACAATAGTAACGGCACTATGTCACAGAATATTTCCCAAACTAGTAATAAAAGAGTATCAATATATCAGATATTGATAGATCAATTAAGACTATCTGATTTGAGAAGGAATAGCAAGCAAGAATAAGACTGGAACTGTAACTGAATTGGTATACTAGCTACTACAGAAGTAGTTAGATACTAAAGGGGTGAATCAAAGGATGATTGGAATGGGGGATCAAGTTTGACTTGGGAGGGATCAACTTTTGACTGATGTCTCCTGCAGAAACTGGGCCCTATTTATACCTTTTCAACTACAGGAGTCATTCAGAGTCATAGGATGGAATATGAAATGAGTGTACAGGTTAGTGAGTCATAACTGGTCATAGTAGAGTAATATGAAATGAGGGGGCATAGGGTGAGTAAGCATTGGAAATAGGGGCATAGGTTTGTGAGTCAAGAGGAATCACAAGGGAGTAATTTGAAATGGGGCATAGGGTGTGCAAGCACATAAAAGGCAAATGGAAATTGGGGCATAGGTTTGTGGGCATATAAAAGGGCAATTGGAAATTGGGGCATAGGTTTGTGACTCATGCAGAGTCAATTACTGAGAATCATATGGTACTGTGAGAAAGGATGGGGGCATAATTGGTCATGATGGTGTCATAATGGTGTCATAAGGTGTCATAATGGGGTCATAAGGTGGGGCTGCTGATTGATCAATGAGTTATCTGAGGGGAGATGAGCCACTGGCTGATCTTCTCTAAGATCTGGGGTGGTCTATGGTTCTCCAGGAATCATGGACCAAGGCTGGAACATGTAATTTCAAATTGGGCTTCTAGAATCAGTTCTTCAGGCTGTGCTTTCTTTTCCAATGTTCTAGAATAGAAGGCTGTGCTTCCTCTGTCAATGTTCTTTGATGGAAGATAGAAGGCTGTGCTGTGCTTCTTTTCCAATGTTCTAGAATAGAAGATAGAAGGCTATGCTTCTTATCTTATCTGTTATCATGAAAGATAAGAAGGTGGCTGTGGAATGTGGCTGCTGTGATCTTGGATCTTGATGTCTGATGTAAGGCTGTGGCTGTTGATCTTATCCTTTCCTTATTAGTAAAGATAAGGATAAGTCAGCTATTATCTAATCCTGTAATCTGATAAGGCCTTGTCCCTTCATTACTGATACTGTAAGCTGGGTTTGATGGTGGCAGGGGATATGATGGGGGAAGGAGTAGCTAGAGGGTGGCGAAAATATGTTGGAGTCTGAGATAAGGGGGACTGGAATGGGGAGCGGAGGTCCCCGGGGAACCACGGTCCATTCATGTGGGGCCTCGGTTCTTCCCCATTGAAGGGGTAAACAAGAGCTGGGGGCGATGGGGAGGTATCGAGATAAAGATTCGTGTTTGAGGGAGCAGGGCTGACTGGGTTCCCATTGAGAGGGAATAAGGGTCGAGTAGGTGTCGGCATGTACTGCGAATGGTTCAGGGGATCAGCGGCCGATGCGCGAAGCCGATGCGCGTCACATACCAATGATATGGGCATTCGCGTGCCCACGTCTTCCTCCTTGCGTAGGTCGTTATCGCGAGCCGGGGGCCTAACGGTGATGCGTGGGAGCATCTGGGCGACAGCGTTTGGGACGACGGAGGGCGTTGGGTATGGCTGATAGCGCGGGCGGGCGCTGTTACGGCGATTCTCGCGGCTTGGGGGCGAATCCGGGGCTAAAAAGGTATTCGCGGCGGTCTGTACTGTTATTAGAGCCGAAAATGGGGCCTCGTCTGTCAATTCGCTCGCCACCGGGGCGGCGTATTCATCCATGAGGACATGGGGGTCTAGCTGCGTGGCGGGCAGGTCAGTGTTGGGGGTATTGGGCATACAGCGGCTTACCCATCCCTCAGTCCATTCCCAGCCCTCAATTGGGGCATCGGGATCTCCTCCCACTCCTCCGGGGATGCCGTTGTCGCTGCCGTAGACGGACAAGGCAGGCGAGCAAGGGGGCGTTGAGAGGGTGCGCGAGGAGGCACGGGTTGAGGTGGCGCATGGGAAGCGGGTTGAGGCGGCCGACGGCAACACGGGTGCCGTTGGGACTGGGAAAATCGACGGGATTCGAGGGGATGGGTCGAGTGTGGACCGTACAGTCGATACGACATCCTCCTGGGATGCTGCCGGGTCAGAAATGAATGAGAGCGGGGGAGGCGTTACTGGATAAAACTTAAAGAACAGATGCCCCATCCGTAACGACGGAGGGGCTCTGGATGAAGCTACGGCGGCCAGCGTCGTGTTGAGGAGGACTCCATGTTCGAATGGAGTCCCATATCGATCCCGCTGGGGGGGGAATCGATATCCGAGGGGCGAAACGAACAAGTAACGCGCGGCCAAGGGCCAGTCTTCTGTTTGGTCGGCAAGTGCCGAGATGATCGTCCGTGCCGCATTTGGGTTTAAGTCATCAGTTACCCAATCAACAGCAGTGGGCAGAGGAATATCATTGATTAAAAATTGCGGGGAATTATCCTCCATCCCAGAGGGTTCACTGGCATCCTCCTCTGAGGCTCCAGTTATATCTGGGACTTGGCCATTGTTCTCCAAAATTGAATCCACTGTATCCTTCTTTGGAGTGTAAGAATCACCTGCTATTGAGGACAATGCTACTTCTATGGAAGCCTTAAATTCTTTAATTCCAGTGGGAATATCAGTTGAGGCATCAGCTGAGGTATCAGCTCCTGGTGCAATACTGTGGGAACTGTCCAAATTGGGGTTGTCTGACCCAATTAATTTTGTTGCCAAGGATTGCATAGGTCCAATTTCTTGATTATCTTCCTGAGAGGCTTGTAAAATATTAGTTAACCCAGAGGTTGAGTCCTCACATGGTGCAGGCTCATCTGGGGCTGGCAATTTAAGTCCGAAGAATTTTACCTCATTATTGTATGCTTGATTAGAAATTAATTCCTCATTAATTCCAAAGGGGTCTATATCAGGATCTTCAAGGCTTGATTCAGCTGATTCTAGCAGTGGTAAGGATGCATACTTTCTGAGCCTAGGAGGTACTATGCTTGTTCTTTCCATAAGAGTGGTACAATCATCAGCAAGATTGTCTTCAGAGGGAGTGACTTCAGAGGCAGTGATGGATAGGACTTGTTCATGTCTCCTAAATGGAGGGAAACGTTCAGTGGCTACCATCATTTCATATTTAGCTCCAGGGTCTGTGGGATCCTTGAAGACTAAGTATGTGCCTTCAGACCTTTCATCAATGGTGACAAAATTGCCTCTCTGCCAGGGTCTTCCAAGTAGTAGATCAAAGGGGACTGACTCTCCTATGAACAAATCTGCATAGGTCAAGACACCTTCACAGGTTAAGGGAACATTTGGCACTAAACCTGTAAGAGTTCCTACTCCTCCATTGGCATCATTCATAGTTAATTTCTTGGCCACATCAACTGGTCTGCGAATGCTGGCTTTCCAAATTTCCTTGTTAACCACATTCAATTGAGATCCTGTGTCAATGATGGCTGTGATGGGACGTTCATCACACTCCATACGAAGCTTGATCAACAGTCCCCATTCACTGGGCCTGAATGCATTTGCCACAATAGGATTCCTAGGGTTCTTCCTTTTGACCATGTCAATGAGTTGTTCTGTTAACTCCTTGGATGAGGCTAGCACTTCTCTAAAGCGAAGGGTGACTGGTGTATCCAGTATCTGATTGACCACTTGTGTGTTACCAATAGTGGTTGAGATTTCAGACTGTCTCACCGGTGCCTTTGGGCGAGGTGCAGTCTTCTCAGGGCTGGCTTTAGCATTCTTGGATTTGTTGGTGATATCCTGCATTTCGATGTCCTCATTGATAGGTACCATTCTAGGTACTCTAGCATCAAAAGGGATTGGCTGCATTTGGCGTATTTCTTCAATGCGAGTAGGTGCATTTCCTTTGGGAGCATTGGCTGCTGTGGGGGCTTTGCCTTGGTTGAGTCCCTGCATTGAGTCTGGATGCTGCAGAGAAGCAGGCTTAGCAGTAGTTGCTGCCTTGGGCCTCACATTCTCTTTGTCTTTATCCCTGTTTCTTTGTCTTGCAGGTGGATAAACTCCATCAAATGCATCCTTTCTGGCTGCAGTGATCTTGTGCTGCCCTCTGTCTGCAGCCATTATCTGTATGTCTTCTCTCATATTAGGTTCATTTATAGTGGCAGGGGAATAAAACATATCCAATTCATCTTCTTCAGCATCTGACTGATAATAGTCAGAGAAAGTTTCTTGGAGAGCATAAAAATTGGCTTGCAGAGATTCTGGTGAGAGGTGTTCCAAAGCCTGTATAAATGTCTCCCCCATTCTACGACGAATGGGGGAACCATCACTGTTGAGTAGCTTTCCAAGAGGATCTCTTATTAGAGTTCCTGACTTTAATAGCTCCAGGATTCTTGGGCAAGTCTGCATTCCATGGCCTTTCATCCCACAACCATAGCAGGTCATGGGCTCACGCACACCCATTTCAGAGTTGAGTGTGGTGTTAGCAGTTGCTGGTCTTGCAGTGGTGACTTGAGGTCTGGGAAGAGGTCTGGGTTGTGAGTGCAAGGCAGGTGCCTTGACACACTGTGCTACATCTGGGTCAAGCTTGATTGCCTTGTAGTAGGCCATACTATAGCGATGGTCTTCCAGTGAGAGGTTCCCCATCTGCTTGATCAGGGCTTCAACCTCATCCTGGACAGTCTTGCCTTTCTTCTCTGGTCCTTTCTTTGCCTTGTTCCTGTCCAAATCCTTCTTGTTAAGCTTCTTTGGGGCTTCTTCATCAGTGTCTGCTTTACTCCTGTGCTTCTTCCTCTGGTCTTCCAATTTCTTCTTCCAATACTTGATGCCATAATCAGAGTTACTTTCTTCCTCTGAAGATTCATCACTGGATGAGTCTGAATCATAATCCCTCCTTCTTTCAGGGATCTCATCATCAGAGTCTGCCAGATTGATGTCAAAGCGGTTTCTTTCAAATAGAATTTCTGCAACCTTAGTGACTTTGTCAATTGGGAATGGTTGAGTTACATCCAGAGGTGTGGAACCAGTAATGAGCCTAAGCTCAATGCGATGGCGCAGGTTCTTATTGATTCCAGCCCAGAAATATGCAGCTTTGTCTTCTGCAGAAATCTTCTTCTTGGCTTCAAGCCATCCTGCAATAGTGACAAACTTGCGTACATATCTCTTCCACCTGGTGAGTGTGTTTATTTCTTTGTGTTTCCAACTGCGGGTCAGAGTCAACAGGTCTCTGGTGATGTAATGGGTTTCTTTGAAAGCAGCATCAAAGTACTTCATGAAGTCTGCTTCCAGCTGGGTCCAGTCTGGTGTTGTGAAGCTTTCCAGAGCTTCAACTAACTTGACAACCTTTCTAGAGCAATAGTCTATAACGCGGTCACATTTCTCAGCTTCTGAGAGACCATAGGTCTTACAGACCTGATTATAATGTCTGAGGAAGCGTTTGATGTCTTCATGGCTTCCAGAGAATTTATAGGGTGCCCCTTTTTGCCCCAAGAGAGGCATCATATCTGGGGTAAGTGATGTAACCATTGTGATGGTTGAATGGGAATGTAAATGTGGTTGTTGAGAATTGGATTATTAAGAGGTGTTTAATGATGAACCAACCCCTCGCAGTGGGCTCCAATTATGTTGTTCGTGAGAAAAGTTTATATGAAAAAACTAATCTGCACCAAGGGTTTCCGGAGTGCGACTTTGATCGGGAAATTACCTTGTTGTTCTTCAGGGGATGGTAAGCAACTGTTAAACACCTAAGGTCTGTGCTCAACAACTGTGTTGTCTGGGAATTGTCCTAAACAAAGGTTAGTGTAGTCAAGATAACAGTGAACAGCTACCTTGAGTAAGTTTAAGTCAAGCTATATGACTTAGAGGATGGGTGAACAGTGAGGTCTTTCCTACACAAGGTAAAGACTTTGAGGATATACACAAGCAAGAGTGACAAGTGTTGTGTATGATGAACAAGGATGGGATGAGCAAGAGATAGTGGAAGTCAAACAAGTGTGTGTGACAAAACTATCTAACAGAATGTGACAATAATGAAAGTATGAGACAATAAAACAGTCAAGAAGTATTGATGATCAAGGTATCTGACAATATTCCGAAGCTTCAAACGCACATTGGCTACTGGTTCAGAATATGTACTGGGATATCTTGGTGAAGACCAATATATCTTGAGATAAATGACAATAGTAACGGCACTATGTCACAGAATATTTCCCAAACTAGTAATAAAAGAGTATCAATATATCAGATATTGATAGATCAATTAAGACTATCTGATTTGAGAAGGAATAGCAAGCAAGAATAAGACTGGAACTGTAACTGAATTGGTATACTAGCTACTACAGAAGTAGTTAGATACTAAAGGGGTGAATCAAAGGATGATTGGAATGGGGGATCAAGTTTGACTTGGGAGGGATCAACTTTTGACTGATGTCTCCTGCAGAAACTGGGCCCTATTTATACCTTTTCAACTACAGGAGTCATTCAGAGTCATAGGATGGAATATGAAATGAGTGTACAGGTTAGTGAGTCATAACTGGTCATAGTAGAGTAATATGAAATGAGGGGGCATAGGGTGAGTAAGCATTGGAAATAGGGGCATAGGTTTGTGAGTCAAGAGGAATCACAAGGGAGTAATTTGAAATGGGGCATAGGGTGTGCAAGCACATAAAAGGCAAATGGAAATTGGGGCATAGGTTTGTGGGCATATAAAAGGGCAATTGGAAATTGGGGCATAGGTTTGTGACTCATGCAGAGTCAATTACTGAGAATCATATGGTACTGTGAGAAAGGATGGGGGCATAATTGGTCATGATGGTGTCATAATGGTGTCATAAGGTGTCATAATGGGGTCATAAGGTGGGGCTGCTGATTGATCAATGAGTTATCTGAGGGGAGATGAGCCACTGGCTGATCTTCTCTAAGATCTGGGGTGGTCTATGGTTCTCCAGGAATCATGGACCAAGGCTGGAACATGTAATTTCAAATTGGGCTTCTAGAATCAGTTCTTCAGGCTGTGCTTTCTTTTCCAATGTTCTAGAATAGAAGGCTGTGCTTCCTCTGTCAATGTTCTTTGATGGAAGATAGAAGGCTGTGCTGTGCTTCTTTTCCAATGTTCTAGAATAGAAGATAGAAGGCTATGCTTCTTATCTTATCTGTTATCATGAAAGATAAGAAGGTGGCTGTGGAATGTGGCTGCTGTGATCTTGGATCTTGATGTCTGATGTAAGGCTGTGGCTGTTGATCTTATCCTTTCCTTATTAGTAAAGATAAGGATAAGTCAGCTATTATCTAATCCTGTAATCTGATAAGGCCTTGTCCCTTCATTACTGATACTGTAAGCTGGGTTTGATGGTGGCAGGGCACCATCCCTTAGTGCTTGGGGCTATATTCCTGATATTATTCACTTGTTGTCCTGGCTATTGAGAGAAGGGATACTCCTGTTGGAATTGGTAACGTCGTACATTTATTCATTGACTATGTTATTCGGTTGTATATGCGTTTATCTGATCTTATCAGATAACTACTCTCAAGGACTATCTTCGTATGTAATATTCATTACTCATCGGAGAGTATCCGGGTCTGCCCGTGAGGGGCTTCTGCCATTGGCTAGTTTACATCATTAGTCATCGCTGTAGTTTAGTATATATACTTGGTATCCGATGTAGTAGACACTCCATCGGATTATTACAAGTTCGTATCAGACCTTCTACAGTCTCTTAGTATACGTCTTTTGGGTTCCCAGAGACGTTACTTAAGTGTTGGCTAACGCTACCATCGACCGTATAATCCGCATTCTAACATAATCCGATACCACCTGCTCCGGTTCCTCCGCTATGTCTACTACTTCGTCGTCACGATCGTCTGGCTCCCGTGCCTCTCGACCCTCTGTACCGTCGTACGACTCAGCGCAAGAAGCCGAGCAAGCCGTTATGCTCGAACTTGGACGCGATCCGGCTAATCGATCCGCAGATGCTATTTTCACGTATTTCCATTCGATTATCCTCATCATCATCGCCTACGTTCGCCTTCTTTCGCAACAACTCGGACAGAGACTCACGTCTATCGAACTCGCGCTTGAGAAGCGCGTTGATGCTACCGACAACGTCGTCTCCCTCCTCGATACGAAAGTCAAGGCGCAGGATGCCAAGCTCGCGACCGCAGTTCGTACTGCTCTCGCTGCCTCTGCTCCTACGCCCTCCGGTGCCTCAGCCTCTGGTTCATCGACTCCATCGACGACTACGCAACGCACCGCTACTCGTGGCCAGTCGGCACCATCTACCGCCGCCACTCAAGGCTCCTCTGGACGCTTACTTAAGTGCTCCAAATGTCATGCCCGCGGTCATCACGCTGATGACTGCCGTTCCTCGAACCCTGCTGCCGTACGTCGCCGAGTTTCACAGAATAAGAAGTTGAGGGGAGGTCAGCGTTTTGACGCTTCAGCACTTACCCCATCCAACCTCTCCCTTCTCCCCTCGCTCCCCTCGGCAGCACCTACTCTTTATGCGCCGCCAACAACCTACGTACCGGGCCCCGCTCCAACCGTCATCGCGGAGGCCGCCGAGCTTCGTCGGCGCATAGCGCAATCCAACCGCGACAGGCGCCGCAATCGTGCGCGCACCTCGACCCCCACCTCCTCGTCTAAGTAGTGATGGATGTACTCCGTTAAGGGGAGGTGTTGGAATTGGTAACGTCGTACATTTATTCATTGACTATGTTATTCGGTTGTATATGCGTTTATCTGATCTTATCAGATAACTACTCTCAAGGACTATCTTCGTATGTAATATTCATTACTCATCGGAGAGTATCCGGGTCTGCCCGTGAGGGGCTTCTGCCATTGGCTAGTTTACATCATTAGTCATCGCTGTAGTTTAGTATATATACTTGGTATCCGATGTAGTAGACACTCCATCGGATTATTACAAGTTCGTATCAGACCTTCTACAGTCTCTTAGTATACGTCTTTTGGGTTCCCAGAGACGTTACTTAAGTGTTGGCTAACGCTACCATCGACCGTATAATCCGCATTCTAACAGCTGGTGATCGCCACACGGCCGCAGCAGCTCCAACATTTGTGAGTGCTCTCGACGTCCACCTATATGATCGCTTTGGATTTGATTGGGATGACACCAATCGCTTCGAGGGTCCCATACCGTCAAGTGCTGAATGGGAACGGACACTCAATATTTTGCAAGATACTCACTCCCAAGTGGCCCATAAATACAAGGGCCCAATCTTCGACTTCGTCACACGTTTGATCCGTGACCCTCTGGACACATCGCTAGCCTTGTCATGGGATCTCAGTTTGTCGAGTCTTAGTCCACTACATGAACGGCGAGAACATTATCTGACAATTGAGGTGAGAGCGATGAAGGACAATAAAGAGGACAAAATGTATTTTCTCCAAGCCACAAAGGCTACAGCAAGTGTTGATTGGCTCCTTGCAGTGGACAGTCCAGCCACTGCCCTGCAATGCATCCGCACATGCAAGGATGTCACGGAAGCTGTTCGTTACCTTGCCAAACGAGGAATCCCCTTCAACACTCTTAATTCCTCCTCTGTGCCTTCACACCCACCTCGATCAACAGGCCCCCCCACCATCTCTCTTGGTGTGCGTGCAGAGAATTATCAGCCTGACGCTATTGATTACGCTGCTTATGAAGCAGCTTGAGATTGTTTTCTCCGTTCTTCACATGCACGTGCAGCCATCCTCAAGGGTGGTATTGTCTGGCGCCTTGCAATGGAATTCATAAGCCCTGGATGCGTTCTTACTGGCCCCTCTGATGAAGCCCCTTCCTGTGGGAAAGTATTTCAGTTCTCGGATGGCAGTACTTTCTGTGATGATCGCCTCACCGAAGATGAGCTTGACCTCATATGTGGGGTATATAGAGTATATACTGGTGTGTGCACTTGACATTCAACCTACCACGTGTTTAATGCAATTATATAGGATCAGGCCAACAGGTCTCCCACCTTTCATGGTGGCCGAAGCACTCGACTTGGCAGAAGAGTCTTTTCAATGTCGGACACTGGACTCCTACTGCTGAGGATTGGTTTCAGAAACATCTCGAACTTATCCAGCAGAATAAGGCCCCATGTAGGAGTGCTGGAAGGTGGTATGAATCCCTTCCGAAGCGTGGAAAGTCGCTGCAGTTGGCTCAGAAATTATATGATGCAGCAGGCCTATTCATAAAAGGGGAGTTGTTTCGCTAGTTTGTTGTTCTTGCCCCTCCTGTCCTCTTTCTAGCGCGCGTCCACTTTCTCCGACGGTGTAATTTTTTTTGGTCTATACTGATATAAAACTGTCTTCGATGCTTAATTTTTGAGGAATCATGTAAAGTTTGGCGAACTGGGGAAACTTCGATACAGCAATGGTCACCAAGGGTCTCCAAAGCAGGCGATATTTGGCCTGGCTGTCGTTCGAAAATTGTCCAAATCTGAGCTCAAACATGATAAACCCAACACCACCAGATCAAAGTCGGAACAGAAAAATGCACTGTCTGTATCTGCAAGGGTTCAGGCACAGACAAGCAACTCTCCCCATTTTCCGCCTCGAGCTTAACCACAGCAAGCCAAATCTGCTCACTCTCGGGATTGCAACGAAAGCGCGTTCAAGGACCTCTCGTGCCACAGCTCATCGCACATGTCACGTGATCGACTGGGCGTCCCAACGTGACTGTGACCTCTGTGATATGTGACCTTGTGACCTCTTTCAGTGAACTTACTCCTGACCGCCCATGCTGCAGCGGTAAATCGGTAAGTTTCGAGGTAAAGTCCGCCAAGTCAGCCAAGCGGACGGGTGTCATGACCTAACTAACCTCTAACCTGCCACCATGGAAAGCTTGGCTGCCATAAGCCATAGCACTTCGTCTTGGGGGGCAATGGTGTACAGCTCGGCTCAGCATGGTATCAAGCAACTCCCTTGAAAATGATGGTAGTGATCTGGAATGGGTATATGTAATAAAACATAGGTAATGTACTTGTTCCCATAAGCCCTCTCCAATTCCACAGCCTTTCTCCACAAGCTTTTCTTATCGGGATAAACCTTCAAAGCATATGCCAGAACAGCCCTCACAGTCCCAACCATTCCCTTTGTCTGCGCACTCTCTGCATCTCCAACCCAGGTCTCCAAGCGATCCTCTTCTTCCAACTCCAATGCTACCGTTGCTCTCACGATAGCCTCGCATGTGCGCGATGAGCCATCTCCCTCACAGCGTTCCGCCTGCGTTAATGACACCTGGTGCCGCCGTAGTTCCTTCACACCCGCCTCGATTGTCCTGTCGACGACCTCGAGCTCCTTTTCCCGCTGCTCTATCTTCTCCGTCCATAGTGGCTTCCTGCTTGAGGAGGCAACCAGCTGCGATTCAGATCTCGTGCATGGTTGGCACAGATTTGCAAGCTTTGTCCAAACTGCTTCGGCAGGGTCTGGTGTCTCGAGGTGAGCCAGAGCCAGCCACAGACAGTGGGATGACTTCAACTGTGTGGGAGAGGAGAATGCGTGCATCGGTAGGGGAGGATTCTAGATTGATGGTCTCTATCCAAAGGTGAACGGAATTAGGAATGTGTTCAAGGGCTAGATTAGATGTGAGTTAGTTATTATTCTTGATCACATCGTGCCAGAACGTTACATTTTCTCAGGACGCGCTTGTTGGCTTTTACGTCTAAATTTGCAGCAGCCAGCCAAATTTTGACCTCCATGTTGTACCGCATTAGCTAAGATAACTTTGGCATCATCATTGTTCTGGGTTTAAATCAATAGATGGAGAAGCAGATTGGAGGGACCGACATGAAGCCTTGCAGCTTCCAGCCAGACATCACTTTTTGGACATTGCTCACACCCAGCATTGATGAGTTTCCTTGCAGCCACCATTCGTCTAGCATGCTCTTCCAGACAGGCAGCTGCAATCCAACCTAGTGTGTGCTTCAGATTCGACTCAACAAGTGAGTCAAAAAGCATACAACGCTTGATATCACCAATTTCCATGTCAGTGTCTTTAAAACAACACTGTTGAGTGAAGTAAGGCAGCCTTTCAGTCAACGGAAGTAACTCAACCAGATGTTGTGGAGGTTCCAGATATCTGCGGAAATATCTCTACGGCATTTTTTCCGAGTAAGATTTCCGACCTCAGGGATGAACAGTTCTCCCATTCATCGTCCGTTAAAATGGATAGTCTACATTTGGGGTCTGCAAACTGTTGTTGAATTTTGGGCTGCACCGCTCGATGTTTCGCAATTTCCGCAAGAGCTTCCCTGTTGACAAAAGAAAAGGACAAAAATGGGTAGTTGGATTCTAGATAGACTGGAAATTGATCAGAAGACCACGCCTACATGCCCTCCAACGCGCATCCATTACTTGGTCAACCTCCTCATAAATCATGTCAGCTTCCTCATCATATATTGTCCCTGCAAAGAGTCCATATTCATTATCTGGGTGGATCAACTTCGGCCTCCTCGCCACGGCAGGCTTGCACCCCTCTGGTAAAAGAAGGGGGACATAAGGTTGGCCATCCATCGACAGAGAGATTGATGTGAGGCAGATCCACACGATACTGTGAAATTTTGGGGGAGCCATTGCTCCCTGATATAAAAGGAAAGGGTGCTGGGTTACATGACAGCTCCTGGGGGAGCCGCATAGAATAAAATTTATTATTTTCACTGGGTTTCACCAGCAAGACATTGAATGAATGAGTTAATATCTTCCGGTATTTGTATCCGCTCATCCTCGTGAATCTCCAGCTCCTCAAGTTCTTGAACCCAACCCAGACTGTCAGTAAAGTTGAGACCTCTTCCCTGCTGAATGGAATGCTTCAAAAGTTGAAGTAAATCCATTAATTCAGGTGAAATGCGATTCCGTCGCGCTGTCATAGTTTCCTTGCTTGATGAGAAGACTCTTTCGCAAGGGACTGCTGATGCTTGTATTGGTAATATATCCATGGCGAGCGGAAAGATTCTTCGATAGCGAAGTTGATTTTCCTTGTTGAACCATATTAAACATGAAAAAGAATACACTTGCAACTAGTGTTACATACCTGCCAGTATATTAGACCCTTTGTTGCCGGCTGGGCATCACGAAGGTACGCTGCAACTTTGACTTCGACGGCATCTTGGGGCTGCAGGTAGCCCTTGGCCAGATTCTAGCGATTTGAGGACGTCTTTGACCCAGGCAGGATCGTCGTCGCATGAATTACTGCTTGCGTGGAAGAAGGCGAGGCCAAGAGAGCACATTGCCATTAATGGCGCAAAGGCATCACGAGCTCTCATGGCAGACTTTCGCGCAAAGGCCTCGGTGCGGTGAGTGCGGAGATAACTGTAGTGTGTGGGGTGGGGGAAATCATGCTTCATGGGAACCAACTTTTAGGTAAAATTTAGCCGCTGCAGTAGGGGGTGATCCCATCGTGGAGGTGAGAGTACAAAGGCGAGCTGTCGATATTCGGACATAGCCCAATTCAAAGAAAACGTATGTCGGGGGTCTGGGTCGTCATTACACAACAATACAGGCCCTGGGAAGGTCGACAACGGTGCAACATTCGGAGAGTGACGACGTAGCCATCCAGGATAAGCGTGGTGACATCGACAGTTTTCTGTCTCTTGAACGTGGACGTGGACGTGGACATGGTGATTGAGCGTCAAGACAAGGGCAGAAGGGTGAGGGAAGACGGCGTAGGAACCGAGAATTCGTGCGTGCGAGGTTTCTTGAAATAAGTCGGGACGACCTTGCTAGTACTTTGTACGGGTGAGACGGCGTAGGACATAGAATC
The DNA here is from genome assembly GCA_963555575.2 of Hygrocybe coccinea. Taxonomy (NCBI): domain Eukaryota; kingdom Fungi; phylum Basidiomycota; class Agaricomycetes; order Agaricales; family Hygrophoraceae; genus Hygrocybe; species Hygrocybe coccinea. The sequence goes on from OY742000.1 coordinate 2,112,146, forward strand.
CGCGCGAGAAAGGGAGGACGGGACAATCTTGCTGGTACTTCATACGGGCAAGAGACGGCGTAGGGAGCGGGAAATCCACGCGTGCAAGGTTTCTTCAGAGTGGTCCGGGCGACGCAGTCCCACTGGTACTTTGTACGGGTGAGATGGACGGAGAATCTTCACGAGTACTCGGTACGTGCAAAGTTGGAGGAAAGAGGAATTCACGGCTCGTGATGAGAATCAGGAGGAGACGGACATAGGAGAAATCGCCAGAGATAATGAGGGAAGGCTCTCTACGACTCAGTCGCGGAGAGCAAGGGACTGCCAGGTAGGTCCATGAAAGCCGACAGGAGGAAACGCATCTCTACGACTCAGTCGCGGAGAGAATGGGCGTTAAGAATTCAAGTTGTGGCGGGCAGTTTTCGTCCCGAAATTCATGGGAAATTCATGTGATCCGACGAAAAATACCGTTGGAGTGCCATCGACTTCTAACATTCATCCATCGTCAGTGCTGAGCACCGACGAAATTCCGGCTTCCCATCGCTCACTCACCCATTCCCAAGCGCATCCAGACATGATGTCGGATTTCTTGTGACTCGCCGTTCGACTCCCCTGCGTCCTAGGTCACCGCGCATTTCGGTTTAGACACATCCTCGCACCAGGCTGCACCGCCTCGTACCCATTCCTGCATCGGTCCGTCACTTCACTGCTGCTAATCACCCGCGAAGTTTTCCCGAGCCTCTCATACCGCGATCCCTTACCTAAAAATGCTGAGTCTTCGCCAATCCCAATCCCTGCCATGTTCCCTGGCTCTCCGACCTTTTGATCTCCATCGTCGATTCATGTTTAACCTCGATATATGCGGACAGTTTCTTACCCGATATCATCACCTCTACCGCTCACAATCTTTTGCTGGTTTGTTACCGCTACCCTTCCCAACCAAGTTGTACAACTGGTTTATGCATAGTTCAGTCTTCACTTATCTGTTCATGCTCTGTAAATACGAAAAGTCAAGAGAAGTCGGAGATAGTCTCCGAACATCAAAAATTTGTACTTAAAAAAAAACGGCAATTCCGTCAAGAACAGTCAAGAACGCGTCATATGTGCATGCATCGAATTTCAAATTTGCAAATGTGTCGGGACTGAAATTCAGTTAACGTTTTTTCAGCTCATTTGCCTGCAATTGTCCATTCATCGCCTCCCGCGAGTTATACTGCTAGCACAGGTTTTGGGATAAAAAAGGATTATGATGGCAGTCCATGTCTCATCATCAGTTTGTATGCCTTTGTTTCATGCGATCTCAGTGTTACCCGTTAGACTCAAGGAAGTGTTAAAAAAATAGATTTAGTCAGGTCTTAGTCACCCAGACTATTTCTTGACTTTTCGTGGCTTTCATTTTACAGAGGTTCACGGTTCACGCCAGCCGTCTTCGTGGTCACCGTCTCCCCATTTCTCTCCGCAAGCTTTTCCGCCTCCTGCATCAAGCTTTCCAACTTGGCCTTCATCACTTCATGGCTATCCAACGGATTTCTCCAACTCTCTCTCTGGTATGGTCCACGTGCATGCAGCCCGCCCCTCCATGGACCATCTAGAGGTGGCCATCTGCGTTCTAGTAACCATCTGAAGTCCTGCGAATGCTGCTCCTCGGTAAGCAATCCGTCTTGAAATTTGATCGAACAACCTCACCTGTGGTGCAAGGTTTTGGTACAGAAAGATAACGACGACTATCATTATCACACCTCGGGCAAGGGAGTTGAATGCGGTTTGAATCGTCAACTCCTTGCTTTCCACTTTTCGAACATGCTCGTTACCATGCTTTCGCACCCAAAGGCAGATAGAAATCTCTCCACAGTTACTAGATGATGCAGACACTATTGTCGAAGCGCCTTTCCTCTCGTGGGTCTGTGGAATGGTCGTGTTCCAATTTCGTCAGTAGTGCAAGCTACAAAGCCACACACCGTTAGTGTTTGTACCATGCCTCGATCTCCATGGCGCAAGACGTGCAATGGCAAGCCGGACTTCCTGTCAAATACATAAACCGCCCTGTGGTCGCTCCCACCCACAACCACTTTGGAATCCTCACCGAAAGCGACTTGCTTTGGGAGTTTTCGGCTCGGTGCACCAGTTGGGAAGTTGCGTTTCCATCCCCCGTTGTCAAGTTGGTACAAGTCAAATCCTGTTGTTACGCTATCGACCACAAATTGATTGCGCGAGGAATTCACCGCAGCACTGCCACTGCTCCGCATCAGCACGTTTCATTCTACCTCCCACCATAAACCCAAGTACTCACATCATTCCGCCAATTTCCCAGGTCGACAACGTCGTTCCATCATCCCCTCGAAGGGTATGCCTGACAGAATGTGTGATCTTCAGCCAGTGTTGAGAGAAGTGCAGTGAGTTGATGAACACACAGTTGACCGTTGAATAAACCGAATACGTATACGTCTTTGGCGGTGTTGGTGACGAAGCCGACTGCAATTGGTACGGTGGTGTCCAGACGTATAGAAAAAACCGAATGCAGATCCCCTTTGGCGTCAACTTTGAAAACTTGGACCACTCTGTCTCGAGTGCCTACTGCAATGCGCGTGTGATTTTTGTGCGATTTGTCACTAGTGATGCAGGTGATTTCTCTTCCAGTTGTGAGGCGTTTGAGGCATATTTCATTAAATGAACCCTAGGGTGAACTTTCGGTAAAGGAATCAACCGTGACAAAAGATCACTACCTCTTGAGGGGCCTGTCGCCATATTGCAAAATATCCGAGGCCAGTCCCATAACACAGTGTCTCACGTGGATCATCTCTCCGAGTGAGCCAAGCGACGCAGCTGATTGGGCCGCGCACGCCTTGGCTCTGCGGCAACGAAATCAGCTGACTGTTGGCCTTCAAATCCCATATTCTGATGCCGTCTCCACCTAAGCAAGTTGTGAGTTCTATCTCTTACCGATCGCTACGTTCAACTGTGGCGAGTGCTTACCACCACTTCCTAGGAGATTTCCAGTTGGTGATACTGCTACCGAATAAATTGCGTCAGTGTGACCCTTGAGACGGGTCATGAGTGTATAGGAGTTGGCTGAGGACATATTTACAGAAAGAATACTGGGCGAAGCATTACCGCCTCCATTATATCCATTATAACATCCCAGTTTCTCACTCTTATAAACGTCCCTGAGTACGACAAGACTTATTTGGCGACTCATAAAGACTCGGTAAGGTGTCTAATTGTTACGATTATGCGATGTTCCCTGCTTCTCATTCTTACACTCGTCCCTGAGCAGAACAAGGCCGTATATTCGGTGACTCATACCGAGTGACTCATACAGATTTGTGACTCAATCTCCTCATTCTCAGATGTGCGCAGTACTTATAATGTGGAGCGAAATTTGTTGATCCAATCTCTGGATGTCGAAAGCCATTGCACCTTTCTTTGAGCCCGGCACTCCCCCTCCTCCGTTGCCTCTGCTCACATGTCAGACAGACCTTACCTACTTGCCTCTTCCCTCCCCTACTATTACTGCGAATCTAGAGTTACTTCCCAGCCATGAAGTGGCCCGATGCAAAGGAGCAAAACCCCAGGGTGGTTCCCGCATCACAAGCCGTGCTCGTTCCGCTTCACACGCCCGCTCCTCTACACCATCCTTCAGACGGCCAGCATCAGTGAAGAAGACATTTTCCACCTCAACAACTATCCCCACAACCCTGACAACTTTCCCCGACGCTGGTGGCGTTCGGTCCATGTCCCCCTCTAGCTCTGAGCTGTTGGATATTACTGAGTCGTCCTCTGGCTCCGAGTTGCCAGGAGACGAAGATGAGCTGATCCCCAAGCCAGACGGGGAACCTGGCTGTCCGAACCGTGGTGGTTACAATGTCCAGAAAGCTCTTGGGTGGGACTCGAAGGGTTTCCGGAATTTGCAGGTATGTTCTTCACCTCTGACAAACGCCACTGGGATCTGATTTCCTAATAAAAAAATACGTGAACAAATTAGTAGAGGATCATCTGGACATCAGGAGGAGTTATCTGTCTCAGAACGAGAACATCCGCCAACGAGTTCGCGCTGAGGTAAAATCGCCACCTGATACCATCTAGTTTCAGGTTAATGCATCTTTTCCAGGCGACAAATGCCTTCCCACAACTTACCCGCTATCAAAACTGCTGGCCGGTCAGCGATCTCATGATGATGCGTTTGAAGGCTACGTCGCGCCGCGAGAGGTTAAGAGCAGATGCGATGAAAAGAAATGGCAAAGGCAACTAACGGCGAACGTAACATAACTAGATTTCAGTTCGTTACTTAAATACGAGTTTGGCGACCTCCCCTCCCATAGTGAATGGATACACAATACTGTGGGCCCAAACCGCTGAAATGAGGTGAGCGTGGTCCAGAGCGGCCAGAAAATGAAAGATATGTACTTTACAATGTAGTCAATGGCCATACGCTTCGTCCACCATTCCTTAACAGAACCCCTGAGCTCGCTTGCAAGTTTGGCGACCTCCTCTTCCACAGTGAACGGATACGGATGTACATTGCAACGTACACATCTCACCGCTCTGGGTCATGCTCACCTCATTTTAGTGTTTTGCGCCCATTGACAACTATTTTGGGGTTGTGGTTTCTCCGTTCGATTTCGCATACACCTTTGCTCACTTGAAATGTCTCTGTCGATCCGGAAATCGATAAATTACATTGGCTTCAGTAGCACCTAGTACAAAGGCATTTGACTTTCTATTTGCGAAACCTAAGAAAACTTGGCAAGGGTCGCCGCCGACGGTTGACACGTGCCGTGAATCTGGGAGTAGTTGGTTGGATGTCATAACGCAAAGGGTGAACAGCATACCTGGGGATCACCCAGTCCGCAATGATCGTGTCTCGTTCCCTCATGTTTACGATAGAGTGAGCGTTGCTCGAAGCCACCCTCATCACTATGGCGTCCCCTCGAAATACCACTCCAATCATCGCATTGTTGATGGGAAGGAAGCAGTGATGTTTAAAGAAGGCTATGAACCTGTAGGTGTTGGGGCCTTCTCGAACTTCCACAACACAGTCATGGACATAGGGCTGGACGGTAGCATCGTCAAGTAAAGACTCTACATAAGGATAACGATCGGCATTTCGTGTTCCATCCGCACAGCGAACCGAGGCAATTACTTGCAATGGCCGGGATTTCCTTGCAGAATACAAGCGACATCGGATCTGTACTTCACGTGTCTGCTGTCCATGTCGGAGACTGCGTGACAGGAAGACGAAACGTAAACTCACCTGCCCCGTCGGAGGAATGTAAGACCTTGAATTGACCATGGCTAGTGCTTATAATGAGAGTGGGCGATGAGATGAGAATACGTAATGAATAGCAAACACGATAATTACAAGTTCTTCCATTTATGGAAAACTCGTTCTTATAGACCCGGTTTTCAGCCATTGAGGTGATTCATCTCAGGGACTGAGGGAAAATTGTGTCCCAATATAGCAACTGAGTTTGAAATCCCTTCTAACTGGTTTCATTCCAGAATTCCAAGACTCTATTAACTTTTACACATCATGGATTCTCCCAAAACTTGCCAACAAGACTCTGATGAATACTAGCTTTACAGAAAAAAAATATGCAGGCATTCTGGTCTTCTTTGAGCTTACTGTGTGTCATTTCATGCAAGGGTATTGAGTATAGGGAGAATGACAGTTTGAATACTGAACATACAAATGTGGTAAATTCAAGCTGTATTCTATGGTATGTATGGCACACTTTTGTCCACTTAAAGCAGCTGTGAAATGTGGTATTTGAGTCTTCAGAGTGCAAACAAGTGAGGGTGGTCCAGAGTGGTGGCTGAGATTCAAGGCTGCTTAAATAAGCGAAATCCTCTCAGGCATTGAGGAGATCGTTAGGTCACTTTCATCCCCTAATATAGACCAAACTAAACTAAACATTATCCAGTGTACTAATTAATTAATTCATTCAAAGGTTATTTTTCTCAAGTACATATACAAGTCCATCCAACTCACAGCCTGTGTGGCTTCTGAATAAATTTGAGGGCAAGCAGAACATTGTTGAGCTGCTTGGGGAGTGATCTGGGGCAATACAGACAGTATATGAGAACTGGCTGTAGAAATAGGGACCCATAAAATCTGAGGAATTTAGAGTGTGTTCTACAACTGATTCTAGACATTTTCTGTCACTACAAGTAGTGGCCAAGTGGTATGTTTGAGGCTACAGAATGGGAATAAGTGGGGATGGTCCGGAGTTGTGGCTGAAATTGAAGCGGAGTTTGAAATACACAGTGAGAGCGTTCGAGCTCAGATGAATCCAAAACCTTCTGCTGCTCAACATCCCATCCCCCGATTCTGGGATCTGCTGCCAGCTCCCTGGTTCCCCTGCTGCCCCACAACTTTCCCATCTCCCTCTATTGGTTACTAACCTTCTCTAGGCAACTTTTTGGCCCCCAAAAGGCCCCTCATGTCCAGCAGCAGTGCCACCATTGTCTCCAGCAACATGGGCACATTCCGGCTGCTTGTGAGTGCCAGAGAGGGTTTCTGAGGGCAGCAGGGGATGTGGTGCACCCACCTCCTGTTGTACCAGGTGAGTTTTGCCTTTTTTTAGCTGTTCTAGATGTGACCTGACCATAGAGTGCTCACCCAGGTCTCACCCTCTCCTCCCAGCCCTCCCACTCCCTGTCCAGCACTCTTCCAGCCTCCTTTCAGCTCCCCTGTTGCCCCAGCACCTATTTTTCACCCTCTTCACTTTCTCCTGGCCTGTCTTTCACCTCCCTATCCAATTCCCCCCTTCAGTCCTGTCCTATGACTCTCATTCACTCTCATTCACTCTCCTATCACTCCCCCTCTCTTTCCTGTCCTTTATAATCCATTACCCCCCATTGTAGCCATAGTGGTAAATAATTTGACATTTTAATGAAATTAATTGGATTAAATAATAATAAATTGAAATTGATAACAACTTAACAAGAAAGAGAGAACTCATAATATCACTCAAGTAAAGTATAACTCAAGTAACATAGGGAGGCATCAGATCACTTCTGGGGGAATACTTATAGTCCATGAGATCCCCCCTAACTGCTCCTCCCACCATTTGGCTGTCCATCCTCTGGGGGTAGAGATCTGGTGTGTGGGGGGTATGAGGAGAAGGGGATCAGTATGGCATGAGGGGCCACATTGTACCACTTTTGGGGGGATCCCTACACTCCATTGGGTCCCCCCTGACTGTTCCCCATGCAGTTGGGCCATCTGTTGTCTGGGGGTAGAGATCTGGATATGGAGAGGGGGGGGTATGAGGAGGGGGGGTCAGTATGGCCTAAGGGGAAACATTGTACCATTTCTGGGGCAATATCCACAGTCCAATGGCTCCCCTCCTAATAGCTTCTCCTGCAATTTGGCCATCCATTGTCTGGGGATAGAGATATGGGTTGGGGGGGGGGGGGGGGGGGGGTATGAGAAGGAGGGGGTCAGTATGACTCAAGGGACCACTTCTGGGACCATTCTTACACTTCCCCAAACTGCTCCTCATGCCATTTTGTGGCCTGTAATCCAGGGGTAGAGATCTGGGTATAGGGGATATGAGGAGAAAGGGATCAGCATGGCTCAATGAGGGGGATCATACCACTTCCAATGTTATAGACATACTCTAATATATATCCTCTAATGGCTCCTCACACCATTTGATCCTCCAACATACAATCTGACACTGAAGATCAACTTGGCACAATGGAACAAGACTATACCACCTTTGCTGTGATAAACATACTCCAATATATCTCTTCTAATGGTTCCTCATACCATTGGGTGATCCAATGTCCAAGAATAAAGGTCTGACACTATAGGGGTGTGAGGAGGAGGATGTCAGCATGGTTCAATGAGGGGAATCATACCACTTCCAATGTGTTCTAAACAGTTCTCCAGTTTACATCAAGACAATCCAATTAGTATTTAATCTGGTAGAAATCAAATACTACCTCAAAAACCTGTTTTTTGTTTTTCTTTCACTGTTTCTTGCATATACAATTGGACCGGTAGCTCTTAAAATTCCCTAAAAAATGCAGGGATGCTTTCTAATGTGTTCTAAACAGTTCTTCAGTTTACATCAAGACAATCCAATCAGTATCTAATCCGGTAGAAATCGAATACTACCTTAAAAACCTGTTTTTTGCATGTTTTTTATGGGATTTGCACAAAACTTGCATGGAACCCGTACCCATGGCCTCAAATCCATACCCGTGGCGGGTACGGGTATGAGTCCAGGCCCCATTACCTGCGGGTATACCTGTGTCCTGCACTAGATAGAATACATGAAGAATCAACAATATGCACTCAGAGAGATGTTGAACCTCTACAATGGTCCATGTGCCATTTGAACCCTATATAAAATAGCTCAGAATTCCTCAAGACTTTTATTTAGTAGTATTCAATTATTAATAGTATTACATAATAGTATATTATATTACAAAGTAACATACCCACTGACCTGCAATGGTGGGAACAGGTTAGCTACAAGTTGGATTTTTATAACCCATACATACCTGTACCCATGGAATCTGGGGTACAGGTTATCCATACTTGTGCTATTCACTAGTGGTCATGGCCAGGACTGTCCTCATCGTTGTCCTCCTCATTGTTACCCATGAACTTATTGTCCTCATCATTCTTGGCTCTGTTATCCTTGTCATCCTTGTCATTGTTCCTGTCATCTTAGTCATCCTGGTCATCTATTCTTGTTTTTGTTGTTGTTGTGATGGTGGTGGCCATCTTGAAAAATTGGTCATTGGGTAGGAAAGTGGGACATTTAAATTTGTAAATTCATATTGGATATCAAGCTCTAAGGATATCTTCTGAATAGAGAAGTGGGCCATTAAACATAGAATTTTTAGAAATAAATTATGTAATGTTATATGTAAGATTCATTTTCTTACTTGTTGGTAAAGCACTAACAAATAATAATAACAGTGGTGATAGTGAAAACCAGAGTAAACTGTTGTATAATTGACATTCAGTCCACTACAATGTTGACTATTTGCAGACAAGTATGGTATTAAGAAGTGTAAATAACCTTGTTCAATAGCAGTAGGACTATATTTGATCAGTGGAACCCAGAAGAACTCGTTCATGCCATGCTTGCAATGGCCCACTCCCCCAAGTGACTTCATATGTGGTCAATAACGAGACCAGGGGTGACAAGTGACGGAAAAGGAATAGCGGGCAGCTGGCAGACAATAAAGCTATGCCGTTCCGGAATAGAAGGGGATGATATCCGTTATGAATAAAAGATCAGTGAACTGAGTCACTGGAGTGGGAGTAAAAGGGAAAATGACAGCGACTTGATGCATAGGCGATATCAGCAACAGACGATCAATTGTCAATGACGAGACAAATGACTACACATGACTAGCTCAACATTCCCTGTGAATCAGTCGTTGGTGAGTCACCGTAAATAGATATTACGTCATAACCTAAATAGGTAAGGGATCGAATCCATAAATCATTTCATTTCATTGGTTCGCCATGGCCCACTTCGTTCCCTCTTCCTCTCTTCGGCTGAGCCAAGGAGAGACATTCCAAGAATCTTCATTCGTATCTAGTGAACCAGTTGACCTCATGACGGAAGAACACTTCTCCATGTCGGAAGTTTCTGATGGCTTCTGCGGAATGGACCTTGATGAAAGTACAATATCAGCAGGACAAAGAAAGGCAGAGGAGCACAGAGATTTTAATTTGGTATATAGAGTCCACTCTGCCCCCACCTGCTGTTGAAATCTTGGAAGCATAAACGCCAAGTCATTGAGAAGAGGGACGAAATGTATCTGAGGAGTGAGCTGGAATTTGCTCGTTATAGGATTCGAGAGCTGCAGCTGTCATGAAAATACGTCACCCCCTATACATTTTTCCTTACTTTCCCATATTTTCATGACGATCCTCTCCAGTTCTCGGACTTACGGCTTATTTCACACCATGCAGAGCGGGGCAAAGCAATACATTTACATCCCCTCGAAGGGGACAGAACACAACGGACAAGTTACAACTACAACTCCCCTAGAGGGAGTACGACTATAAACATGTTCCCCAAAGGGGAACACTACTCTACGATAAACGGATCCTCTTCGGATCCCTCGGCCTCAACTCCGGATCCCCCGACACACCCCGTATTGACCAAGAGGGAACCCTCATCGATCATGCCCTGAACGGCATTCTCTAACGCCTTCTCGACCGCTGCCCGACAGTTCCGAGTGAACCGATCAGCAAGACCGAAGCGATAACGAGGCTGGGACTTACGATACCCCAGCCAGAGGTCGTCTTCGGAGTCCGCCCACGAGACCGTCTCGAGCGACGGCATTGAGGCTGACGGCACTGGAGAGGGGGGGAACGCATCGTCCAACGCTAGAAAGGGACCAACAATCATCAAGACATGATCAACGACCAGAAGAAGACCAAACACTCACCGTACGGGTTTTCCAATAACTCGCACAGAAGCCTCTTGTTGCGTACAGGAAGTGGGCAACACTCCGTGCGATGCTTCGCCTTCCCGCAAGCGAAACACCGACCAGTAGCCCAATACAGATCCCGATCAGCGTCCAAGAGTGAGAGGGCGTAGTGATGCATAATACAATTAACCGCGATAGGGGGGGTTGGAGAGAACAGAGCGGACGTCTTGAAGAACGTAAGACGGTGAGAAGAGTGGGGATACATCGCATGCTGAAGAACGAAGACCAAAGGACAACATGACTTTATACCACCAGCACGCCTTCACACATTCGACCCTCCGCTCACAGAATCCCACGATCCATCCACGTGACCGGAGGTTGAAACCCCCGACTCCCACGCTGTCTCTTTCTCCATCAAACCACCATCACACAGCGCCCAGACCCTTAACCATGATCGAACCAATGACCACCGCGATCCTCATCTTTTTTCTCATCCTTATTCTCATTCTGGCTTCATTACTATGGGGAATACGACAGACTTACGACATCGCCGACCCCGAAATCCCCCTAACCACCGTCGTATTCCACCGGCCTCCCACGATCGACGACGACGCGTCACACGGCAACGATAACCCTTACGACGGATGGGGAAACCGTGATGACGCGTACCACGAAGCATACGAATCCACTGACGCGTCCACACGCCGAGATGGCACGATTACGAATCGCAACAATGCCGAGGGCAATGCGATTACGAGGCAGGAACAACACAGACGCGTCAGCCCTCCGACCCACCGTACGACGAAAAGTGAGTCATTCTTGCTGCGACGCAGCGATACTGCGGAGGGGGAGGAAACGTATAAAAGACATCGAAGTACCGGTAGTTTACTTTAACTTTGACTTCCTGTACCATCTCCTAGTAGTTGTACAACGACGCCGATAGAAGTTCAAATCAAAGACCCTTATCACTCTTCATTCTCAAACCTTATCCCTGAAGTCTCGAACTTCTGATCGAGTCTCACGTATAAGCGCTCATATCCTCAATAACCTCCGGTTGCCCCCACGCTACAGCACCTAGCCGTCAGGCCGACCTCCGATCTCCGACATCGTGCAACCCTTTGAGCGACACCAGATAGCGCGGCTACTAGTCGTGACAGCAGCCCAGGCAGAAGGTCAGCCAAACGTAGAAATTCTGATTCATGGGGGAATCTTACGCATGGTGATGAGCAGAACGTGATGGCGCGAACCGAAGCACAGTATATTCAAGCTGCAGAAAAAAAGGCTCTGGAAAGAATAGGGCAGAGGGAGATTGCTATCCAAGCTGAATTCAAGCAAAGTCTCCAAGAGAAAATAACGGATATGAATACGAAAGCTGAGGCGGTCTGTAAAGAATACGAACATAAGCTGCAACAGCATAAACTCGAGCTGCAACGCACCAAGGTTAGGACATTTTGAAGGCTTTTGAAAGAAACTAACTGAAATATGACATTTATTCAGGCAGAGAGAGAGAGGGAGGTTGCGGCTAACGATGCCCACTGGCAAATGAGATTAAAGACGTGTGCAAGTTCTTCCGCAAATAACTTAATCGCCAATGTCGCCGGACAGCCATCACCAACGTGTGCAGATACTTCTACAACAAACGAGTCTATGGTGCGTTCGACACAACCGCCAGAAGGGGCGAAACAATCGACCGTAAAAAAACCCCTGTCTACCAGGGCATTTATGTCCACCTTACGGCAAAAAGCGAACAGTTCGGGCGCACCCGTCCTAACACTGCTCGCACCCAAATATTTCAGAGTGCAAAATGATATGCAAAATGATTGGTAATCTGTTATAATTTTGCATGGATTTTGCACAGCTGCAAAATCTGATCAGATGTATTCATTTTGTTTAATGCAAAATCAGAAATAAATATTACCTTTTTGCTGAATTCTGCATTTGCTTAATTGTCTCATGTCTTCAGGCTTTTGTAGGCGACAAAAAAGTAACAAAACTTTGAATATCAATTGAATTTCAGACTCCTATAAATGAATCATTTGCCGGTTTGCAAATTGCCGGCAATATTCGACCTTTTGTTACCACGAACTTTTATAATTTTGCCAAATGATTTTGACAATAGCAAAAGTCAACTGAAATGAAAGATTTTGCAAAATGCAACAGTGATCGCACACTGAGTCGCACGTTGAATCATGCGATGTCTAAGAGATGAGTGTGCGATTGAGTACCACGCTTACCCTGTAAAGTGCATAACAGTATCTTTGAAGCGCTACTTCGAATGGCAACAGCTGTTTTTCACATTCTAGGGTGTACATTCGTAGCTACAAGCCATGGGCTGGTGACAGAGACTTTGAATCCCAGTCACCCCACTGTCTTTTGCCTCCATGAACTGAACTCTCCTCTTGGCTGAAAGGTACCCAACCCATCACCGTGTTCGTTGGTTGATGACAGTGTCAACAGCGGCATCAATCTCATCAAGAGAAACGCTTCCAGGGCCTTGAAGTTCGTTCCCGACTGCAAGTGGAGAAACCAAGGTCCATTTGTATACAGAAGGATCACGGGAGAAATGAGCACAGCCGTGCCTGGGTGATTAAGGTCGACGCGGAGGAATGTTGCAACGTCCTGGTAGTTGGAAAGCGTGGCTGAGAGCCCGATAGGCCGTCGTGTGTGCTCCATGCGACGAATTTCGGCGATGACAGCCTCAAGCACAGGCCCACGGTCATCGTGTAAGAGGTGGATCTCGTCAATGATGAGAACCCGTCCCTGTGGTTTCATCACGGTGTTTAGCCATTTCGTTGAGGATTGTGAGGTGACTCGTTCGTACCAAAAGCCACAGGATACAACTTGCTTTGAACACGAAATATCGGCCGCATATAAGTGGTCACGGCTGGGAGAGGCGACAAGCTGTGTTTGACAGGATAAGGATACAGTACAAGTATAAAGCACGCGAGTACCAATGCCGCCAAGCGGTCATGGTGGGGAGAGGCGATAAGCTGTGTCTGGGGCACCCAAAACACAGGGCGAGAGTGCGAGTAATGTCGTGTGGGCCTGGTCAATGTGGTGGGGAAAGGCGACAAGCTGTGTCTGGGGCACCCAAAACACAGTCGTGGAGTATAAGCGTGTGGACTTGCCTCTTCAGATTTGAGGCCAGCGTGTTTGGCCGTATTTGGCCAAACGATCACGTGCCGCTGTAACACGCTCACGGATTCAAGTTTGCGACAACAACCAATCGTCGTCTTTTGGGTGCCCCAGAGACGACTCGACTTTCCTTCCGCCTAACTTGGTCTCTTTGTACTGGCCTTTTGCCGTGTTTTGGATGCCCCAGACACAGCCGACTCTTGCTTGATCTCGTTGGGAAGCGGCACTCGGACACTCGTTTGGTCTCGTATCCTCGCTGGTCTTGTACCTGTGTTTTGGGTGTCCCAGACACAGCGTCAGGTCCCAGTATCGGTTTCGTGCCGGTTTCTTTTGCCCTGGCACACGGCACGCGCACTCGCGATTGACTTTAGCTTCGTCACTCGTTCTTGTGAGTTGCTCAATTATATTTTACGACCAATGCTGATGCTGGGCTGCCTTAGACACATTCCAATTCCATCCTTAAGATGACTGCGTTACCGGGTCGCATCTCCATAATTAATGGCAACATTTTTTACTCCCCAAATTGCCAGGCTGATGTAGGACCACCCGTGCCCGGCTTTGAACATAGTTATATCCTTCGTGGAATTTCGCTCGACCTTGATGGTTTCAATAAGCCTCGTTGGTGGACTGATTCGTATGGGTGGTTGAGTTTTATGCCTGTCAAACCCTCGTTTACTAGGCCACCGTTCGACCGTCTAAACATCTTTCCGCCCATTGAGAAGGGAGAGCAGGGATATCATCTTCGTATGAGTGTATTGGAAAGCTGGAATAGATTGGAAAACAAACCAATTTGGGCCACCACATTCATGGAGAGGATCTCTCAACTCCCTGCCCTCCGTCCACCACCTCCAAACTATCTTGGTTATGATAGAGTATTCAAGACTTTTCGCCATGCTCACCGACAGATCACATTGTCAAGGGACTGGTTTGTGGCCTGGATGGGGTTGTTTTCCTTCCTCATCGCGAGCTCCATCTCTGACAAGGCAAACGATGGTGCAGTCCCAAAGTGGGTTGAATTTTTAGCAAATGAGGGCTTCCCTCAATCATGGCTTGGTGAGATCATGGGGTCAACAATTGCCTCGTTCTCGCCTTATACACCCCGTGCCGGTTTGTTTCTTGACCTGCTCCATAAGAGGGATAGATACAGTAAACAACCATCCGTGGAATGGTTTTTTGCTTTCCATGTACCAGTATGGTACCCGTGGATTTCCCAATATGCAACTGAAGCTCGTTTTAACCCTGCCATTGCCAAGTTGGCACCCCCATCAGAACTCCTACAGGCTGCAACACAGTCACTCGTTCGCCCCCCTGATTCTCAGCCTCACTCCACCAGCGCCATGCAGGCATCGGGTTCAAATCAGCTCCAGTCCACAAAGTCATCACAGACCTGGCCAGAATTCTTCGCCCTCCGAGAAAAACGTCAAGCTGAAAAAGCTCTCTTGGAGACTCCCCAGCAACGTCAGGCACGTTTACAACGACAACAGAATCCTCCAATAAAAAAGACGAAGGTCTTCACCTGGGTCTACAGTGAGGAGGATCCGTCAAGGCTAGTCCAGCAGAAAGTTCCCCAAAGAGCAAATGAGGACACTATACATGGCTATGGGTCCAAGCAACAACGGTATGATCCCTGGGAGAATGAGTGGGACTTGTGCGAGGAGTTTGGCGACGATGACAGCAACAATAGCGATGACAGCAGTGACAGCAATGACTACTCTGGCATCATCGGCGAGGTAGAAGATACTGCAGAAACATATATGGCCTCCCATGCACTTGACCGAAGTCCTAGTCCACTATTTCCAGATGAGGCCGACGGGCACGACATCTTCCACCAGAGTGACATGGTTGAGCTGCTAGCAAGGTATTATGGTTTCGTCCCCCCTTTGGTCAATCTACCCGTTGGCCCAGGTGACTGTCAGAAGTGGGAGCAATGTCTCAAGGCTCTTGGCCTGATTTTGGACCCTGCATCCAATATTTCTTCCCTTGAAGTAGCAATACTTCGTTTTACCTCTTCACTGGTTGGTGGTTTACGTCCTGGGGCACATGAATGGGATCTTCATGATGGAAACCGTCTCGCATTGACACTTATCAGCTTTTACCATCCATCGTCAGATTTATTCGTTCTCCAATCCCCTCCATGTGAATCATGCAACTGGGTACTTGGGCTGACTACTGCAGCTGATCTTTTATATGCCATTCGGTTGATCAAAGCCATGTCCCTCAATATCTATACTGTGGCCTGCTTTCTTATCAAGCGAGGTTTCACATTCCACACACTTACTTTACTGAGGAGAGTACCACAGTCGAGTTCCACACCAATCTGTACCAGAACTATCCCTATATGCCTTGTAGGCTATAAATTCATGACACATGACTATGCTTCTTATGTGTGTGAGCGTGCTGCTATTCTTGCCCAACCCCGAGGACGTGCTGCTCTACTCCAAGGGGGCATTGTTTGGCGTCTTGCCAATGATTGCATGAGTCTTGGTGCTGCATTGGAAGGCCCTTCGTCTGCAGTAACCGTACATCGTGTAGGATACTCGAGGGATGATCAGCAGTCGGGGGGGCAACTATGGGATGATAATCTTAGCAACAGTGAACTTGACCTCATATGTGGACTCTACAAATGTTACACAGGCAAGTCACATTCATT
Organism: Hygrocybe coccinea; assembly: GCA_963555575.2. NCBI lineage: Eukaryota > Fungi > Basidiomycota > Agaricomycetes > Agaricales > Hygrophoraceae > Hygrocybe > Hygrocybe coccinea. The sequence continues at coordinate 2,128,320 of OY742000.1, forward strand.
GCACCGTCCATTTCAGCTCCTGATATTTTTCCAGGCGAAGGTAATCAAGTTGCCCTGAAGTCCTGGTGGCCTCTTCAAACTACTTGGAATGACATTGGCTGTGGCAACAACTGGGGCTACTGGACAGAGTGGAATGAACACTGGTATCAAAAGAGGTTGACGGAAATCCAGAATGGGACTGCTGAACCTCTTACGGCCCAGAAGTGGCGTAACCATCTAAAAGGCATGAAGGACAGCCGGACACTCAAGGCCAATACACACAAATTCTCACAGGAATATTTGAATGGCCATTCAGTAGTTTGAAGTCTTGGACCTTGTGCTCGCTCCGAATTTCCATTAAGCTTGTTGCGGTCTTTTTTTTATAGCGAAAAATATATATATTATGTTTATCCAGCCCCATGCTCACAATGACCTGTGCGATACCCACGATGACCTGCGCATGCCCCTTACGACTTGTGGTATACCAAACTTTCCGGTAACCTAAAGGGAGTGTGCTGCCTAACCTGCCTTACAAATCTATAACACCATGTCAGTCTACTAGATGTATTAAGGTGTGTAAGAAGAGGTCCTTGAACTCGTACCGCGTGGCACCCCGGCCGGGACCCCAAAAGAGTTCTCTGCATATTCGGGCGCTCCTTCTTATTACCTCTACTAGTAGTACAAACCACACCATAATACTGATAAGTAAGAAAATATGAGTCTTCGACAATGGACGACCAACGAAGGCACATCCAAAAGCAAACGTGGCAAGCAATCGCAGACAGTAAACACCTCCCCCCCAGAAACTAGAGCCTCGAGAACCGCCGCTATTCGAGAACAGAACTTCAGCAGCAATAATCCTCTGCAAGCCGAATCCGAACCAGAACCAGAATCGGAACAACAAGCCATCAACTTCCTCACCGCCAACTCACTCCTCCCCCATGAACAAAATCTCGACATCCCTACGCTCTCGGACTTACTCATACAAATTACTAACATGGAAAGCTGCCCCATTACACCCACCACCGCCAGAGCCATTCGATCGGTAGCTATCCTATTGAACTCTATAGAATACAATATGAGAACTAACGCTTTGGTGGACGCTGTCACAACTGAGCTCAAACGACAGACGGGAGACTTCCATGACTCCCTTGGACGTGCGATGGAGCCCATCCTGGAATCCATCTCTGAAAAAATCACGAAACATATCGAAACCAGCCTAACGGACACCAAAGCCCAACTCCAACAAGCAGTAACGCATCTCACCAAAACCTCGACCACCCTCGAATCCACAACCACCTCGTACAAGGACGCGGTCCTATCACAGAATCTACATCCCGCCCACTCACAAAAGGACCCGCGCATAACAGCCAAGGAACAATTACAAGCCCGCCAATTCCTCCTCGACGTCGAAGACACGCCAGAAACAAAAAAGGCGCTAGACATCAGTCTAGCAAAACTAACGGAGAAAGCTAACGCAGCTCTCCAATCCACAGTCCCACCGCCGACGGCCAAATTCTTAGGTGTCACCAGACTACGAAATGGGGGAATCTTATTGGAAGCCAACTCAAACGACACTGCACAATGGTTACGCAACGATCAGCATCTCACCCTCTTCCTCATCAACTTTGGACACGGTGCCTCGATCAAACGCCGCACTTACACCACCGTAGCTTACTTTGTTCCACTAACCTTTGACCCGGATTCACCCGAACACCTCAGAGAAATCGAGGAATCAAATAGCCTACCCAACAACTCCATACAGCGCGCAAATTGGATCAAACCGAAGGACCGTCGTACACCTAATCAAACCTGCGGCCACGCCATATTCGCTTTCGATACCCCCGATACAGCCAACAAAGTCTTAGCGAATGGCTTCTACGTCTGCCACAAGAGGATTAATACAACTAAATGCAAGAAAGAACCTATGCGCTGCCTCCGATGCCATCGATGGAACCACACCGCAGCACGTTGCCCGGCCGACACCGACACATGTGGCACATGCGGAGACAATCACAGAACATCAACCTGCGACAATCCTTCACGACCCTATTGCACCCCCTGCAGACAACGCGGCCACACCAGCTGGGATCGTAACTGCCCCACCTTTCAACAAAAATGCAAGGATGCAGACAATCGCAACCCAGAGAATCTCCTACCATACTACCCCACAACCGATAAATGGACCCAGTCCCTATACCCCGACAGCCACCCTAACACCCACAACTCCTCTCACACCGCCGCCCCCATGCAACCTGACCCTCGCCTTCCGACAGATCACCACCCAGCGACGCCGATCAGACAACGCTCCCCCCACCCACTCCCTCCTCTCTCCCCGGCCGCACGGCACTACTCCCCACCCCACTCCATCTTCGACCAACCGCCGCCTCTTCCTCCCCCCCGTAATCAACCCTCTTCTTCTCGACAACAAATCAGAACCGCTCGACAAACCACCATCAATTTCGAAAAACAGCAGCCACCTCACACCACTCCCACCCCCTCACTACCATCTCGTTCATGGGCAGACGAACCGCCGGTAGCCCCCGTCGACCCACTACCCCCTACACTCACACAGTCTAACGATCGTACGGACAACACCCCCCACCTGACCCCCTTGAATAATGCCTGAACAACCGGATCCACGGCCGATGCAGCTAAATATCTGGCAAATAAATCTCAACAAATCCGCTAAAGCTCAATGGGACCTCATCAACTCGCTAATTCATACTAAATGTGACATTCTCTTAATTCAGGAACCCTACTTCGACTTCTATGGTAATACGAAAGCTACACACAACTGGAGAGTTATTTACCCTTCCGATCGTTTCACTTCCGACGCACCCACTCGATCAGTAATATTTGTCAACGTCAGACTCAACACCAACTACTGGGAACAAATCAAGATCCACGGCTCCAACGACCTCACAGCGATCCGAATTAAATGCCCAATAGGTAACTTTTCCATCTTTAATATTTACAATGACTGCCACCACTCCGACACCCTCAACACTCTACACACCTTTGTACGAACCCATGAAGCGACCCTCCATCAACGGGATGACGATCATATGCTATGGTGCGGCGACTTCAACAGACACCACCCCCTATGGGACGAAGAGCGCAATCACCACCTATTCACCGCCAACAATCTAGCCCAGGCGAGGATACTCATCGAAGCCACAGCTGACTGCGACATGATAATGGCACTGCCCAAAAACCTCCCCACTCTCGAATCCATGGCGACCAAGAATTGGACTAGAACAGACAATGTATTTTGTACCGCCAAAACGAGCGACCTAATCCTCTCCTGTGATACTAAGCCAGAACTGCGCCCAACTGGTACTGACCACATACCCATATCCACATCCATCACCCTCCCCCTACAATTAAGACCTGAAAAGACCTCGCGAAACTTCCGCAACACGGACTGGGATGCCTTCCGTGCCCATCTCGACGCCCAACTACAACGACTCCCACCAACAACCCCTATCACTTCCCAACAGCAACTGGACGACGCCATATCTACATTAACCACCGCACTTCAATCAACAATCACGGCCATAGTCCCCATATCCACACCGTGCCCACACTCGAAGCGTTGGTGGACACCGCAACTTAACCAGCTCAAGCGAGATAAAAACAGGCTAAGTCGTCTATCATACAAACACCGTATGGATGCCGCTCACCCCAGCCACGATGAACACAGGATGGCACGCAGCCTTTACGGCAACGAAATACTCAAGGCCAAAGAAAAGCATTGGTTAGCATTCCTAGACGAAGCGAGCGACCACGACCTCTGGACGATCAACAAATGCGTGTCCAACCCCATTAGCGACAACCCCAGAGGAGACGGCGGCAAAAGTTCCATCCCCACCCTAGAAGTATCCCACCCAGACGGTCGCAAAACCTACGCAATCTCAAATGAGGACAAAAGCCGGGCCATCGCCAGCTCCTTCTTTCCCCCCCCACCTGAACACTCCTCGGTACCACAAGATTACGTATACCCGAATCGCGTCCCCCACACGATACACGTCTCCAAAGACCTTATCACCAAACATCTCGCCAAAGTGCTCCCGTTCAAAGCCCCGGGACCAGACGGCATCCCAAACATCGCACTCAAGGAAAGCGCGTCACTCGTTTCGGACCGTATTTACGACATCTTCAACGCCATCCTCACACTCGGCATCTACCACGACCCATGGAAGGACTCCATCACCAGCGCTCTACGCAAACCAGACAAACCAAGATACGACATCCCCAAAGCTTACCGCCCCATAGTTCTACTTAATACTCTCCCAAAACTACTGACGTCTATTATTGCAGAAACCATAACGTCCATGGTCGAAGAGCACCAACTCCTGCCCTCCCATCACTTTGGTGGCCGGCCTGGGCGTACCACCACTGACTCTATGCACGTTCTAGTACATCGAATCAAGCATGCTTGGCGAAATAAGAGAGTAGCAGCTATACTCTTCCTGGACATCGAGGGAGCATTCCCGAACGCGGTCACGGAGCGGCTACTCCACAACATGAGAAAAAGACGCATCCCTGAACCTCTCATCCACTTCATAAACAACATTTTGACTGGCCGTACAACTCGCCTCACCTTCGACGATTACATCTCCGACCCGATACACCTGAGAAATGGCATCGGCCAAGGCGACCCAATATCTATGATCATTTACCTGTTCTACAATGCTGACTTGCTTGACATACCCGCAGGTAAACGTGAACTAGCTGTCGCGTTCGTAGACGACGCCGCCATATACGTAGAGGGTAAAGACTTCGCGGAAACCAATGGTCTCATCAAGAACATCATGACGAAACGAAACGGAGCCTACGATTGGTCTAAAGATCATAACTCCAAATTCGAGACCAGTAAATTCGCGCTGATAGATTTTTCACAGCGCAGCAATATATTAAGACCCCCGCTCACGCTCAATAATACCACCATCAAGCCCGTCAAGACACACCGATTCCTCGGCATCATCATGGACCAGCACCTCCGTTGGCACGAGCAACGAGAAAATACGATCGCTAAGACCACCAAATGGATTCACCTCTTTCGCAGAATGGCGCGGCCGAAATCAGGAGTCCCTAGAAAACTAATGCGGCAGCTATACACGGCCATAGCAATTCCAAAAATGACCTACGCCGCCGACGTTTGGTACACGCCAGTTCACGAAGCAGCTGACAGCACCCACAGGAAAGGCTCGGTCAGAGCGATGCGCGAACTCACTAAAACTCAACGAATGGCCTCGATACCCATTACCGGAGCCCTCAGGACGACTCCAAATGACCTACTCGATCTCCACGCTGGTATCCTGCCCATCGACCTACTAATGCATAAAGTCTGTCACAGGTCGATCATCAGAATAGCGTCTCTCCCCATCTCACACCCACTATACACCCCGCTAAGGAGATGTGCAAAACATCTAGTTGCTAGACACAGATCCCCCCTCCACACACTTTCTCATCTCTTTCACATTAACCCAGACGATATAGAACCCATACGGCCGACTCACCTACACACCACCCCTTCCCCTTTCCGTACCTCCATACCCAACACCAGGGAAGAGTCCATCGACCAACACGACAACGACACGGCAGACATAAAGATATACTCGGACGGATCCACGCTCGAGGGCGGCGTGGGCGCAGCAGCCGCCCTGTACCGTAACGGACGCACTCGGGTCAGAACACTCCGATATCATCTGGGTCCCAGTGACTCCCACCACAACGTCGAAGCCGAAAACATAGCAGGTACACTCGCCCTGCACCTCCTAAGTCATGAAACTCTTCTGCGTGATGTTTCCATTTATATTGACTGCCAACCCACGATACGAGCACTAACCTCCATCAGAACCAACCCCAAATCCGGTCAACATACCCTAGACACCTTCCACGAGGCAGCCCGGCGGCTCACTGACACTAACCACCTCCTTGTCATCACTATTAGATGGATATCGAGTCACAGCGGCGTTGCCGGAAACGAACGAGCTGATAGGGAGGCGAAGTCAGCAGCAAGGGGAACTACCAGCCCACGACGTACTCTACCTCACCCCTTACGGCTCGGCACCTTGCCCTCCAACACATCTGCCCTTAAACAGTCGTTCAAGAAACAGCTAGAATCGCAATGGAAAGACGCCTGGCGTCGATCGCCACGCTTCGTACGATTCACTCGCATTGACCCTAGTTTCCCCTTTAGCAAATTCTTAAAAACCACATCTAACTTGACACGCCCCCAGGCTAGCTTAATCACGCAGATCCGCACCGGTCATCTCCCACTCAACGCGTACTTATACAGGATCAAGAAGGTCGACACCGAAGCCTGTCCAAAGTGCGCCCAGGCAAAGGAAACAGTACACCACTTCCTCTTCGACTGTCCGCTCTATCGAAACGCACGCCACTCCTTGACTAACGCACTTAGGACACAAGCCCGATCCCTCACCTACCTCCTCAACGACAAAAAGGGCATCTCAGAACTGATAAAATACGTGCGCCGCACGGGCAGACTAAAAGACTCCTTCGGTGACATTCTTAATCTGACTAACACCTAACTGACCATGATATATAACAGTGCCATCGTAACCGCCTTGCCAACAACGCCCCACCCCACCCTTGCATACGCTCGCTCACATCAAGATCTTCGCCGCCTTCATACTCGCCCCGCCTAACCACGATCACCTCGATCGATCAACGCGGCTTTAGCCAGACACTCACATACCCATGTACCTTGAATTTCTCCACCCTGCGGCCCTGTCTTCTTCGTGCATGCCCGCTTCGGCGGCCGAGCACCTACTTGGTCTAGCCCCTCACACAGCACCCCCCACTAGCACCACTGGGCCCCCTCAACAGTCAGGTCAGGCGTCTAAAACGGCATTGGAAATGCCGGGGCTATGGGGGACTTAATCCGTCATAGTCACATTCGCAAACCAGAGGAACAGGATTTGGGATGGTTCCCAACTTTAACTACTATAGCCTATCTTAGCCTACATGTAACGTCCGACATAGGGTACAGCCCTGCGGGACAATAAACATGACTCAAAAAAAAAAAAAAAAAGGTGTGTAAACTCACTTTTGTACGATGAAGTCTGCTAGGCTAGCGTCTCCCCCACGCATGTTCACAACTAACATTGGTTGCTTCTTCCCAACCCGCATGACAACTATATCGCCCTTCCAGCTTAGGTGACGTCCTTTTATGATGATCCTATTGTTTGGAAGCTTGTGGTGGTTCTTGCAGAACACTCGGAAAGTATGGGCATTTCTGCCCTCATGAACAATAACGGTACAATCGTGGATGAAAGGCTGTCTGTGTGCATCAGAAAGCAGGCCTTCCAGGAGAGGAAATCGAGAAGTCTTGTTCTTATGCGTCGAGATGTGAACGAATCTTGGTTGTTTCAATGATGCTGAATACATTCGTCCATGAATGGCGAGATACTGTATCTGAGAGGATATTGGAGCTGACTAGGGTATTGAGTCGTTGAGAACTAGCATACCTTGTAAGAGGGTAAAACGGGTTCACGTCTCGATGGCATTCTGTACGATACTATCAATAATGTTTTATTCAGGTTAAAGTGTCTATATACATTGCGAAGACAATATAATTCAGTATTATTGTCTTGTCCGAGCATGAAACGCACGTGCTTGGAGACGGCTCACAAAAAGCGAGACAAAAAGCAGCGTTGTCATGGATAACGATTACAGTGTATAATAAGCTCACAGGAGTTTTCTGGTCATGATCATCGCCCATTTATCATGTTCGCATTCATGTTCAGACAGCCCCAAGCTCAAGATGAAGAAATGGGAGAAGTATAATGATTTTGAACTACTTATGACATAATTAACTCTCACTCGGCGTAGGTACCAGACCCACGTGATCCTGCAATGGAAACCAGTGAATTGGTTCCTGTTCGGCCAGCGGCTGATCGTGCTGGACCATCTTGGAGATGGCGTTCTGGGCGACTGACTCCAAAACAATCCGTGATACACTCTATCATTCATGACGGGCTGGTGAGGAAATATAAGACCTGCCAATGGACATCCTTTGACCAGAAACTTACAGGGAGGTGCGAGAAAGGTTCAATTAGTCGAAAAAGAGAGTTTGCGGTCCAAAGAAGTTGTGAAAAATCAGGCAGAACATATTCAGTCGCTGATGACCCAGGTATCAGAACAATTGCTCGCAGTCATTCGCATACTTACAATGGAATAGATCGGCAGCTACCAGGAGACGATGGAGAGCTTTCGGTATCATGTGAAGACAATAACCAGGGAAGCTGATGAACGAGTAGCAATCGCTGAGCGTCGAGTGGCGTCATTGGAGGCGGGTGAGCAGTGTCGAGCAGCTAAGCAGCTTTTAGAAGCTACAGTGCACAACGCAATAGAAGAGCAAGTTCCTACAGTGGAGAATCAAGCGGGGATGGTGGTGGATACTGAAGCTCAACTGGCATCACCAGAGGGAGGTGAGCAGTTGCAGAACCACCAAGCTTCGAGCAGCTGAACAACTTTGAGAAGTCGCAGGGCGCCATGCAACAGAACGGCAAAATGTCCCGAATACCAATGGGGAAGATATGATGGCGGACGATGAATCGAATGAGCCTGGCGCACGGCGCAAGAACCGGGGCAAAGGTGTCCGGCACAAAATGCGAGATCGCAGTACAGCAGGTGACTTCGGCAATAGCGAGAATAAAAGTTCGGATGAGTCAGATCAACAGCGAATCATGGTAAAGCGTGGAAAGGGAAAGAAGGTGACTGGTAGTAGTGATGAGGAATCGCCTGATGAGGTATGGGCATTTATGACCTGCCCAAGCTGTGAAATTGATGGCCAGAGATACAGCCTGACCAAAGGGAGATCCGCGTACCACCACCGATGAAATTCAAGAGGCCACGGGGAGGCGCCGGCCGTCGTCTCAAATTGAAGCCCAAACAAGCACCACCCATGACAGAGATTGGGCGAGAAAATATTGCCGAAGCTGAACCTGAGGAGTCCAATGCCGATCCTCAGTCTGCCAATCCTACCTCATCTACCGACCACCCTCAGCCAATTGAAAGTGAGATCCACACAGCCAACAACTCAGGACTTGGCATGGAGGCGAAGTTGGACATGATGGTTGGATCTATCCAGCGGCTCAACTCCACGGTCGCCACTCTGATGAAGCACATTCCTGCGAATCAAGGCCCACCCTGCAAAAAGCTAGCCCCTTCTTTCAAGAAAACCCCAATCCGACGAATTGATCGGGATAGAACAGAGAGACTAGTGAGCCCGTTACAAATCATATGCATAGGGGTCTGCCGATTAACTATGCCATAGAAACAAGTCCGGGAGATGATGAACGATCTCCTAGGCATCACAAAGGACAGCGAGATTGTGAACGTCGCGAGGCCTTCGATCAAGACGGTGATGCATTACGAGTGTGACAGTACTCAAGGTCCCGTCTTGAAGCCCATGAATCCATACTTTGCCAAAAACTTGATGAAGTTTGAATGGAATCAGCAGCTCTCCAAGTTGTTCATTGCCAAATTCCAGCAAGAATACGGCCTGGAACTTGCGCCCGAAGATGAAGACGAAGTCCAACTGATGTTCGAGGATCGCCTGACTCGTCTCCACCGTGAGCTCACATGGCATGTCATACGAAAGGGGGAGAGTGTTGTAGAATATAGAACACGAATTGGGGCTCAACATAAAGCAAGTCTGTCCCAAAAGAGACCCAACACGCGACGTGGGCAGGTCAGTAATGAATCAATACAGATCTGCAGTCACTGATGACGGATGCTAGTTGTTTTTGACAAGGAAGGAGGTTACGTTGGGTAACAGAACAGGATTGGATGGAACCGTGGACCCAGCTTGGGATTCCCTCTTCTACATAGTCGACACTCTTACAATAGCCAGGATGAGTTCTGATGAAAGTGATGTCGACGAAATGGGGAGATCCATTTTCCTTGTGAAAAGGCGGGTGTGGCGTAACAACTCACTGACAAACTACTTGAAGTTAGTGGACCGCGATTACAACAGGACAAACGCTTACGGAAATATTCGCCCGGGTAACCCTCCTCGCACACGAATCCGACGCCACGGTAACGCGCAGAGTGTTCGCGATCCGCCTACTGGGCTGCCCATAAATTTCTATAATGAAACGTGGTATACCGGACTTACGAATAGACAGAAAAGGGATCTAGCCGTAAAGGATGTGTCGGAATTGCCGGATATCATGGTTGACGACTAGTTATAGTTGAGCTATGCGATTAAAATAGGGATGGTGTGATCTGAGCGCAGTGCAGAGCGATTACCAAAGAAATGAGCGATGTTGTGTCCGGGCCAACTGTGGTCGGCACGCAAAATACGATTAAAGAACGTTGTGTCGGGGGCGCACCCAAAACACAGGGGCGAGAGTGCGAGTAATGTCGTGTCCGGGCCAACTGGTCAATTCAGAACCCCAATGAGTTCAGCGTTGATCCCACGCAACCTGGTAACGCGGTCATCGTAAGGATAAAATGTCTAAGGCAGCCCAGCATCAACATTGGTCATGGGAAATAATTGAGTAACTCACAAGAACGCTAACGAGCGACAAAACTAAGGTCAATCGCGATTGCACATGCTGCGTGCCAGGGCAAAAGAAACCGACATGAAACCGACACTGGGACTAACGCTGTGTCCGGGGCACCCAAAACACACAGGGAAAAAGTACAAGACCGAAGTGCCGCGGGCCAGAAGAAAAGATACCGAATGGGAACGTGTCTAAAGCAGCCCAGCATCAGCATCGGTCGCGTAGAACATAATTGAGCAACTCACAAGAACGAGCGACGAAGCTAAGGTCAATCGCGATTGTGCGTGCCGTGTGCCAGGGCAAAAGAAACCGGCACGAAACCGATACTGGGACCTGACGCTGTGTCTGGGACACCCAAAACACAGGTACAAGACCAGCAAGGATACGAGACCAAACGAGTGTCCGAGTGCCGCTTCCCAACGAGATCAAGCAAGAGTTGGCTGTGTCTGGGGCACCCAAAACACGGCAAAAGGCCAGTACAAAGAGACCAAGTTAGGCGGAAGGAAAGTCGAGTCGTCTCTGGGGCACCCAAAAGACGACGATTGGTTGTTGTCGCAAACTTGAATCCGTGAGCGTGTTACAGCGGCACGTGATCGTTTGGCCAAATACGGCCAAACACGCTGGCCTCAAATCTGAAGAGGCAAGTCCACACGCTTATACTCCACGACTGTGTTTTGGGTGCCCCAGACACAGCTTGTCGCCTTTCCCCACCACATTGACCAGGCCCACACGACATTACTCGCACTCTCGCCCTGTGTTTTGGGTGCCCCAGACACAGCTTATCGCCTCTCCCCACCATGACCGCTTGGCGGCATTGGTACTCGCGTGCTTTATACTTGTACTGTATCCTTATCCTGTCAAACACAGCTTGTCGCCTCTCCCAGCCGTGACCACTTATATGCGGCCGATATTTCGTGTTCAAAGCAAGTTGTATCCTGTGGCTTTTGGTACGAACGAGTCACCTCACAATCCTCAACGAAATGGCTAAACACCGTGATGAAACCACAGGGACGGGTTCTCATCATTGACGAGATCCACCTCTTACACGATGACCGTGGGCCTGTGCTTGAGGCTGTCATCGCCGAAATTCGTCGCATGGAGCACACACGACGGCCTATCGGGCTCTCAGCCACGCTTTCCAACTACCAGGACGTTGCAACATTCCTCCGCGTCGACCCTAATCACCCAGGCACGGCTGTGCTCATTTCTCCTGTGATCCTTCTGTAGCCCTGTGTTCTCGCTTCGTTCGTTATTTGTACTCTGCATGGTGTTTGCTCAATTTCAACCACAATCTAATCTGTGCTTTCACTACAGTCCAAATCCTCCCCACATTTTTCGCCGTTACTCGTCTTCCATGTCTTCCGTGTCTTCCATGTCTGCATTATCGTCTCTCGAAGCATCCCGATTCTCGCGCAAGGCCGCCGTCTCCTTAGCGATCTGTGTCAATGGGGTGTTAGTTGGAGTCCGGAAACCATCGTAAGGCCCACCTTCTCAAGTCTTGATGTTAGCTTTTTTGATTTCGCCCGCCGGGCAGTTTCGGTAGTGTACTTTAGGTGAAGCTTGAGGATGTCGCGGACTGGCCAATCTTTGGCATATCTCTTCAGCTTCGGATACTTTTTCCTTTGTGCTCCACATATCTGCTCTATAAACCGAGGCTTTTGCTTGTTAAAGCTTACATTGGTGTCGAGAAGCTTGGCTGCTTGTGCATGAGTACTTTTCTAATTTCAGAGTGAGTCGGTGTTGGCTTTCAGAATACTGTAAACTCGCCACTAATGCATTGTACATTTCCCTTGGCCAACCCAAGGATTCCTCGAGGTTATACCCCCCACTGCCCGGACGTCCTGGTTCCCCTGGTGGCTTAAGGATCAATGATAAGACGTCGTCTTCCGACTCCTCGTCCGAGATAAAGGTGTGTTCTGATTGATCTGTTATTGATTCTAGGTTGGTTTCCTCTGAGTCATGACCTATAGATGGGGATCTAAGGTGTTTGCTTAATTTGGTCTCAACGTCTCTGAAGTCGATGCGTGGAGTAATGATGGGAATGGTTTTGGGCGAAAATTCAATTCGTGTTGTAATGAGTGGGAGATGTCTTCTCATCGGAGTCTACTTTATTTCTGTATACATCAGGTGTATTTATAATGACAATTCAACATTTGGTCAACGTTGTGCTGTTTTCAGTCGCCTTTTTACTAGTTCTTCCATTTATGGAAGACTCGTTCTTATGAGTCCAGGATATATGGCGGTTCATCAGTAATTAATTAATTAATTAATTAATGTTTGAAATCGACCATAGAGCCAATTTCTGCAATCTTACTCCAATTGTTTTGAGAAAAATCAGGAATAAACTAGACCTTCTGAATTTTGTCCTCAAATATTTTCATGAATATAGAATTTATCTTGAGGTTGTGAAAAATCAAAAACCACTCAGATGGAGCAGAAAAAAAATTTGTATGATGCGGAATTTGATCCAAAAAGGAAATTGTCACATTCAGTCACACTGTCCTCCTCAGTCTCAACACCCCAGATCTCTACCCCCCGAAGTCGGATGGCCAAACCCTGTGGGGACCAGTTAGGGGGAACCCAATGGAGTGTATGTATGCACCCAGAAGTGGCTCGATGTTTCCCCTTGTTCCATACTGACTCCCTCCTCCTCATACCCCCCCATCACCAGATCTCTACCCCCTGAAGTCGGATGGCCAAATCCTGTGGGGACCAGTTAGGGGGAACCCCATGGAGTATAGGAATAGCATCAAACATGGTACGATGTTTCCCGTTGACTCATGGTGCCCCCCTCCTCCTCATCCCCCCCACATCCCAGATCTCTACCCCCTGACGTCGGACGGCCAAACCCTGTTGGGACCAGTTAGAGGGGACCCAATGGAGTGTGGGAATAGCATCAAACATGGTTCGATGTTTCCCGTTGACTCATGGTGCCCCCCTCCTCCTCATCCCCCCCCACATCTCAGATCTCTACCCCCAGACAACGGACCGCTAAACGGTGCGGGGAGCAGTTAGGGGTGATCCATTGGAGTGTAGGGATTACCCCAAAAGTAGTCCGATGTTTCCCCTTGTTCCATACTGACCCCCTTCTCCTCATACCCCCCCCATATCCAGATCTATACCCCCAGACAACGGACAGCTAAACGGCGTGGGGAGCAGTTAGGGGTGACCCATTGGAGTGTAGGGATCACCCCAAAAGTAGTTCGATGTTTCCCCTTGTTCAATACTGACCCCCTTCTCCTCATACCCCCCACATCCCAGATCTCTACCCCCAGACGACGGACTGCTAAACGGTGTCGGGAGCAGTTAGGGGTGACCCAATGGAGGGTAGGGATCACCTCAAAAGTAGTTCGATGTTTCCCCTTGTTCAATACTGACCCCCTCCTCCTCATACCCCCCCACACACCAGATCTCTACCCCCCGACATCGGACGGCCAAATCGAGTGAGGACCAGTTAGAAGGGACCCAATAGAGTGCAGGGATAGCACCAGAAGTGGTACGATGCATCCCGTTGAGTTGTGCTGGCCCCCTCCTCCTCATACCCCCCCACACACACCAGATCTCTACCCCACAAACTCAGATGGCCGGAAGTCAGTACTGACATGGAGTTCCATTATATTCCTTAGTTTTCCTAGCTGTGTAGCATAGAAGGGTGGCCGTCTGGGCCATGGAAGGTGTGATTGTGCAGTCTGTGCATGATCCTCTTCCACCCTTCTAAAATCAACTGAGGGAGATGGCTGTCTGGGCCATGGATGGTGTGGTTGTGCAGTCTGTGCATGGCCCTCCTCCAGTCTCCAATATTATTCACCAGAGGGGGCAATCTGTGCCATGGGAGTCGTAATGATGCAGTCTGTGCACCATTCACTTCCACCTTCTGGAGGTGTGCTGTTGAGGGCAGTCTCTCTGGACCCTTTGATGACTCGAGACCGGGACTTCATCGGACCTCCCTTGAGACTTGTCCAGAGGGGCACTGAGTAAAATTAAAAATAAGGTGTCTCTCTCTGGACCCTTTGATGACTTGAGACCAGGACTTCATCAGACCTCCCTTGAGACTTGTCTGGAATTGTCAGAGTTTTATTCAATTTTCTTGAAAATCACATGATATTTGTGCAAATAATGTTTATTCTATTAAATAAGGTGTTATATATACAACAAAAAGATGGTCAATGTGTAGACTCAGGTGTTGTCAAAAGAGACATGGGAGGGGGCATCTTTGTGGTGTTTAGAGAGCCAACAGCAAACCAGAAAACAAATTGACATGTCAAAGAATGGTTAGTAAGATTTTCCCATGTGATAAGGTTGAATAACTTATGAGTGCAGACAAGAAGGTTTGGTTTCACGATAGTATGACTACAGGCAATACTTGTTCACATGAAGGCATACTTAATATAATATCTGACGCTGAAGTTAGATTTTGCAGAGACAAAAATCCTGTGCTGGCAATATACGCTTGAAGGTATCTGTGTGGATGGGTGGGTGGTTGGTCTAATTGTAGTTCAAATTTGCATAAAATAAGAGATGATTGGATTGAGTAGATTTATAACAACTTTGGCACTATAAGGCATTGGCATGGGTAACCCATGGGTTTTTTTTGGCAACCCATATCCAACCTGCCAAATTACCCATACTTGCCGTCGGGTATGGGTTATCCACAGGTTTACCCCATGGGTTTAGCAGGATATGTCTATATTAAATAATATTTACTAAAATACATTAATTATTTAATTAATATGAGGCAGGGGTAGGGGGAGAGTGAGAAATGGGGAGTGGGAGAGTGGGAGAGGGAAGGAGGAGAGTGGGAGAGAGAATGGGGAGAGTGGAAGAGGGAGGGGGAGAGTGGGAGAGGGGAGGCAGAGGGGGAGGGGGAGAGAGAGAGAGAGGGTACCGGCCATGGGACTGTTGTCTCCATCATCCTTGTTCTCATTGTCCTCATTGTCCTCATCCCCATTGGTGTTGTTGTTATCTCCATTGTTGTTGTTGTTACCATCATTGTTGTCATTGTCCCCATCATTGTCCTCATTGTTCTTGTCCTTGTCTGTGTCCTTGTCCCTGTTCTTGTCATTCTCATCATCTCATTGTCCTCATCCTCATCCTCGTTCTTGTCGTTGTCATGGTGGTGGTGATGGTGGCCATTCTTGTCCTTGTCCTTGTTGTTATCATCTTTGTGTTGTCTGCTAAGAGGGTGATGGTCTTGCCATCATTATTGTCCTTGTTGGTGCATGTAGTTTGTTGGTGCTGGGTGATACATGGGTTGGTGGGTTTTGTCTGGGTCAGAAATGTATGACTGCCTTTGTTGAGGTATGACCTAGTGATCAAATAAGTCACATGGTCCATGCGCCATTTCATGCCTATATAAAAAGGCCCAAAATCCTACTTCAATCCCTCAATATAAAATAAAATACATAGTATTTAATTAATAGGGTAGTTCTGTTTGGCACCCCGGGGTGCACCTAACTTCCCATGCACCCTTTGCCTTATATAGTGGTAGCTAAGTGAAATATTTTCAATCAATCAATTTGAACTCAAGTACTACTGGTGATAAAATAACAGAAAAATTATGGCTCTGTGATATGAAGGCTAAGATGTCCAACAGTTGATTTTTATCAAAACATGTTTAGTTAATGCTTAAACATAAGCACAAATTCTGGATAAGTCAATTATTTCAGCAACCATGTAATAGAACCAAAATACTATTTTTATACAAGTATCTAGACATGTAAGCCTACTAAATGCAATTTCTCTAGAATTTTACAACCAACGGGAGTTGAGTGAAAACTGATTCATTAAAATTATCTTACTTAACGACCACTATATAAAGCAAGGGGTGCGTGGGAGGTTGGGTGCACCCTGAAGAGCCAAATAGAATAATTCTAATAATAACTAAAAAATTCAGTGTTAGACATGAATTCACAGGCTACCTGCAGGTTGACCACAGATCACAGGTTCCTCACAGGTTCCAATTTGGCTACCTGTACCCGAAAATGACAGACAAGTCAGAGGTACAAAACCCATGGGGGTCCATATACTCCTGCAGATGCCTAGGCACTATGGGTAGGAGTGGTGTGCTTAGTGTTACTCAATATGATTTATAATATCAATTCATGGTAAAGATATGAACTTTTGAAGAACTCGTTCATGCCATGCATAGCACTGGCCCACTAAACAAGTGTTGTGTGTTGCTAGGCAAGAGTGTCGTGTACAATAGTCAATTAGATCTACATATGGACCATTATGATCTTACACAATAGTATACATTCACACAATTAGTCGAATGATATAAAGTACAGCGCAAACATGAAATCTAAGAGAATTATGATGTTACAAGAATTTTGCGACTCCTTCGCGCTTACCAGTACCCTGACCAATTATCGTCTTGCTGCTCGTCTCCAAAGTCACGCTGGTCCAATCAATAGCCTTGCATTCACACGCGATGGATTACACCTTGCGAGTGGAGGTGAGTCCTCGCAGAAAGACCAATCGCCACGCTAAGAATTTTCCAGGTGATGATGAAGCCGTCAGGATCTGGGCGATGGAGACAATGACATGTCGGCAAATGATTCAAGATCATGGCGGTAGATGGGGGCAAATTACTTGCATGAAGTGGCTTGGAACAGAGACCAGCGACCCAAGCAGGACGATCTGCTTTGGAACTGGAAGGGGATTGATGCTGATTTATAGACGAGCGAAGACCAGCGTAAGCATTTGGATACATCCTATTACCAACATCTATTCACAGAAAATAGTCACAGCTCTTGGAATGGTCAAACACTCGTGTGGTTCCTAGCAGTGACAGCATCGAGGCAATGGACTATGATCCGGTACATAGCCGACTGGCAGTAACCAGCCACTACGGAGAAATACAAGTTTATATCCTTGAAAAGAATGGTGGGTGTAGTGTCAGAACAATTGCAAAATGCCACTTACACGACAATCAATAGGTACTTTGGTCGAACTGTGGAAAAAGCAGGTGGTTGATGTGATCCCCCGAGCGATACATTTTTTAGATCACTATCAGAATATCACTTTTTTTGGGCTGGAAACCAGAGAAATGTAAGCATAGCATAGAAACAATACGAAGTGCAGAAGATTCACGAATAGCACTTCCAGGACTATACAGACTGCAGAGACTGCGGAGTCCAAGGCACTCAAGGTTCTCAAGTCTGAAATGTAAGTGATCATCTTGATCCGAGGTTGGCGTCGTTAGCTAAGCAGGGTTGTAGAGGTAGTGCAAGCAGGGTTGTAGAGGTAGTGCAAGCAGGGTTGTAGAGGTAGTGCAAGCATCTGCCCCAAAGGGAAATATTTACTCGTCGACAATTTATTGAACAGATTCGATTTGTATAACATACCTCGCACAACGCTAATACAATCAACGATCATTCCCACGGCGAAAAGGTTTGTCAAGCAAGGTACCTTTATGGAGAATTGTATGGGGGTTGCGTTTGGGAGTGATCATGGAAAAGTATATGTATACAGCGTTGACCCATGTGAGCGGCTTCAGATTCTACATCATACAACAGGTAAGTAAACAATGCATTGAGCCAGACATGCATGCTGACCGGAATAGACAGCATTTTGGTGCAAACGGTCGATGCCATTACCTCGTCGGATAGCCATTTCATTGCTAGCGGATCGTCAACCAATTGTTCCGATATCTGTATCTGGAAAAAACCGGTAAGCCATCTCTGGCATGAAGGCAGGATCACTCAACGGTATCAAGACTAAACAGATCGTCAACGAGAAAACAGGGTCTAAATACAAAATCATTTTCGACGTTTTCATCTTCATTCTGTTGATTTGGTTGTCATCAGACTATTGGAGACGTGCATGGATAGAGGTGAACCAAACCTTCTGATTGCATATCTAATCACAAATTGATGCCCCGTATTAGGGTAAGGGGGCTATTATCGCTGCGATGAAAGAGTTGAGCGTTCCAGATGCACATCAAATCAAATACGACGTTCGCATGGAATCATTGAGTGGGAGGATTCAGAGCCTTCTTCACGATGCAGGCATTGAGGACATCGAAGACATCGACACCCTGTAATTATAGCTATCAGAATCTACTGAACATGGGTAGACTAGTCACAGGACAAACAATGACGGAAAAATTTGGCTGGGCAATCCTCTTCACGGCTCCAAAGCCACGGTAACACCGAAGAAATGAGCGATGTCGTGTCCAGGCCAACTGTGGTCGGCACGCAAAATACGATTAAAGAACGTTGTGTCGGGGGCGCACCCAAAACACAGGGCGAGAGTGCGAGTAATGTTGTGTGGGCCTGGTCAATGCAGTGGGGAAAGGCGACAAGCTGTGTCTGGGGCACCCAAAACACAGTCATGGAGTATAAGCGTGTGGACTTGCCTCTTCGGATTTGAGGCCAGCGTGTTTGGCCGTATTTGGCCAAACGATCACGTGCCGCTGTAACACGCTCGGCATTCAACAATACAACAACTCTTGAAATGCCGTCTTTTGGGTGCCCCAGAGACGGCTCAACCGACCTCTCTTTGTACTGGCCTTTTACTGTGTTTTGGGTGCCCCAGACACAGCGTTAGTCCGCGGCACTTCTCTCTTGTACTTTTTTCCTGTGTGTTTTGGGTGCCCCAGACACAGCGTCAGTTCCAGTATCGGTTTCGTGTTGGTTTATTTTGCCCTGGCACACAGCACGCGCACTCGCGATTGACCTTAGTTTCGTTGCTCGCTAGCGTTCTTGTGAGTTGCTCAATTATGTTCTACGACCGATGCTGATACTGGGCTGCTTTAGACACGTTCCCATTCGGTATCTTTTCTTCTGGCACGCGGCACTTCGGTCTTGTACTCTTTTCCCGTGTTTTGGGTGCCACATTCACTCTCATCTCTGGAGTCGCGGCTTTCGTTCGATACCTTGTTCTTTGCCTTTGTCTTTATTTTCTTGTCCCCACTCCATAAATACGCCAGCTTTGGGGATACTCGGTCACCGTCCAACTGACTCTGTGTTGGCCATTTCCCACCTGGCTTTTGTGTTTTGGGTGCCCCAGACACAACCATCTCCCAAACACTACATCTCTACTTCGCATACCCCTTCGTACAACGTCTTGCGCTGTCTTGCATAGCATATCGTGAGTTAGTTGATCATTGTCTATATGTGTACAACTAATTCGATTGATTTTAAGATGCTGAATTGTTTTTGCACGTCTTCGGGATGTGCGGAACGGGGAGGCACTGATCCCACAACAAACAAACCTCACGGCTGCTCTGTAGATGCTCGTACACTCAGACTTCACAAGCTGGAAGACCAGGCAATCCTTGCTCGGAAGGCACATGCAGCCTCCAATCAAATTGTCGCAGCAGAACTGGATAACCTTACTTCATACTTGGCTTCCGCCACACTCGCAGACGATGTCTCCGGCCCTTCCAGGAGCCCTGGCCGCTTGTGGTCGAAAGCCAATCCAAATTTCCCAGATCAGAACGCTGTTAACAATCTCGATACTCCCCATCACCCCCAGCAGCGCTCGTCCCCTGTTGCGGATTCTCGTAAAAGTCGTGTAGATGTTCTCCTCAGGCGTTTATCGACCATCGACTCATCCGTAAGGGACTAGGTTAAAGAGACGGCCGCCGCACTGGAACATTTGGAATTTCCATCAATCGACATTCACTCGGTCTTCCCTCTGAAACACCTTCACAAGAAAGGGCTTTGCCTCCAAAGCGACCTCGATATGGTTATGAGCAAGGAGGTGTCTGTGATTGAGCTGAAGCGCTCTATCTGCAAGCAACTTCACAATTCAATGAATGCTCTTGAGAAGGCCAAACGAAGGTGGAGTGTTCACCGGGAGGAAACTCAGGCTTCTCAATCAGGTTTTCAGTACAATGCAGGTTAGCGCTTCATTTTCGCTAAGATGATGATGCTGATTATATTATAATAGATCATCATTATCAACTGTTTTTACAGGGTGTTGACCCAGTGCTGCAAGTTTCAGTCTTTATGGTGGTGGCCTGCCACATCATCCTCGACGTTAGTGCTAGAGGATGCAAGTTCATGTTCTCTATTCTCCAATATATCATCCAGCTTTGCCTGATGCAGAGCACTATCAACTTGACGCCTCGTGATCAAAAGCTCCTCTCAGATTTCCCAGTAGATATCCGTTCTGCAAGTGAGAAGTTTCACCTCGAAGGCAAGAGCACTATATATGCTGTCTGTCCAGATCCAAAATGTCACCGCACTTACCAGCCAAGCTTCCGAGAGAACTGTCCCATTCCATCTTATCCCACCTCTTGCACTCATAGACATTTTGCTGGTGGCAAACGTTGCAAGGCGCGACTCCTTCGGCCACGCATGATCTCAGGTGTCGTAGTACAAGTCCCTATCAAAACCTTTGTTGCGTTTGACTTCAAAGATTGGGTTGGTGGATTGATGTCCCGTCCAGGTTTTGAATCCATGATGGATGCTACTTGGGATACCAAGTCTACTGAAACTGCTAGTGGTAACTTGGGAATGTCTGACATCTTTGGTGGTGATGTTCTTCGAGACTTCAAAGGTCCGGATGGAAAGCACTTTAGCCTAGGGGGAGACGTGTTGGAATTGATAACGTCATACATTTTATCATTGACTATGTTATTCGGTTGTATATGCATTTATCTGATTTTATCAGATAAATACTCTCAAGGACTATCTTCGTATGTAATCTTCATTACTCATCGGAGAGTATCCGGGTCTGCCCGTGAGGGGCTTCTGCCATTGGCTAGTTTACATCATTAGTCATCGTTGTAGTTCAGTATATATACTTGGTATCCGATGTAGTAGACACTCCATCGGATTATTACAAGTTCGTATCAGACCACTCTACAGTCTCTTAGTACACGTCTTTTGGGTTCCCAGAGACGTTACTTAAGTGTTGGCTAACGCTACCATCGACCGTATAATCCGCATTCTAACAAGACGAAGGGCGTTATGTCTTTTCTTTATGTGTTGACTTCTTCAATCCACTTACCAACAAACAAGCCGGCCAGAAACAATCGATTGGCCTAATTTCTCTCATATGCTTAAACCTTCCACCGGATATCAGGTACAAACCGGAGAACATGTTTTTAGCTGGTGTTGTCCCAGGACCGAAGGAACCCCCTCTGGATACCCTTAATCATTACCTTACTCCCCTCGTTGATGACTTCCTACAGTTTTGGGAGCCTGGAGTGCGGTTCTCGCGTACCCACCAATATCAACATGGGAGGCTAGTTTGATGTGCTATTGTTGCACTTGTTTGTGACCTCCCCGCTGCTCGCAAGACTGCGGGCTTCGCTGCTAGCTCACACAATCACTTTTGTTCCATGTGCCATTGTACTCGGGATAAACATGGCTATGGCAATATACAATATCATTCTTGGACACGACGCACGAATGAAGACTGTCGTACCTCTGCTGATGAATTTCAGAATGCTGCTGATGCCCAAGAAGAGCTCACATCTTTTACTGCATCTGGCTTGCGCTGGTCAGAACTACTACGTCTTCCTTGTTTTGATCCTTCCCGCTTCGTTGTTGTCGATGCAATGCACAACCTATTTCTTGGTTTGATCAAGGAACACTTCGACGGGATTCTTGGTATTCGTCTCAACAAAGTGGAGGAGAAGCCTGTCTTAAAAGTCAAATTCTCTGATACTTGGATGACATTTTCACCAAATGAACAGAAGAGTGTGAAGAAGCTCATGAGATGGCTCCAGATGCCTTTGAGTGCTTCACTTGCGACAGATTCTGGCCGCCAGGAGTGGACAAAGAGGTTCAAAACATTACATGAGCGAGTACTCAGATTTGCTTGCTCTGAACTCCATTGTCCACTGCTTCCTGGGAGGTATCCAATGAAGACGAAGACGTATAAAGCAGATTGGATTGAAGCACTGATTGCGTGGGTAAGACTCCTTCAACCACATCTATGAATTTCGGAGGCTAATTACTCCGTAAAGCGTGTTTCCCAAGAAGAAGAAGAGGATCTTAGTAATTTAACTTCAACAATGCACGGCCATGTCCTCACTCGTCATGAGATGCAGGAGATACAATCAGACATTGCAAGCATGTTAACTCCCTCATGGTTAACATCTGTGCCAGCGAATCTGGGATCCCCAAGCCATGGAAAGCTTAAGGCAGATCAGTGGCGTGTCCTTGGGACTACTTATCTTCCGATCTCCTTGATTCGACTCTGGGCAAAAGTTGACAAGAGTGACAAGAGGTTGGTGAGGTGTGGCCAAATATTAGATGTCACATTGTCACTCCTATCAGCAGTCACCATTGCCTCATCTCGCGTCACTTCGCCTGCTCATGCCGACTTGTACCTGCAACATATGCAAGCATATCTTGCAGGTTTACACCAACTTTTCCCTGATTACGAATTCCACCCAAATCATCATATGGCCCTCCACCTCCATGAGTACTTACTTCTTTATGGCCCCGATCACGCATGGTGGACCTTTCCTTTCGAGAGGCTTATTGGTATGCTTCAGTGAGTTTCTACAAACAACCAGCCTGGTAAGTCTTGATGGTGTAGTCAACGCAGTTTTCTTACATGTTATTAGGAGAACTCGAAGAGACTATTTCCAGATCATTCACCAAATCCGCCAACTTGCGGGCTGTTTTAATGAAGGCTGATTGCCCTCAAGCCCTGAAATATTGTCAACCGATGTTTCGGAAACTCTTGAACCCCCAAGTGCGGAACACTCTCATCACCGACATTCTTAGTTTCTCTGCTGCCACAGATGATATGGACGATACAGAGGCAGACACCTACAATGAACACGTGGCTCATCTCATTCCTCACGATCTCTACCAGGCCCTTTGTGCCTCACTCAACTTCACACCACCCCGCCATGCTGCATTCTTATCTCATTTGACCATTGAGGGCATCACATACACAGTGTCATCAAACCATCCCGGAAATAGCAGTGTTCTGATCGCTACAGAAACTGACAATGTACTTGGGGTAGTGGGCCATCGCAAGCGTGGCATGAACGAGTTCTTCTTGGTTCTATTTACTCATTTCATGTTCTTTATTACTTCTAGATTTTCTTGATCAAGCATTCTTACTGCTATTGAGCAATGTTATTTACATTTCATAATGCTATACTTGTCTTTAACTGGACAATGGACATTGTGGTACATTGAATGTCAATTATACAACAGTTTACCCTGGCTTTCATTGAAATATCACCACTGCTATCATTATTTGTCAGTGCTATACCAACAATTATCAATAAAAACTGTACTGTATGCCAACCCAAGTATTCGCAGTGTATCCAACAAGCGATATGGTGCCAGTTAAATCACCGGTCCAAAGTTCCATGGTTGTATCCAGAAGATGGAGTTGATTCATATTGAAGTTGCCTGTCCTTCCATCATACACAGGAACTTTTATATGTCTATGAGCGAACGTTGACAAATTTTAAAATTTTATGGACTAACCATTATCGTCGAAATTAAGAGCACCCTTAACGGCTCCAGTCCTAGACGGTCCTGCTACTTTAACAGGTGATTTCCTCGGGGAGCCTCTGGACAACAGACGGCCGAATCCTTGTTGAGATCCTTCTAAATATATATAATCAACAATTAAAAATGCAAAAGTTAATACCAAAGTACCGGTCCCATCCTTGGGCTTCGCTCTTGTGCTGATCGTTATCGTATCCTCATAAATTTGAGCATAAAGGTCTTGAACCTTGAAAACCATACAAAAGAAGGCACAGAAACGCTCCCACTCTTGGGTACACAAAGTACCGGTTATTTGACGGAACATTCCTTGAGGGTGGGGCTCAAGTAAATTGGAGGAGTTAACCGCAAGGACAGAAGTGAAAACAGCATATGAGAAATTGGTAGAAGCATTTGCTTGAATAGCGTATTTCGTGCTTCGAGCAGAGTCAGAAGAGGCAGCCTTTAGGGTAGATGGTGCTGCACGTGAGGGATTGACAAATATTCCTGCTCTTGTGAAGAGAATTGCCTTGATTATAACACTATTATATCAGTGAGCGATGACTACATCAGTATATATTTAATGTGAATATATCTCACTTCATTACGAGTTCTTCCATTTATGGAAAACTCATTCTTATAAACCCAGTTTTCAGCCATTGAGGTGATTCATCTCAGGGACTGAGGGAAAAATGCGTCCTAATATGGTAACTGAGTTCCAAATCCCTTTTGACTGGTTTCATTCCAGAATTCAGAGCCTCTATTGACTCACACCCTGCATGGACTGTCACCAAATTTGACAAGGAGAATCTGATGGGGACTGTCCTGCTGGAAAATAATTATGGAGTGGATCTGGCATACTTTGGACCACCTGTGAGCTGGTTTATGCAAAGGAAATGAGTAGAGATACCATAACTGGTGTGATACTGCAAATTAAAATGTGGTAATTTCTAACTATATTCTATTGTATGTATGGTACACCTTTGTCCACTGAAGGCAGCTGTGAAATGTCATATCTGAGTCTCTAAAATGCAAACAAGCAGGTGTGGTCCGGACTTGTGGCTGAAATTCAAGTGGAGTCTGAAATGCACGGTGAGAACATTCGAGCTCAGATGAGTGCCAAAGTTTCCTTCGGTTGCTCAACAGCAAGATTGTCGGGGAGGGGGAGTGCACAGAAAGGTAAGCATATAGTTTATTTCCTTTCGTCTAATAATGATGTCTGCAACCCACGCACCTCATCCGCGTTAAAAACGAGGAGCCGGGGGGTCTTAGGACCTCGCACTCCCACCGTCTGCCCACCCACCACCACCACCTCATTTTCAAGCACCAGGACGACCCACCCCGCCCCGTTTTCGACCACCCATGTCTCGTGTATGCCCCCCGCACCTCGTTCACGTAGAAAACGAGGCGTCAGGGGGTCCCAGTCCCACCCATCTCCGCCCAGTACCCAGGCCCCCCCCCCACTGACTTTTTGCACCCAGGACACGCCACCCTGCCCCGTTCTCAAGTACCCACGGCTCATGTAAGCCCCCTGCACCTCGTTTGCATACAAAACGAGGCGTCGGGGGGTCCCAGTCCCACCCGTCTCCGCCCAGTGCCCAGCCCCCCCCCCACTGACTTTTTGCACCCAGGACACGCCAACCCGCCCCGTTTTCGACTACCCCCAGCCCATATACACCCCCCACACCTCGTTTCCGTTGAAAACGAGCGGTTGGGGGGTCTCAGGACCTCGCACTCCCACCATCTGCCCACCCACCACCACCCCCTTTTTTTCAACCACCAGGCCGCCCCACCCCCGGCTCATGTATGCCCTCGTTTCCATTGAAAACGTGAGGTGGGGGATCTCAGCGCCATCTGCCCACCCACCAACCCCCCTTTTTTTCAACCACCCCCAATCTATGCCTGCCTCCACCATTATAATTAGATATTAATAATTAAATACTAAGTATAAATTATGATTAAATATTGTGAGAATAAATTCAGAGTGACTACACAAATGCAAGGTCCAGGGTTAGGCTAGGGGTTGACAATCCAATCCTTTGCCCAGTGTTTGAAATGCCATGGGCCAACTTTCACTGTCACAGCCTTTGCATAGTCAAATGGTGTAACCAGGGCTAAAATAATGTTTCAGTGGCTCATAACAATGATCAGGCTCCTGCCAATCCGTTTGGTGAGAGGAAGGGGCTATCATGAAAGCCTCAGTCAGTTATTTGCCCCAACCTCTCACCGATGGCTTGAAGAAAACATTTGTAAACAATAGCCACACCTTTTTTCGGTAACCCCTAAATTAGTATATTTGTAAAATAAAATAATCTATCCTACAACTGCAGCAATGCAGAGCTCGCCTGGGACTCCCTCTGCACTTGAGGACCTCTGTCAAAAAATACTCAAATGTTTTGGCCACCTTCTCTGCAGATGGCAGAGCACTGTCGTACAAGCTCTGTTGAAGAAAGACAAGGATATCATATTAATTGCACCGACAGGCTCTGGCAAAACACTGACCTTCTGGATGCCACCGTTAGCTGTGGAGGATGGTTACGAGTTCTTCCATTTATGGAAAACTCGTTCTTATAGACCCGGTTTTCAGCCATTAAGGTGATTCATCTCAGGGACTGAGGGAAAATTTGTGTCCCAGTATAGCAACTGAGTTTGAAATCCCTTCTAACTGGTTTCATTCCAGAATTCCAAGACTCTATTAACTTTTACACATCATGGATTCTCCCAAAACTTGCCAACAAGACTGTGATGAATACTAGCTTTACAGAAAAAAAATATGGGGGCAATCTGGTCTTATTTGAGCTTACTGTGTGTCATTTCATGCAAGGGTATTGAGTATTGGGAGAATGACAGTTTGAATACTGAACATACAAATGTGGTAAATTCAAGCTGTATTCTATAGTATATATGGCACACTTTTGTCCACTTAAAGCAGCTGTGAAATGTGGTATTTGAGTCTCCAGAGTGCAAACAAGTGAGGGTGGTCCAGAGTGGTGGCTGAGATTCAAGGCTGCTTAAATAAGCGAAATCCTCTCGGGCATTGAGGAGATTGTTAGGTCACTTTCACCCCCTAATATAGACCAAACTAAACTAAACATTATCCAGTGTACTAATTAATTAATTCATTCAAAGGTTGTTTTTCTCAAGTACATATACAAGTCCATCCAACTCACAGCCTGTGTGGCTTCTGAATAAATTTGAGGGCAAGCAGAGCATTGTTGAGCAGTGATCTGGGGCAATACAGACAGTATATGAGAACTGGCTGTAGAAATAGGGACCCATAAAATCTGAAGAATTTAGAGTGTGTTCTACAACTGATTCTAGACATTTTCTGTCACTACAAGTAGTGGCCAAGTGGTGTGTTTGAGGCTACAGAATGGGAATAAGTGGGGATGGTCCGGAGTTGTGGCTGAAATCGAAGCGGAGTTTGAAATATACAGTGAGAGCGTTCGAGCTCAGATGAATCCAAAACCTTCTGCTGCTCAACATCCCATCCCCCAGATTCCGGGATCTGCTGCCAGCTCCCTGGTTCCCCTGCTGCCCCACAACTTTCCCATCCCCCTCTATTGGCTACTAACCTTCTCTAGGCAACTTTTTGGCCCCCAAAAGGCCCCTCATG
Source organism: Hygrocybe coccinea (assembly GCA_963555575.2). Lineage (NCBI taxonomy): Eukaryota > Fungi > Basidiomycota > Agaricomycetes > Agaricales > Hygrophoraceae > Hygrocybe > Hygrocybe coccinea. Next base: position 2,155,874 of record OY742000.1, read on the forward strand.
TCCAGCAGCAATGCCACCATTGTCCCCAGCAACATGGGCACATTCCGGCTGCTTGTGAGTGCCAGGGGGGGTTTCTGAGGGCAGCAGGGGATGTGGTGCACCCACCTCCTGTTGTACCAGGTGAGTTTTGCCTTTTTATGGCTGTTCTAGACCATAAAGTGCTCACCCAGGTCTCACCCTCTCCTCCCAGCCCTTCCACTCCCTGTCCAGCACTCTTCCAGCCTCCTTTCAGCCCCCCTGTTGCCCCAGCACCTATTTTTCACCCTCTTCACTTTCTCCTGGCCTGTCTTTCACCTCCTTATCCAATTCCCCCCTTCAGTCTGTTCCTATGACTCTCATTCACTCTCATTCACTCTCCTATCACTCCCCCTCTCTTTCCTGTCTTTTATACCCCATTACCCCCCATTGTAGCCATAGTGGTAAATAATTTGACATTTTAATGAAATTAATTGGATTAAATAATAATAAATTGAAATTGATAACAACTTAACAAGAAAGAGAGAACTCATAATATCACTCAAGTAAAGTATAACTCAAGTAACATAGGGAGGCATCAGATCACTTCTGGGGGAATACTTACAGTCCATGAGGTCCCCCCTAACTGCTCCTCCCACCATTTGGCTGTCCATCCTCTGGGGGTAGAGATCTGGTGTGTGGGGGGTATGAGGAGAAGGGGATCAGTATGGCATGAGGGGACACATTGTACCACTTTTGGGGGGATCCCTACACTCCATTGGGTCCCCCCTGACTGTTCCCCATGCAGTTGGGCCATCTGTTATCTGGGGGTAGAGATCTGGATATGGAGAGGGGGGGTATGAGGAGGGGGGGTCAGTATGGCATAAGGGGGAACATTGTACCATTTCTGGGGCAATATCCACAGTCCAATGGCTCCCCTCCTAATAGCTCCTCCTGCAATTTGGCCATCCATCTGGGGATAGGGATATGGGTTGGGGGGGGGTATGAGAAGGAGGGCAGCATGACTCAAGGGGATACATCATACCACTTCTAGAACCATTCTTACACTTCCCCAAACTGCTCCTCATGCCATTTTGTGGCTGTAATCCAGGGGTAGAGATCTAGGTACAGGGGATATGAGGAGAAAGGGATCAGCATGGCTCAATGAGGGGGATCATACCACTTCCAATGTTACAGACATACTCTAATATATATCCTCTAATAGCTCCTCACACCATTTGATGATCTGATATCTGAGAGCAGAGATCTGACATTATGGGGGCAGGAGAAAACTTGCTTGGGTGCTGAATAATCAAAAAGTGGCTAGCCAGTTTAAGGGCCAAATATAGTTTGAACAATATATCAAATATTAAAGAATTGTAAATTACAATAATTAAATATTTGGTAATTTTCTTTGTGTGGTCATCTCAAAGTGTGAAAGGGAGTCAGCTTGGCACAATAGAGAGGACCATACCACTTCTGATGGGATAAACACACTCTATTCGATTTCTTCTAGTGGTTCCTGATGAACCAATCTCCGAGTACAGAGATCTGACAATATAAGGGTATGAGGAGGAGGACCTGAGCATGGCTCAGTGGGGAGGATTGTACCACTTCCAAAGTGGCAGGCAGACTCTCATGGGTTTCTTCTAATGGCTCCTCACACCATTTGATCCTCCAACATCCAAGGGTAGAGATCTGATACTGAAGGTCAACTTGGCCTAATGGAACAAGACTGTACCACCTTTGCTGTGATAAACATACTCCAATATATCTCTTCTAATGGTTCCTCACACCATTTGATGATCCAATGTCCAAGAGTAAAGATCTGACACTATAGGAGTATGAGGAGGAGGATGTCAGCATGGTTCAATGAGGGGAATCATACCACTTCCAATGTAATAATACATGTAAGAATCTGCATGGGTAACCTGTGGATTTTCTTGGGCAACCCACACCTGACCTGCCAAATATCTGAATCCACAATGATGGGTATGGGATACCGGTGGTAAGATATGTATATATTATTATATAATAAAATTCTAATTCTAATGAATTAAATTAAGAGGGCAGGGAGAGATGAGGAGATGATGAGAGGGGGAGATTGTGAGAGGTGAAGGCAGAGAGTGGGAGAGGGAGAGGGGGGAGAGTGGTGGTGGTCATTAGTGAATAGCACAACCTACAGGTTTCCCTAGGCTACCTGCACCTGTACCCATCAAAACCTGGAGGTGGACATGGATACAGATTACCTGTGGGTTAAGAAGAGGGGGGGATGAGGACAAGGTGGTGGTGGCCTGGTTGTTGTTCTGAGTTCTTCCATTTATGGAAAACTCGTTCTTATAAACCCGGTTTTCAGCCATCAAGGTGATTCATTCATCTCAGGGACTGAGCGAAAATTGTGTCCCAATATGGAAACTGAGTTCCAAATCCCTTTTGACTGGTTTCATTCCACTATTCAGAGCCTCTATTGACTTGCACACAGCATAGACTGTCACCAGATTTGACAAGGAGGATGTCATGGGGACTGTCCTGCTGGAAAAAAATCATGTAGGGGATCTGGTATGATTTGGACTTCCTGTGAGCCATTTCTTGTCAAGGAAATGAGTATAGATACAATAACTATTGTTATACTGCAAATAAAAATGTGGTAATTTCTAACAATATTTTATTGTATGTATGGGACACTTTTGTCCACTGAAGGCGGTTGTAAAATGTGATATCTGAGTCTCTAGAATGCAAACAAAAAAGAGTGGTCCGGAGGTGTGGCTGAAATTAGAGCGGAGTCTTAAATGTACAGTGAGAGCTTTCGAGCTCAGATGAGTGCACAAACCTTCTGGTGCTCAACAGCAACATCGTCGAGGGGGTGGTGTAACTGAGGTATGTATTTAGTTGTATTGTCCTTGGTCTAGTACTGATGTCTGTACCCCCCGCAACCCGTTTCCATCGAAAACCAGAGGTCCCGGCTTGTGCCCAACCAGCGCCCCCCAACGTTTTCAACCACCAGGACGCCCCACCTCGCCCTATGTTCGACCACCCACGGCTTGTGTACACCGCCCGGCCCTGGTTTGCATTGAAAACGAGCAGGCAGGAGGTCTTAAGCCCACGCGTTCCCACCCTGTGCCCAACCAGCCCCCCCCTCACTTTTTTTGGCTACCAGGACGACCTCTCCTGCCCCGTTTTCGACCATTCCCGGCCAGTAGACACCCCCCATGCCTCGTTGCCGTAGAACACAACAGGCCGGGGGGTCCTACGACCTCGCGTTCCCGCCTTCTGCCCAACCAGCCCCCCCCCCCACTTGTTTCGCCACCACAACGACCTCCCCCACCCCGTTTTTTTTTGCGAGAGGCCGGGGGGGCCTACGCCCTCGCATTCCCCCCTTCTGTCCAACCAGCCCCCCCCCCACTTTTTCCGCCACCACAACGACCCCCCCCACCCCGTTTTCGAATACCCCCAGCCAGTACACACCCCCCGCGCCTTGTTGCCACCGAAAACGAGAGACCGGGGGGGCCTACGCCCTCGCGTTCCCCCCTTCTGCCCAATCAGCCCCCCCACTTTTTTCACCACCAGGACTACCTCTGCCCCCCCGTTTTCAACCATCCCCAGCCAGTACACACCCCCCGCGCCTTGTTGCCACCGAAAACAAGAGGCCGGAGGGTCCTATGCCCTCGTGTTCCCCCCCTTCTGCCCAACCTGCCCCCCCGCCCCACCCCCCCACTTTTTTTCACCACCAGGATGTCCTCTCTCGCCCCGATTTCAACCACCCCCGGCCAGTACACACCCCCTGTGCCTTGTTGCCGTAGAACACAAGAGGCCGGGGGTCCTAAGCCCTTGTGTTCCCACCCTCTGCCCAGCCAGTCTACACATTTTGTATTTATTATATTTCAATAAGTAGATACTCTTAATAGATTTGTTTAGAAAATGAATCTGTGTACTGAAAGCATTTCTGATTATAGGAAATCTTGGCCACCAAAGTGTTTGTCTCAATAGGGGCTGGTCACTGCTTGACCAGTAACATCCACCTTCCACTACTGCATCTGAGCTGCTCTTTTGTTTCCTTGGACATTGAAAGCTAATTTGGACAGCCTTAGTTGGGTGTGAAGCTAAACCGCTTGGCCTTAGTACGCTTTAGCACACTTGCCTCTCACACTCCATGGTACTTGCACTTTCAGTTGCTTTTATTAGCTTTCCAGCTTCTATCAGCTTTCCTGCATCCTCAATTGTCACTTCCACCTGCCTGGCAGAAAAGGGGTGTACACCTGAGACATCACAAGTGTAGGGAGAAATCCCCTTGTACTGTCTTGCAGCGTATAGTTGTTTTGCAACAGCTATTTCAAGTTCAGTTGGTTTGATTTTGAAGGGGCTGCAAGGAGTGTCTGGATCTCTGGCAACAACAACTGGCAACTCCCTACTATACATCTTACTCGACTCCAGTTAATAACGAGTTAGCATTATGAAGTGTAAATAACATTGCTCAATAGCAGTAGAAATACCTGATCAAAAAATTCTAGAAGAAATAAAGGACCTGAAATGAGTGAATAGAACCAAGAAGAACTCGTTCATGCCACGCTTGCGATGGCCCACTACCCCAAGTCTTGACATCTGGATAGAGCTCAGAAATGCGGGTTAGGCCAAAGGCACCCATAGGATTTGGACCATTGTTGGAGGTGATAAGAGTACCGTTACTTGATTGAACATGTAAGTGAGCAGCGGTGTGACTCAAAAACTAAATACACACCGAAGAGGAGGAAGTTTTCCATATGTTTCCGCAATCATGGGATCGAACAATTCAGGATAAGTAACTTCACAGTTCAAAGGTGCTTTTTCAGCAGTTGGGTTCATAAACGTATCACTATTATATAATCAGATGCTGTACAGTATTAGATAAGCAATACGTACGCTTCAGGAAAATCCTCAAAGTATACGGGATTATCTTCCTCTTTCACCTTATTCTTGCCCTTCAACACGGAACTAAAATCCAAGGAATACACTGAACATGATTAATAAATACGTGAATAAACACACTGACTTGATCTCAGCAATATGAGCTGCCATCTCCTTGGATATCGCCGGTTTGAATTTGCTCTTGATGACAGTTCTAGAGAAAAATGAAAAGGCAAATAGAAGAGAGACTAATGAAGTCGCACTTGGTATTCTTTCCAGAAGCATGTGTACTCATCTCATCAGTCTGATCTTGGTTCTCAAAACCGTCTGTGGCACCCAAAGTTTCCTGTGCATGCATTCTAATATAATGCAAATCATAACAATGATGTTAGTCCAATGTTAAGCTCAGAGACTTACCGTTGTTTTTTTCCTTTGACATTTGACCTATAAAAGAGTATTAGCTCCATACAAATATGTAACAGATAATAGGCAAACTTGACCGGCTCCAAATCGCTGTCAGCATCCACAATCCTGTGTAATTGTATGAGAAATATACGATACAATCATTGAACAAAAACATACTTCTTATAAGTCAACTTCACCATTTTCTTAGCACGTGCTAAGGGCTGGTCATCATCCGAAACAGTGTCAGCAACCGTATCATCTGGTACAGAAAGACTATTGTTGATAACATGTTAGTCCATATCTATATATAAAACAATAAAGTGGCTTACCCTTCAGATTCTTCGGCCTCAACATCGATTGACCTGGAGTCAGACTGATGGCTGATAAAATGTAATTTGTTGTGAGAGATATGGTTTACATGCATTGACCATTTTATAATACGTACATGTTCCTCTTTCTGGCAATAGAATTAAAACTAATATGTGGTTTCAATACATTAGCATATGGGCAAATACGCTTTGGGCTTACGAAGGTGGATCATCTTCATCATCGTCATCATCGACCGATAGAACATCTTTGGGCTTGGACTTTTTTGTATTCCTGGGACACTCAAGGTCAGCATTGAGACAAATGCGTTCAATAACAAACATATGCCTACAAAGACTTTTGCCGTTTGCTAATCCTATTTTATGCTGAACAAATAATCTGGAGGACAACAGAGTGGAACTTACGATTGTTTTTCAACAGCCTTGCCTTCAGATTCAGACTCTGATATGACTCGTTTCTTGGAATGTGGTAAAGCTCGGGAATGTGGTAAAGATCTGGAAGCTTTTGTTGGAGTGGATGTAGTAATCTTGGATGAGACCTCTCTGTATTTGGTAAGTAGACATGGGTGGATGAGGTGTTGTGGAGAAAAGAAAATGCATGTACTTACTTGATGACTTTCACATCGTCTGTTTCTGCCCTATTGTAAATGTGAGTTGTGAGTTAGATGCATGTAGTTTTCAATGATGTACAGTAAGTCCATATCACTGTGAAAACTTTTAGCAAGCAATGACATTCAGAAGGTTTAATGAATACCTAGACACAGAATCGTGCTCCTTGATTTGCTTGACTTGTTTCTGACGAGGAACAGATCTAAGGTTATGTAATTACAAGTGATAAGTTAATGTAAAATGATCTATCAGAGAAATCAAAACCCACTTGGAAGCTTGCTTTGTAGCGGCACGACGAGACATGGAAGCCATGAAGAGATCAAAGTAAAACAAGTTCGTTTTCAACACTATTACAAACAATGATATACATGCATCACGTGCACCAGAAACATAATCGTGTTGTTCCAGAATGTTCCTACAAAACCCTCATGAATTATACAGGATATATGCATATAAATGATGCTATTTTATCTCTGAAGTGTACATTCAACAGCAATTTATTTGCAATGGATAAATGAATGCATTTGTAAAAAGATAAGATAATATATATAATTACTGTACAATCATAGCTAGAGGATGGGGGTTCGGCTCAGGTTAGCAACGGGGATGATGGGGCACCTCATTCACACTTGAAACAAGGTGCAGGGGGTCTAAACGGGGGGCCATTGTCAAAAACAGAGCAGGGAGGGGGTCAGTGGGTCCAAAAAGTCCAGGGTTTGGGGTTGAGATGGCAACAGGGATGACAGAGCATCCGTGGTACCTCATTTGCGCTTGGAGGTGTGGGGAATCTAAACATGGGGGCGGTTGTCCAAAAAGAAGCGGGGAGGGGGTTGCTGGTTCCAAAAAGTCACAGGTTGGGGGTTGGGGCCCGGGAGACGGAGATGAGGGTGATGAGGGTGAGGAGGTGCCCACAGCACCTCGTTCGCATGTGAAATGAGGTGCAGGGGTCTAAACACGGGGGCGTTGTCCAACAAGGAGTGGGGAGGGCGTTGCTGGGTCCAAAAGGCCTGGGGTTGCGGGTTGGGGTGCAGAAGGGGCTATGGGGGTGATGAGGCATCCAGGCACCTTGTTCGCACTGGAAAGGAGGTGCGGGGGTCTGGATCCATGGGCTGCGGTCAAAGAAAGAGTGGGGAGGGGGTTGGTGGGTCCAGAAAGTCCCGGGTTGGGGGTTGGGGCCCAGGAGCAGCAATGGGGATGATGGGGCATCCACAGCACCTTGTTGGCCCTTGAAACGAGGTGCGGGGGGCTTAAACACGGGGCCGTTGTCCAAAAAGGAGCGGGGAGGAGGTTGTGAGTTCAAAAAGTACGGGGTTGGGGGTTGGGGCCCAGGAGCGGCAACGGGAATGACGGGGCGGGCATCCATGGCACCTTGTTGGCCTTTGAAACCAGGTGCGGGGGGTCTGAATCCGTAAGGCTGTTGTCCAAAACGGAGCGGGGAGGGGGTTGCTGGGTCCAGAAAGTCCAGGGTTGGGGGTTGGGACCCAGGAGATGGCGAAGGGGGGAGGAGGTATCCATGGCACCTTGTTCGCGCTTGAAACGAGGTGTGGGGGTTCTAAACGAAGGAGCGGGGAGGGGGTTGCTGAGTCCAAAAAGCCTGGGGTTGGGGCCCAGGAGACAGCAAGGGGGGACGAGGCATCCACGGCACCTCGTTAGCATTTGAAATGAGGTGTGGGGGGTCTGAATCCGTGGGCCGTTGTCCAAAACAGGGCAGGGAGGGGGTCCATGTGTCCAAAAAAGTTCGGGGTTGGGGTTGGGGCCCACAACAAGGACAGCGATGATGGTCATCCACGGCACCTCGTTGGCACTTGAAACGAGGTGTGGGGGCTGGAGAGTGGCCTTACCACACCTCTGACCCCCCCTTCTTGTCACTGTGCAGCTGTAGGTTAATGAGTTAGTGTGAGTTAGTGATACATACCAACAAGTCAACACACGAATATGATCACATGATCAATGACGTCAGTGCTGGCGACACTTTGCCTCTGGACTGGCAAAGTGTCACCTACCCTGACGTCATACCACATCACATGATGTGCACATGACTTCTCTCAGCTCAAACCACATGCATCACATGCACCAGAAACATAATCGTGTTGTTCCAGAATGTTCCTACAAAACTCTCATGAATTAATGCATATATATGATGCTATTTTATCTCTGAAGTGTATATTAGAAGAGACAGCCAGAGATTACCTCTCAAAAAACATAACTTGAAGACGTATCTATATTGACATAATGTGGGAAAATCTGCATATATAGTCAGTATCACGACACAAGTATCACTTTCCCATACCCATCTATGAATAAGTTTTATGAATCTGTAGCCGCTAGTGAGTAGAATATCATACTGCCATCCGCTAAGTCAATCATATCATCACAGGTGTTCAGCTAGAACTGGAAGCTTCTGCACAGTATAATGGTTCCAAGCAAGCTAATTATCTCTGCGCATTGACCAAGGTAAGAGCACGAATATCTTTGTGACACAGCAGGACTTAGCTGCACATAGAAAGATGGCCTTCATGATTCACTGCAAGTGCGCTATAACAAAGACCGTCATCAGTATCAACTTGTAAAGGGAGGTCCTGGAGAAGAACCTGAAGAAGTAGTGTTGCGTCTCACAGGCATCCTTACCCACTGTGAACTACCACCAGTTCTCAAGCTTCCTAGGTATTTTTAACACAATGACCAACATAAAGCATACTCACAAGTTTCAGGAATCCAACGCGCCTCAGACAGGCAATACAATTGACCGGTCTGGATACTCACAAATATAAAGCTGCATTGGAGGGTATATCCGCAATTTGCTCTACCTTTGCCAAGCATATGCGTTCAGACAAGTTACAAGACTGGACTCCTGATGCATTTGGAGAATGGATGGCGGTAGGAGCTGGCAACAGATATTTCAGCACCGGCACAATTGCAGCAACTGCTGAAGTTGTACCTTTCAATGATCTTGTTGACCCTGATGGGATTTTGGCATCTGTAGATTCCAAGTACCGCCATACTGTGGATAATGAAGTTGGCTATTTTCAAAGGGAGAAAAAAAATGATGATCGCTTCCAGTAGGTTCTTGAACCATGTGAAATTTCTGATGCTAAATATTTATCTCAGATATACTCGCACGAACCCCATCAATATTTCCATCGGTGATATTGTAGAAGCAAGACTTTCATTCTTGGTGGTTCCTGTTGCCAGTGGCCGTAACAATGTCAGCAAACAGTTTAAACTTGTGATAGTGCTTAGATCACTTGCTTTGATCGACAATACATTCACCAAGGTTGGAAACCATCTTTTCATTGTGCATTATCTAAATCATAAATTTTCATTAGAAAGCTGCACTTGCGCTTGCTCAAGCATCGTTTCAGAAGCCCAAAGTTTTGAGAGCATTGAAGAGGAATGCAGACTTTTCTGAGGATGAACAGGAGATGGAGAAATATTCAGTAAATCCCCGCTTGGCATCTGACTAGGCATTATTGAATTTGAATTTGTAATGTGGTTGTCATTAATAACCACATAATATACCATTTGTCTCCAACTGCCAATAGCTTTTATGTGTTTGCCTGTGTATGGCTAAGTTAATGGCTGCTGTATGATATTACAACTACTTTGGAAAGAAAAGATATATAAGTACAAATTGTAGAGAAAAAATAGTCCATTTGACAGTAATTGATATTAATGTTTATCGGTTCATATTTAATTTTTCAAACAAGTTCCAGGAGAATGCTCTAGAATATTTGCAAAGCGCATGCTCCATCATGATCACATTAAATCCCATGATTTCCTTCTCCTCATCAGTAAATCCTTCATCCACATGCTTGTAGATATTCTTGAAGGCAGTTCGGCACTCTTCAATGGTTTCATCCACTTTCAACAATTGCATACAAGTTAATCCAGCCTTTGCACCTTTGTTAATCTTGTAGCAAATGTCTGCCATTTCTGTTATGGTGGGCATGGGGATAAGACCAGCTTCTGCATAATCTCCAGCAAGTAGCATTCCTGCTAACCCTCCAAGCTGTGGAAAGATGGATTGCTTTTTGGCTGAGGAACCTCCAGCAGATTTGGTTGCCTGAATAAAAGTGATGCAGTCCAGAAATGATGGTTTCCTAGACTTGAGCCACGTTTCCCATCTGTCACTTTCTTCCCAGTAGACTGTCACTATCTTGTTTTTCTTTGGGTTCCGATTTGGGTTTGGAGTTCCCAAAGCCTTCATATTCACCAGTTGCTTATCAGGAAGGGTTTTGACAAGGATTTGAAAGTCATCAACAGTGAAGATGGGTGGGTGTGAGTGAACCACTGGTGCTGCAAAAGTGATTGCACGAAATATGGCTGCACAAAAGAATCCTTGACGAGTATGAATGATTCCAGGAGCATAAGGACCATCAGACTGCATCATCCGGGAAATATCCTTTCCATGCCTTCGGAGTGGTTGTAATCGGTTGCTATCCTTTCTTATGTTTTGTTGTAAGATAGTGCCTGTGGTAGCTGGTGTGGAAGGATTCTCGCAAGCAACAGCTAATGCTTCACGAAGAAAGCTGCAAAAGCCATCCACTGATCCCTTGTGTTTGGATGATATCCTGGGTGTGCGGATTGTGCCAGCTGATGAAGATGGTTGATTTGGTGTAACTGGAGATGCCAAGGAATCCAATAATGGCTGTAGCTGTAGCATAGAAATTTCATCTTCATCAAATTTGAAGTGAGCGGCAAACCAGGTGGTGTCTTTGGTAGACAAAGCATGGCTGTATTGCTTGAAAATGTGTCCCAGGATCTTCAAATATTGGGATTCATCTGAGCCATTATCAGAGAGAGGATGGGTGATCCAATCCTCCACCACCTTGGTAAAGTGTTCCTTTTTCACTTTTTTCATCTTCCGGTTCCCAAAGACATATTTTTTGACATTGAGATAAGCATCCCAAATCTCGGCCAAGTACAGGACATCCATGTGGAAAGATTGGAGAATGTGTCGAATGAATAAATATTGGTGGTACGATCCATCATCAAAAGCTGGATATCCAAGCCATTCACGAATTATATCCAGGATAACACGGGTGACAAGAGAATTCTGTTCTTCAGGAGTGTCATTAGAGTATTTTTGCTTGGTTTTGAATTCATAAGTAACCTGTTGGCTGCCATTCCAATATGTATCTGAGTGAATCTGTGCATGTGGCTTGCGTGATAGAATAAGACCTTGAACATCCATGGTCAACTTGACAAGCCAGTCTTTATTGACATGTCGTTTGGTCAAAGCTAGTTGACAATGATTGGCACAGCTTGACTCCAGCCATGCCCATGCAAGATAATTGGCTAGCATTAGCTGGTGTCGGGTAAGATGAAGACTCCTGAAAGATTGCGCCTCGTGGTCTCCAATGGATTGAATAGTTGGCCAGATGGAAGCGATAGCTTGTACTGTGGTTTCCATGACTGAGTCAGGTTTTTTGAGAAGTGCAGACAAGACTTTCTCCAATGTTCCAGCAGTATATCCCTCCAATCCTGATTTGCCAATGGCCCTGCAAGCATTCACAAGACTCTCCATCATCTTTTCCAGCTGGTTGACAGTTAACAACTTCAAGAATGTATTGGATTCTATAATATACTCAGGTTATAAAAACATAAGTGGTTGATTTGAATGTATTAACACACCAGGTTTCTCTTGTTGCCTTGCATTGTATTCCAAACCACCAACCACAGTTTCTTCTTGAATAGCTGTCATAATGTCCATACTCATTGTGGAAACAGACATAGAAGTGGAAGCTTCCGCCAGTTGAGGTGATTGTGAGACCAACATCTGTTCCACAGCTACATCCAGTGTAAGAGTATCATTGGAAGAACCACCAGAAGAGGGCGCTGGATTTGTGGTACTGGAGGATGCCTTCTTAGAAGAACCACTTGATTGCCTAGTAACTACTGCTTCTTAAATTATTAAATACGGTTAGTTTTATATGGCAAACTATCTGAATATACATACCAATATTAGAAGAAGGTTTGATTTCTGTTAGAACAGTGTAAGAACAATATCATGATTAACAAAAATAAATGTACACACTCTTTGAAGCTGTTTCAGGTTCTTTTCCCTTTTGTGAGACTTGTTTGCGTTTAATGCCTGTTATCTGGTATAAGTGACTTGTATATTTTACAAGCACCACAACACACCTTTCTTGAAAGTACCAGCTGGTCTACCTATATTTTGTGTGATATTATCCACGGTCTGTTCTTGTAGAACAAACCAAGGTATAAATTTGGCCAGTTTTGTACGATAGGCTTTATATCTCTGAATTGCATCCTCTCGTGAACTTCCTGGGCCAGTATTGTCCACAAGATCATTCAAGGTGCCCAAGGCAGAGGATGCGTCTTCATTTTTCCAGCCTGGTCCAAGAGGCCAAGTTCCCACTGTCATTCTAGGCCCATCAATGTCAGGACGCAGTGATATGGAGTCCAAGAATTTTTGAGAGTCAACTTGGACATTGTAGTGTGGAGGGAGTTGCCGAAGAAAAAAGAGGGATAAAGAGAGTAAAGATTTTGACATATGGTCCACATTTGCTGCTGGACTCATAATAACTCCTCCATCTTCAGCAAATGTTGCCTGAGTACACCATGCTTTCAATTGGTCAGAGTTGGAACTACAAAACAAAAGCTTGTTGAGTTTCAAGAATAGCTGGTGGATCATTTGGAACCTACACTAGTTCAGTCATTTCAGGCCTGAGTGTGAATGGACTATGATCTGGCATTGCTGCTAGAGCTTGCAGACCTTCACCCTCCACCAGAGACCGAGAAGGGTACAAAATGACAATCCACCGGTAAGCCCATGGAACAGGTTGAGCACCAACAGGAGCAGTTGGCGGAGATCCTCCATGTGTCCTCAAACCAGAAAAATGAGCAATAACCAAGGTGTCCAGGTAGATATAGCATCCAATTTCAAGTAAATGAAAGCAGCCTTTATCATAGTCTTCAGGAACATCTGAGTTTGCAATCATTGCAGAATAGTCGGCAGGTGCGTCACGTTTGTCATTATGGATACCTCCAAAAAACCCCATTTCATTAAGATTTGCATCTAGCTTGACTTAGCTTTCATTAACAATTGGTTTATAAATGTGTGAATTACCTGTTGTTGCTGCCTTTGCTGAAGCCACATTATATTGCATGGCAGGCCAGTAATAGTTGTTGTCAGAACCAAGGCGTGGCAGGTTGGTCATCATGGAATGCTCTTTCATGATATCTAGTCCTTCAGTTGGACCCTCCATTTTGGACTCTAAACCAGCACAGATACTAGCCTAGATAATTTGTTAAATATCTGTGGAAAATGACCAGAAACATTAGCTTACTTGAACCATAAATCTTCTTTTTGTTAAGTCCTCATCAAATCTTCCCTCCTTCAGCTTTCCTCCCACACAGGGTGCATTCAAACTAGGCTGTTGTTGATATGATATGCCCATGTTATAGCAGCGAGCTTTTTGTACTTTGATTGCACGAGCACTTCGTTCAAAAGCAATTCCACCATGATAAGTACCGTCGGAAAATGTGGCAGCATCACTAGTTCGGTCTTCACGGGGCCCAAGTGCTCCATCTCTTGCTTTATCAAGTGCAGTGATTGTTTTGGATGATAGTACATCCCTTAGAATATGTATTAGGATCAATATTGTTCAAAGGTAAGAAAATAAACATACTTTCCGGTAATCCAGCATTGAATCACATCATCCATTGGATCACCAGCTCCATACATATCTCGTGCAAACACGGCATCACCTGGAAACAGTTCCAAAGATCCTAACATTGCCAAGTTGTCACATTGTTCATTAATGGTTTTCACTAACCAGACTTGGCAATGGCTGATCTTTTGCCATTAAGAATCTTCTGTTTTTGCCCCACTTCCCATGCCTGCTTCATGCCTGCGACTGAGGTGTCTTGCAAATATACATATGTCTTATTAACACATCTGCATTTTTGTCTGAAAGGATGGTCGGACACTTCATATAAAACTGGTAGATTGGGGTCACGGTTCTGTAATTCCACCATTGTCCCTGGATCTCCAACTCTGAGATAATCCTCCAATTCAGATAATTCAGACAGTGAATCTTCCGATTCTGGCCCTGGGGAACCAAATTCCTCGTCCATATCCATATCATGGGAGGCATGTTCAGGCTCAAGCATAGCAATGTCAGCATCAATAGGCTGAGAACTGTGAGCATGGTTAATAGCCTGGATCACCTCTTGAATGGGCTCACACCCAGGAATAGTCTCAGTTTGCATGGAAGAGGAATCTGGAATACAAACTTAGCCTTGTTATATTATAAGATAATAAATAAACCTATAATGCTTACAAAGTGAATGAGTTGGCAATGATGTATAAGCACACGTTCCAAGTGGACACATGGTCAGAGTGTGTATAAGAAGCGACACACGGTCAGAGTGTGTATGAGAAGCGACACGTCCAGCGGCACACGTTCGAGTGTGTTCAAAGTGTACGAGAGAGAGCCCACAATATAATTGCACACACGTTTGCACGAGCAAGCTAGTAATCTTGGCTAGCCCGGGTTGTCACCAACCCCTGTACGATGCACTTGTGATGGTCGGACTCAACGTTACCACCACAATATATGCTCAGGTCTCTTAGTATGTACAATGTTGCCTAGTCGAATAAGATGTATAGTAGGGAGTTGCCAGTTGTTGTTGCCAGAGAACCAGACACTCCTTGCAGCCCCTTCAAAATCAAACCAACTGAACGTGAAATAGCTGTTGCAAAACAACTATACGCCACAAGACAGTACAAGGGGATTTCTCCCTTCACTTTTGACGTCTCAGGTGTACACCCCTTTTCTGCCAGGCAGGTGGAAGTGACAATTGAGGACGCAGGAAAGCTGATAGAAGCTGGAAAGCTAATAAAAGCAACTGAAAGTGCAAGTACGGTGGAGTGTGAGAGGCAAGTGTGCTAAAGCGAACTAAGGCCAAGCGGTTTAGCTTCACACCCAACTAGGCTGTCCAAATCAGCTTTCAATGTCCAAGGAAACAAAAGAGCAGCTCAGATGTAGTAGTGGAGGGTGGATGTTACTGGTTAAGCAGTGACCAGCCCCTATTGACATGCACAATTTGTTGGTGAAGATTTCATATAATCCAAATTGATTTCACTGCATGGAATGCATTTTTTAACCAAATCTATTGAGAGAACTGTCTACTTATTTAAACGCAATGCTAGATACAAAGAAAAATGAGCTGGGGCTAGTGAGGCAGAAGGCGGAAATGCAAGGGACAAAGACCCTCCACCCTCTTATTTTCTACAGCGATGAGGCGTGGTGGGGCCGTACTGGGCAGGGATGGTCAAAAACGGAGCGGGGTCGTCCTGGTGGCCAAAAAAGTGGGGGGGGGGGGGGGGGGGGCTGGTTGGGCAAAAGGCGGGAACACGAGGGCGTAGGACCCCCTGGCCTCTCGTTTTCTACGGGAACGAGGCGCGGGGTGTGTGTACTGGCCGGGGGTGGTCGAAAACGGGGCGGGATGGTGTCATGAAAATACGTCACCCCCTATACATTTTTCCTTACTTTCCCATATTTTCATGACGATCCTCTCCAGTTCTCGGACTTACGGCTTATTTCACACCATGCAGAGCGGGGCGAAGCAATACATTTACATCCCCTCGAAGGGGACAGAACACAACGGACAAGTTACAACTACAACTCCCCTAGAGGGAGTACGACTATAAACATGTTCCCCAAAGGGGAACACTACTCTACGATAAACGGATCCTCTTCGGATCCCTCGGCCTCAACTCCGGATCCCCTGACACACCCCGTATCGACCAAGAGGGAACCCTCATCGATCATGCCCTGAACGGCATTCTCTAACGCCTTCTCGACCGCTGCCCGACAGTTCCGAGTGAACCGATCAGCAAGACCGAAGCGATAACGAGGCTGGGACTTACGATACCCCAGCCAGAGGTCGTCTTCGGAGTCCACCCACGAGACCGTCTCGAGCGACGGCATTGAGGCTGACGGCACCGGAGAGGGGGGGAACGCATCGTCCAACGCTAGAAAGGGACCAACAATCATCAAGACATGATCAACGACCAGAAGAAGACCAAACACTCACCGTACGGGTTTTCCAATAACTCGCACAGAAGCCTCTTGTTGCGTACAGGAAGTGGGCAACACTCCGTGCGATGCTTCGCCTTCCCGCAAGCGAAACACCGACCAGTAGCCCAATACAGATCCCGATCAGCGTCCGAGAGTGAGAGGGCGTAGTGATGCGTAATACAATTAACCACGATAGGGGGGTTTGGAGAGAACAGAGCGGACGTCTTGAAGAACGTAAGACGGTGAGAAGAGTGGGGATACATCGCATGCTGAAGAACGAAGACCAAAGGACAACAGGACTTTATACCACCAGCACGCCTTCACGCATTCGACCCTCCACTCACAGAATCCCACGATCCATCCACGTGACCGGAGGTTGAAACCCCCGACTCCCACGCTGTCTCTTTCTCCATCAAACCACCATCACACAGCGCCCAGACCCTTAACCATGATCGAACCAATGACCACCGCGATCCTCATCTTTTTTCTCATCCTTATTCTCATTCTGGCTTCATTACTATGGGGAATACGGCAGACTTACGACATCGCCGACCCCGAAATCCCCCTAACCACCGTCGTATTCCACCGGCCTCCCACGATCGACGACGATGCGTCACACGGCAACGATAACCCTTACGACGGATGGGGAAACCGTGATGACGCGTACCACGAAGCATACGAATCCACTGACGCGTCCACACGCCGAGACGGCACGATTACGAATCGCAACAATGCCGAGGGCAATGCGATTACGAGGCAGGAACAACACAGACGCATCAGCCCTCCGACCCACCGTACGACGAAAAGTGAGTCATTCTTGCTGCGACGCAGCGATACTGCGGAGGGGGAGGAAACGTATAAAAGACATCGAAGTACCGGTAGTTTACTTTAACTTTGACCTCCTGTACCATCTCCTAGTAGTTGTACAACGACACCGATAGAAGTTCAAATCAAAGACCCTTATCACTCTTCATTCTCAAACCTTATCCCTGAAATCTCGAACTTCTGATCGAGTCTCACGTATAAGCGCTCATATCCTCAATAACCTCCGGTTGCCCCCACGCTACAGCACCTAGCCGTCAGGCCGACCTCCGATCTCCGACATCGTGCAACCCTTTGAGCGACACCAGATAGCGCGGCTACTAGTCGTGACAGATGGGCCGTCCTGGTGGCCAAAAAAAGTGGGGGGTGGGCTGGTTGGGCAAAAGGCAGGAACGCGAGGGCGTAGGACCCCCCGGCCTCTCGTTTTCTATGGGAACGAGGCGCGGGGGGTGTGTACTGGCTGGGGGTGGTCGAAAACGGGGGGGAGAGGTCATCCTGGTGGCCAAAAAAAGTGGGGGGGGGGCTGGCTGGGCAAAAGGCGGGACTGCGAGGGCGTTGGACCCCCCGGCCTCTCGTTTTCTATGGGAACAAGGCGCAGGGTGTGTGTACTGGCTGGGGGTGGTCGAAAACGGGGGGGAGAGGTCGTCCTGGTGGACAAAAAAGTGGGGGCGGCGCTGGTTGGGCAAAATGCGGGAACGCGAGGGTGTAAGACCCCCCAGCCTCTCGTTTTGTACGGCAACGAGGCGCGGGGGGTGTGTACTGGCCGGGGGTGGTCGAAAACAGGGCGGGAGGGGCCGTCCTGGTGGCCAAAAAAAGTGGGGGGGGGCTGGTTAGACAAAAGGCGGGACTGCGAGGGCGTAGGAACCCCCGGCCTCCCATTTTCTACGGCAACGAGGCGCGGGGGGTGTGTTCCGGCCGGGGGTGGTCAAAAACGGGGCGGGAGATGTCCTCGTGGCTGAAAAAAGTGGGGGGGGGGGCTGACTGGGCACAAGGCGGGAACGCGAGGGTGTAGGACCCCCCGGCCTCTCGTTTTCTACGGAAACGAGGTGCGGGGGGTCTGTACTGGCCGGGGGTGGTCGAAAACAGAGTGGGAGATGTCCTGGTGGCCAAAAAAAGTGGGGGGGGGGCTGGCTGGGCAAAAGGCGGACATGCGAGGGCGTAGGACCTCCCGGCCTCTCGTTTTGTACGGCAACGAGGTGCGGGGGGTGTGTACTGGCCGGGGATGGTCGAAAACGGGGCGGGAGGGGTCGTCCTGGTGGCTGCAAAAAGTGGTGGGGGCTGGTTGGGCACAAGGCGGGAACGCGAGGGCATTGGACCCCCCGGCCTCTCGTTTTCTACGGGAACGAGGCGCGGGGGGTCTGTACCGGCCGGGGGTCGTCAAAAACAGGGCGGGAGGGCATGTCTTGCACCCTCCCTTGCTGCTGTGATGCTGCCAGCAGCAGAGGCAACCTGAGTCACATGATCACATGATGTGCACATGACTTCTTTCAGCTCAAAACCGCCTTTTGGGGTGCAGGGGGGGTCCATAGCAGCTATAGGTGGTCAAAGAGATGGTGCAGACAATGGAGAGGAGATAATAAGCAGCACTTGGTCAGTGGTGGACCCACATGGCATGCTGGGAGTTGACAAAATTGAACCGTTGGTCATGGACCCTCAAAACATTTAATATTTAATCAA
Organism: Hygrocybe coccinea; assembly: GCA_963555575.2. Classification (NCBI taxonomy): domain Eukaryota; kingdom Fungi; phylum Basidiomycota; class Agaricomycetes; order Agaricales; family Hygrophoraceae; genus Hygrocybe; species Hygrocybe coccinea. The sequence continues at coordinate 2,174,601 of OY742000.1, forward strand.
GCACTCACCTTATACTGAAGAGGGATTTATCACAATCCTGGTCTGCTTCAGGCATGACAGCAGCTGGTGATAAGTGAATGACATCAGAGTCAATGAAGCGGAACAAAAGATTAGAGGGGGGATCATGAGCAAGAGGGCGACAAAGGGGGCAGAACAGGCCACACGAGGTAGGGAAAGCCGTGGTGAGGGTGACAAATGGATGCTGGGACTACAGAAGGACTGAAAGGAGGCTGGGAGGAGCAGGTGAAACTTGAGTGAGAGCTCCATGGGTAATTCAGATTCAGGACAGCTAATAAAACAGACAACTCATCTGGTATAGCAGGAGGTGGGTGCACCACATCCCCTGCTGCCCTCAGAAACCCTCCATGGCACTCAAGAGCAGCCAGAATGCACCCTTTCTGCTAGGGGTGCTTGTGACACTATTGCCAGACATTGGGGACCTTTTGGAGGTCAAAATCTGTCCTGGAGAGGGTTAGAGGACAGTAGAGAGGGATGGGAAAGTTGTAGAGCAGTAGGAATAGCAGGGAGCTAGCAGTAGAGTTTGAAAACGAGGGGGATGGGGCTGTTGAGTAACAGAAGGTTTTGGATTCATCTGAGCTCGAACACTCTCACTATGGATTTCAAACTCCACTGGAATTTCCACCACAACTCCGGACCACCCTCACTTGTTTGCATTCTAGAGACTCAGATACTACATTTCATGGCTACCATGAGTGGTCAAAATTGTATCATTCATATGATAGAATACATTTAAAATTCACCACATTTTTAATTGCAATATTACACTTCTTATATTCCATATACTCATTACCCTTGCATGAAATGGCACACAGGCAATCCTAATAGGACCAGATTGCCACCATATTTTATTTATGTAGAGCTAGTATCCCTCACAGTTTCCTTGGTAAGTTTTATAAGAACCCATGCAGTGTGAAGGCTAAAAGAGTCTCTGAATTCTGGAATGAAACCGGTCAGAAGGGATTTCAAACTCAGTTGCTATATTGGGACACAATTTTCCCTCAGTCCCTGAGATGAATGAATCGCCTCAATGGCTGAAAACCGGGTTTATAAGAACGAGTTTTCCATAAATGGAAGAACTCGTAATCTGTGCCAGCACAAATTGATTACATTTTCCAATTACATTCCGCAGATGCTCTCAAAACATTTATTGCCGTGCGCCGTTATAAACATCCACAAGTCACTTGTGATCCATTTCTCCAATACCCAGTACTTCGTGCAAAGATGTGGAGTGTACTGGTTGAAGATCTTGAGATCATATCTGTTGGTGACATCAAATCGCATTTTGCAGTCTATCCCTTTACATGGGAAGGAGTACAAGTGGCAGTGGTGGTATCACTATCTCGGGTGAGTGTGATCTAGCCTTCGCATTGCAGATTGATACTTACATTTGAATTTTCAGGAATACTGACTTACACCGGCACCTCAGACATCTTCTTTGATGATATATCCATGTTTTTACCTCGGCACAATAGACTTTTGTTTCAGCTAGAGTTTTAGTTGTGATGGATAAGTGTGGTACTCAATCGCATGCTCATCTCTTAGACATCGCGTGATTCAGCGTGTGACTCAGTGTGCGATCACTGTTGCATTTTGCAAAATCTTTCATTTCAGTTGACTTTTGCTATTGTCAAAATCATTTGGCAAAATTATAAAAGTTCGTGGTAACAAAAGGTCGAATATTGCCGGCAATTTGCAAGCCGGCAAATGATTCATTTATAGGAGTCTGAAATTCAATTGATATTCAAAGTTTTGTTACTTTTTTGTCGCCTACAAAAGCTTGAAGACACGAGACAATTAAGCAAATGCAGAATTCAGCAAAAAGGTAATATTTATTTCTGATTTTGCATTAAACAAAATGAATACATCTGATCAGATTTTGCAGCTGTGCAAAATCCGTGCAAAATTATAACAGATTACCAATCATTTTGCATATCATTTTGCACTCTGCGAAATATTCGGGTGCGAGCAGTGTAACAACAGCTTGGGGGGAGGTAGGTGTTCAAGTCAGGCGAAATGACAGTGCTCACTGTGGTCTGTAGAACACAGAATCGTCACAACTAGGATCGGATGGATCAGAGGAAGACTCTGACTCTGGAACAATGAGTGAGGACATAGAGAGCACGTCGAGCGACGACGAGAGTTCGTCCGAGGACACGGATGACGATTCGGAGTCTGCTCGGCCACTCAAGATACCCAAAACGAAATCTCGACGGCGTCGGAGCTCGATGAGGGAGTTGACAGAAATCCTGAAGTCATTCCTGCAGGCAATTAATGGAAGAGGGAAGACTGAACGGAGGGGACAGCCACAGCGTTGCAGGGGCCCTAGGCCAACAGTGGATGAAGACGCACAGATGGTCAAGGAAAGCGAAAGCCGCGCTGTTCGGTCAATTCTCTTGGTCAGCAAATAGCTTGTTATAATCCAAGGATGCTAATTTACACACAACAGGACCTCTGTCGCCAAGTTTTCAAGGATCAGTTCGGGGTGACTGGGGACGATGACTTCATCGGGCGAGAGTCCGCAGATCTAGCGCTTGTGAAGGCACATCAAGAGGGATTGGCAAAGCCTGATAAAAAGGATCTGCGCTTCGACATGACACATGGCCCTGACAGCCCCTAGAATGATGCCGTCATCGATATACTGGTAAAAAGGCTAGGGAAAGCGTGCAAGAATTCCCGATGGAAGGTTCTGCAGAGGTCACGAGCATATCTGGTAGATCTCATCCAGAGCAGATACGTCCGGATTAGAACAGCGTGGAAGCGCGGTCAGGCAAGGATGACAGACGAGGCTGTGCCCGAAACTCCTGCTCAGGTGGAGGCTCGCCTACTGACGAGCAAGGACCTTCAGCTCAAACAAGCCAGGACAAGGGAATGACGAGTGACGGTGAGTAGGGGTCTTTCCTCCCAAATGCTCTCATTGAGTTGGTACAGAAATATTATCGTCGGTTGGCAACGGTAAACAACACTATCGACTGTAAAGAGCAGGAGGAAGCCGTTGACGTGGATAATTGGAAATGGTTGATGAAGGTGCTTAAAAAGCTTGGGGAAGACGGGATGAGTTCGGAAGAGAGTGACAATGACGGCAAGATCGAGATCGTGTACTGTACAAAGGTCTTAGAGTGGCGGCGGAACCTGGACAAGGAGCTTCAAATCATCGACCATGAACACCGCAGGATTGCGAGAACGAGATCGTGAAGGGGCGCAAAACCAGTTCTCCGGAAACGCCGCGTTGGCAATGACATCAGCACCCGCGAGCCGGTCACCGGACTGCCGGCTTGCTTCTACAACAAAAATTGGTTGGCAAAGAAATTGGACCTATATGTCGAACGAACGCTCAAGTTGTCCAAGAAAAGGTTCAAATGGAAGGATTTATGTGTAGCGTGAGAAAAATCAAATTAAAGAATGTTGTACGGCAGTAGCGGACTTCCAGCAATAAACAGGAGGCGTTGTACGTAGTCCGTGATGACGTTGTGAGCGATGAGGTGAAGAGGCTGAGAAGCGAGGTAGGTGGAGCAAAACGTCTCAATGGACGAAGAATCCCCAACGCTTTTTTGTGGGTCGTCGGATGGAACGTGTCGCATTTACGACGCAGCAGCGGGACCTCTTGGTGGCCAATGAGGGCGCAGCAGCGCAGAGGAGAACGGTAGCCTAGAGCACTTTCAGATTTCGTCACAGATAGCTGGGGAAATCACCAGAGAGCGTCGCAGGTAGTAAGGGAAAGGTCTCTACGACTCAGTCGCGGAGAGCAAGGGACTGCCAGGTAGGTCCATGAAAGCCGACAGGAGGAAATGCCTCCCTACGACTCAGTCGCGGAGAGGATGATGGGGATAAGGAATTGCGGGCAGTCGTCCTGAAATTCGTGAGAAATAAATCATGTGACCCGACGAAAAATACTATTGGAGTGCCACATCGACTAGTTCTACATCTATCGTCAGTGCGGAGCACCGACGAATTTCCGGCCTCTCCACCCACTCCACCGTCCCCAGCTCGCATTTTCGGGTTCCCCGTGACGCCATTCGACTACCATGCGCCCTGGGTCGACGCGTATTTCGGTCTAGACGCGTCCTCGCACCGGCACCACAATCAGAGCCTTCTGCGCGGTAAGTCTGCCGTTTCCAGCCCGCCTCCGCTGCCTGCTGGACCGCCCAGGAATCAACCCTGGGGCCGGGTGGTACAGCGAGTGCTGAGGCGTGGCTGCTCCTCAGGCTGAATCGCTACACCTGCCCTCACGCGAATTGCCTCCAGATGTAATGGCTTCCCTGCACTCGACGGGTAAGTCACTCCATGCATCGTCAACATCTACCTGATGTGACGGCTGCAGACAGATAGGGGTGGGCCACACCACTCGTCGATCGGCTTTTGGAGAATGCCGGCTACAGGTTGCGTTCGGCTGTCGGCGTCAGTACAGCATTAGAAAATTACGTGCCTCACGGATTCGTTACCTGCACTACGTAACATTTTCTTTCGTCTTTTTTTTTCTGTCTTTTTTGTCTTCTTTTTTTCCGTGCAATTACGTCGTATATTGCACAGACATGTTTGCAGGAACCATGATGTTGGTTAATTTTCACGTTTTTGCTTTGGTTTCATTTTTTCTTACGTTTGCTTTTTGACCGGGCTACGACTGCACAACACCAAGAACGGGCTCAAATTGTGTGCTACCGTCTCTGCAATTCATTAACAGATAATGAGCTTGCATGTGGGATCGTAGACATAACCAGGCTGACAGAGGTGGTTTGTCGAAGGGGTCGATCGGTTTTAAGGCCTGGGAGGTGTCCGATGAGGGTCATCACCAGGATATCTGACCTGGTCAGTCAGAACATCCCAGATTTTTGAGTGTGGGAGAACAAGTGGCAGATTTGCTTCGCGAGATAAAGATAGGCGGAGCGGGGCGGGGGATGCCATCCTGGAAGGTTTCTGCACCTTCGCTTGAAAATGTTTGCGTTTTATTCACGCATCGTAACCTCGGGGGATTGAGAAGCGTTTCCTGAGCCGATGTGGACAACGAGTTGGGTGACGAAGGCAGAAAGATTCGTCCTCTCTTCGCAGTCCATGGAGAGTAAGTGGCACAGGCATGGACAATCACGGCTTGCGGAACTCGCATGACGCCGTGTAGATCTCTTTTCGACTTAACCCTGTTAACAGCATCAGCGGGATCGGGATCAAACAGTTTAGTGAAACCCAGGGCCATGCCAGGGAATCAATTCCAAGTGTAGACACCAACGGTCGGGTCAGGCCACGCATTCCACCCAATTCACCATTTCTGAGATGGGCATTTCTGAGAGGGAGCGCGGTGCAGCTCAAATCAATGATGCGGTTGTGAAAATCAGGGCAGGTGTAATGGTCTCCCCACAGCTGATTTCATCAACAAATGTGCAAATTCACCTCATGCTGGACCAGACCTTCCCCCCACCTGATGAAAAAGTGAGACAGGTCAACTGGGATGGATCAGTAGCAGAACCTTCAGACACCTGGTCAATTATTACCTCACAGAGGCTTAAATCGTAGTAAGGGAAAATATTGAATTGGTTTTCCATATCCAGGCTGTGATGTTTTCCACAAGAGGTGGTGTGCAGATTCCAGCAAATGCAAGATTATTTGTGAGTTGAAAAGCGGTAAGGGTGGGTTGTGTGATTGAACCTAAGCCAGTTACACCAAGCTTGTGAATAAACTGATGCATATCGTTCCATGTTGGTAGATTTTCTGGATGGCTGGCAGGATCTATGCCAACAAGTGGTCCCAAGAACTTTGTCCACTTGGTCTGGAAAGCATTACTGAAGAGTTCAGTTACGAGTTCTTCCATTTATGGAAGACTCGTTCTTATGAGTTCAGGATATATGGCAGTTCGTCAGTAATTAATTAATTAATGTTTGAAATCAACCATAGAGCCAATTTCTGCAATCTTACACCATTTCTTTTAAGAAAAATCATGAATAAACTAGATTTTCTGAATTTAGTCCCCAAATATTTTCACCAATATAGAATTTATCTTGAGGTTGTGAAAAATCAAAAACCACTATGATGGCCCAGAAAAACAAATTGTATGATGCGGAATTTGAGCCAAAAAGGAAAGTGTCATAGGCGGTCACACACTCCTGCTACTCAATTGCAAGATCTTTGGGGTGTTGTTGTACAGCAATGTAAGTGTCTAATTCTATTTCCTTTGGTCTAGTACTGATGTTTGCTCCTGCTGCACCTCATTGACGTTGAAAATGAGGCCTCGGGGCGTTTCAAACCCTTGCGTTCCCACTGTCTGCCCAACCACCATGACCCCCTTGTTTCCTCCACCAAGACACCCCCTCCCGGCTCAGCTTAGACCACCCCCAGCCAGTTTACACCCCCCGTACCTCCTTCGTGTTGAAAAGGAGGGGTCAGGGGATCTCAAGGCCTTGCAATCCAGCTGTCTGCCCAACCACCACCACCACCCCTTTTTCAATCACCAAGACACCCCCTCCTGGCTGGGTTTAGACCACCCCCGGCCAGTGTACACCCCCCGTACCTTGTTCGCATTGAAAACGAGGGGTCGGGGAGTCTCAGACCCTCACAATCCGGCCATCTGCCCAACCACCACCACCCTCCTTTTTTCATCCACCAACACACGGCCTCCCGGCTCGTTTTCAACCACCCCTGGCCAGTGTACACCCCCCACACCTCCTTCACGTTGAAAATGAGGGGTCAGGGGATCTCAAGCCCTTGCAATCCAGCCGTCTGCCCACCCACCACCACCCCCTTTTTGTCAACCACTAGGCCACCCCACCCCACTGGTTTTCAACCACCCCAGCCCATGTATGCCCCTCCACACCTCTTTTCCGGTGAAAACAAGGGGTCTGGGGGTCTCAGGACCTCCCACTCCTGCCATCTGCCCACCCACCACCACCACCCCCCTATTTTTCAACCACCAGGCCACCCCACTCTGCCGGTTTTCAATATATAATAAATTTAAAGGTGACTTGATGGCAAAGTAAGTTCATATAATCATACAAGACATTTGAGATCAAATATATATAATATAAGTACAATTTGTAAAGAAAACATAGTCCATTTGACTGTAAGTTATCGGTTCATATTTATTTTTTCAAACAAGTTCCAGGAGAATGCTCGAGAATACTTGCAAAGTGCATGCTCCATCATGATCACATTAAATCCCATGATTTCCTTCTCCTCATCTGTGAATTGTTCCTCCACATGCCTGTAGATATTCTTGAAGGCAGTTCTGCACTCTTCAGCCGTTTCATCCACTTTCAATAATTGCATACAAGTTAATCCAGCCTTTGCACCCTTGTTAATCTTGTAGCAAACATCTGCCATTTCTGTTATGGTGGGCATGGGCAAAAGACCAGCTTCCACATAATCACCAGCAAGTAGCATTCCTGCTAATCCTCCAAGCTGTGGAAAGATGGACTGCTTTTTGGAAGAGGAACCTCCAGCAGATTTGGTTGCTTGAAGAAAAGTGATGCAGTCCAAGAATGACGGTTTCCTAGACTTCAGCCACATTTCCCATCTTTCACTTTCTTCCCAATAGATGGTCACTATTTTGTTTTTCTTTGGATTCCGATTGGGGTTCGGAGTTCCCAAAGCCTTCATATTCACCAGTTGGTCATTAGAAAGGGTTTTGACAAGGTTTTGGAAGCCCTCAAGGGTGAAGATGAGTGGGTGTGAGTGAACCACGGGTGCTGCAAAAGTGATTGCACGAAAAATGGCTGCACAGAAGAATCCTTGTCTAGTATGAATAATTCCAGGGGCATAAGGGCCATCAGACTGCATCATCCGGGAAATATCCTTTCCATGTCTCCGGAGTGGTTGTAATCGGTTGCTATCCTTTCTTATGTTTTGTTGTAAGATACTGCCCATGGTAGCTGGTGTGGAAGGATCCTCGCAGGCAACAGCTAATGCTTCATGAAGAAAGTTGCAAAAGCCATCCACTGAGCCCTTGTGTTTGGATAATATCCTGGGTTGAACAATAATCCCAGGTGTGTGGATTGTTGTATTGGCTGATGAAGATGGTTGATTTGGGGTAATGGGAGATGCCACAGAATCCAATAATGGCTGTAGCTGGAGCATAGAAATATCATCTCTATCAAATTTGAAGTGAGCAGAGAACCAGATGGTGTCTTTGGTAGACAAAGCATGGCTGTATTGCTTGAAAATGCATCCCAGGATCTTCAAATATTGGGATTCATCAGAGCCATTATCTGAGAGAGGATGTGTGCTCCAATCCTCCACCACCTTGATAAAATGTTCCTTTTTCACTTTCTTCATCTTTCTATTCCCAAAGACATATTTCTTGACATTGAGATACGCATCCCAAATCTCGGCCAAGTAAAGGACATCCATATGGAAGGATTAGAGAATGTATTGGATGAATAAATATTGGTGGTACGATCCATCATCAAAAGCTGGATATCCAAGCCATTCGCGAATTATATCCAGGATAACACTGGTGACAAGGGAATGCTGTTCTTCAGGAGTGTTATTGGAGTATTTTTGCTGAGTTTTGAATTCATAAGTAACCTGTTGGCTGCCATTCCAATATGTATCTGAGTGAATCTGTGCATGTGGCTTGTGTGATAGGATAAGACCTTGAACATCCACAGTCAACTTGACAAGCCAGTCTTGATTGACATGTCCTTTGGTTAAAGCAAGTTGACAATGATTGGCACAGCTGGACTCCAACCATGCCCATGCAAGATAATTGGCTAGCATTAGCTGCTGTCGGGTAAGATGAAGGCTCATGAAGGATTGCGCCTGGTGGTCTTTAATGTATTTGATAGTTGGCCAGATGGAAGCAATAGCGTGTACCGTGGTTTCCATGACTGAGTCTGGTTTTTTGAGAAGTGCAGACAAGACTTTCTCCAATGTTCCAGCAGTATATGCATCCAACCCTGATTTGCCAATGGCCCTGCAAGCATTCACAAGACTCTCCATCATCTTTTCCAGCCTGCTGACAGTTAACAATTTCAAGAAGGCATTGGATTCTATAAAGTACTCTGGTTATAAAATATAAATGGTTGATTTGAATGTATTAACACACCAGGTTTCTCCGGTTGCCTTGTATTATATTCAGAACCACCACCCACAGTTTCTTCTTGAATAACTGTCACCATGTCCATACTCATTGTGGAGGAAGACATAGAAGTGGAAGCTTCAGCCTGTTGAGGCAATTGTGAGACCAACATCTGTTCCACAGCTCCATCCAGTGTAAAAGTATCATTTGAAGAACCACCAGCAGCAGGAGATGGCTTTGTGGTTTTGGAGGATGCCTTTTTGGAAGAACCATCTGATTGTCTTGTGACAATTGTGTCTTAAATTATTAAATACGTGTTAGTTTTATATTGCAAATTGTATTGATATACATATGAAGATTAGAAGAAGGTTTGATTTCTGTTATAATAGTGTAAGAACAATCATGATTGACAAAAAGAAATGTACACACTCTTTGAAGCTGTTTCAGGTTCTTTTCCTTTTCGTGAGGCTTGTTTGCGTTTAATGCCTGTTATCTGGTATAAGTGACTTGTACATTTTACAAGCACCACAACATACCTTTCTTGAAAGCACCAGCAGGTCTCCCTATATTTTGTGTGGTAGTGTCCACCGTCTGTTCTTGTAGAACAAACCAGGGTATAAACTTGGCCAGTTTTGTATGATATGCTTTATATCTCTGAATGGCATGTTCTCGTGAACTTCCTGGGCCAGTATTGTCTACAAGATCATTCAAGGTGCCTGAGGTGGAGGAACTGTCTTCATTTTTCCAGCCTGGCCCCAGAGACCAAGTTCCAACTGTAGTTCTAGGCCCATCATTGTCTGGACACAGTGATATGGAATCCAAGAACTTTGCAGAGTCCACTTGAACATTGTAGTGTGGAGGCAGTTGCCGAAGAAAAAAGAGAGATAAAGAGAGTAAAGATTTTGACATATGATCCACATTTGATGCTGGGCTCATAATAACTCCACCGTCTTCAGCAAATGTCGCCTGAGTGCACCATGCTTTCAATTGGTCAGAGTTGGAACTACAAAATAAAAGCTTGTTGAGTGTCAAGAATGGCTGGTGGATCATTTGGAACCTACACTAGTTCAGTCATTTCAGGCCTGAGTGTGAATGGACTATGATCTGGCATTGCAGCCAAAGCTTGCAGACCTTCACCCTCCACCATAGACCTAGAAGGATACAAGATAACAATCCAGCGGTAAGCCCATGGCACAGGTTGGACACCATCTGGAGCAGTTGGGGGTGTTCCACCATGTATCCTCAAACCAGAGAAATGAGCAATAATGAGAGTGTCCAGGTAGATATGGCATCCAATTTCCAGTAAATGAAAGCAGCCTTTATCATATAGTCTTCAGGAACATCTGAGTTTGCAATCATTGCAGAATACTCTGCTGGTGCGTCACGTTTGTCATTATGGACACCTCCAAAAAACCCCATTTCCTTAAGATTTGCATCTAGCTTGGCTTAGCTTTCATTTCCAATTGGTTTATAAATGTGTAAATTACCTGTTGTTGCTGCCTTTGCTGAAGCCACATTATATTGCATGGCAGGCCAGTAATAGTTGCCATCTGATCCAAGGCATGGCAGGTTGGTCATCATAGAATGCTCCTTCATGACATCTAGTCCTTCAGTTGGACCCTCCATCTTGGACTCTAAACCTGCACATATGCTAGCCTAGATAATTTGATCAATATCTGCTGAAACTGACCAAAAACATCCGCTTACTTTAACCATAAATCTTCTTTTTGTCAGGTCCTCATCAAATCTTCCCTCTTCCAGCTTTCCTCCTGCACATGGTGCATTCAAACTAGGCTGTTGTTGATACGATATGCCCATATTATAACAGCGAGCTTTTTGCACTTTGATTGCACGAGCGCTTCATTCAAAAGCAATTCCACCATGATAAGTACCATCCGAAAATGTGGCAGCATCACTGGTTCGGTCCTCACGGGGCCCAAGTGCTCCATCTCTTGCTTTATCAAGTGCAGTAATTGTTTCAGATGATAGTATATCCCTTAGAATATTTATTAGCATCAATATTGTCAAAAGGTCAGCAAATAAACAAACATACTTGGGGGAGTGGGCCATTGCAAGCATGGCATGAACGAGTTCTTCTGGGTTCCATTGATCAAATATAGTCCTACTGCTATTGGACAAGGTTATTTACACTTCTTAATGCCATACTTGTCTACAAATAATCAACATTGTAGTGGACTGAATGTCAATTATACCACAGTTTACTCTAGCTTTCACTATCACCACTGTTATTATTATTTGTCAGTGCTTTACCAACAAGTAAGAATAAGAATTTTACATATAACCTTTATAATTTATTTCTAAAAAATTTATATTCACAAAGAATTGTTGATGAGGACAGCAAACACCAAAACAAGAGTGAGGATGAGGACAAGGATAAGATGACAAAGACAATGATGATAGCAAGGACTATGGGGGCAATGAGGATGGAACAATGACAAGAACAGAGACAACAACAAAGACAGAGATAACCACGAGGACAACAAAGACAAAGATAATGAAGATGACGATGAGGACAGATGAGGATGAGGATGGGGACAAGAACAAGAATAAGAGCAGGAACAGGAACAAAGTGGATGGGGACAAGGATGACAATGAGAACAACAACCATGGCCACCATCACTCTGTCCCCCTCTCCACCTCTTCCTCCCTGCTCCCTGTCTCCCCCATCTCCTTGTCTCCCTCATCTTCCTCTCCCAATCTCCCCTTCCCCCTCCACATCTCTCTGCCCTCCTATTAATTAATTAATTTAAATTTTGTATTTTATTATATGTTGTTCAATATTAATCCACATGTAGGTTATAACCCATGGGTAAACCCACAGGTAATCTGTACCCATGGTCATCTGCAGGTTTTGACTGGTATGGGTGCAGGTAGTCCTGGTCCAGGAAAACCTGTATGTTGTGCTATTCACTAATGACCACCACCACTCTCCTTCCTCTTGCTCTCCTACTCTCTGCATTCACCTCTCACAATCTCCTCATCTCTCCCTGCCATCTTAATTTAATTAATTTGAATTTGAATTTTATTATATAAGAATATATGCATATCTTACCAGCCATAGGTATCCCATACCCATCACTGTGGGTTCAGGTATTTGGCAGGTCAGGTGCAGGTTGCCCAAGAAAATCCATAGGTTACTGATGCAGATTCCTAATTAATATGTATGATCACATTGGAAATGGTATGATTCTCCTCATGGAACCATGCTAACATTCTCTTCCTCATACTCCTATAGTGTCAGATCTTTACTCTTGGACATTGGATCATCAAATGGTATGAGGAACCATTAGAAGAAATATATTGGAGTATGTTTATCACAGCAATGCTGGTATGGTCCTGTTCCATTGTGCCAAGTTGACCTTCAATGTCAGATCTCTACCCTTGGATGTTGGAGGATCAAATGGTGTGAGGAGCCATTAGAAGAAACCCATGAGAGTGTGCCTGTCACTTTGTAAGTAGTACAATCCTCCACTGAGCCATCCTCACCTCCTCCTCTCTATCCCCTATACTATATTGTCAGATCTCTGTACTCGGACATTGGTTCATCAAATTGTGGGAGGAACCATTAGAAGAAATCAATTAGGAGGTCAGCATGACTCAAGGGGATACATTGTACCACTTCTGGGACCATTCTTACACTCCATTGGATTCCCCCTAACTGCTCCTCGTGCCATTCTGTGGCTTGTAATGCAGGGGTAGAGATCTGGGCATGGAAGGTATGAGGAGGAAGAGATCAGCATGGCTCAATGAGGGGGATCATACCACTTCCAATGTCATAGACGTACTCTAATAGATATCCTCTGATGGCTCCTTACACCATTTGATGATCTGAGGTCTGAGACCAAAGATCTGACATTATGGGGGCAGGAGGAAACTTGCTTCGGTGTTGAATAATCAAAAAGTGGCTAGCAAAATCCTGTCAGTGAGGCAATTTTGATAGCCAGTTTGGGAGCCAAATATGGTTTTAACAACATATCAAATATTAAACAATTACAATAATTAAATATTTGGTGATTTTCCTTGTGTGGTCATCTCAAACCATGAAGGGAAGTCAGCTTGGCACAATAGAGAGGACCATACCACTTCTGATGTGATAAACAGACTCTCCTCTCATGCCCCCCCCCTCATATTCAGATCCCTACCCCAAAACAATGGATGGCCCAACCGCATGGGGAACAGTTAGGGGGGATCCAATGGAGTGTAGGAATCCCCTCAAAAGTGGTACAATGTGTCCCCTTATGCCATACTGATCCCCTTCTCCTCATACCCCCCACACACCAGATCTCTACCCCCAGAGGATGGATGGCCAAATGGTGGGAGGAGCAGTTAGGGGGGATGGGATGTTGAGCAGCAGAAGGTTTTGCATTCATCTGAGCTCGAACGCTCTTGCTGTGTCTTTCAAACTCCGCTTGAATTTCAGCCACAACTCCGGACCATCCTCAATCTGTAGACTCAAATACACCACTTGGCAACTACTTGTAGTGACAGAAAATGTCTAGAATCAGATGTAGAACCTACTCTAAATTATTCAAATTTTATGGGTCCCTATTTCTACAGCCAGTTCCCATATACTGTTTGTGCTTACACAGATCACTTCCCAGGCAGCCCAACAATGCTCCACTTGCTCCCAAATTTATTCAGGGCCTACAGCAACTCCATGCCATGCTCAATATCAATTCTTAGAGCTTTCTCTGGCCTGTAGAACCCACCCCACTCCTATCAGTCAACCTCAGAAATCACTTTAGGGTCATGTGATCTAGCATGTGATCAATGACATCACATGATGTGCACATGACTTTTCTCTGGTTGGGGATTAAAGCATATGGGGAAGGGGTCAGTATGGCTCAAGGGGGTACATCATACCACTTCTGGAGCCATGCTTACACCCCATTGGATCTCCCCTAGCTTATCTTCGCATGGTTTTGTGGTATGTGATCCGGGGGTAGAGATCTGGATATAGCGGGGTATGAGGAGGAGGGGGTCAGTATGATCCAAGGGGGAGCATCATACCACTTCTGAGACCATGCCTACACTCCATTTGGTCCTCCCTAGCTTATTCTCACATAGTTTTCTGGTAGGTGATCTGGGAGTAGAGATTTGGATACAGGGGAGAATGAGGAGGACGGCGGTCAGTTTTACTTGAGGGAAAGTATTGTACCACTTCTAGGGCCATCCCTACACTCCATTGGGTCCTCCTGGGCTGCTTCTTACATGGGTTCATGGTCTGTAATCCAGTGATATGCATAGCATATCTCTGGCCTCGGATTCTTATATTTTACAGTTTTTATCACTTACTTTCTCATTATGTACTAATAAGTACAAATAGGTCTGATTCTCCCTTTTACCATCATTGTCGAGAGCTCAAAGCCTCCCTTGGATCATACCTTACACCCCACACCTTGAGGATCCCCTTGGTGTATCATTTTTGAAGCCCATGGTGAGGCATTCAACAGGTTTCAGCTCATTTCTAGCTCATTTGCCACTTTTCTTGAGTGGCTCGGCCTCTTGCACCAGCTTTCGGCAGCATACTCAGCTCTTATCATCTCTCAGCTATCATATAGGTCTCTCTCAATGTCTTCTACACCTCAGTTTCATGTTCTAGTCCCAGTTGCACCTCCAGGGCTGCAGAACTTGACATTTTTCTTATTTAGTCATGGTTTTTGATGCACCCAGCTGCATTCACCCCCATTTGGCCCCCTGTTCGTGTCTATGGACTCACCATCATCCCCTCATTAGAGTGTGTCTGTCACTTTGGAAGTGGTACAATGCTCCCCACTGAGCCATGCTCACCCCCTCTCATACCCCTATATTGTCAGATCTTTATACTCGGACATTGGTTCATCAAATGGAGGGAGGAACCATTAGAAGAAATCTATTAGAGTGTGTCTATCACATCAGAAGTGGTACAGTCCGCTCCATTGTGCCAAGCTGACTCCCCATCACAGTCTGAGGTGACCACACAAGGAAAATTATCAATTATTTAATTATTTTGATTATTTAATATTTGATATATTGTTAACACTATATTTGGCCCTCAAACTGGCTAGCAAAATCGCCTCAATGCCCGAGGGGATTTTGCTAGCCACTTTTTGCTTATTCAGCACCCAAGCACATTTCCTCCTGTCCCCATAATGTCAGATCTCTGCTCTCAGACATTGGATCATCAAGTGGTGTGAGGAGCCATCAGAGGATATCTATTAGAGTATGTCTATAACATTGGAAGTGGTATTATCCCCTCCATTGAGCCATGCTGATCCCTTCCTCCTCATACCCCCTATATGCAGATCTCTACTCCCAGATTACAGGCCACAAAATCGGACGAGGAGCAGCTAGAGGGAACCCAATGGAGTGCAAAAATGGCCCCAGAAGTGGTACGATGTATCCCCTGAGTCATGCTGACCCCCTCCTCCTCATACCCCCACCCCATATCCAGATCTCTACCCCCAGACTACAGATGGCCAAATTGTGGGAGGAGCTATTAGGGGGACCCATTGGACTGTAGATCTTGCCCCAGAAATGGTACGATGTTCTCCCTTATGCCATACTGACCCCCCCTTCCTCATACCCCCCTCTATATCCAGATCTCTAATCCCAGACAACAGATGGCCCAACTGCATGGAGAACAGTTTGGAGGTCCTAATGGAGTGCAGGGATAGCACCAGAAGTGATATGATGTGTCCCATTGAGTTGTGCTGACCCCCTCCTTATACCCCCCCACACACCAGATCTCTACCCCGTAAAGTCAGATGGCCAAACCATGTGAGGACCAGTTTGGGAGGACCCAATCAAGTGCAGGGATCTCCCCAAAGGTGGTCTTATGTATTGACCAAGGACCTCTGCCCTTACCCTAATACTCACAGATATCACAATTAATAATAATAACACTTTTTTACTGGATACCAAAAGATTCATAGACATGATAATGGACCACTACTACTAGTACAGTATTCAATGGCTCCTTTGAACACAACAATTAACCTAAAATGCCACAGGTGGCCAATTTATCTTAAACAAAATCTGAGTAGCATGAGGGGGCGACGGTTCTAGGGCCCTTGACGTCTCGTTTTCAATCCAAACGAGACGTGGGGGGTCTATTTGAGTTTGGGACATGTGAAAATGGGTGGGAAAAGGGTGCCGTGGATGTTAAAAAAATGGGAGTGGGGTGGGTTGGACATTAGGTGGTGAGGCAGCGGTTATAGGGCCCTCAGCGTCTCATTTTCAACGCGAACAAGATGCGGGAGGTCTATTTGAGTTGGGGGTGGTCAAAAATGGGTGGGAAGGGGGTGCCGTAGTTGTTGAAAAAATCGGGGTGGGGTGGGTTGGACATAGGGTAGCAAGGTGATGGTTTTAAGGCCCTTGATGTCTCATTTTCAAACCGAACGAGACATGAGGGGTCTATTCAAGTTGGGGCTGCTTGAAAACGGGTGGGAAAATGGTCCTGTGGATGCTGAGAAAATGGTGTTGGGGTGGGCTGGACAGATGGCAGGCGCAGGAGGCTCTGAGACCCCCCGACCCTTTGGTTTCAATGGAAACAGATTGCGGGGGGCATACACAATCTGGGGGTGGATGAAAACGGGGCCAGATGGGGCATCCTGGTGGTTCGAATGACGGGGGAGATGATGCTTGGACAGACGGCAGGCATGTGAGGACTTGAAACCCCCTGCTTGCTCATTTTCAATGCACATGAGGGCCGGGGGGTGTACACGAGCTGTGGGTGGTCAAACATAGAGTGGGGTGGGGCATCCTGGTGGTTGAAAAAGTTGGGGGGCACTGGTTGGGCACAATGCGGGAATGTGAGGTCCTGAGACCTCCCAACTCCTGGTTTTCAATGGAAACGGGTTTCAGGGATCATTACTAGAGCAGGGACGATAGGGTTACATACATACCTTTGTTACACCACCCCCCCAATGATGTTGCTGTTGAGCAACAGAAGGTTTGTGCACTCATCTGAGCTTGAAAGCTCTCACTGTGTATTTAAGACTCCGCTCTAATTTCAGCCACAACTCCGGACCACCCTTTTTTGTTTGCATTCTAGAGACTCAGATATCACATTTTACAAGTGCCTTCAGTGGACAAAAGTGTCCCATACATACAGTAAAATATTGTTAGAAATTACCACATTTTTATTTGCAGTATAACAATAGTTATTGTATCTATACTCATTTCCTTGACAAGAAATGGCTCACAGGGAGTCCAAATCATACCAGATCCCCTACATAATTTTTTTCTAGCAGGACAGTCCCCATGACATCCTCCTTGTCAAATCTGGTGACACTCTATGCTGTGTGCAAGTCAATAGAGGCTCTGAATGGTGGAATGAAACCAGTTAAAAGAGATTTGGAACTCAGTTGCCATATTGGGACACAATTTTCGCTCAGTCCCTGAGATGAATGAATCACCCCAATGGCTGAAAACCGGGTTGATAAGAACGAGTTTTCCATAAATGGAAGAACTCGTAACAAGATTATTTACACATCTCAATGCCATACTTGTCTACAAATAGTCAACACTGTAGCAGACTGAATGTCAATTATACAACAGTTTACTCTGGCTTTCACTATCACCACTATTATTATTATTTGTCAGTGCTTTACCAACAAGTAAGAATAAAATTTTTACACAGGGACAAGAATGATGAGGACAATAGGGTCATGGGTGGCAATGAGGATGACAAAGACAACAACAGTCCCGGCCATGACCACTAGTGAATAGCACAGGTATGGGTAATCCGTATGTGTTTGTACCCCAGGTTCCACAGGTACGGCTACAGGTTATAAAAATCTAACTTGCAGCTAACCCATACTCACCACTGCGGGTTGATGGGTATGTTATTTTGTAATACAATATTATAATTATTAAGACTATTAATAATTGAATACTAGAAAATAAAAGTTTTGAGGGCTTCTAAACCATTTTATATGGGATTCAAATGGCGCATGAACCACACATGGACCATGTGACCTATTTGGTCACTGGATCATGCCTCAACAAATGTGGTCACACGTTTCTGAAACAACCAACAACCCATGGTCACCAGCACCAACAATAGTAGACACACTGACAAGGACAATGAGGACCATAACGACAGGTGGTGAGACCATCACCCCTCCACAGGCAACACAAAGATGATGAGAATTTTTGATGAGGACAGCAAGCACCACAACAAGGGTGAGGATGAGGACAAGAACAAGATGACAAGGACAATGATGGTAGCAAGGACTATGGGGGCAATGAGGATGGAATAATGACAAGAACAGAGACAATGACAAGGACAGAGACAACAATAAAGACAACAAAGACAAAGACAATGAAGATGATGATGAGGACAGATGGGGATGAGGATGGGGACAAGAACAAGAACAACAGCAGGAACAGAAACAAAGATGATGGGGACAAGAATGACAATGAGAACAACAACCATGGCCACCACCACTCTGTCCCCCTCCCCACCTCTCCCTCCCTCCTCACTGTCTCCCCCATCTCGCTGTCTCCCCCATCTCCCTCTCCCAATCTCCCCTTCCTCTTCCGCATCTCTCTGCCCTCTCATTAATTAATTAATTTAAATTTTGTATTTTATTATATGTTGATCAATATTAATCCACATGTAGGTTATAACTCATGAGTAAACCTGCAGGTAATCTGTACCCATGGCCATCTGTAGGTTTTGACTGGTATGGGTGCAGGTAATCCTGGTCCATGAAAACCTGTGGGTTGGGTTGTGCTATTCACTAATGACCACCACTACTCTCCCTCCTCTCCCTCTCTTCATTTGCCTCTCACAATGGCCCCCTCTCACAATCTCCTCATCTGTCCCTGCCCTCTTAATTTAATTAATTAGAATTAGAATTTTATTATATATACATATCTTACCACCCATGGGTATCCCATATTCATCACTGTGGGTTCAGATATTTGGCAGGTCAGGTGCAGGTTGCCCAAGAAAATCCATAGGTTACCCATGCAGATTTCTAATTAATATGTATTATCACATTGGAAGTGGTATGATTCTCCTCATTGAACCATGCTGACATCTTCCTCCTCATACTCCTATAGTGTCAGATCTGTACTCTTGGACATTGGATTAAAAGAAATATATTGGAGTATGTTTATCACAGCAAAGGTGGTATGGTCCTGTGCTGTTGTGCCAAGCTGACCTTCAGTGTCAGATCTTTACCCTTGGATGTTGGAGGATCAAATGGTGTGAGGAGCCATTAGAAGAAACCCATGAGAGTGTGCCTGTCACTTTGTAAGTGGTACAATCCTCCTCACTGAGCCATGCTCACCTCCTCTTCCCCATATCCCTATACTATATTGTCAGATCTCTGTACTCAGCCATTGGTTCATCAAATGGTGGGAGGAACCATTGGAAGAAATCCAATAGAGTGTGTCAGATATATCACATCAGAAGTGGTATGGTCCTCTCTATTGTGCCAAGCTGACTTCACTTCATGGTTTGAGATGACTACACAAGGAAAATTACCCAATATTTAATTATGGGAGTGTCTATTTGGCTCCCCGGGGAGCCGCTTAGTCATCTGACACCCCTTTCCTTATATAGTTATAGCTAAGTGGCTTGATCAAGATAAATGAATTATTGTCTTTGCAATACCATTGGCAAAAATATAGTAAAATTAGATTTGAGTAATTTATAAGTGTATATTACTGAGAAAAAATAATTGTCATCTTTGATGTAGTGGAACCTTAGAAACCTTAAGTATAGATAAGCAGTTGATTTATTTTTCACCAACTACTCTACCAAACCTTATGATTATTTATTCTGAAGGTCTAACAATATTGAACATTTCATTGCTTAATTCTCTTGAATTTGCTCTCAAGTAATGGACAAGCAAGAATTGATTTATCTTAATCAGGCCAGTTAGCTATAACCATATAAGGAAAGGAGTGTTGGATGACTAAGCGGCTCCCCGGGGAGCCAAATAGATAAATCCTTTAATTATTGTAATGATTTAATATTTGATATATTGTTAAAACCATATTTGGCCCTCAAACTTGCTAGCAAAATTACCTCAATGCCGGAGGGGATTTTGCTAGCCACTTTTTGCTTATTCAGCACCCAAGCACATTTCCTCCTGCCCCCATAATGTCAGATCTTTGCTCTCAGACATCAGATCATCAAATGGTGTGAGGAGCCATCAGAGGATATCTATTGAAGTACATCTATGACATTGGAAGTGGTATGATCCCCCTCATTGAGCCATGCTGATCTCTTCCTCCTCATACCTCCCATACCCAGCTCTCTACCCCTGCATCACAGGCTGCAAAATGGCATGAGGAGCAGTTAGGGGGAACCCAATGGATTGTAAGAATGGTCCCAGAA
Organism: Hygrocybe coccinea; assembly: GCA_963555575.2. Classification (NCBI taxonomy): domain Eukaryota; kingdom Fungi; phylum Basidiomycota; class Agaricomycetes; order Agaricales; family Hygrophoraceae; genus Hygrocybe; species Hygrocybe coccinea. Next base: position 2,194,979 of record OY742000.1, read on the forward strand.
GTGGTACAATGTATCCCCTTGAGTCATGCTGACCCCCTCCTCCTCATACCCCCCTTCTATATTCAGATCTCTATCCCCAGACAACAAATGGCCCAACCACATGGAGAACAGTTAGGGAGGACCTAATGGAGTGTAGGGATCCCCCCAAAAGTGGTATGATGTGTCCCCTTATGCCATACTGATCCCCTTCTCATCATATCTCCTACACACCAGATCTCTAACCCCAGAGGATGGACAGCCAAATGGTGGGAGGAACAGTTAGGGGGGACCTCATGGACTGTAAGTATTCCCCCAGAAGTGATCTGTTGCCTCCCAATGTTACTTGAGTTTCACTTTACTTGGATGATATTGTTATGAGTTGTATTGCTTTATTGTTAAGTTGTTATCAATTTATTATATTATCAATTTATTATTATTTAATCCAATTAATTTCATTAAATTGTCAAATTATTTATACTATGGCTACAATGGGAGGTAATGGGGTATAAAGGACAGGAAAGAGAGGGGGAGTGATAGGAGAGTGAATGAGAGTGAATGAGAGTCATAGGACAGGACTGAAGGGGGGAATTGGATAGAGAGGTGAAAGTCAGGGCAGGAAACAGTGAAGAGGGTGAAAAATAGGTGCTGGGGCAACAGGGGGGCTGAAAGGAGGCTGGAAGAGTGCTGGACAGGGAATGGCAGGGCTGGGAGAAGAGGGTGAGACCTGGGTGAGCACTCTGTGGTCAAGTCACATCTAGAACAGCCAAAAAAAGGCAAAACTCACCTGGTACAACAGGAGGTGGGTGCACCACATCCCCTGCTGCCCTCAGAAATCCTCCCTGGCGCTCACAAGCAGCCGGAATGTGCCCATGTTGCTGGGGACAATGGTGGCATTGCTGCTGAACATGGGGGGCCTTTTGGGGGCCAAAAAGTTGCCTAGAGAGAGTCAGTAGCCAATAGAGGGGGATGGGAAAGTTGTGGGGCAGCAGGGGAAGCAGGGAGCTGGCAGCAGATCCTGGAATCTGGGGGATGGGATGTTGAGCAGCAGAAGGTTTTGCATTCATCTGAGCTTGAACGCTCTCACTGTATATTTCAAACTCCGCTTGAATTTCAGCCACATCTCCGGACCATCCTCATTCTGTAGACTCAAATACACCATTTGGCAACTACTTGTAGTGACAGAAAATGTCTGGAATGAGATGTAGAACCCACTTTAAATTCCTCACATTTTATGGGTCCCCATTTCAACAGCTAGTTCCCATATACTGTGTGTGTTTACACAGATCACTTCCCAGGCAGCCCAACAATGCTCTGCTTGCTTCCAAATTTATTCAGGGCCTACAGCATCTCCATGCCATGCTCAATACCATTTTTTAGAGCTGTCTCTGGCCTGTGGAGCCCACCCCACCCCTCTCAGTCAACCTCAGAAATCACTTTTGAGTCATGTGATCTAGCATGTGACCAATGACATCACATGATGTGCACATGACTTTTCTCTGGTTGGGGATTGAAGCATATGGGGAAGGGGTCAGTATGGCTCAAGGGGGTACATCATACCACTTCTGGAGCCATCCTTGCACCCCATTGGATCTTCCCTAGCTTATTCTCACATGGTTTTGTGGTAGGTGATCTGGGGGTAGAGATCTGGATACAGAGGAGAATGAGGAGGAGGGTAGTCTGTTTGACTCAAGGGAAAGAATTGTACCACTGCTGGAGCCATCCTTACACTCCATTGGGTCCTCCTGAGCTGCTTCTTATATGGCTTCATGGTCTGTGATCCAGGGGTAGAGATCTGAATATGGAGGAGTATGAGAAGAAGGGGGTCAGTATGACTCAAGAAGAAACATCATCTCTGATGTGTTAGAGGACAGTGCCAGTCAATGATCTCATACTTGGGTTTTGATACTGATCATCATGGCTTGTGCTTCTGTGGTTCACTAATTCATTCTTCAGTTGTTATGTACTTATCAATTTATTGTTATTTATTTCAATTTAATCGATTTCATGAAATGTCAAATAATTTACAAGTTATTGCTTGCAATGAGAGCAATAGAGGACAGGAATCAGAGGTGGTGGTGATAAGTAACTGATAAGAGAGTCAATAAAAGTCAAACAAAAGATTAGACAGGCGTAATGCACAGGAGGATGAGAGAGGGGGCAGAAGAGGCCGGAGAAGGTGGGGAAAGCAGTGGTGAGGGTGACATATGAGTGCTGGGACTATAGGGGGACTGAAAGGAGACTTGAAGAAGGCTGGATAGTGAGTAGAAAGACTGGGAGGAGCAGGTGACACCTGGGTAAGCACTCCATGGTCAATTCAGATCCAGGACAGCTAATAAACCAGAAAACTCACCTTGTATAGCAGGGAATGGGTGCACCACATCCACTGCTGCTCTCAGAAACCCTCCATGGCGCTTAGAAGCAGCCTGAATGCATCTTTCTTGCTCTGGATGCTGTTGACACTATTGCCAGATATTGGTGACCTTTTGGAGGTCAAAAAGCTTCCTGGAGGGAGTTAAAGGACAGTAGAGGGGGATGGGAAAGTTGTAGAGCAGTAGGTACAACAGGAAGCTGGCAGTAAAGTTCGAAATCAAGGAGGATGAGGCTGTTGAATAACAGAAGGTTTCGGATTCATCTGAGCTTGAATGCTCTCACTATGGATTTCAAACTCCACTCAAATTTTGATCACACCTCCGGACCACCCTCACTTGTTTGCACTCTAGAGACTCAAATACCATATTTCACAGCTGCTTTAAGTGGACAAAAGTGTGTCATACATACCATAGAATACAGCTAGAATTTACCACATTTGTATGTGCAGTATTATAACTGTCATTTTCCATACACTCACTACCCTTGCATGAAATGGCACACATTGAGCTCAAATAAGCCCAGATTGCCTCCATATTATTTTTCTATAAAGCTGGTATTCATCACAGTCCTCTTGGTAAGTTTTGTGAGAACCCATGAAGTGTGAAAGCTAATAGAGTCTCTGAATTCTGGAATGAAACCGGTCAGAAGGGATTTCAAACTCAGTTGCTATATTGGGACACAATTTTCCCTCAGTCCCTGAGATGAATGAATCGCCTCAATGGCTGAAAACCGGGTTTATAAGAACGAGTTTTCCATAAATGGAAGAACTCGTAACTTTCCGGTAACCCAGCATTGAATTACATCATCCATGGGATCACCAGCTCCAGACATATCTCTTGCAAACACGGCATCTCCTGGAAACAGTTCCAAGGAACCTATCATTATATCTAATGAGCTGAGTTGTACCATCATTTATTAATGCTTTTACTAACCGGACTCGGCAACAGCCGCTCTTTAGCCATTAAGAACTTTTTGTTTTTGCCCCACTTCCCATGCCTGCTTCATGGCTGCCACTGAGGTGTCTTGCAGATATACATATGTTTTATTAACATATCTGCATTTTTTTCTCAAAGGATGGTCTGACACTTCATACAAAACTGGCAGATTTGGGTCACGGTTCTGTAATTGGACAATTATTCCTGGATCCGCAACTGAGATTATCCTCCAATTCTGATAATTCTGACAAGGAATCTTCTGATTCTGGCCCAGGAGAAGAAAATTCCTCCATGTCCATATCCATATCATGGGAGTCATCATCAATAGGCTGAGAACCGTGAGCATGGTTAATAGCCTGGATCACCTCTTGAATGGGCTCACACCCAGGAATAGTCTCAGTTTGCACTGCTGGAGACATAGATGGAAGGGGAATCTGGAATACAAACTTAGCCTTGTTATATTATAAGATAATAAATAAAACTACAATGCTTACAAAGTGAATGAGTTGGCGATGATGTATAAGCACACGTTCCAAGTGGACACACGGTCAGAGTGTGTATGAGAAGCGACACACGGTCAGAGTGTGTATGAGAAGCGGCACACGGTCAGAGTGTGTATAAGAAGCATCCAGTGGCACACGTTCGGAGTGTGTTCGAAGCGTACGAGAGAGAGCCCACAATATAATTGCACACACGTTTGCACGAGCAAGCTAGTAATCTTGGCTAGCCCGGGTTGTCACCAACCCCTGTACGATGCACTTGTGATGGTTGGACTCAACGTTACCACCACAATATATGCTCAGGTCTCTTAGTATGTACAATGTTGCCTAGTCGAATAAGATGTATAGTAGGGAGTTGCCAGTTGTTGTTGCCAGAGAACCAGACACTCCTTGCAGCCCCTTCAAAATCAAACCAACTGAACGTGAAATAGCTGTTGCAAAAACAACTATACGCCGCAAGACAGTACAAGGGGATTTCTCCCTACACTTTAGACGTCTCAGGTGTACACCCCTTTTCTGCCAGGCAGGTGGAAGTGACAATTGAGGACGCAGGAAAGCTGATAGAAGCTGGAAAGCTAATAAAAGCAACTGAAAGTGCAAGTACCGTGGAGTGTGAGAGGCAAGTGTGCTACAGCGAACTAAGGCCAAGCGGTTTAGCTTCACACCCAACTAAGGCTGTCCAAATTAGCTTTCAATGTCCAAGGAAACAAAAGAGCAGCTCAGATGTAGTAGTGGAAGGTGGATGTTACTGGTCAAGCAGTGACCAGCTCCTATTGACATGCACAATTTGTTGGCAAAGATTTCATATGTTCCAAATTGATTTCACTGCATGGATGCATTTGTTAAACAAATCTATTGACAAGTGTCTACTTATTTAAAGGCAATGCTAGATAGATACAAAGAAAAATGAGCCAGGACTAGCTAGGCAGAAGGCGGAAATGTAAGGGACTAAGACCCTGCACCCTCTTATTTTCTACGGCGATGAGGCGTGGTGGGGCTGTACTGGCCAGGGATGGTTGAACACAGGGCGCGCGAGGTCGTCCTGGTGGTAAAAAAAGGTGGGGGGATATTGAGCAGGAGGCGGAAATCACATTCATTGGCACCCCCGGCCCCTCGTTGTCTATGGTAACGAGGTGCGGGGAGCGTGTAGTGACCGTGGATGGTCGAACAAAGGGCGCGCGAGGTCGTCCTGGTGGTAAAAAAAGGTGGGGGGGGGCATAGTGGGCAGGAGGCGGAGATGAGAAACATTGGCACCCCCCGGCCCCTCGTTTTCTATGGTAACGAGGTGCGGGGGGCGTGTAGTGACCGTGGATGGTCGAACATAGGGCGCGCGAGGTGGTCCTGGTGGAAAAAAAAAGGTGGGGGGGGGGCATGTTGGGCAAGAGGCGGAATTGACATACCTTAGAACCCCCCGGCCCCTCGTTTTCTATGGTAACGAGGTGCGGGGGGCGTGTAGTGACCGTTGATGGTCGGACAAAGGGCACGCGAGATCGTCCTGGTGGTAAAAAAAGGTGGGGGGGGCATATTGAGCAGGAGGCGGAAAACACATTCATTGGCACCCCCCGGCCCCTCGTTTTCTATCATAACGAGGTGCGGGGGGCGTGGCGTCACCGTGGATGGTCGAACAAACGGCGTGCGGGGTCGTCCTGGTGGTAAAAAAAAGGTGGGGGGGGCACATTGAGCAGGAAGCGGAAATCACATACATTGGCACCCCCCGTCCCCTCGTTTTCACAGGCAATGAGGTGCGGGGGGCATGGAGTCACCATGGATGGTGGAATACGGGGCGTGAGCGCTCATCCTGGTGTTCAGCAGAAACTGGGAGGAGATTGAATTCCCGTCACATGATCAATTCGTGAATATAGACTTCGATACACAATTATGGGCTCAAATTTTGTCTATTCCGTTCCAGCTGTAATCATATTACTTATTTTCATGTCCCACAAGCTGACAAGTGCAACAAAAAGAGCTTGGGCTTTCTGAATGAACCTAAATACACTACTTGGCTCGTGGAATTATTATTGACCCAATAGCTTGTACATAAACGTAGATTATTTATCCTCTGGGGCTTTGTCCCCATCATCCTCGTCATCTGTAAATGCCATGCTTCTTTTCCTGATTTTCAATGGTACCTCCACCTGAAGACGTTGTGTTTTCACAAGCGCTTTTGATGCCTCCTAGATACAACAAGTTGTAACATGAAAATATTTCATGAGTAGTCTACACACCTTGGCAAATTTGTCGTCGATGAGAGCCAATGATTGAAGCACCAAACAAAGTTTGAAAATCTTATCTTCCTTGGGACAAAATGCCCGAAATGACATTCTAATGTCCACTACAACACCTGGAACAAAGCTTGTTGGGTTGGTACGCTCATGTCTACATGTTTCTGTGAGTTTGACATTGCGGTGAATATCTTGACTCACTTTTGTTTTTTGTCACCGGTGACAAGCCTGGCAAAGTATCCAACATCATTGGTAGCGGTGTGAAAGTAGCGGCTTTGATCCACTGAGGCCAAAACACCATGAGGGTCCACGAGGGAATCAAATGGAACAATGTCAGAACAAATGGCAAGTTTTGCACTCGTAAAATATCTGTTGTACACTTCAACAGTTTTATAGCCAGAAAATATACCGGGTGTCCAGGGTTGGAGTTTGAGTGGACGAATATCTTTAGCAAATATGGAGTGGATAGACTGGATATTTTCCAGAGCCAAGTCAAACTGAGGCGTATTCAATCCAGTCAAAGTGACATGCTGTCGCAGAAATTTGATGCGTGCTTCTGAGCTGTCAACAAATTAAAAGTCAAGTCTTGGATATTACTGACTGGCACTCACCGTGGAAGACGGCTGACAGGGGGTAAGTCACACTCTGCAATGATCCTGGTCAGACGAAGTACAACTTCCTCCACCTCTTTCCCATTTAACTCTTGTACAAGTTGATAATGCCCCATCGCTTGATTATACTGAGTCTTGACTTTCAAGTGTAGCCCATTCTCCTTGTATGTCGTTCAAATTTCATAGCCTATATTTGATGAAATACATGCCTTATTAAATGCACTCAGATACTTTTGTTGTTGTGTTCCTTCATACGTTTCTGTTGTGAGAGACTCCAGGCATTCACCTGTGATGAAAGTACAAGTTTTAATGATTATCATAAAAAACAAGAGTTCTCTCACTGGCTGTGGTGTACTGGTAGAATTGATTCATGACCGTCAATTTCAGGGGGAAAGACAGACAACCTGGTACTTCTGTCCGGTAAGCTATGCCTCCTCTTTGTCCATTTCCGCCATTTCTGATTGAATCCCTGTAATTCTGAATATATTTAGGTAGATTGAGCTGTTCTAGAGCCTCCTGTGTGAGCAAGGGGTGCCTTCGGAAAATACATGACACCGTACCAGTGGTATTCCATCAGTCAAATGTCAAACAAATTTTCTTTATTGCCTATAATAAACATAAAAATCCCTTGATAAGCAATCTGTTTAGTGCTGAGCGTTTGTGCTGTTTGAACAAGGAAGTATCTTTATAAGTACAAATTATTTCCCACATTTGGTATTTTCAAAGGCGTTACAGGAGCATGGACAGGCACCAAAGCACTAGGAAGAAGAAGGCAGCATTTTCTTTTCTAGAAACCTGTTGCATGCGGTCAAAATTTGAATTTGTCAAACAGAGGATTTTGTGTTTCGCTCTTCACTCTCATCCACATGCCGCCGAAAAAGTATTCCAACATTGAGGCCTCTCCTGCTTCATCGTAACATTCTTTAACATTCTTTTTGCATTAATTGACTTACCAGCATTCTGATTTAACAGGCAAGGCCGCAAGCGTGCTCAGAAAAGCAAGCCGACATATGTTTACAGCGACATTGAGGAGATGTGCGTGCTTTGTACTTGAAACAGTGGCAGTTTCTGATCAGTTTTCTCCAGTGATGGTGAAAGTAATGAGGCCACTGAGTAAGTGGTTTTTTTTACGAGTTTACACAATTTGACTGATTTGAATAAATTATTAGAGAGGAAGTGACTCCCTCACCGACTCCCAAGTCCAGAAAATCCGCTAAACGGTGTGTAATCATGTTCAGTTGTTTAGTATGCCTTGCCTCATTATCTGTTGAACAGAGGCGTTGCAATGACCACAAATACCCCTCGTTCATCAAAGAAAGCCCGAGTTGCTTTATCTCCAGAAGTTTCGGAAGAAGAAGTGACACCGTATGTAACTTTGACCCTTTCATAGTATGTTGAGTGATGTTGATATGGTACTTTAATAGTTCGTCAAAGATTCAGACCAAGTATCCTACCTGTCATTGCTTTGTGTACCTGTTCATCTCTGATGCATCAATTTGATTACAGGTCTCCTCACAAAACGTCTCATATGGCATCTTCTCAAAAGGTGTCTCTTCAAAAAGCGTCTTCCCAAAAGACATCTTCCCATATTAAAGTTGCTTCTTCTGAAGAAGACGTCTTTCGGTAATAAACTGGTTTTTAATTCCAAATGCTCTCACTCAGATTTTATTATCCTTTCTAGTTCATCCTCATCGAAGAAAGTCAAGGAAGAGGAGGAGGCAGTATATTTGGATGACTTTCCAGAATCATATGTGGTTCTCAACTTGCTTATTATTATATCAAAATTACATTTTATTCTAATAGCAAAATGTTTGCGGGATCCCATGGTGGTCCCATTGAATGTGAGGTTCTCTCACAAGAACTAATGGACCCCATGTTAGAGGACACATACCGGAACCTTCCCCCTCTTCGGTAAGTATCTGCATAATCTATTTATTTCCGTATTATTTTATTGCTAATTGATTGGATGGATTTAGAAAAGGGATTCTGGTGACTGCCAATCCTGGTGCAGATCCCATTGAACCATTTTCGCTAAGCAATGTCCCCGATATATTTCCCTCCGCAAACATGAAGTATGTTATCTACCCTCTTGTCCGCATAGAATGTAAATTAAATATGTATTTTTAGGCTTCTTATCGAGGCCCTCACTTTTACCAGGTCTGGCGTCTTTGTCAATCCATCCAGGGTATCCCCAAACATTGTCAAGACCAACCCTGTGTCTGAAAGTGTGCGATCTGTGGAGTATGCTGTCCAGGCTGGTTCTTTCGGCTTCAATCCATATATGGTCTTCACCTCTGTGTTGGCCGTGACTGGTTCTAATTTGACATCAGAGCCTGTCGGTATTTTTCGGCAGATCAGTGGACTAATGTGCACTCAGGAGTGGGAGAGATTCTGTGCCTTTTTCTGTGCAGTATTCAAAGTTCCGGAACTGAAGGCTCAAATATTTGATGGTTCGGTTGTGCTTAGCACTCGTGCTAAACAGAAGAACGATGGTCAGTATTAATCATATTTTATAATGTTTTCTAATACTGTAATTACAGGTGGATCTTCTGGAAGCAACTTTGCGAAACTATTAGCTAGAAAGAA